>OZ022498.1:44816489-45419340 GCA_963989385.1 Ctena decussata | reverse complement strand
CTACTGCAAGAACAGTAGGCCCTTGAAACAATTATCCAAATCAGTAGGACACCTTGGCACTGGAAGTTACAAGCAGCATGATCCCCTCCGAACCTGGACCTTGCTTGACTTGAAGATGAAGTTTGAAGTATGAGAAGGGGATGGATGTGGGATGCTGGAAATGAGCAGCATCTGTTATCGAAGTAAAAAAAACTATTTCCATCAAGGCCACACCTGGTTAACTATGTATTCAAAGATGTTGTGAAATGAGAAGGAGCTGTTACGAAAACGAAAAGTCATAGTTACCAAACGACCTAGTCATCGTGGCTAAACAAATTTGTTTAGCCACAATGACCAGGTCTTTTGGTAAGTGTGCCTCTTTTTTGCTTTGTAATAGCTCTGTTTTGTTTGGTAACAGCCCTTGTATATATACATAGTTTACCAGAGATGCAAGGCTGTGCATCAGAAAGCTATGAAAGCTAAGGTCACCAAGTGGGGGCTGGGAATGGTATTGAGTAAAACACTGAGCCAGATACATTGAAAGTTTTTGGACTGTTTCATTTGTCATATACAGTATATACAGCACCATGCCAGAAATGAGTCCCAAATTCTAATTAAGATGGCTGCCATAAAACACTGCGGTATGTATTAAAATGAATTCTACTCACCAAATTAGAACAGGTGATGGCTTAATACTTTGTGACATGACCTTTCATAATAATAACCTGTCAACAACGCCTTGGAAGACTTTCATAGAGTTTTCTGGTGTAAGTTAAACTGACAGAATCCCAAGCACTGAGCAATTCACGTCGGAGATCATCAACTGACTCAATGAGATAAAGTCTAGATTTTATGGTGTTCTTCATCAATAACCAAATGTTCTCTATAGGACTAAGATCTGGACTCTGAGCAGGCCAGGGTAGCACTGTTATACGGTTATCCTGCTTCCACTGTTCGCACAATCGTGACTTATGGCAAGTTGCATTGTCTTCTTGGAACATGTATGGTTTATCCAGAAAATGTTTGGTTAAAACAGGCCAAAGATTGGAATCAAGAGTATGACGTATTTCTCTGAGTTCATATTTCCATCAACGAATGTTAGAGTTCCAGTGCCATAATATGTTAAACAACCCCACACCATTAACTTCAAAGTTGACTTGGGTCCCATGCTGACATGGCCCAAACACTCAGGTCTCCATCTTTCTGCTGCTTTTCTCCATACTTTAATTTCTCCCCCGGGTTTGATAACTACCATCATTTCATCGGAAAATATCACCTTTTTCCAATAGTTATCCACAGTTTTAAGTTTTCTTGCATGACACCACGCTAACCGTATTTTTCTGTTCACCTCCCTGATACCCATACGCTTCCGAACTGTGCATCGTCTATAGCCCAAAGAATGTAAAGTTCTCTGAATCGTTCTAACTGATGATTCTTCATGTGTAAACCGATTAAACTTGCTGGAAATCTCAGCCAAAGGAAGTCTCCTATTTTCTTTTACAATCCTCGAAAGTACACGTCTTCCCCGATCGCTTATTATTTTTGACCTTCCCTTTCTCTTTACGTTTTCCACTGTGCCCCGTTGTTTATATCGATTCAGCACCTTACTGACGGTTGACCGATTTAATTTCAATAATTTACTTATTTTTGTTGCACCGTTGCCACTCTGGTTAAGTTTTACGATGTTTGATTTGGTACCGGGTGACAGTTCTTTTCCATGTTTCGCCATGTTTACCAACGGCTTGTTTACATCGGAAGCAAACGACAATTTGACCCCTACTTCCGGTACACTTTTTGACATATCACGGTGTACAACCCCATTAGGCGAGATTTGACTTCGGGCCGAGATACCGACTAAAAACCGATACTGCAATCTGACGTTTTGAAAATTACGTTTTCCGCCATTTTGATTTGGGACTCATTTCTGGCATGGTGCTGTATAAGACACATATAAATAGGTCTTAAGGAATAAAAGAGGCAAAGAATATTTTTGGCTTTTATTTAGTATCATATATATTTCTGTATCAAACATATCTTTACAATAATGTACAAAAGCTATAGGTATATAAAAAGGTATATGGTCTGAAATCTCAATACAAAATCAGGAATGTTTTGAGAGCACCAAATTAGTTAAGTACATACAATTAAAACTTAGACGGGACTAACATAAAACCAACATACTGAGCAGAGTGACTATTTTGTGGAGAGAAAAGGTCTGGATGTATGTGAGCCACCAATGCTCTGAGCAGCCTGTGCCCAAGGACAGGGGCCTGGTTGTTTGATACAATGTCATTAATTAACAAGATATTACATAGCCAAATGCATTGAACCAAGCTATTCATTTTTTTCAGCCAAAAAATAATTGATATTACCCATAATGTGCCTTAATTTTGGGATACCTAAAATAATTAGTTTTCCATTTGGGACAAATGGAAAATTAATCATTTTTGGTGTCCCAATACTTAAGCACACTACAGTTCAGGTATTTGCTAAAACATTTGAGCCACCTCTTAATGAGCTCATTTATTTTACAATGCTTTGAATGAGTAGAACCTTCAACAAGACCTCTCACAGGGCCAGGATAGCTCGCCTGACAGCATCTTGCCCATCACATAAAAAACTTGAATGTAAAACTTTAACATTTTGCTAATGCCGCCGCTAACGCCGACGCCTGGTGTAGTACAATAGCTCTTCCTGAACTTTGTTCAGGCGAGCTAAACATTAACAAGTGTCTTTTCTAAGCTCAACTTTGCTGAGTATAAAAGTGAAAACCTCTTTTAACTGGTGACAGTAGCTGCATCTCCTAGCAAACACATTTCAGAAGAATCTAACTTGTTTCAAGCTCCTCAGATTTTGGTCAGAATTTAGTACAATAGCTCTTCCTGAACTTTGTTCAGGCGAGCTAAAAATTAACAAGTGTCTTTTCTAAGCTCAACTTTGCTGAGTATAAAAGTGAAAACCTCTTTTAACTGGTGACAGTAGCTGCATCTCCTAGCAAACACATTTCAGAAGAATCTAACTTGTTTCAAGCTCCTAAGATTTTGGTCAGAATTTCAACATGAATAGATTTTCAGATTGAATTATAAAGGTTTTATTGTAGTCTGTAAATTCCACAGACTGGCCTTTCTTGCTTATTTCAGCCATCGTCATTGCCTAAAAATGTAGATTAATGAGCATTACATGTTGTGAAAATAAAACATGCAGTTAAAATTGTTTTAACTAACATTTACGGGCGAAATAACATTTAAATCGGAGAGCTTGTGCCCATATTTGATTGTATTTCAACTTGGACGTTTTCTGCTTTAAAAATGAAAATCTGAATGTGGTGGGTTGTTATCATTTTGGATATGTATAAAAGCACTAGAGTTCTAAAGAAATAGCACAATCACAAGGGCATATCAGTGGTTAAAAGTACTCGAAAGACAGTCTGGAGGTTATGAGTTCAAAACCTGGGTTCGAGGTTATAAAACTTGAGAATAATCTCAAACTCAAACTCGGAAGCAGCCAATCAGTTTGCTCTACTTTGAGTTTGATAATGTACTCAAGTTTCATAACCTCTCGGCCTGGTTGAGGCGGTGAAACTTCCTCTGTAACTCTACCTGGCCAAGAGTTGCATACAAATGGCTCTGTCTGATGCCGTGTAACTGCTACATGGAGCTCTAAATAAAGGGATTATCCAGTAATAATTCTGAGATAATATTTGGTGCTTCTCCATAAAAACATATGTTGTGACTCCTCATTAAAACTGCCTCAATGAGGCCGTTCTACTGAGGGGTCACGACATGTTTGTATGGAAAAATGAGAAAAAATTATCAAAGAATTTAAAACATCCTATAACCTTCTTTTATCATATGAGGTCGCGTCTGAGAGTGCAATAAATGCACATTATTATAATAGTAACTTGATCTGGCGCACTGTATCACGTCGAGTGGATGAGCTCATACCATCTATCACCCGAGAGGCTTGTGTCGAGGGAGATCCGATGGTATGAGCTCATCCATGAGACTTGATACAGTGCGCCAGATCAAGTTATTGTTATAATAAATTGTTTATTAAATACCTTAGGGAACAGTCAACTATTGATACTTGCCAGTGCTAATGCATCGACCCGGATTCAAACCTGTGCGGCAGAGGTAAAAGCTAGTCGTGAGACAAATGCTAGCGACTGAGTTATCGTTGTGTGCCCTTTGACGTGGTTGTTGACGTTACGTCACGTTTCTCTGGTTCTCATTTCTACAATTTACGCTAACAAATGACGCGCATGAAGCTGGAACTCAGAACTAGCCTCGTTTTAAGGGATAGTGATACTGATTCAGAAAACGTCAGTTTCATACGGCTCTCTGTATCAGATGGCCAAAAAATGGGCAGTTCAAAGGGTGTATCATTGATAGGTATATAATAAAGCCATGCATTAAACACGATAATCCACTAGTGGATTAAATATGCAAATTACATCGTAACGTTATACGTTGCCATCCATTAAAATGTCGCGTTTCGTGACGTTTTAGTCCAAATTTTGTTAATAAAATGCGATTTTAAGTCTCATATGATAAATAGAATCTTGCATTCGTGCTCCTGTATTATTGAATTTATTAAACTCCTTGGGGAAAACCGATAAGATGCTCGGCAAAGCCTGGCATCTTATCTTTTTCCCCCAACTCGTTTAATAAATTCAATAATAGATGAGCAGTCATGTAAGATCCTCTATATCTTGTACAACAGAAAAATGGCACAAAAATATAATGCTATAGGTGGGAGTCACTGAGTGTGTCATAAAATTTTAACATATAATTCAACATGAACTTTACAACACTGACAAAACATGAACAAGTCTGAGTATGTCATGAGAAAACAAGCCATACAGGATGGTTAACAAGTGAAGTCTATAATCAGCTTGCACATCCATGCAGTCTGACTAAAGTCCTCAAAGTGAAACAACTTTTGTGACTTCCTGCTTGCTGCCTTTAAAGACAAAGCCCTACGAAAAATGGGGGCTACTCTTAAAGGAAAGAATTTGCTCCCCTAGGAGCAAATTCTTTCCTATAAGAGTTTAGCCCCACTGACAAGAGTGTCAAAACTGAAAACAGCAGAATTGCTTCCCCTTAAAGTGTACCAAGTCACCTTAATTTCGGTTCATTTTTCTTTCTTTCAAATATCTCACCCTGTATAATCCTATATAAATATTTGGAGGGTATATGTTTGGCGCTGTTCTAGATCTAGTTTTAGAAATACACATGTATATGTTTATGATGTTGCTGGAACATTCAACTCTCACTCATCTCAAAAGAAGGATCTAGATTTTTTTTATGTTGTTTGGAGGGGAAAAACAGTTTTATACCCAAAAATAAATGCAGTATGAAGATAGTCAAACCTGTCTTAAGGGGTCAGCCAAGGGAATAACAAAAAGTGACTGTTCAAGACAGGTGTCCTCTTAATACAGGTTCATTTGCCCATTTTTTTTTGGGGGGACCCAGAAAAGGCGGCTGCTTAAGACAGGTGATCCCTAATAGAGGTGACCACATAAGCAGGTTTGACTGTAATTATAGATTACAGCTGTGTTGATTTTGATTACCACTCACAACATGGGTAATTAACAGAAACTGCATCAGAATCGATTCTTCCACCAAAACTTTCCTCATTTGAAGCACTGTATAAATGGGAATTATAAAACGGTCATAAAAGGAAACAAGTTTTTTCCAGATAAAAGAAATCTTTCAACATTCTTAACAATATGAAATGTACAGTTATTTACAATATTTACAACAAGGTAATAAATGCATGACATGACAAGATTTATAATGAAAGACAAATTTAGTGGTTTTAAAATGGAATGGCAACAGTGTCTTTAATATTACAGAGCCCAAGATATGCAAAAATATTTGGGGATAAAAAAAAAATTTTTCATATATTTCTCAATAAAATATATGTTGTAGTATCCCCTTAGATGCAATTTTCCTGAGCTTCCAGGACATAAATGAGCCGCGACACGAGAAAACCAACAATGTGGTTGTGCGCCCAGCGCAGACTCAGATTAGCCTTGGCATCCACCCAGTCTGATCAGACTTTTCGCTGTCCGCTTGGAGGTACCTTAGCCCCTTGGCTAGCCTTTGAGCGCTGAGCAAAGACTCTGATCAGACTGGGCGGACACACCAGTCTGTTCTGGGCGCACAACCACATTGTTGGTTTTCTCGTGTAGCGGCTCATATGTTTTATGAAATTTTTTTTTGAATATAATATTTAATGTGCTTTAAGACAGGGATTTCCCCTTCGAAAATTACCACAAACATGTCAATCAATCTTGAGTATTTCTGCTTTAAGAGATTTTTCTCTTCAAAACAATCCCAAAACTCTAGATCTGTCTTGTAAGACAGATCTAGAATTTTGGGGTTGTTTGGAAGGGGAAAATCCATTGTCTTACAACCAAGTAAATAAGTATTTTTCACCCCAAATTTTTTTTGCATATCTACAGCTCTGATGTTATTAATTTGAACATTTTAATGTAGATGTATAAAAACCATCAAAATATACTATGATATTAAAACTATCATGAATGTACAAACAACAAACACAAAACCTTCATATATTAAACATGACACATGTGTATCTGCTCCTAATCATAATCATTCAAATGACAAGACCTGTCCGTCTACAGGATAGCTTGCCTGACATGTGCTTGCCTATCAAATAAAAATCTTTAACCAAACCAGCTGAATGTGGATGTCAATGGGATGCTGATGCCAGGGTAATTACAATAGCTCTTCCTATACTTTTATATAACAGGTCCCAATGAGGGGGGGTGGGGGGTCTAATCTTAAAGGAATTTGCTCTTCTTGGAGCAAATTCTTTCCTTTATGAGTAGCCTTGATTGTGGACAGGCCACAAAGTCCAGGGAAACAAACAGGAAGTGACAAAAGTTGTCTCCCATTTTAAAAATGGTGGAAAAAATGTAGACATACCCATAGTCTGAATTTGTTCTACCCTGTTTGCTCAGTAATTTTGTCAAAATATCTGTGGTAAACAGAGTATGTTACCAATAAGTCAACTTTTCTTTTTGAAGACATTTACCTTTTACTTTACACATTTAATTTTTCTTTGTCTCCTAAAAATGCATTCTCTCCAATTTTTGTGTTAAAAGAGCAAATCTGATATTGTATGCCAACCTCAGACAGACCATGATATTGAAAATTCAAGAATCTGTTGCCATAAAAATGATCCATTATGCTATATTATATCAAAGAAAAATACCATGAAAAATCCATGTATTGGGACATACGTGCTTGAAAAACACATAGCGATCAAGATCTGCTCAGTCTGCCAGACCTTGATCAGCCCTGGAGATAAAGGGGTTATCTGATGATAATTCTGAGATAATTTTTCTTATAGTTCCATCAAGGCCCAGAATCATGGGGCTTACTTCAGTTATTTGGTACCTGTATTCAAACAGAACGGGTAAGAAAATTGTCCATTACTTCCTTAATACTCAATGGATTTTCTATCAGTTAAGTGCTAATTCCTTGTCTTTATGCACAGCAAACTAGTGCGTTAATGTTTTTCTGATGTGCACTGTAGTTTTTCACACAAGGTCGAGCAAAGACTTTCATACTTTGCCTGACCTCGCGTGGAAAAATACAGCATGCATAAAAATGGCTTTTATATGATGGCTTTGCTGCAAAAATGACTAGGTATCTGCACTTTACCGCATGAAAATTCATTGAGTATTACAGAAATAATGATCAATTTTCATACCCGTTCTGTCTGACAATAGGTATAAAATGTCACGTGATTCCCCACTGTGTCCATAAGAACATATGTTGTTACCCTTCATTAGAACCATCTTTAGAACCGTCTCAGTGAGATGGTTCTAATGAGGGGTCAAAACATATGTTTTGATAAAGAAATGACAATAAGAATTCTGTGGAAGGAGTATCACCTGTTAGTCAGCACTTTATCACAAAACAGGGCTAAAGTAGGAAACTCCGCAAAACTTTATGCCGCCGATGCCAGAAAAGTATTACCTATGTCTCACCTCTGCATGTCGAAGACGAGTCAAAAATTACACCTAAATTATTGCCAGTTTTTCCTGTTATTCCCCACTTTGAATCATTTAGCATGTCACCAGTTGGTAAAATTAACCTGTTGTTCCAATTTACAATAACTTGACTTCATGAGATGCCCCAATACAGTCAACTCTAGATATCTCGAACACTGATAACTCAAAGTACCTGATTATATCAAACAATATAGTTTGGAAGAATCGCCTATTTTTATTTACATTTCAACTCCTTTATCTGAAACAACTGATATCTCAAAGTAAATTTTCTGGGACCAGAAAACTTACTTTGAGTGAGTGAATGAGTGAACTCAGGTTTACCGTCCCACCAACAATGAGGTCATATGGAGGTGGACCTCGGCTTAAAGTCTCATCGGAAAGACCGTAGAAGCGGGGGATCAATCTTGCGACCCCTGAATTTACTTTGAAATATCAGTAGTTTGGGTAGAACATCGATTTTGAGATATGGAGTGTTTACTGTATTAGGAAATTATGGTAATTATTCGGTCTGAAGAGACATCAGTAAGTTATTCATGCAAGTTAAGAAAGATGCGGAGAAATGTTACAATGAAGTAATGTTACAATGAAGTATCAAATGAGCTTGAGTGAGACGGAGTACGCTTGTCTGGCAGCGTGGGGATGCCGTTATCGCCAGAGTCCAACGATGGTTGAGCAGGTAAAGGCTGTAAAAGAAGATGAGAGAAGAACTTGTGAGTGTGAAGAATAAGAGAAACAAGTCACTGAAAATAAGAATGAACCTTGTACCTCTTTATAACACTAAAGTTCATTGTAGCAGGACTTTAAAATTCATGATAACAACTCATTAGAGCAAAATATTGAAATTTCTTTATTACCTGATTCATTATAACAGAAATTCAGGAGTTTACAAAACGCATCAGAGCAGGATTTTGAAATTTCTTTACAACATGGTTCCTTACAACAGAAATTTGGAACTTTATCTATGGCACAATTTGTTATAACAGGGTTTTCGAGAACACCTAAAAAGTAACTTTTCTTTTCAACATATTCAGTTTTGGAAATAACATAGCTAACATAGATCCAAACTACATGTGTAGTGTTATAAAGAGGTTAAAAGTTTGGTTACAACAGTTCTATAATAAGTGGTATTATTTCTGATTATATGATATTCAACCACAGTTTTGAGGTATTTAAGGTATGCTGCAAGCCCGAAGGTGATATTAATGACCAAAGGGAAGTGGAGGTCATTAACATGGACCCAGGGATGCAACAAACATTAAACACAAAAAAATAAGTGGTTGAATGTTATTCTCACACACTTTTTATTGATTTTTGATCCATTAATTTGACTGATTTTTTTTGTTTTCCATGAAGTGATTTGTTTTTGTTTCTGCCGTGTCATTCTTATATACCCGTAATGTGCGAAAGTAATGGGACACCTAAAAATAATTAATTTTCCATTTGGGAATGCGTAAGTATTGAAACACCTAAAAATAATTAATTTTCCATTGTCCCAAATGGAAAATTAATTATTTTTAGGTGTCCCATTACTTACGCACACTACGGTAGAGCAGATAAGATCGCAAACACATACATTTCCCTGTCTTTAAGTGTCAAAGGAAAGACCCTGCAAGCTTTCTATGAAATTTACAGGTAAACAACCTGGTGAAATTTACAGGTAAACAGTCTGGTGAAATTTACAGGTAAACAGTCTGGTGAAATTTACACGTAAACAGTCTGGAGAAATTCACAGGTAAACAGTCTTGTGAAATTTACAGGTAAACAGTCTGGTGAAATTTACAAACAGTCTGGTGAAATTTACAGGTAAACAGTCTGGTGAAATTTACAGGTAAACAGTCTGCTAAATTAACACATATTAAACAGTCTGGAGAAATTCACAGGTAAACAGTCTTGTGAAATTTACAGGTAAACAGTCTGGAGAAATTTACAGGTAAACAGACTGGAGAAATTCACAGGTAAACGGTCTTGTGAAATTTACAAACAGTCTGGTGAAATTTACAGGTAAACAGTCTGGAGAAATTCACAGGTAAACAGTCTGGTGAAATTTACAGGTAAACAGTCTGGTGAAATTTACAGGTAAACAGTCTGCTAAATTAACACATAAACAGTCTGGAGAAATTCACAGGTAAACAGTCTTGTGAAATTTACAGGTAAACAGTCTGGAGAAATTTACAGGTAAACAGACTGGAGAAATTCACAGGTAAACGGTCTTGTGAAATTTACAGGTAAACAGTCTGGTGAAATTTACAGGTAAACAGTCTGGAGAAATTCACAGGTAAACAGTCTGGTGAAATTTACAGGTAAACTGTCTGGTGAAATTTACAGGTAAACAGTGTGGTTCTTTCTGGCTTGTTTGATAAAAGAATAATTTGCAAAGAGCAAAACAGAACTATTTTCAGGGCGTTAACACTTGACAGAAGGTGGTTTAACTAAAAACCCTGCCCTGGGTACATTTCTGAATGAGCAGTTTTCAAGTAAATGAGGCTTAGTGTGTAAGAATATGTAGCAGTATGAAAAAGATGTTCAGTTCTAAAATCCCAGCATGCCACTGCATTCTGTTTCTTTCTCTCATTTCCATTACATATATACTGTAAAAGACAACCACTTAACTGTTCACATCCAAGCCATGCTACCTTTTTTTTCTTTTTAACCCATTAATGCATAGTGAACTCTTCTATCTGTATATATTGGATAAGTCCAGTTGTCATTTAAGGGGTGTCAGGTTTAGTTTATTTTTCGATTTTTTTTTTATTTTGAGGAAAAATACCCATTTGTCGTATGCAAAAAGTGTAGACCCTGATCAGACGCCGCATTTGCGGCATCCGATCTGGATCTGCACTGTTTGCCTATACCCCATTTTTGGGGCGCTAGGCATTAATGGGTTAATATAGGACAAAATCAGTTTTCTTGTGATATAGTGGACTCGACAGTATCGGACCAAGTTCAATAAAACTCCTGTTTTGTTGTATATACATGTAAATGCTAACATTATGTATGCTATTTCACATAACATTTGCAAAATATCCCTTCTATCAATCCATGTCAAAATATTTACGAAATTTATTCCTTTAAGGGCAGATAACCTATCCAGACTTACAGGAGGGTCTTACGACAGTAACGAATCAGTTGCGACAGTATCGGATCATATGATATTATTTTATAAGAGAATTCCTCCGTGGCGTTCTGCCAAATTACTTAGCTCCAATAATTTGGCTACACAAACAGTTGGACCTATCAAACTCTGAGAGGAAACTTTTACAACCTTTCAACAATATTTTTCACGTGGCCCATCACCAGGCAGCAACGTTAGCTAACAGTTGAATGTGTACAAATGTACAAGCATGTCAATAATTCTTAACTCAATTATCCCCTGCGCTCCTTTAGCATGGAACTACTCAAACAGTATAGACCATAATCTGACTTCGCAAAGAATACATCCTGAGACGACCGTAGCGTCTGTCTAGGATCAAGAAATTTATGGTGAGTTTCCGCCTTAGCACTGGAATATCAATGCAAACAGAGTATAAACACTACATGGTCATTCAACGAGTTCTGCTGTATTAATCTGAGTCTATGCAGTGTACAAATGTCCAGCTGATGAACACAAAACATTAATGGATTCACAAACACGCGAGCTGATCTCAAATGTTTCTTCAGAATGTTTAGCGGAAGCTTAGATGTGCTACGCATAACCGTCATTATCAGACGGTAGTGTGTGGAGCGTGAGATGGGGGATATCTTACAAAAGGTTACTGTATTATTTTTTATACCGATCTTTTTTGAAAGAAGACACAGCAGTCATTCAGGTAGTTGATTTATGACTTACTTTCAGCGTCAGGCCTGCATTTGACATAAAGTTTTCCAGCTAATGCCTGTATTTCAGTTCAACTTATATAACGATCCGTTACTGTCGCACATTGGTGCCCAACTTTTCAAGTCTCTAGCTTCATCAAATACTGGGATGTCACGAAAATAATGACTGTCTGCAATTTGAGGGATGCTAGGACACATTACACAGCAGAATCGGTTTCAATCGCCTAATTATAAAATTGTGTAAACAACAGAAATTTGTTTTGGAAGTAACAAGCAACAGACAAAATGCAAGCGCCGCTGAAGAGGGGTCAAGCTTTTCAACAACTCTGATTTGTTTCACAGCCACACATTTCGATTGAATGTTTCACCCTGCACTTTGTCATTGGTTAAACTCGATGACTGTAATATACTGGTAAAAAATATTTGCTTCATTTGTGAGGAAAATGGGTGATAACATAAGGGTGATCCAGTACTGTCGATGATCCGATACTGTCGAGTCCACTGCATATAAAAAGCATTAACAATATCATAACATTGCAATATCGCTGATACATCTAGCTGTCAACACTTTAAGTTAAAATATGCATAACAATTTTGTTAACTGAGAATGCAATATTATTTTCCTTTGAAAGTGTGAGTAAACTTTAAGAGCATGCAAAGTAGAATAAGATATTATATACAAATTTCAGTGCTCCAGGTAAGAAGGGGTAACAGAGTTAGTTCAGGGATAATCATCCATATTTCTCCACAAAAAAATATTTTGTGACCCATCATTAGAGTCGTCTCGTCAAGAAGTTCTAATGATGGGTCACAAAATATGTTTTCATTGAGGAATAAGAAAAATAATCTTTGAATTATCCTCAATTCCCCTCTTATCTGGAGCTCTGTATTACATGTACACGAATTCTGTAAAAGTTCTAAAAATTGGGACATCCAAAAATCATTACTGTAATTGGCCTAAAAATAGAACTATTTGGTTTTACAAAACAGTAATGCATCCAAAATATGCAGATGGAATGGCCAAAATAGCAGACTCTGATCAGACTGCTCATTGGAAGCAGTCTGATCTGGGTCTGCATTGTTTACTCAAATCTATCTGCCCCAACATTTTGAATTTTTACGGCACATCATAACTGTGATTTTTTCACCAAATGCCACTTAAAAATGATCGTTTCTTTGCAGAAAAAATGACCAATGGTTTGATACATAAAAAGTCGACACAGAAAAAAATAACAGCTCCAAACTGGCCAAGCCCATTTATCAATCCATGACGGCTATATTGTACATGACTTTATATTGTGCATATAGAAAACTGAATTTAGACACACACATGGTCTGAACATATTGCAAGGAGTATTTCATGTCTGTTTTCAATAATGCACTGCCACAGGGTTCATGGGCATTTTTTGTCTATCATATCTTCATTTATGCAATAAGCCCTATAGCGGATGAGCATTTGTTGTTTTTTATTTTTTGTTGATGCAATAAGCTGAAATGCACATGTACATTTTCATCTCTATTTAGCATTGAAAAGCTCTAAAAATAGAAAATAAAGATATATGTAGTTGAATTTGCAAACAGCCTAGAGCCAAATGAGGCAGCTCATAATGAGCTGCCTCATCTGGATTTTCACTGTTTGCCCTCTACTCTTTGAAATCTCAATATGATATGACTTGAAACAAACGTTTTTGTTTTTTTTAATTTTACCGACATAAACTTTGTTGTTTGTGCATTTGGAGCTTTATGGGTCAAACCATATGGCCCATGAAGATTCTCATCTCAATTTCCATTACTGCAATTAGCCATCAGACCCATGAGCCATTTTCATTCTGGTCATAAAACATACAACCCAGGAAACATTTTAAGTCTATTTCGGTGAACCAAGTTCAGGCGTGGAATCCGCTTTATGTATCCTTATATCCGGAGCAGAAAGAGAAGTAATGGACGCCCTGTGCATGAACCTGTCGAAGAAACCCACCTTTGATTTGCGTGGAGTTTTAGGAGGCAGTGCCATTGATGCTGAGCGTGGAGGTATTGAGGGTGCATCGTTGTGGTTGTGGGCGGTGATGGTTTTGTCGGGGAGCGGGGGCGGAGCGTCGTCTGTCTCGTCATCACCATTCTCTGTAAAAAGGTAAATAAAAAACGATATAATAGTAACTGAATAAGGAAATTGTGGCAATCATATATGTATCTGTAAATCTGTGTTAAAACATATTCCTGAAGATTAATTCATGATTCCAAAAATGGTTCTACGGGTTTAAGGCGGTTAAGCATCTCACAACTGCTATCATGTTTTTGTGAAATATTTACAGCACGGCATCACCATAGAAATCCAATTAACGACCAAATCTGGAAAATGAAAATTTATTGAGGCATTTTTTCCCCTTTTTCTATCCTATTAGGTATGTTGAATGGTTTTGTAAGAATCCCCATACTGAAAAATACTTTAAGCTCGCTGACTGCCTTCAGCTAAAAAAACTTTATTGTTCTAGCAATAACATCTTGAATTCATTGGTTCTAGCCCATATAGTTATAAATGTACATTATTTACAAAATACATCTGGAACCTACTGTATCAATCCAAATAAACGTCCCTGCTCTAATAAATGTTCCCTCCTTCTTTTTCAGATAATTTATTATTTACAAAAAACTGTGTCTCATTTGCATCTTTACATTTGGACAACAACCATCCTTCCATAGTGTGCTGAACAAAGTTGTTAGCAAACAGTGCAGACCCTGATCAGACTGCTCCACTGGAGCAGTCTGATCTGGGTTTACACTGTTTGCTCATACATTTGGGTCTGCATAATTAGGTTCAATATGGAAATGATTTTTGAATCTTAGAAACTCTCCATTTCCACATTATTGGTTTTATCTCAAATTTTAAAACAAAACCTATCTCACAATTATTTGTTGTAAACAATATAACATTATGTTTGTGCTCGACTGTATATTGCAGCAAATTGATACTATTGGATGTTCAAATCGTTTAGCAACTTCCAAATTTGTGAAAAAATTATTCAAGTAGCTTAACTTTGATGCAGAATGCATTTCAATGAGAACGCATGACATTTTGTCTTATATAACATGTTGATTTAATAAAACAGTTTCTTCAAAATATTTCAAAAGTATCAATTTCATGGCTTAAGTGTTCTCTCATAACATGGGATGCATTCGGCTCGACCCTCAAAGATGTCTGTCTCTGTATTTATCTCGGGAATTCCTGCTGATATTAGTCATGCGACTCCTGACATTGTGTTCCACTCTGCTACACCACCGAAGTAGCAGTAGTGTAACGGTAGTAGATTCTAACCTGCATTTTGGATTCTCAGTATTTTGCTTCTTGACAGAATGGTGACCATAACAAAACTGTTAGACATAGGATGTGCAGGGTAGATAAGCAATGACATATGAGCCGCGATGCGAGAAAACCAACAAAGTGGTTGTGCGGCCAGCGCAGACTCAGATCAGCCTTGGCATCCGCCAAGTCTGGTCAGACTCTTCGCTAAGTTCTTAAAGGGTAGCTTAGGGATTGAGCTACCTCCATGCGGACAGCGAAGACTCTAATCAGACTGGGCGGATGCCCAGGCTGATCTGAGTCTGCACTGGGCGCACTACCACATTGTTGGTTTTCTCTTGTCGTGGCTCATATTGGTAGATTATGAAAAAGCATCCCTCTTCACCCAAGCATAAAATAAGGCCAGGTGTTGTTGCAATGCAGGTTGACTGAGCAATGCAGGTTGAATTAGCACAGGGTTATGTACAAGGTGACAAGGTGACTGATTTTCATATTGAGTTTAAGGGTTCATATTTTGTTTATTTTAAGATGTACTACTATAGCCTTGCCATAAGTCAGCCACTGCCTATGCTTAATCCATGTGTTTTAATTGAACTAAAGAGTGTCTATATGATTTGGGATTTCCGTGTTTCAAATATATATAATCTGTCCTTAAATGGAAGCAAATGGAAAAATGTAACTTAAATTCAAACTGCCCCACTATTCAAAATGTTTAGTCCCCTTCCCTGTAATGGTAAAAGGCAATGAATTAACAATGTATACCATCAATCAACACAAGAATTCTGGGCAATACAATGTCTTGCCTGGCTACCCTTTGTCACAAAACAGAGCTAAACCAGAAACCTCAACAAAAGTTGTATGCCAACAGCAAACCCAGAAAAGAATATAACAATCCATCATGAGTGTCCATGTAGGATAAGGAAATCTCACCCGAGGGGTCGAAATTTCAACCAGGGACGAGGCTTGCCGAGTCCCTGGTTGAAATTCAGACCCCGAGGGTGAGATTTACCTATCCTACATGGACTGGCTCATGATGGATTATTTTTCTCCCACTGTTAGCAGATTTTAAACCTTAAGTCGGATTATGCTTCAGAACAGAAAAATTCTAACTTTTTAAGCAAAGATCTGAAGTAACTATTTGAGCAGCCCAGTGTGTTTATCGGGTCCATACACGGGTGTAAACACAGTTTGCACCTTAAAGACAGACGGAAAACACGATATGTGGACTACTTTATCTTCCAGAGGGCGAAAACGAAATGCAGCTTAGCCTCTCACATCACGCACGTCAAGTTTGCTAGCGACGTTTAAAACCTGTTTTAGTGACGTCATTAAAATTGAGTGACGTCAAAAACCTATGATCTGCTATCAAACATCATCCAACATGCTTGCGTGTCCATTTTATTCATTTAAAATTAAAATTTTAGTCAAAAACTGAAAAAGTCTTGTTGCTAATATAAGAAAGATGTTGCCAGGTGTAAGATTATAAGTATCTTTCATGGGTATGAGGTGTGGATAGAAAAATCCGTCACGAGGGTCACTGTTCGGCATCACTAGGCTTGCCGAGTGATGCCGAACAGTGATCCCAAGTGACGGATTTTTCTCTCCGCACCTCACACCCATGATAGATACTTTTTCTTGCACACCACATTTTGTATTATCTTTAGAACTTATTAAAATGCGTAATTTTAGTGCCTCAGAGGTTTTTATTTGATTATAAAAGAAGGCGCCATTTTCATCGACCGCCATTCGGTTCTTTACGTCAACGTCTGGCATGCATAAACTGACGTCAATTTGCCGTTATCGTGACGTAATCATCTAAAACGGCAACGTCACTTGACGACGCAGATACGTGACCTCCATTACAACCAATGCATTTAATGCTCGTGATTTTTATCCGGTCCTGGGTGAGATAACATGGGTGAGATAAGATTTGTAGGTACAGGGGAAGCACGCGGATATCCTTATCTGGTGTGCAAGAAAGAAGTTTCTTATATGAGCTGAAAGCCTATCTTATATAGGCAAAGGTGGGAGAAATACCTATGTCTTGTTTCTGCTACTCACAGGACAACTATGAACTTATCAGAAGAAAGTTTGTTTGATTTGGAGAACACCATACATAATGGACATTTTATTATCAACCTTTATGAAATAATGAAAACATATGAGCCATGACATGACAAAACCAACTAAAAGGCATGTGCACCCCTAAAGACTCAGACCAGCCTAGGCATCCACCCAGTCTGATCAGAGTCTTCGCTGTGCACTTATAGAGTAACTGAGGGTTTAAGCTACCTCCATGTCGACAGCGAAGACTCTGATCATATTGAGCCTCTGACCGTGCTGATCTGAGTCTTCACTGGATGCACATGCTACTTTCTTGGTTTTGTCATGTTGCTGCTCATAACAAAGGAACCATATGCACATGTACATCACATTCATGAGAGAAAAGAAGACAAAATTTTACACATGCAATTTAGTCTGTGATTGAGAAGTATAGCAAACAGGGTTTAATTTTAAAAACATTCAACAAAACAAACCCTTTACCTCAAAAGAAATGAATTTTTAATCCTTTTGCACTTAGAACGGCCAAAACTCTATGGAGTTTTGGCCATTCTGAGTGTAATAGGGTTAAAAAATTTTAACACACTATTGTTAGTACATTCAACCAATTGCAGAAAACAAAAAAAAGAAAGAAAATAAAGCAATGGTGGCACACTATGGTTACTCACCAGCTGCTTTAGCAACTTTAGCTTGAAATAAACAGTCACAATAATTGTCATATTTTTCTAAACTCTTTGTATACCATACTATAAAATTCAGTTCAAATGTGTCGTACAGCATTTTCAGAAACGATTCCATTTGTTTGCAAAACAATCTTCCTTGTTAAATCCACTATTTAAAGCTTTAATTGCCTGTACAGCTGTATTATCAAATTCATCATTATGGTGGATGGAATTCTATATGAAATCAAGAATAAATTAAAGAAAAATACACAGATTTGCCAACTGAACATTCAATTTTGGCACATGCAGTATGTACAGTACATGCTTTCTTGAAAATGACCCTTTTTGTCAATTATTAGCATTATCAGAGTAGTATATAATAACAATGACCAAAAACAATTTGTGTACTAGCTCTTGCAGAGTCCCTTTAAAAATGTTAAAACTCAGGCTTTTATGCTCAAAATTTCATCTCACTTCTTAGCTTCTTCAGGACCCAGGGAATGTCTATAAATGATACTGTTGATATTGGGAGCTGTAATAATTTTCTTAACGTTTTGAATAATTTGATTTTACTACCTGACTGATTGGCAACACGTACAGGGTCTACCCTGATGTCCCAATAATAAGCACAATAGGGTATACTCTACACTGTGTGCTAAGGAAATTCTTCCCCTACATTTAATGTCAAATGATGTCAGCGCTGCAGATACAGTGGGCTTAAGAGGATAATTCTAGGATATTTTTTTCTTATTTCTCAATAAAAGACATAATTATATTGTGACCCTTCATCAGAACTGCCTTGCAAAGGTGATTCTAATGTGCAAATTTATTGATCATGAAAAAGAAATCATCTTATTTATCCTCAAAACCCACCATTTTCAGGACCTCTGCATTGTTATTATTATCACTGTCAAAACATGGTGTCAGAAGAGAACGTAGAAAAAGATAGCATGCAAAAGCAGTAACCTGTTGTGTAGAATATAGAATTGGTGGAGGATATATTTGGTGTGCTGGAACTACTATAGCCACCTGGCAGTAACGGATGACTCGGGAACTGGCTGCTTAATGGTCTACTGTTACGACGTTCTCGGTCTCCCTCGGGTCTTGGCGGTCTTCTAGGTGTGATCTGTAAAAGAATGAAGACCATAATATTCCTGCATAATCAGAAATGTTCTTAAGGGAAATGGAAACACTTTAAGTGAAAACAACTCAGTCATTTTCATATGGCTCTATTCTCAATGGGGCATCAACTCTTAAAGGTATACTGCCTCGTATCTCATTACGAAATAATCACAAAATTAGGAAACTGGTTATTTGTATGCAACACAAGACTTGTACAAACAATCTTCAGCGAACACGTCTTTGCTACAGAGGCAGAGAAGATATATCAGTGCATACTCTTGTTGAATATTCACGAATATTTTGTCGTCTCAAATTGACTGACTCCCACATGGCAATAAAAAGGCGTTTCTGCAAGCACACTTTGAATTTTATGATTGGTGGAGTAAATAACTTAACAAAATAGCATTAACCTCTAATCTGTGCATGTGAGTTCTTTTCAGCCAATAACTGTCTGAAGGCGATTACAGAAAGGTCTTGAAATTATTCATGATATAACTTTACCCTGATTAACTATGATTGCTGGGCATATCCAGTCTTCACATCTTTGGCGCGAATAGCGGACCGCTATTCCCGCCAATTTATTTATTTTCTTAAATTCTCCTACTTCCAGAGACCATCACAAATCATAAATTATATAGATAAAAGTACTTTTACAACTGATCATTATCATGCCTAGGATATAGTTTTTCGTAAGAAATTTAAAAGTTAATAGAAATATTGAAGGTGTATATCTTTAAAGAAAAGAATTTGCTCCCTGAGGAGTAAATTTTTTTCTTTAAGAGTAGATCCCTTTTGAGTGGGGGTTCTTGTTTAAGGTAGACGAATGGTGAATAAAGATATTGGTGGGGCATTCATTTCATTATACCAGCTGAATAACCCAAAGGGCTATAAAACATTTGGATAAGAAAAGAAAATTTTTCACCGTTTTGTTTTCCTAAAAAACAAACTTTTGTATTTATACATACTTTTTTTACACATTTTCCATTAAAATTCATGTCTCTAGCACAAGAATGCACTTTCATTTCTGCAAATCATATAATCTTTAATATAGGGTATTTGAAACAGACTGGTAAGAAAAATTGCAATTATCTTGATTACAAGTATATTTTTACATTTTTTTAAAAAATGCAAGAAAATTGAATTTCATGAAAAAGGTCATGAAAAATATATTCAGTCGATGGGGCATGCTTATGCATATTGTTTTAGTAAAACTTACATTGTATGATACAGAATAAAACAAAATAACAAACATTTCACCGTTTTGTTTCCTAGAAAAACAATGTTTAAGTTCTAAAATATCCCCAAAAAGACTGTCCAAGTACTGCACCTGCTGCAAACACAGCCGGTCCTTGCCCTATTATTTATTTTCCTGTTGTTCCGGGTCTACCATAGAGTAATGCCTCAAAAATGCGCAGATGGAATTGATATTGTAAAGACCTTGATCATTCTGGTTCCTAAGGAACAGTCTGATCACAGTTTCCACTGTTTATACAGATGTATCTGCCCGAAAACTTAGAATCTTTATGGTAGGCATTGTAAGTGTGTATATATTCCATAGTTGATTGATTCACCATGAACAATAACTCTGTTATGTGTTTTAATAAGTTGATACAGAGTTATTGTGTATCTAAGTACCTTAATCAACAGATGCTTTTCCAAAACCCCTAAAATTGTCTCCCTGAAAAACATAACAGAAAAGCATAGAGGTGTACTAGATCATCTTAAGTTTTTAGTTGGTTGTATTGGGTTTAACAGATCTCTGAGACAGTATTTCAGTCTATATTGAGCCCTCTCCCAGAAAGAGTAAGAAAGGAAAGAAATAAAGAGGATAATTGAGACTAAAAAAACAACAAAAAATCCCCCATCCCGCATCTGCTGAAAGCACAGCCAGCCCTTGCCCTACTATTATGCAAATTAATAGGACGCCCTAGCACTGAAAGGTACACAGCACCGTCGCCCGACCCGACCACCCAATCATCTTAAGGTGAATGTGTATACCTCCATGCTTTTCCACCAATTTTTTTTTCAAAATCAAATAACTTTTGTGACTTCTTGTTCATTCTCTGGACCACATTCTCTTCCAAAATGGAGTTGACTTGTTAAGGAAATTATTTGCTCCTAAGGAAGTATTTATGGGCCAATGTTTTTCATATAGCCTAATTAAGCTAAGACTCCAGTCAAACTGCAATAATGCATAGGGCTAATCTAAATCTCCACTGGTCACACGTCTGAAAGGTTATTTTTCCCACTAAACAGCCCAATTATGTATAATTGGTCATGATAGAACCAATAATACTCTATGATATGCTCTACTTGTAAGAGCTCAAACCAACCGCTACATTCACTGATCAGAGTCTTCACAAACATGTATGCTATTAGAGTTCACACATGAAACTGTATATGATAGGCATCATGTAAAATTGGCCATTATTGTATAGAAAAAGGCAAGCCTACATATTCACCCAGCATCACCAAACCTTTCCTAGTTCTGCATTGTACTGCATTTTGATACAGCAAATTATCTAGCCAGTCCCATCAAGTGACAACAAAGGTGTGATTTTATATCACCAGTCAAGGACCGGCTAAGGGCCTAATTTTGCATAAAGCTATTCTATTCATTCATTTGAAAGGGATAAAAACTCAGCAATCATTGATTATCTTTGGCTTCAGGAATGAACAGTATCAAATAAGCAGTGCATAATACAGTGTTTCCTTTTGGCTCTTTTTTTTTTTTTTTTTTTTTTTTTTTTTTGATAAATAGTGGCAAAACTTTTTAAGAAGCATTTCGAATTCTTGGTGCATAAGCAAACAAGTTTCACCTGGCTTTTCTGAAAAGCAAAAACAGCCAATAAATTGTGAAAACAATTGAGGGATATCATTGTAGTTCTTTTCTCTTGTTATCAATTTTTTAACTTGCTCAATTTCCAAGTCTATATGCCTTGTCTCCATTCCAAAAATGGGCCTCACCCTCATGCCCAAAGTACTGAATAAAAGAAACACTGTAATATACTAGGATTACTTTGGACTAGGCCCCTGAGCTAAAAAGCATAGTTTTATTTGGTCAAGAAGCCCCTTCATTTTGTTAATGAGCAATTTTACAAGGACAATATACATGCAGACTTTTCAAATATTGTTCCTCCAATAATTTTTGTCTAAAATGACATCCCCTCCTCCCTCAGACCTGCTACCTTTAAGCCAGAGTAATCCCTGATTAAGTACTTCATTTAGAATTTACAGTTTCCAATAGATGTACAAGTATGATAAGAATCTGATTTCTGTGGTTTAACTGTAAGAATGTTATCCCGTAAAGCACCAAAAAAGCGGGCGACAGATGTTTGAGCAGTTTTGTAAATCTCATTTCGAAGGTTTGAGTGCAAAACTTTCTAGACGATTGAGCATTTTTTTAAAGACGATTTTAAAGTCTGCTTTGAGACGGTCAAAGACACCAAGTTAACAGCGTGTTGGAATCTGGCGATATATCATGGGATATGTAAATGCAAAGTGCACAGGCCAACTGAGACCCAATAGCTCTTCATTGCTCCACACTATATCTATCTATAAAGGGCTTCTAATACTTTAATGACTTTTTATGTTTGGTGCTTTCTATTTTAAATTGCTCTTACTAAAATATCCTGCTCAAAGACCTATTTCCACCTCCCTGTGGTGAGAGCAGAGGGCAACAGGCAAAAGTCTGGCTGATGGAAAAGGTATCAACCATCTTTACTTTACCTTCAAATTTTCAAAATCCCTTCAAAAAGGTAAATTTCTTCTCGCTCAAAAGGGCACTTTTTTGCCAATCAAAAGGGCATATTTATCCGCTCAAAAGAATATCCAGTCCGCTCAAACGTCTCTCACCGAAAAAAGAAGATGACAAATTAACATTGAAAAAACTTAAAACAAGACTTGTCCCCGTACAGGATAGCTCGCCTGCAGTGCCTTGCCCATCATATGAAAAAACTTTAACATAAAACTTTAAAGTGTGACGCCTACGCCCAGGCCCATGCCAATGTTCAAGTGACAACATTAGCTCTCTGTACTTTCGTAAAAAAATGTTTCCCATGAGTTATATCATATTAAGAACTTAAAGACTAGAGGGCAAACAGTATTGATCCAGATGAGACAGCTCATTATGAACTGTCTCAACTGGATCTATGCTGTTTGCAAATTCAACTATTTTCGTTATTTTTTGGTGCTTCAAGTGTTAAAAGGAACTGTTATCTTAAAGCAAAGAGGAAAAGCATAAAAACATATAAATAATCAAGCAATTTGCAACAAAATTCTGTTCAATGCAGCTTGTTAGTATTTGATAGTAAAAACATAAACTTTAGGTATTTGGATACACCTAGGAGGGGGGAAAAAGCCTGTCTCATAACCAAATAATTCCAATAGCCTCTCTTTAGCACAAGTTCCGAGCATCTGCAGTGAGGAGTAATGATGATAATTCTGTGAAAATTTGTCTTATTTCTCAGTAAAAATGAGCTGTGGCCCCTCCCACCAGAACCATATCTGCAATGCAATTCTAATGAGACCACAACAGATGGCTCCTTTTAATTACAGTCTACGCTGTTTGCTATTCCAGCTGCATCTTTTTTTCTGCAATGCAATTCTAATGAGACCACAACAGATGGCTCCTTTTAATTACAGTCTACGCTGTTTGCTATTCCAGCTGCATCTTTTAGGACTCTTTACTACTGCATACTGTACAGCCTCAGTCACACAGTCATGGATCAGGCTACAGTTCACCACAGTTCCCAACCGTTTATTCGGGATGAACCGTAAAAAAAACAGCATCGCTACGGTTTGCAAGGGTTCCATTATATTCCATCATGGTGTTTGTACGGTGTCTGTACGGTTCATCTACGAATTCACGACGGTGCATGGCGGCACCACTATGGACAACATGGGTGGAACACAGTGGCATAACGGATGCTCACAATGTTACTACTGTTTGATACGGTGCTAGTACGACTCAAGCCGGTAGCGCCACAGGCTCCTACAATTGTCTACGGTTTATCAGTGATCATGATAATGATTTTTGTTGATGACGTTTAATTTATTTGTAGGCAAGAAAAGTATTTATGACATTTTATAATACTAAATTTTTCGCAAAATGTGCAGCAAAAATTTTGAAATTTGGCTGACAAATAAAAGAACTTTTCTCACTTGAATAAAAAGTGAGTTTTCATAGTGACAAAACTACCATGGTTGTCTACTAATACCGACGGAAAGCCAGGGATAATCACAGATACACCCATAATAGCACTACGAATGAGCACGATTCTGTTACGGTTGCATTATGGTTTAGGTCACGCCCACAAGCCACCACAGTTCACCACAAAAGTTTTTAATAGTTTAAAATTTCTGTAGCAACTTCCGGATCACTACAGTTCTTCAGGGATCATTGCAGAACATGACAGACGCATCTATGGTGCTACTATGCATCACAACGGTGTGCTACAGTTTGTGAAACCGTGGTGAACCATGGCCTAAACTGTGAAAGTGTGACTGGGGCTTAAAACCAAACAATTCCCTTTTTGAGGGCAATTATGGTATCTATTTTAGGCGTCCCAAATTTCAGAATTTCTACTGTTATCTCAGAATCATCAACAAAAACCTCACTGCATCTGAAACTCTGATAACCAACATAAAACATATATTAGTCAACATTTTACAAAAGACTGGAAAAAGAGGCAGACAGTTCTGGTTAAGAGGATAATTTTCTCACCCAGCCCATTAAGAGAAGCTATAGAGATGAACAACATTAAAGAACAGTTAGAAATACGAACAGTTCTATATGCTGGAGGCTATATAACACTGAGCATCAGATAAGCCAAAATTTGGGGGTAAAACATTTGATGATTGAAATCCCGTAAAAAATGACCTAACGCCATGTATGTATCATAAAGACCTAAACTGCTTGCACAGCTGTGCAAACTGACCAGAGTCTTAATTTTTACTTCTTAGACTTTTCTGTGCAAATGCACAGGCTGATATGAGCCATTCCTTTTGCACACCTTGCAAGGTAACTTTACATGTGATTCCAATCATTTTTTCTCCATTAACAGAAGCTTAAGAGATGAACAACATTAAAAGAACTGTTACAGAAATACGAACAGTGCTGGTTACCACTGTAGCTGCACGCGGCCTGGGCGCTGGAGGCTATATAATACAGAGCCTCAGATAAGTAAACATCTAACAACATCGTTTGTAAAGGAGATTATATTTTATCATATGACGTCGCATCTGAGAGTGTAATAAAGCCATGCATTAAAAACGATAATCCACTAGTGGATTAAATATGCAAATTACGTCGTAACGTTATGCGTTGACGTCCTTAAAAACGTCGCATTTTCTAATGGCAAAATCGTGACGTTCTAGTGCAAATTTTGCTAATAAAATGCGATTTTATTGTCATATGATAAAAAGAATCTTGCATTCGTGCTCCTGTATTATTGAATTTATTAAACTCGTTGGGGAAAACCGATAAGATGCTCGGCAGAGCCTCGCATCTTATCTTTTTCCCCAACTCGTTTAATAAATTCAATAATACATGAGCACTCATGTAAGATCCTCTATTTTAAACGTATTTGTCCTCAAAAACACTGTCATTTTTGCCAATAAAATATAAGGCACTTTTGCAGTGCAAAAGCTCCTCCCAGATTTTCAACAACAAAAAAATAGGCAGCAATAAGCACACTTAATCTTATGTGTGTTGGGAAGCGTAACAAAGTCTCGACTAACACCCTTGTTACACAATGCTTTGAACAACTGGGGCATATTTTTTTCTACTCACAAACATACAGTAAACTAGGAAATATTAGCAGAAGTTTTATTTTTGTGACAATTTGCATTTGTAAAGTGCCAGATAAATGCTGCAACTTGCAAACTACAACTTCATGCCTATTTCCTATAACTTGAAGTTGTAAAAATCTGACCTACAAAAAATTTCACACTTAAACAGCATATTCTAGGATTGTCCCATGGTGATTCTAGGACACTTCTTCAGCAACAGTTTAGTGGAGAAAAAAAAGTAAAACTTTTATTCCTAAAATTGTATGCTTGTTTCGAGACTATATAACAGCACAGAACTAGAAAATTGTGTCTGTGAGACACTAATGATGCCCCCGTGCAGCGCTTGTCATAGGACTTGTACATCCCTAAAGCACTTTTCAAATTTCAGGCACAAACACTATTCACAAACAATCCACTGAACACATTACACAAACTTTGTACCTTTTAGTGCAAAATTGCAGCCCAAAATGACTAAGTTTAAAAGGCCATAATTCCTTCAGATTATTTTTTTTCCATCAAAAGCGACATGCAAATCTTTATCTTAATTATGTCCACAACAAGTCTATAATGTCTGTAAAAGAGCCACTGAAAATTGTGGGAGGAGTTGATTATTACACGAAAGTACTTATGCTACAATGCGAACATATACCTAAACTGACTACGTTCAAAAGGCCAAATTTCTGTCAAAATTGATTCTAGTTCCAACAAAAACCACATGCACATCTTCAATGTGTCCTCAGCATGTATGCAAGGATTGAAAACAATCCACTGAAAACTGTGGGATAAGTTGATTACACAAATTCTATACCCTACAATGCAAAAATTTAACTAAATGAACTAAGTTCAAAAGGCTGTAATTCTCTCAAAATTATTTTCATTTCCTTCAAAAATCCACATGCACATCTTCAATATGTCCACAATAAGTATGCAAAGTTTAAAAGATCCATTGAAAACTGTGGGAGCAGCTGATTACACAAACTCCATACCCTACAGTGCAAAAATTTACCTAAAATGACAAGTTCAAAAGGCTGTAATTCTGTCAAAATTAATTTTAGCTCCACCAAAAACCCACATGCACATCTTCAATATGTCCACAATAAGTATGCAAAGTTTGAAAAAGATCCATTGAAAACTGTGGGAGGAGATGATTACACAAACTCTATACCCTAAAGTATGGCGTTTGCCTAAAATGACTAAGTTCAAAAGGCCGTAATTCTGTCAAAATTATTTTAAGCTCCATCAAAAACCCACATGCACATCTTCAATATGTCCACAAGAAGTATGCAAAGTTTGAAAAAGATCCATTGAAAACTGTAGGAGGAGTTGATTACACAATCTCTATACCCTTAAGTGAGACGGACAGACAGACGGACGGACAGACAGACAGACAGACAGACAGGGGCAAATCTTAATGCCCCCTGACTATCGTCACGGGGGCATAAAAAGGAGCAAATCTAAGAAGATACTGAATTATAATTGAGCTGCTACACAACAAAACCAACAAAGTGGTTGTGCACCCAAGACTCAGAACAGCCTGGGTATCCACCCAGTCTGATCAGTCTTTGCTGTCCACATGGGTGTAGCTTAGACCCTTAGCTACCCTTTAAGTGTTAGCAAAGAGTCTAATCAGACTGGGCAGATGCCCAGGCTGATCTGAGTCTGCGCTGGGCACACAAACCATTTTGTTGGTTTTCTCATGTCGCGGCTCATATATGCTGCAGTGTCAATATTTTGTTCTTTTTGCCCTGTAAACATTTCCAGTTCTGCCAAATTCTGAAAGTAGACAGTCATTAATAGTGCCATCTAGTAAAAACATATAGTGAAACTAAAATATTATGATTTCAGCACATTATCATAATGTCACAGTGATACAATATTTGGACAGTAATCAATTTAGGGGCTGACCATCTTGGCATTCACTGGTACCAAAATAAACCGAGACACAATTTATGGGGGTAAGCTTAATTACCTGTTGATGCCAATAAGGAAAACTAGTCAAACTAGATCAATGCACAGGCTGATAGATCTTCCCTGTTCCCTCATATTATAAGGAACTTTTTCACGAATCAAAGCCTAGTGAGTGAGTGAACTCAGGTTTTATTTACATCCAACTAACAACTAGGTCATACGGAGATGGGACCTTCATTTGAAGTCTCATCCAAAACACCGGAGAATGGAATCTATCTTGCTATCCCTGGATTGGTAGTCCAGCGTGTTATCAAAGTATAAAAATAATCCCATGTTTCTAATGCCACTATCAATCTTTTCCCTGGGAAGGGAGGAGATGGAGGGGGATAACAAAGTAGGCGTGGTTTCTGAAAAATGAATTTCTGGACTTGGCTTAAGTCGGGTACAGGCAGTACCCGACTTCAGCCAAGTCCAGAAATTCACCTTTTCGAAACAACACCTACTTTATGCCCCTATTCCACACAGACCACGAATCCCACCAATCGCCACAAATTGATAAATATTAGAATTAGTGGCGATTGTAAATTTTCTGGTCCAATTCGTGATGCTCTACGATTCAGTTACGATACAAGTACGATGGGGTTACGAATATTCGTGGGATTCGACTGGATTCGGCTGGACTCGCACAAATATTGTCAAGAATTCAGTACGATTTACAGGAATCTCTTTGGAAATACTGCACGAACATTTAGAATTAGTTACGAATCAGTTAAGAATACGCCGAATGCACATACGAATCCGGGACGAATAATATGAATACTTGACTATTCTTGAAAATTCGTGGGATTTTCTCCCAAGATAGGTATAAAAAGGCCCCAAGCCTGATCAGATCCTTTGCTGTACGCACATATAAAGTATGAATCATTAGAAATCTATGGGCCCGAAATGAAATATCTACGCACGAGGCACACGATGTCGTAACGACGTCGTACTAAGGTCAGTGCGACATAGTGACATCTCATCGACGTCAGTACAACGTCATTTGCCCGCTGGGTAGATAAATGCATGCGTCCAGAGTCTTCACTGTGCACAAATGCATCAAAGGTACAAATTCACGAGTCCCCGAATGAGTTGAGAACACTACGAACGCCTCAGAATCGATTTCGATTCAGTTACGATGCCTAAGAATGCATTAAGAATCTGTTACGAATTAACTACGAATTTTTTGAATCGGGAATTCGTGGCTAAAATTTTGAACAGCTCAAAACTTTTGCCACGAATTCCCGATTGCTCAAGTATTGCAAGAACTGACTACAAATATATACGATTCTGTTAAGAACTTCACGAAGAAATTACGATTCAGCCACGAATCCTAAAATTTATCAATTCGTGACGATTTGTGGGATTCGTGGTCTGTGTGGAATAGGGGTATTAAATAGGTACACATCCCTCTATTCACTGTAGGTATCATCACAGATTTATTGTGGGACATTGAAATGGTGCAATTTTGTTTGTGGGACTATGTCACATGCTAAGTTGTTGTCTCATTGGCCAGTAATACAATAACAGCTGACTTCTAAGTGACATTCTGGGTGTGGCTTTGAGAGGGGGAATTAGATCCAAACTTCCTTAAGTACACAGACAAAGAGATACAACTAAATCATCTATCTTACCTAACACAGTTAAGGAAAGTCAACATGTTAACAAGGGACAAAACCAATAAAGGTACAGAGGCAGCCAAGGCAATTCAAGTACTGCATTTTGTAATATCTTTACTTCCCTTCATCTATAAAAGTTTTATATAGAGGATCTTACATGAGTGCTCATGTATTATTGAATTTATTAAACGAGTTGGGGGAAAAAAGATAAGATGTGAGGCTATGCCGAGCATCTTATCGGTTTTCCCCAACGAGTTTAATAAATTCAATAATACAGGAGCATGAATGCAAGATTCTATTTATCATAAAACACTAAAATCGCATTTTATTAGCAAATTTTGCATTAAAAAAATCACAATTTCGCCATTAGAAAACACAACATTTTTATGGACGTCAAAGTATAACGTTACGACGTAATTTGCATACCTAATCCACTAGTGGATTATCGTTTTTAATCCATGGCTTTATTACACTCTTAGATGCGACGTCATATGATAAAAAAGTTTTATAGGGTTAGTAATGCTTCCCATTCCCCGCCTTGGTTAAGAGATATTCAGTCTAATTTTTTTTATAGTGTAATGCCTAGGGCTGAACCACCATTTCCCTTCTATGTGAAAATACTGATAGATGCATAAAAGGCTTAAAGCTTAAAAGTGAAAGAAAAACAAAACTGCAATTAAATTAAAATTCAGCGAGAACTCCCAATATGGCTGGGTTTTGATGCCAATTCTGTAACAACTTTTCTTTCTCCGTAAACACATATTGTGGCCTCTCATTAGTACTCCCCAAACTACTTGGTCATCGTGATTGAACAAATCTGTTTAGCCACGATAACCAGGTCATTTGGGAACTAGACTCTTTTCCGTTTGGAAACAGCCCTTGTTAACCCATTGCATTCTGGGTATTTTTGGTCGTCTGCTGAAATTGTCGTCTGCATCAAAAATCAAGAATATTTTCACAATATTGGTCTAACTAACTCTAAGTCTTGTAGAAATGATGTCTAGGCAGCAAACAGTTTAGATCTCGAATCCAAACTGTTTGCCCAGATACCCCTAAAGGGGTATCCAGAATGTAATGACTTAACCATGGTTGTCTATGAGACATTTGGGCTACCAAATTTCATTTGTTTTTATAGAGACTGAACGTTGATTATGATATTTTTTCTTTTTTTTTCCCCAAAAGACATACTGTGGCCTCTCTTAAAACTGCCTCAATCAGGTAGTTCTAATAAGGGGTCACAGCCCATGTTTATATGGAGCAAGAACATTAATTCTCACAGAGTTACAATATACCATCCAAACCCCACCTTATCTGGAGCTCTGTGTTTCGGAAAATTATTTTAAAGCTAAGCAATAAAATTGCGCAAATAAATAAAACTGACTAATACATGCCTGCTCATGCAACTCAATGGGGTTTTCAAGCGAGTTGCGGTTAGACGACTCTAGCGAATCTGAACTGGAAGCCGTGCTTATCTGTGACCCACGTTTATACATTTTTTTGTTTGACACCTTTGACTGAAGAGTCTTGCCAAATGATGATTTATCTGCCTTGTCGGCTTTCACCCATACTGACGCACTTCGGCCGGTTCCCGTTGCTCTCGTTGATGGGGTATTATTTAGAGATGATAGGTTCAGGCTTGCAGTACTACTACCAATGCTGAAAGGAAAAGGGGGAGAACTCTAGTTAATGGCACGAACTCAAGGGCCTACTTTGCTTGGGGCTAATTCCGCGGCTATAGCCGAGCTACTGATGTTCGATTGGGGCTATAGCTCGGACCATGCCTCTGAGAATGGCCGCTGCTATAACCAAAAAATACCCGGATGAGAAATTTTGACCAATTAGCAAATATGTATCAAACCTAGTCAGAAGATCATGAAAACGGTCGCTAACATTTGATTGGAAGATGCTTTAAGTGGGAAATGACTAATTAATGGAACAGCGGCTATAGCTGCAGATTTAGCCCCAAGTGAAGTAGGCCAAGATAAGCAAAAAAAGTTGGAAATAAAATTGAGCTTTATAAAGTGACCACAAAACGTATGTTGTCAGATATCTCAATGGAACCACTTTTAGGTACTTCCATGTTTTTCTACCATTTGTAATAGAGGAAAACAATTTTATGTCTTTCTGTTTGCTTTACTGCAGGACAAGCTCTTACAAAAGGGGTCTAGTCTTAAAAGGAAAGAATTTGCTCCTACAAAGGTCACCAAAAGGTCACAGGTTCAAACCCAGGTTGGGCTATCTGTGAAGTGGAACCAGCAGTAGATGAATAACTTTTTCAAATCTGGGAAGGATAAGGCAGTGAAAGAAGAGGGATGGGCTTTGCCTCTCATTATGCTCAGCCTAAGATACAACGGGCCTCTAACCCCCACGGCCTCCCTATTGCCACTTGGCTATGAGAAACTTTAAGCTTGCCCTTGTTATCATGATCAAGCAAATATTCTCATGGTTCTTTGATAAAGCTCATAAGCATTTTACCAAAACAACTATTTTCATGAAACTTCACATTTGTAAAGTTTTGTGAAAATAATTTTTTTGTGATTATTTTCCACTTAACAGTATTGCACACAACATTTTTCCAATGGTGTGTGCCTATCAAAAATGTTCTGAGAAATCTCAAATATGAATTAAAATGCAGCATCTCTCTTTTAGCTATGAATGTGTAGTAAAAGCTTTGGTCCGTATTTATAAAACGATTTGTCGTTGCTATGCTGTTGCTAAGGCGAAATTTCTATGAAGGAGATTCTCTACAACTATGAAATTTGCTCTGGAGGAACAGTCTTAAAAGACTCTTCCTCCAGAGCAAATTTCATAGTTGTAGGGAATCTCCTTCACAGAAATTCAGCTCTAGCAACAGCCTAGCAACCACTTAAGTTGTTTTATAAATATGGCCCCAGCATACAGTACCTCAATGATCCTGGAGACATGGCATTCATCTTGTCTAGGCTGACAACAGACATTGACTGGAATCTCTTCAATGTGCTGTTAGATTCTATCTTGTCTCGAACCTGAAATTTGAAATATTCAATTAACTCTCATAATCTCAAACACTGATATCTCAACGTATCAGCCAAATTCAAAGTGATTTGAGATTAAACTATCTGACCTGTCTTTTCTTTGCATGTCAACTGCTCTAAAACTATTTTCACCTTAAACAAAAATGGCTGGTTCTTCTGACTTTGCAACACCACGAATCACCTGTATCATCCCATGAAAATTTATGGAGAGATAATTTGGGTTTTATGGCCCTTACAACAGTATTTCTTTATTTACGGCTGATGTGGAAAACAATGAGAGATGAAGGTGATGGAATAAATCAGAGGTGCCATGGTCCAGTAATTAGAGAGGCTGGATTATGGTGCAGAAAGTCGCCAAAGGTCGTGAGATCGTGCCCTGGCTTTGCCATCCGACGACTGGAAAACTCTCTGTGTCACCCCAGCAGTAAATTGGTACCTGCTTCGAAACACGGAAGGATAAGGAAGGGAAAGGAGAGGGATGGGCTCTGCATTTCATATGCTGTGCCCCAGACATGGTGGGACTCCGACCCCCACTGCCCCTATGCTTTTAGGCTATTGGAAGCCTTTACCCTTTTTTTTATCTGAGAAGCTTCACAGTGAGGGTGAGATTTGAAACAACAATCTCTGGATTGTGAATCCAGAGTATGGATTCTACAGCTATGATGACTGATTCATGAATGTTTAGCCAAACTGTCCATACACAAAACTTTATGCTTACCTATAGCATGTACAGACATAAAGATTTGACACCCATAGTTTGCTATATGTATACAATTACTCTAATCCAAATATAGCTCGTATTTGTGTTCGTTCTCATCTACCTACAAGTGTGTACATTCGTTCTTCATTTCAATCCAAATTAACATGTAGATCTAGTTTTCTAGAGTACCATTTACCTGTACTATGACTTTACTCAGTAATAGTCCAAATTTACCTGTAGTTTGTATTCACTCTCAATCATTTTAATCCAGCTTGAAAATCGATCTTCAAGATGGGCGTGGAATGGTTTAAGATCATCTGAGACTCGTTCTCTGTGAATGTGCATAGCATCTTTCAACAGCACAGCCTGAAAGTTATAATAATAAGAAAGTTAATAAAGGTTCAAGTCTCCATAGTCCTACCAGTGGTAAAAGTTTCTAAACACAAATCATTATGAAGAGCGCTTCAACCTTCATGTTTGTTGATAAAATATGGGTTGATGTGCAGATACTGAGTCATGCAACTGTCAAAAGGGAAAGTATTTCTGATGATCAACAAGTTGCTCCAAAAAATACAGTTTTCCTTTCTGGTTCCCAGTGGCATATATTCAAAAGGGGGACAATGAATGGGACCCTATGCCAGTACATTGTATTTTTACCATTTTATTCAAGTTTATTATAACAATAGTAGATCATTTTAGTTGCAAACTAAAATGAACCAAATTAGTTTTCAAACTTTATTAATGTGAAACTCAGTGATGCTTAACTTATTTAAAGTTAGCTAATCACGGTCAATTACAATGAAGAAACTATAGTAAGAAGCTCACAGCAATACCTCACGATAAAATGATTCATGCTGATAGAGCAATGGGACATTTAAAGGAGACACTTCAAGGGTGATAAGTGAGCTGGAAGTATTTGTCTCCCTTCTCACATAAATTAAGGAATTTCAGAGCTCCAGATAAGAAGGGGTAACAGGGATAATTCAAAGATAATTTTTCTTATTTCTCAACATAAACATATGTTGTGACCCATTATTAGAGCCCTCTCGACGAGACGGCTCAAATGAGGGGTCACAATGTATGATTTTATGGAAAAATAAGAAAAATTATCCCTAAATTAGCCTTGTTGCCCCTTCTTATCTGGAGGACTGAATTTTCTTTTATCAAACACACTCTCTGATCTACAGCCCTGTACAGTCTAGGCTAATTCCAAAATAAAGTGGTTTTATTCAGAATATATTTGTTGTTATAGGTGAAGAAAAGGCCTTCAGTTTTCGTTCATAAATTCTTTGATCCATAATTATGTTTACTAACCAGCAAGCACCAGCAAACAATTCTGATTCTGATTCTGAAGGTGAACCCCTCTGCTCCTTCCTCCTCCCTATCTCGAGCTCCACTTTACCCTTTCCCCAACCAAAATTGCTCTTATACAGCTTTGAAGGTAGACAATCACCTACCTGCTCTTTCGTAAGCTCCTTCAACCTTCTGACAAATCCTTTTTCCTTATCTGTATCTCCGTAGTCATCTGCGTAGAAATGTTTCCAATTTGAGATGCCACCCTGCACTGCTGCGTCAACAATACCATTCAAAAGCATTCCTAATGTACCAATCTTGGTGTTCGGGTCCGTGATCTGTTGTTCTACAGCGGTGCTCAGTTTCTTGTTGGTGGCGTCTAATGTTTCTATTGCAGTTTCTATTGGACTAACTTTGTACTGAAATAAAAGTATTAATCGTTAAAGTCCTGAGCCAGCAGATGACAATATTTACGTCTGCAAAATTCCATAAATGCTTCATAAAACCTATATCATACTGAGAATTCAGAAATTAGAGTGCAACCAGTGTAGATCCAGATGAGGCAGCTCATGATGAGCTGCCTTATCTGGATCTATGCTGTTTGCAAATTCCACTATTTGCATTTTTGGAACTCTTAAGTGTTAAAAGCATGACTAAGAGATATATCAACAATGCCTGTCAAGGCCTGCAAAACACATAGACTGCCAGGTGCCACTGTTGCAGAACTGTTAGTAGCTCAAAGCAGAACTTGAGTTTGTCATTCATTTAAGGTCAGGTTAAAGTCCCACAAATCAGAGACAAGGTCTCAACATGACAAAAATATTGTTAAATGGGATGTTAAACCTCAAATCTACCACAACAATAACCCCAACAATAATGTCATTTTAAAACACATTATTTATTAGAGATTTAATTTCAAAAGAAAGGCAGCTCACAAATGTTTGTGATAAGAAAACATTCTAGAATATTTCCCCTTATATATGAAAAGTGACTGAAGGTTTCATGAAAAGTGAGTGAAGGTTTAAAGAACTTACAACATCTGTCTGCACAACTGGGAACCAGCAGAGTATACCTGGCAAAGGCGCTGATGATATCAGATGGGTTTTTTCTTGCCAAACATTCTGAAAATAAACAGTACATTTTATTAGTTAGAAAATATACAAGAGGGCCATGATGGCCCTGGATCGCTCACCTGAGTATCCTGTGAACTTAACCTCAGAGACAAGCATATGACCGATAGACAGAGTTTCACAAAGATTAAATGGAAAATGAACCCTTTATTGTGTACCTAAGGTTTTTATAAGATTTAACCTAATGACCAAGTTATATGACCCCACATGACCCAGTTTCAAACCTGGTCTAGATTTCTTGGATATGAACATTCTGACAAAGTTATCAAAACTGTGCCCTCTAGAGTGTACACAATGTTTTTCTAAGGTCTGACCTAGTTACCTACTTTTTGATCCAACATGACCAAGTTGCACCCTTGGTCCAGATTTGTTGGAGACAAACATTCTGACAAAGTCTCATGAAGATTAAAACAAAACTGTGTCCTCTAAAGCGTTCACACTGTTTTTCTAAGAACTGACCTAGTGACCTAGTTTTTGACATGACATGGCCCAGTTTCAAAACTGGTATAGATTTCATAAAAATAAACATTCTGACAATGTTTCACGTAGATTGGGTCATAACTGTGCCCTCTAGAGTGTACTCAAGGTTGTTATAAGATTAGACCTAGTGACCTAGTTTTTGACCCCACAAGACTTAGATTCAAACTTGGCCTAGATTTTATATAGATAAACATTCTGACAAAGTTTCATGATGATTGGATCATATCTGTGCTCTCTAGAGTGTGCACAAGGTTTTTCTAAGATTTTACCCAGTGACCAAGTTTTTGACCCCACATGATCCAGTTTCAAAGCTGGCCTAGATTTTATTTAGATCAACATTCTGACAAAGTTTCATGATGATTGGAACATAACTGTGCCCTCCGTGTCATTGTAGGATTTATTTCTATTTTTAGCTCTGGCGGCCATTTTGATCAGCGGAGTGGAACAATTTTAGCAATTTTTTGTTCAGGGCCATGAGTAAAATATTTCTGTGAAATTTTTTTGAAATCGAGCCACTGGCTTCAGAAACGATGTTGTTTTTTCTATTTTTAGCTCTGGTGGCCATCTTGTTCAGCGGAGCGAAACCGTTTGAGCTATTTAGGTAGAGGGTTTCCTAAGGAACATTTCTGTGAAATTATTTTAAAATGTGGCCAGCAGTTTTGGATAGGTAATTTAAAGGTTTTTCCATTTTTAGCTCTGGCGGCCATATTGTTCAGCGGAGCGGAACCGTTTGAGCAATTTTGGTAGCGGGTCTCCTATGGAACATTTCTGTGAAATTATTTCAAAATCTGCCCAGCAGTTTTGGAGAAGTCGATTAAAGGTTTTTCTATTTTTAGCCCTGGCGGCTAGGGGTGTAACAATATGGCTAAAACCATATTGCAATATATTGCAATATGCTAAAATGGTATTGCAATATGTATTGCAATACATAGAGGCCCAGCCAAAAATTATGGGGTTCATTAGCTCACTGGCCTAGAATGACTAAACTACATCAGAAGGGTGTAAAACTGATTCAGCTATCCATTAAAACACCTTAGTGCAGAAATTACTTGACCTAAAACCAATTAGTAAAGAAAAACTGTGCTCTGAGAACTGCAATCAAAGTGCGTTCTGCCTGATCAGTGGTCACTCAGCAGAATGGCAGTGATACAATAAAAATCGGTAAAGTCAAATGCGTATTGCAATACAATATTTTATCTGCCCATATTGCAATATATCGGTATACCGGTTCACTGTTTCACCTCTGCTGGCAGCCATATTGTTCAGTGGAGCGGAACCGTTTGAGCAATTTCGGTAGAGAGTCCCCCAAGGAACATTTCTGTGAAACTATTTCAAAACCTGTCCAGCAGTTTTGGTGGAGAAGTCGTTTAAAGCAAAAGTTGACAACGGACAGACGACGGACAAAGACCGATCACAATACCTCACCTTGAGCACTTCGTGCTCAGGTCAGCTAATAAAAACACATCTCTTCATAATGTTATTCAATATAACAACATAAATTCTTCATCACAATCAATAACTGGACTCACACTGAAGTGCATTATTGTCTCAAATTAAGGTGTATAGGTATACCACTTTGTTTTTCCAGCTGTGTACACAGGGGAACAACTTTTGTTACTTCCTGTTTGTTTCCCTGAGTGATGGAACTCTTCTAAAATGGAATCTGCTGCTACAAGGAAGAGGAGGCAAAGATGAAACTGACAGAGTTGCTTTACCTGAAAGTGTTTCCATTCACCTTAAGTGCTTTATAAAAACATATTTGAGCCACGCAACAACACGACAAAACCAACAAAATGGCATGTGTGCCCAAAAAAAACATAGATCAGCCTGGGCAGCTGCCCAGTCTGATCAGACTCTTTGCTGTGCACTTACAAAGTAGCCAAGTGACTAATCTACCGCCATACAGACAGCAAAGACTCCAATCAGACTGGGAGGATGCCCAGGCTGATCTGAGTGTTTGCTAGGCGCAATGCCACTTTGTTGGTTTTGACTTGTCATGGCTCATTTAGTTTAGAAGCAATGTCCTTGGAAACAATTGTTGTTATTATAAAGAGGGTCCACTGCATGTATAACATTCTACCCTAAACACTTTATCATGCTTCAGCTGTGTAGTTGTTTCAATTCTCATACTGATAGTCTCCAAGAGGCTCAGTGGAATGAAACCAAGGCACTGTTTTCTAGTAAGCCAACAGTTTTATATGCCATCCTCATATAACAGGGTTGCTACTTATCCTCCACTTTAAAAATCCCTGACTTTTCCCTGATTTTCCTGGACAGTTTACAGCTTTTCTATACCTGTTTTTTTTTTATCCAAATGTTGATTTAACTCTTTACTTCAACGGTGTATACTGTACCAGAAATTGGGAGCTACTCTTAAAGAGAAGATTTGCTTTCCTGGACAACAAAGCCATTTAAGAATTGAAATTTGATTTTTCAGCGTTCATCGTATGATGAAGCCAGTGGGCGGAGCTAAAATTCCATGAAGCGCGAAGCGCTTCTTGTCGAATTTTAGCGACGACCACTGGCTTCTTCACGCGATGAACGCTGAAAAATTGAATTTTTATTCTTATATTTACACTTTATTTTAGACCCTTCCTGTGCTGTATTCGTGGTAATTTAATGTAGAATATGCAAAATATACGTCGAAGAAAAGATAGAAACAACGTATTCTGCAATTACGTTAAACAGCCGTCGCCATAACGTGGCGTCAATCGAACGTTACGTGGACCAATCAAGACGTTTGTTTACCTTGGACGTAACTTGACGACAACGTCACATGATCAACTGTCCTTCATCGGTGTATGAAGCTAGTTGCTCTATACGGTTTATCAATGGGAAGTCAGTGGCAAGTGTAAATATTCTAAAATGCAGTCCAAAAGCTCTTTTAGCCAAAAAATTGGCAATTTTTTTGCATATATCTGAAACGTAACATCTCGTTAGTTTACACTGTTTGCAAACGTGTTAAAGTCAAAACAAGTCACTTACTGTGATGTCACTGCCTCCCTCGTCTATTCTTCTAGAGAATGTGAACATCTGTACTTCATTAAAGTTGTAATACCTACAAAACAATATTAAAACTAAACATGCATCTGAGGTCTGGACAGAAAAATCCATTCCGCATGAGCACAGTCAGGCCATTGTGAGTTGAGCAGCTAGTCTGAGCATTATATTTTTTCTAATTAACCAGCAGTCAGGTCATTATGAGTTGAACAGCTATTCTGAGGAACATACTTCAAGGCCTGACAAATCCATTGTGCGGTTGCCCGGGACAAGCGAAAAATTTTGCTGGGCAAGTAAATTATTTTCTTACTTGTCCAGAAAAATGTATAAGTTATATAGGGAAAACAGATATATTTCAGCATTTTCTTGTAAAGTTAATTACCAGACAAGTGGATAAAATTTTGACTTGTCAAGCCCTGATACTTTTCTACTTAAACAAAGAGCAATATTTGATTTTTTTTCTTATACACCGAGCAGATCTTATTTTTAAAACGTATGATTTTGAATGTCATTGTAAGAGGTAATGAGCAAATACCTTGTGACCTTCATACAAGCAATGCGTCTTATTAGAGCTTCATTTCGCTTTATATATTTCAGGGTTGCCACATAACCTCCCTTTCAAAATTCCCTGACTTTACACCAAAATTTCCCGGACATTTTTACCAATTTTCAAGACCTTTATTGCTCCAAAATTTGATAATTCTCTTTACTTTAACAGAGTTTATGGTATCACCTGAAAATTGGGTGTAAATCTAAAAGGAAAGAATTTGCTCCCCAAGAAACATCCAAATGTGGATGCAGATGCAGGGAGGACTATAATCAGTTTTTGTACTTTCATACAGGGAGCTATTAAATATAACTTCTGATCTGGAGCTCTGTGTATAAGTACTGTAAATGGCTTACATCTCCTGAGTTCTTTACTTTGTATAATTTGGGTTTTGGAATTATCAGCAAGTTCTAAAATTTGTGACCGAGTTTTTGTCAATGGCAATTTCTGTTTGGTTGTCAGCTGGTCAAGAGTTGGCAAGACTCTCAAATCTGCAAGCTAGTCGATTTGCCAATTGCAACTAAAGAGTGTGCACACATATGAGCCGCGAAACAACAAAAACCAACAAAGTGGCACGTGTGCCCAGCAAAGACTCAGATCAGCCTGGGCATCCGCCCAGTCTGATCAGTGTCTTGGCTGTGCCCTTTACGGGCAGCTAAGGGTCTAAGCTAGCTTAATGCAGACAGCGAAGACTCTGTTTAGACAGGGCAGATGCCCAGGCGGATCTGAGTCTTCACTGGGCGCACATGCCACTTTGTTGGTTTTGACGTGTTGCGGCTATATCATACTGGGAATTCAAAGACCAGACTGGTGGCACAAATGACAATGGCAGAGTTGTTACCCCTTAACCCATTCCATTCGGGATACCTCTTTAGGGGTATCTGGGCAAACAGTTTGGATCCAGATCAGGCCCCACAAATGTGGGGCCTGATCTGAGATACAAACTGTTTGCTGCCTAGGCAACATTTCTACTAGAGTTAGTTAGACCAATATTGTCAAAATATTCTTGATTTTTGATGCAGATAACAATTTCAGCAGACAACAAAAAGTACTAAGAATGCAATGGGTGAAGATGTATAAAACTTACTTGAGAATCTTTTCACTGACGTGTTTGTTGTGAAACTTTGGCCGTATATCCATCAAAGGAGTGACAGCATTCACCTGGAGATCTAGATCAGGGTCAAGGAAACTTTATTTCCAGAACTAAAGGCACTTTACCCTTTAAAGCGCCAAAAGAAGCAGACAACAAAATTCACGTCTGCAGACTGTTTTTTTTTTGTTTTTTTTTAAAAACGTCAAAGTTATATCATATTGAAAATTCAAAATCTAGAGGGCAAACAGTGTAGATTCAGATGAGTCAGTTCATTATGAGCTGCCTATAATGAGCTGCCTAATCTGGAGCTATGCTGATTGCCCTCCTAGTACCTAAGAGCAATGCAAAATATAGGAGACATTCGTGTACAAGAGAAAGGATACATTGCTTCTGAGATGTTTTAATTGTTTCCGAGGGTGCAGTCAGTGTCTTCATGAACTGAAATAATCAAAATACATACATGTAGTTAATCTATAGAAATATAGTTAATTTACAGATAGATAACATTTAATCAATAAATCACAACATAAATGCCGGGCCAGGTAGCGCAATCGGTAGGGCACCTGACTCGTAAGTCAGAGGTCCTGGGTTCGAATCCCGGTCTGGCCACATACTTTCGTTTCTCCTTCCGCTGATTCAAGAAGGGCATTTGACAGTTACTGGCGAAAGTATGTGCACTTAGTACTGGTTAACCGCTTAGAAGGTCTAAGCCTGCCCAGGAATAGTGTGGTTAGGTTAACTGACCGTCCCAACATGACCTTAGTTGTTTACTGTGGACGTTAAGCATCAAATCAACCAACCAACCACAACTTAAATTTCTGGGACTGAAATGATGGAACAAGCAGTATAGGCCCAGATCAGACTGCTCCCAACAGTATAATCATAAAAGCTAAAGAACTGTGGACGATATATGGACTAATGGACAAAGTCATGAACCCAAATCTATTCACATATTTATCCAAATGACATTTTGACAGACAACAGATCTTGTGCTTATTATCCTATTCACCTGAAAGAAATGCTATCGCAAAAACAGTAGACCCAGATCAGACTGCTCCTAATGAGCAGTCTGAATTGGGTCTACATTGTTTGCCAACAGTTTTATCAAATGTTCCCTATCACCAACAAATGAACTGGTCCAAATAGGTATATTTGAAGCTGGAATGATTTACAGAAATAGTAGCTTTGCTTTAGTGTGGCCAGATAACAGAATCACACCAGGTGCTTGCATAATATGTGATCCCATAATCTGGGACCATCCACATGACATGATTCATGATATAAGCCAAAACATGACAAAATCAACAAAATGGCATATGCTCTCTGCAAAGACTCAGATCAACCTGGCCATCAGCCCAGTCCTATCAGAGTCTTTGCTGTAGGTATGGACTAGCTTAGACCAAGTGCACGGCAAAGACTGATTAGTCTGGGTGGATGCCCAGGCGGATCTAAGTCTTGACTGGGTGCACATGCCACTTTATTGGTTTCGTCGTGTCATGGCTCAAATTATGTTTATTGTATGGGCTTTTAATTAATTTACTATCCATTTCTTAACTCATTTATTCAGATGTAATGTGAGCAATGCAGGAACAAAATCTTCAATTGTGTGGTTCCTGCTTCCACAATGCATATTAAGCAATCACTGATCTGAAGTAGGAACACAAACATAACCTTGTTTAAAGGGATTGCAATACGGATCTAAACAAGAATTCCGCGGAATGCTATGTCGCACCTGCATTGCGTTTCCACAGTAGTAAAGACTATATAGTTAAAAGAACTTTATGAAAAATGGACAAAAATGCTAGGGTCAACACAATTTCGGATGAAAATTTTACTAAGTCAGAAGAGTATGAAATATAGGAAAAGGGTAAGAATAACTGCAACATCCCTCGTGAACATTCTAAGAAGAAACTTTATTCCAGGTGTGATGACTACAGGTATCATACTTTCAGACGAAAGGACTAAAGTGCCAGGGCCGATATATATTTTGGGGTTTAACAGAGCATGAAATATAGGTCAAGGTATAAATAAGAGCAATAGCCCTCGAAAACATTTTTAGAAGAAGCTTTATGCCAGGTTTGATGATTGTAGGTATCATAATTTGCGAGATATCTACATAAACGCTAGGGTTGACGTAATTGTTGAGGGACGGTTTTACAAAGTCAGCAGAGCATAAAATAAAGGGAAGGTATAAATAAGAACAACAGCCCTCAAGAACACTCTAAGAAGAAGCTTTATGCCAGGTTTGATGATTGTAGGTATCATAGTTTGCGAGAAATGGACTTAAATGCTAGGGTCGACGCTAGGGTCGACGTAAATGTTGGTGGCCGTTTCACAAAGTCAGCAGAGCATAAAATACAGGGTAAGGGTAAAAATAATAGCAACAGCCCTCAAGAACATCCTAAGAAGAAGCTTTATGCCAGGTTTGATGATTGTAGGTATCATACTTTGCGAGAAATGGACTTAAATGCTAGAGAGCCTAGGGTCGACGTAATTGTTGACGGACGGACGTACGGACGGACGGAATGACTGACGTACGGACGGACGGAAAAGTGAACTCCTATATCGCACCTTGCTAAAGCAGGTGCGACAAAAATGCTGCCAGATAGCTGATCAGGGCCCAGTTGTTCAAAGCATCCTTAGTTCAACGGGCTCCTTAAGTGTTTTACAACTTATGGCCAAATACACTGATATTTTTTGTTGAAAATATGTGAGAAGCTCTCACATTTTTTCATCAAAAAATATTGGCGCATTCAAGATATTAACTTTTAAAATTTTAACGAAACGTTCACTAATGACATAATTAGTTTTAAATAACTGGGCCCTGATCTCTGTATCAGATAGCCAAAAAATGTTTCAACATGCATATCACTGACAGGTATATAATAAAATAAATATCACTTCCTACCTCTGCATTTGGGAAGAGTGTCTGCATCCTGCCATTAAACTCTTGTAATCTCTCATATTCTTTACCCCGGTAAATGAACACCTTGTTCTGAAACAGTGAGAATAATTGATGAAGCAAATGTATAGCAAGTATGTATAACTAAACCACTGATTAAGTAGCCCTTCAGAAACTGAGAAAATCATCATTCATGATAAAAGACGTTTGAAAATAATCATTTAAGGAGCAAATATAACTGAGCTGCGACAACAAAACCAAGAATGTGGTTGTGCGCCCAGCGCAGACTCAGATCAGCCTGGGCATCCGCCCAGTCTGATCAGAGTCTTCGCTGTCCGCATGAAGGTAGCCTTGACCCTTAGCTACCCTTTAAGCGCTTAGCAAAAAGTCTGAGCGGATCAGGCTGATGCCCAGGCTGATCTGAGTGTGCATTGGGCGCACAACCACATTGTTGGTTTTGTCGTGTCGCGGCTCAATTATGTACTTTTCTAAGCAGTCCCAGAAAAAGGGTTGGTGATCTGATGATAACTTAGGAAATTTTTTCCTACCTTTTTGTACAAACTTAAGTTGTGGCCATCATTAGAACTGACTCAGTGAGGTGGTTCTCACTGAGGTGGTTCTAATGAAGGCCACAAAATGTTTTCAAGGATAATTAACTTTTATTATCTTAGCAGAGCCTTAGATAAGAGGGAGTATTTGATGATAATTAGGGATAATTTTTGTTAATTCTGGATAAAACCATATGTTGTGACCCCTCATCTGAACCATCTCATCGATAAAAACATATGTTGTGACCCCTCATCTGAACCGTCTCGATGAGATGGTTCAGATGAGGGTTCACAACATATGGTTTCAATGAGAAATAAAGAAAATTATCCTTCAATTATCATCAAATACCCCTCTTATCTAGAGCTCTGTCTTAGAATAAAAAATAATTCCATTTCCTTCAAGTTAATGCTTTTTATTGCAATTTCACTCTGTGAACAGAAAAATGTCTGATATCCAGCCCTTCATTCAGCATAGTTTGTTTTAATAACATTACCTGCAGGAAAGAAGGAAAACCTTTGCCAAAATATCCCACTCTAAAGTACTCTGGGTCTGGCCTCATTTCTCTCATGATACACTGGTACAGGTCAGCCTCTCTTCTCTGTCAAAAGAAAACAAAGCTTAACATTAAATACTGTAAACTTTCTTTTGATGTTATACACTTCTGTATAAAGGTATCAAGAAATTTCATGTCATGGACATTTGGCTCATGTTTACTGGCAAAACAATTGTTCTTAAATGTGTATAATGACTTATGGTTTTACCGCCTTTCAACAATTACATGAATATTTCAGTCATATTGAGCTAATGGAAGAGTGATAATGAGAGGCTTTGTGCTATGCAATTTACCATTGGAAAAATTCTGCCTCCAAAATTTAAAACCCAGGCTGCTACCTTAGCAGGTCAGTGTTTAACCCATGGAGCTATTTAGGCTGCATTCTTGTTGAAATTTCATGGTTTTGATGAGAAACCTTAACGTTTTTTTCTTTGCCCTCAATGGTTATAGAAGCTTTCAGCATGCAAAAGTCAAATTACTTGGCAGCGCTCCAGATAAAGTGGGTTTTTGAGGATAATTCAGAGATAATTTTTGTTATTTCTCCACAAAAACAGATGTTGTGACCCTTCATTGGAATTGTCTTGATTTAATGGAGAACTACAGAAAATTATGCCCAAATTATACGTGTTGCCCATTTTTATCTGGAGCGCTGATGGTTTAGTAAAACAATATTTATTCAATATGAACTACACAGTTACTACACAAAACAGTGTATGAGCCATGACACAAGAAAACCAACAAAGTGGTTGTGCGCTCAGCGCAAACTCAGGTCAGCCTGGGCATCCACCCAGTCTGATCAGACTCTACGCTAAGCGCATAGAGGATAGCTAAGGATCAAAGCTACCTCCATGCTGACAGCAAATACTCTGATCAGACTGGGCAGATGCCCAGGCTGATCTAAGTCTTTGCTTGATACACATACCACTTTGTTGGTTTTGTTGTGCCATGTCTCAAATAAGGTACAGGATCAGACAGTAAGTAAATTGGATACATGGAAGTTGACTCCATATAGATTACTTGCTTACCAATGTCCAACTTAGTTTCTCATAGTCAAACATCTCATTGTCATAAAGGGCTGCCAGCTCCTTACACAGTTCTATCCCCTTCTCCCACATCTGAAAATACAAAATTCCTAAATGGGTACGTCTCCATGTTTTTCCACCATTTCTGCCTTTTTTTTTGTGTGTGTGTGTAAGAACAATCCCCACTTAAATTGGGTCTACTCTTAAAGGAAAGAATTTCCCTCTATGAGAGAATATTTTCTGGAAGCTTATTCCCATCAGATTTTTTAAGAAAAACATTCAACTGAATATGAATTAGGCTAAAATTAAAAATTTTAATAAAACATAAAGTTTGCCGCAAGTTTCAGGAAAATTGGACATAAATATATTAAAATATTGAGCTGGGAACCAGCAAACCTGAGAGTAAATGACCTCATAAACTCACAGGAAAAATGAAAATCCTAAATAAATTCAGTTTGATGCATATTCCAGGTCAATGAAATGAGTTAATCTATTTTTGACATCATAAAGAAATGATTTAAGCCAACTAAGTCAGCAAAAGTAAACAATGTTTGCACTTATTCAAAATTACAATATCTATCAGGTGACAGAACTTCCAAAATGGCTGCCTCTATGATTTTTAACCCTTCATATCTTTCTTAATTTCACTCCAATTTTCATGAAATTTTCACTGAATTCGATCGCTCATCACGTTTTACAATTTGATTTCAATTCATATTTGAGTGTTTTTCTTTAAATCTCACATATTTTTCAAACTGTATTTTTTGTTTTAGCATTTTTTAGCATCTGCACTCTATTCATTTCACATTTTCAGAAAGACTAATCAAACACTGCTTATTTTATTTAATTCTTGCAGGAAAGCACAAAATAAAAGCTCATATGAGCCGTGACAAGAGAAAACCAACAAAGTGGTTGTGCGCCCAGCGAAAAATCAGATCAGCCTGGGCATCCACCCAGTCTGAACAGAGTCTTCGCTGTCCGCATGGAGACAGCTTAGACCCTTAGCTACACTTTTAGCATTTAACGAAGAGTCTGGTCAAACTGGGCGGATGCCCATGCTGATCTGAGTCTGCGCTGGGCGCACAACCACATTGTTGGTTTTCTTGTGTCGTGGCTCATATACATTGTTAAATAAGCCTTCTTCTCGAGAGTCTGACCTACACTGACAATGTTTGTCAATCAGCTTTTTTCCAGTAAATTCCCTCTAAAACAAATAACAGAACTTCTCCAAATCCAAAATACATGTAGTATGTAAATCTTTTAACACAATCATACCTTTTCATTAACACAATCATACCTTTCCCTTCTCAAAGTACTGTATAATATGATGAAACAACATTTCCTTGAGTTCTCGGTGAGTACGAGCTTCTGGAAACCTCTCGGACATGAGAATAGGAGACAGTCTTTCATCAGACCACTGGAAAATGTACAGAAAATCATATCATTCAAGGTTTCACTTTTTGACATCAGCTTTATGAAACAACATGTGATAAGTCAGTGGACTTGCCCAAACATGAAGATGAAACAGTCCATTCTATGAAAATGTGAGTTGTCCAAACAAATACTTATGGTAATTACTGTAAAGCTTTTAAAGTTTATGGCTACACTTCAAGGGAAGTAATCCTTACCTAGGAGAATTTGTGTCTTATTTCATTGAGGTTATATTTAAAGGAAAGAATCTGCTCCTTAGCTGAGCAAATTCTCTCCTTTAAAAATTGCCCTAATTTGGAAGGGCTTTGTTGTCTATGAAAGGAAACAGGAAGTCACAAAAGTTGTTTCCCTTTGTACAACTGGCTGATCTTTAACAAAATACTATTCCCTTCTTTCATAGGTGAGGCTCATCGCTAATGGGGACTACTCTGAAAAAAAAGAGTAGCCCTATGAGAAGGTAGGCTATACAAGAGTGATCTCCCTTATAGGTTACCAATACACTTTAACCTGCATAAGTAGCTGTACTTACGTCCAATAATTTGGCATACAGCATAAGCGTGCAGGCAGCCTCCGTGTAATTATCACACTCCAGGTGCATATTACACAGTTTGTGAAGGTATCTGATGTACATTTCCTGTCTGTCAATACTGTTGTAGAAATCCTGAAAATGAAATAGAGGATCTTACATGAATGCTCATGTATAATTGAATTCATTAAACGAGTTGCGGAAAAAGAAGAGATGCGAGGCTATGCCGAGCATCTTATCGGTTTTCCCCAACAAGTTTAATAAATTCAATAATACAGGAGCACGAATGCAAGATTCTATTTATCATATGACACTAAAATTGCACTTTATTAGCAAATTTTGCGTTAAATGTAACGATTTCGCCATTAGAAAAAGCGACGTTTTTATGGACGTCATCGTATGGCGTTACGACTTAATTTGCATATTCAATCCACTAGTGGATTATCATTTTTAATGCATGGCTTTATTACACTCTCAGATGGGATGTCATATGATAAATGTACTTCATAAACTAAAGCATACTGATTTTCATGAAAACTTTTGTGTTTTTGCTGGTGTTTATAAAATAAAGCAAAAGCTTTTGAAAGATGCCAAATAGCATGTGCACAGACAGAACACTCAGATCAGTCCTGGGCCCGGTTGTTCAAAGCTGACGACGTTGTTAGTTAACGTTTTGTTAAAATTTCAAAACTTAATATCTCAAATATGCCAATATTTCTTGTTGAAAAAATATGAGAACTGCAAAAGCTTCTCACATTTTTTCAACAAAAAATATCAGTGTATTTGGTTATAAAGTCATAAAACACTTGAGGAGTTGACCTCTTAACGAGCTCGTTAGGCTAACAATGCTTTGAACAACTGGGCCCAGGTATTCACGCAGGCTTTTATGCACTTAAGAAGCATGGCATTTTTTTTTATATAAAGCTCCAAACAGTTGATTGTAACTTTTCACCCATAAATCACTTGTTCTTGCCACAACAGTTATTAGTAAATGATTTATTTGTCCAATTTAATGGCATTCTTACCAGTCAATCATATGGGTTCTTATGATTTAATTCTACATTCTTATATGTGAACTATATGTCCTTTCCAGTAAACTGTCTGTACTTATCAGTAAATTGTATTCTTACCAATAAGTCTTACCAGTACATTATATGTTCTTACATGCAAATGATATATTTTTTCTGTAAATCAAATGTGATTAGTAACACTTTGCACTAATGTTCCCAACGGTAAATTATATGGTCTTATATCTAAATTTCTCACCAGTAAATCTATCTGTTCTTTCCAGTAAAAAGTGTGAACTTACCAGTAAATTGACAATACAGCTCATCCTATGGTCCTTTATCTCATCTTGAATGATGTGCCGGTACTCTAACAATCGCTTCAACATCTTCGTAATGGTCTCAACGAAAACCTGACCAGCCTCTCGCATCCGCTCTGCACCACTGCAGGCATGGGACAAGCTGGTAAAAAGAAAACAAACTTTGTTTTGTCAATTCTAACACAGCAACGCACCATTATCCATTATCTGTTAGGTGCATTAAACTAGATCTCAGAAGAAATGTGAACTAGGGTTGTGCAGGGTTTATGTGAACAGATATACATGTACTGATCTGGTTTGGCATATACCGTACACAAGGTAATTTTCGTAGAATTCCAATTTTCGGGGTATTTCATGTTCACTTAGAAACCGTGAATATTAAAATCGCGAAATAATTTCCTGTTTCTTACAAAGTATCTTCTGTAGACATAGTGTTCATATATTGTGTTTCTGTTTGCTTCGGTAATTGCTGATACTTTTCGCTGGAGCCAATTCTTTCATTAACCTGCGGCACCCCTGCCGCAGGTTAATGAACGAACTGGCTGAAGTGAAAAAGGAAGAAGTTTTGCTTTTCGCGCATGTTGCTAACCGCGAAAATTAAAAATGGCAAAAATTAATATTTATGTTTTTGACCCTTAATTGCGAAAATTTGAACCCACGAAAATTACCGCATATAAGGTTTCTTTACAAGAGAGACAAGTTTAATAGAAAAACATTCTTTCCCTTTGCAACAGAATAGCTTTTAGTCAATGGGGGCTACTCTAAAAGAAAAGAATTTGCTCTCTGAGAGAGCAAATTCTTTTCTTTTAGACTAGCCCCCTGCAGTAGTTCTAATGAGGAACCAAAACAATGACTTAACCACAGACAGGCTACAACCAATTTATTAGGATAAATTAACAGAAGTTTTCCCATAATAATGTTTAAACACTCTTATTATCAGCAAGACCTGTCACAGGGACAGAATAGCTTGCCTGACAGCGCCTTGCCCATCACATAAAAACCTTAACGTGAAACTTTAACATTTTGCTAACGCCAACGCCGACGCCACCGTCGACACCGCCGATGCCAGGGGTAGTGCAATAGCTCTTCCTGAACTTCGTTCAGGCGAGCTAAAAACTTATGTATATTTACAACACCACCTAAACATGTTATACTGATTTTGCCATAAAGAGCTGTAGGTTGTGGGTTCAAACCCAGCCACAATCGTAATTCTTGTCCCAAGCCACAGGACTCTTTCATCCTCATATCATCTCACTCATTTTGTCATCAACCTACAATGACTGATATATGGCTAAAAGGGCCATAACACTGTAATTTATCCAGCTATCGATTTATTCCCTCTAATAAACAGCAAAGGACGTACATTTCTTTGAAGAGCTGCATATACTGTTCATCTCCTCTGCCACCTTCTACCAACACATCCATCTGGCTAATCATCTCATTCTCAAACTAGAAAACAACAAGAAAACATGTCTTCAAACATACATGTCAAGTTTCACAAAGTAACATAAAATCTCACTTCATTTAGCCCTTCTGGAATCCAATTCCAAGAAGAATTTAAATCTAACTTATTTTTTTCAGTATACAGTTCTTAAGTAGCTCTTCTTAAAATGTAAAACTGGGCATTCAGTTCCATGTATGACAATGGTACTCCATTATTTTGTACCCTGACAAAAGAACTTAACAAGAACTGCATAATATTTCTAGTTCAGTTAGAACAGTAATGAGCCGCAATATGACAAAACCAACAAAGTGGCATGTGCAGCCAGTGAAGACTCAGATCAGCTTGGACATCTGCCCAGTCTGATCAAAGTCTTTGCTGTGTGCTTGAAGGATAGCTAAGGGTCTATGGCATCTCCATGCCAAAGGGAAGACTCTGATCAGACTGGGCAGATGCCAAGGCTGATTCGAGTCTTCCCATTGCGCACATGACATTTTATTGGTTTTGTCTTGTCGCAGCTCAGTTATACTTACTTCTATCAACTTAACGGACAATGCCAAGCTTACAAAGGAATCATAACAGAGTTTCCAGAGAAACCAAAGAACTGGCATCAGCACCACGGTTTCATCAATAATAGCAGATATATTACTTTACAAATGAGTGTGAGAGCTTATCTATCTCTTAATAGATTCACTGAATCAACACAAACACAAACCAGCAAATAATGCCAAGTTAACTCTTTTGCACTACAAATTTAAATATTTTTCAATGCAATACATTTTTTTATTTAAATATTTTTCAATGCAATAACTTACCAACTTAAAGTTTCCCCTGGCCCTAGCTTCACATACCATCATATCATAGAATATTGGTATAGTTGCTTTCCGTAATTCTAGAAATAAAATTAAAATGAAAATTTACAAATGTACAAGATCATGCCATTTTTTTTTCAAGAATTCTGCATATATTTAATAAAGAGATAGTAGCAAATATGCACTGACATGACAGCACAAAACTCATTTGCCCATTTTCTTACATTTCTATTACACAGTTTTATTTCTGCAACTTGTGAAGTTTTGCTAAAGTAAACAATGAAGAAATGCTTGTGCCCTTAATCAATGTAAATGTTTATCACAAAAATCATGAATTCAAAACTTTGCCAATATACCCTTTGACACTATGCTTTTGCAAACATTTGCCAGCTCATAGTGCTTATTTTACATTCATACGTAATATCTACTTGCAGGACTTATTTTACATTCATATGTAATATCTACTTGCAGGACTTATTTTACATTCATATGTAATATCTACTTGCAGGACTTATTTTACATTCATATGTAATATCTATTTGCAGTACTTATTTTACATTCATATGTAATATCTATCTGCAGTACTTATTTAACATTCATATGTAATATCTACTTGCAGGACTTATTTTACATTCATATGTAATATCTACTTGCAGGACTTATTTTACATTCATATGTAATATCTATTTGCAGTACTTATTTTACATTCATATGTAATATCTATTTGCAGTACTTATTTTACATTCATACGTAATATCTACTTGCAGGACTTATTTTACATTCATATGTAATATCTACTTGCAAGACTTATTTTACATTCATATGTAATATCTACTTGCAGGACTTATTTTACATTCATATGTAATATCTACTTGCAGGACTTATTTTACATTCATATGTAATATCTATTTGCAGTACTTATTTTACATTCATATGTAATATCTACTTGCAGGACTTATTTTACATTCATATGTAATATCTACTTGCAGGACTTATTTTACATTCATATGTAATATCTATTTGCAGTACTTATTTTACATTCATATGTAATATCTATTTGCAGTACTTACTTTACATTCATATGTAATATCTATTTGCAGTACTTATTTTACATTCATATGTAATATCTATTTGCAGGACTTATTTTACATTCATATGTAATATCTACTTGCAGGACTTATTTTACATTCATATGTAATATCTACTTGCAGTACTTATTTTACATTCATATGTAATATCTATTTGCAGTACTTACTTTACATTCATATGTAATATCTATTTGCAGTACTTATTTTACATTCATATCTATTTGCAGTACTTATTTTACATTCATATGTAATATCTATTTGCAGTACTTATTTTACATTCATATGTAATATCTATTTGCAGTACTTATTTTACATTCATATGTAATATCTATTTGCAGTACTTATTTTACATTTATATGTAATATCTACTTGCAGTACTTATTTTAAATTCATATGTAATATCTATTTGCAGTACTTATTTCACATTCATATGTAATATCTACTTGCAGTACTTATTTTACATTCATATGTAATATCTATTTGCAGTACTTATTTTACATTCATATGTAATATCTACTTGCAGTACTTATTTAACATTCATATGTAATATCTATTTGCAGTACTTATTTTACATTCATATGTAATATCTATTTGCAGTACTTATTTTACATTCATATGTAATATCTATTTGCAGTACTTATTTTACATTCATATGTAATATCTATTTGCAGTACTTATTTTACATTCATATGTAATATCTATTTGCAGTACTTATTTTACATTCATATGTAATATCTATTTGCAGTACTTATTTTACATTCATATGTAATATCTATTTGCAGTACTTATTTTACATTCATATGTAATATCTATTTGCTTTATTTCTGACTGTTCATCTTTTTTAAAATCTACTTTTTTTTTTAAACAGTACCAATATGTAACAAGAATTCCGCGGAACGCTATGTCGCACCTGCTTAACACCTTCACTTTATGAACTGGATAAAAGTGTCATTTTGAAACATATTTGGTCAAAATCCTTTCAGTAGTTTATGAGATATTATCGTTTTCATGTTTTTCGCTGTTTTTAGTAACAGTGGATGGTTGCCATCTTGGATGGTCAATTTGAAAAAATCAACTTCATGCAAGGATCATTTTCATACACAGTTAGTCCAATTCTATTCAGGGGCTCTTGAGATGTTGTCATTTTCAAATTTTTCTATTTTTAGAAACAGTGGCTGGCGGCCATCTTGGATGGTCTCCATTCACGTAAATTTCAAAGAACTCCATTTAAGGACCATTCTGACAAAATTTGACCTAAATCTGTTCAAGGTTTTTTGAGATATTGGCGTTTTTGCAAACTTGGACTCGTAAACAGAAAGTAGGTCACTGTGACCTAATTTCGCTACAGATATTTTTCATTTTGGTAATTTTTAAAACAAGGTCCCATTAATGCTCCACGTAAAATTTCAGCCAAATATACCAAGTGGTTCAGGAGAAAAAAGTGATTTTATTGTTTTTGCTATTTTTAGTAACAGTGGCCATCTTGGATTCTGGACCATGCTGAATTTTGTCATTCAGAAGCCCTGCAGTCTGGTCATGAAGCATGTGAAATTTGAAAACCATGGGTGCAGTGGTTTCAGAGAAAAAGTCATTTGAATGGACTTAAAATTTAGGGTTGACGTAAATGTGAACGGACGGACGGATGGACAAACGAGTTGACGGACGGGCGGAAAACCAGACGCCTATATCGCACCTTGCTAAAGCAGGTGCGACAAAAATAGAGATACCCATTAGCTTGGTGGCCATAGGGACAGAGGGTTGTTTGAGGAACACTCTATTACCGGCATAACCTTTCGACTGTCAATTTGTGTAAGGGGCAGTAAGCTATGTGCCTACAGTAAATACTCAAACGGGCAAACTGACCAGAGCTTTCATTTAAAAACTTTTTAGATTTTCCAGAATTCAATTCATACATGGTAAACATGGAAACAGAAGAGTCTGATCAGACTGCATGGATGTGCAGTCTGATCAGTCTTTCCTGTTTGCAGATACTGTATGGTACGTTTCAACACAACACCAAATGCTAATATCTTTACAACAGCAAATTTTTCATAATGGCACAAGCTTCAAAAACCTATGCTATCATATGGTCCATTGCTGCTCATTGTCATGAATAGAGCAAAATCTGAATGCAACATTCAACCAAGACGAAGGTCAAAGGTCATTCCTCACCTATTTCTGGTATCAAGGTCATCTCTAATAGAGGTGCCACTAGCTCTGGTATAAATGATATCTTGTTCCCTTCTGAAAAACAAAAAAGATATTTGTACAATCAACTCTGGTTATCTCACAATCCTCTTTATCTCAAAGTCTACAGAAATTTTACTAAATTTCACTATTAACTAATTATTACCAGTCGTGCAGTACAAAGCAGTACTAGTTTTCTTGTTCTTAGTCACTTTTTGGTCTCATTTCATTATTTGTAAGTATTTTGTTAGTACTGAATATTTAGTATTTGCAGAAATTAAAACCACACAGTATTTTCAATATTTTTGTGGGCAAAAATCATAAACACCCGCACAAAATAACCTGCTATTGGTAATAAATAGCAGTGAATAATTTTAACTAGACATAAGTTTCTATCATGTGATCAAACTTTTTGACACCAAAACTATACTTCAGAGGAATTTTTCTTTGCAACTGTATCACGATTCTGGTCTAACTTGACCAAAACTAGTCCATCACATATTAAAGGAGGTAAACCTTACTAGAGTGGTTGTTCATCTTGCCCATAGTATTATATACCAATCAATAATACACCCTTTGAACTGTCTTTTTTCTGTCCAAAAACAGAAAGCCAGATCCACGAACTGGTGTTTTCTGAATCCATATCACTATTCCTTAACACGAGGCTATGTCTGAGTTCGAGCTTCAAGTATGTCAGATTTTAACATGCATTTTAGAAGCAAGAATCAGGGAAATGAGACTAGTGGTGTAAAGTCAATGAACAAGACAGTAAGCATCACATTCCGGTGATTTTTACTTTGCATCCAAATCAATAAATTAAGAAATGGATATTGAATCAGACTAAAAGGGATACAACTACAGTAACTTGATCAGACCTGTGTATCATGCCTTGTGCATGTGACCAGATCTCCGAGTCGCATCAAATGTGAGATCCTGTGATCTGGGCACATCCACCGGATGTGATACGGAGGGTCAGATCAAGTTACTGTAGTAATAATGTGTATGTGTATACAGTTTCATATCACATGAAGAAGCACTTCAAACTGATTCCATACCTAAACTGAACCAGAGTGCCCTCAGCTCAAACCCTGTCTCTCGTCTCATGTCTTTATACCGAGCCACAATTTTGTTTCTCTTGCTGATTGAGAAGTTCTCCAGCTGAAGATGCTCTTGAGTGAGGAATGATATTGCACAATGAAAGAAATTGTTCCATAACTGCAAAAAAAAAGAAGATTTATTCAATGACTGCAAAATGGAACGCATAATGGGAAATCATGCCTGCTGATGTCATGAAAATATACTGAGGCCCCTCATAAGAACCAACACACCAGGGCAATTTTGAAGTCCACCATTAAGACCATATTCATTCAATACTTGTGTTCAAAATGATGATGGACTCTATATATATATCTTTTTTAACAGTTTTCTTAATATCAGCCATATACAGCGGATATGCAGTTGATTTATATACTGTTCACAGAAAGTAGGGGATATTGAGTTTTTAAAAATTGTATAAATTAGAAAAAATACCAAATCCATCTGAAACGACAAGTATCCATCAGACAAATATTCGAGGATGCATTTTGCATTACAATTTTGATGGTATATCCTGTCACGAGATCTGCGTGTTGTTCGATCTAGACAGGGGGTCGACACCCAAATTTCACACGAATCTGGTGTGGAAACAGATTGTTTTAAGATAACAAAATTAACACAGAAACACTCGTCATTCTTCATTTAACAAACTGAAAATTGGTTTTACACACTGTTTCAACAAATAAAGAGTGCAAGCCATAAACGTCTAAATTTTTCGGTAACTCGATGCACCTGTACGAATTTTGTTTTCTGGTTTTCTTCCCAAAATGACAGTTTTGAAGAAGAAAAAAAATCTTTTAGCATACAAAACTTAAAAGAGCATAAAAAGGTTAGCTTAATTGAAGAATTTGAATAAATTTTTGTTCGAATTTACCACATTTTAGTCCCGACCCCCTATCTGAAACAAATTGTATGCAGATCACATGACAGGATATATCGTCCAAACTTTCATGAAAAGTGTCTTAACAGATATTTATCTTATCAATACTTAACGTTTCATATAGATATTATATTTGTTGTAGATACTACAATTTTTCATACCTGAATATCCCCTACTTTTTGTGAACAGTATATCATCAAATAGAGGCATTTCCAGTGCTTTTAAACAGCTTTTGACCAAATAACACAAAGAATTAGGCCAAAATTGACCTTAATATGGCCACATTCCGAATTATGTATGTAGACACAAAACAATACAAAATCTTACCTGTTGTTGGAATGGGTTGGAAAACTTCTGTTTTATGGTATGAGCAAAGAATCTTAAGGCACGTAGAATAATGCTGAAACAGAATGAAAAAATTTTAACAGAATTCCAAGCATGCATTGGTGACTGCCAACTGTTCTTTCTGCACATGATTGTTGTAAAATGAGCAACCAGTGCAAACTCAGATCGGTATGGGTACACAATGAAGACTCAAATCAAGCTGTGCACCCTCGTAGTCTGATCAGTTGCCACTTTTTGCATAGAAAAAAGTAAAGGTTCCCCTAGCCTAGTGGTAGTAGAGGCAGAGGTTGTCACAGGCCCACCGTATCCTGGGCATAGCATAAAATGGAGAACCCTCTCCTTTCACGGCCTTGAACCTCCCTGATTTGAGAAAGCTACCCATTTATTGTTGGATTTACAGTTTTTCTGTTGCTGGCTGGCCCACTGGGAAATCAAACCCATGACCCTCTGCAACAAAGCCTTATGCTGCTTACTACTCAACCACAGAGTCTCTCTCTATAGAACCTATAAAAACTGGGAAACTAAAATGTGAAAAAGAGACTGATCAGTTTGTGATGATGCTGAGGCCCTGATTTTACCATATACAGTAAGCATGTGGAGTAAGGTCTCTTTTCAGGCAACACCAACCATATAAACAGCTATAACAAACCCTTAGAATTGCCTCCATAAACCCACTTATGCCTAGTTTCCCATAATATGATTCTGTGCACACAGTGTAGATCCAGATCTTATCTGGTCCTACACTGGCTGCATATTTTTATTTAGTTGTTTCGACAAGCAAAGATCAGCAAAACCTAGAGTTACATGACCTTCAAAAACAAGAATTCCGCGGAATGCTATGTCGCACCTGCATTGCATTTCCACAGTAGCAGAGATGATGTTGAGAAGAATTGAGAATAAAAAGAAAACAAAATAGTTTCTGGCATTATTCTGATACAAATTTTGTCAAAATCCACCAAATGGTTCTTAAGGTACTGCCATTTTCATGTTTGTGCTATTTTTAGTAATGGTGGATGGAAGCCATCTTTGATGGCCAATTTGCCAAAAACCGAAAAAGCTATATGCAAGGATCATTCTGACACAAAATTGGTCCAAATCCATTCATGGGCTCCTGAAATATAGTCATTTTCATGTTTTTGCTAATTTTAGTAATGACAGTGGTGGCCATCTTGGATGATACATTCCCATAAATGTGAAAAAAAAAGAGAAAACTCCCTTCAAGAATCATTCTGATTAAATCTGAGCAAAATCCACTCAGTGTTTAACGATTTATCGGCACTCAAGCAAATTTGAGACTCGTAAACTAAAAGTAGGTCACTGTGACCTAATTCCGCTACAGATTTTTTTCATTTTTGTAACTTTAATATAGAAGGTCCTATTGATGTTCCATGCAAAGTTTCAGCCAAATATACCTAGTGGTTCTAGAGAAAATGTTAATTATGTTGTTTTGCTATTTTTAGTAACAGGCGGCCATCTTGAATTCTCGACCAGGCTGAATTTGTGCAATCTGAAGCTCTGTAGTCTGATCATGCTCCATATGAAATTTGAGAACCATGGCTGCAGTAGTTTTGGAGAAATTAACTGAACAAATTTTTAACGCCAGGGTTGACGTAAATGTGAACGGACTGACGGACGGACGGACGGACGGACGGAATGACGGACGGAAAACCGGACGCCTATATCGCACCTTGCTAAAGCAGGTGCGACAAAAAACAACTTGGCTTTCTCACTTGCCCGTCAAGTGAGGCTCAAATCCACAGCAGTAGTTTGGCTAGAAGGGCTGCCTGGTACCTTTATGGGGGATCATGCACTTACCTGTTTTGTAACATAATCATTTCCATCCAGTCTGTCTGAAACACACTGGAGTTGATGAGATTTTGGAACAGCATCATAATCTCCATGAGAAAATCCTCCATGTCTGACAGCATGATGAACTTGTTGATGTAGGCATTGTAGTGAATCTCCGACATTTGACGAAGAATACTCAGCAACACCGCCACACACTCACCCTGAAATTCAGTGAAAAGAATTCAGAGGAGTGCTGTCATGCCTGTCTGGGTATTGTCACATACGTCCCATATCCAAACAGGACTAAACCAGGAAACTTAGAGGTTTATGCCTATGCTATGAGCAAACTGCTGTTTTGCCAGCTGCATGTGAGACAAAAGCTACAAACGTAATTGAGACATTCCATATTGTCATGCCTATATGCAGTTGTTATTGAAATCTTGTCTAATTTATAAAACTCAAGTATGCAAGAATGTATATGAAATATTGTCAATTTGACATAATGTCAGTATGCATCTGCATACGTCAGAAATAATTATTCAAGATTCTATCAAATAATTTTTAAATTTTCCCATGTTTTAAACCCTAGCCCAATATCAGCAAATTCCTAACTCATGAAAATTAAAAGGTATGGAAACTAGAGCAAGTGAGCAGGGGCTCACTTATACTCCAAGCCAAAGCCTATATAATAGCATTCAAAAAAAGTTTAGCCCAAAACTTTGATGTAACATTGGCAAATGGACAGACAAACAAACAAATGAATGGATAAAATAACAAAAAACTAAATGCCATCTTCCATACTGTCCCAGGGGTATTATAATTATTTCACAAAACAACCATAAGGTACTTCTAACAATAAGTCATACATAAGTTAACAGAGACTGGAAAGAAACTATCTAAAGGAGCTCTGTTCAAATCTCCATTTACAATCAAGCAATAAATTTGGTGTACTTACATCATGTGTTTTGATGGTAGTTTGTATCACAGTTCTCAGAATATACTCCATAATACAGTGGATATCCTTGTCATGATAGATCTGTAAGTACAATCAAATACAGTCAATTCTCGATATCTCAAACTGATATCTCGAAGTACCCTCTTATATAAAAAAATATAGTTAGGACACAATTCCAATTTTTCGTTACTTTTCAACTCTTCTTATCTCAAACTACTGATATCACAAAGTAAATTTCCTGGGACCAGAAAATTTACTTTGATACATGTATATCAGTAGTTTGGAATAAAATTTGACTTTGAGATATCGAGAGTTGACTGTAATTTAATTTTCTTTAGATTCATGCATATTCTCACAATTCAAATGGTTAAATTTTTTGGTTTACCTTATTTTACTTAAATATTGGGACACCTAAAAACCGAATGTTTTTTGGTGTTCCAATACTAAAGTGCAATATGATAATTTACAATGAACAGAAGAATGTTGCAAAAGTGCAACAGAAACTGTACATATGTACTACCATTACGTGATACCAATGAACAAATTGTAATAATTCTGACTGCATTGGTGAGTGAGATTTCCCAATCTTTCATGAATTGACTCATGAGGGATTATTTTTCTCTCATTTTCATTGTGTTTACTGTCAGCAGACTAAAATCAGGTTTACTTTGAAGACAAGGAATTTTTCAACCTTTTAGACCGTGACGAGCACCTTACTCCTTTGCTATGATAACAGCTCCCTTGGCCTTTCACCAGGTGACCTAAAACTGACCTTTTTTGCAGCAATTCTTCATAAGGGAGGTTTCTGATAACAGTATTAATCAACATCACTCTATATTTCAATTTTTTAGCCTCCTGGCCTTAAAGAGGTTGAAAATTTTAAATAAAGAGTGACAGGAGGCTGAAAATTTGAAACAGAATCACCCTGTATTTCAATATTTCAGCCTCCTGGCCTTAAAGAGGTTAAAAATTATAAATAAAGAGTGACAGGAGGCTGAAAATTTGAAATACAGACAGACTAGTAGCCAGGAGGAGCAACAATGGATACATTTCGTTCAGCCTCCTGGAAAACACCGTAATAAGACTTGAAATACCGTATATGCGATAATTTTTGCAGGTTTCATTTTTCGCGGTCACTTCCAAACCGCAAATATTAAAATAGCGAAATAATTTCCTGTTTCTGACAAAGTATTTTCAACAGACACATCGTTTATATAATTTGTTTCTGTTTGCTTCGGTAAATTCTGTTACTTTTCACTGAGCCAGTTCTTTCATTAACCAGCGGCCTTGGCCACAGGTTACTGAACAAAATGGCTTAAGTGAGAAACAATTAATTTTACTTTTTGCGCATGTTCCTAACAGTGAAAAATAAAGATCGCGAAAATTAAGGTTTATGTTTTTGACCCTAAACTGCGAAAATTTGAACTTGCAAAAATTACCACATACACTGTATATCATTATCATCAAAAGTTTAAAGAGTTATACTGATTAATCTTTGCATACCTTTTTCTGTGGAGAAAACAAAGTATCCATTATATTACTGAGCACTTTAATACAAGCTGTCCGTTCTTCCTGAGATTCCATCATATCGTGTATGTGTCGTAACATTGTCGGCAACAAAATATCCCGACACTCTGGCAGACGGAACAGATCCGTCTGCACCAAGTCCTCAATACACTTTATTTTCTGTATTCGTAGTCTGTTCTTTGGCACATAGTTTAAGAACTCCACAAACAGGTTACTGAAATATGAAGGAGAGAATAAGACAATAGTTCAAGATTGAATTTTTTTATCTTTTTTTTTTTTATTTTATGACTAGGAGACAGGTCAGTCCACAATTAGTCCTCAATAGATTTTTATTCTTTGCATTTACAGTTCTTGGTTCTTTGGTATATATTTCAAAATTTTAACTTTTAACATGCCAAACAATCCAACAAAATTTACAGCTGCAAAATTTAAAAAAATTTCATCCAAGCTCTTTCATATTATGAATTTATAGACTGGAGAGCAAACAGGGTAGGGTCAGATGGGGTGGCTCATTATGAGCCACCCCATCTGGATCTAACCTGTTTGCAAATTCAGCTGTTTTCATTTTTAGCACTCTAAGGGTAAACAAACTTTTTATTGTCCTATAGGAAAAGTTATACCCTATCAAAAGGCATTTTCATTTAAATTAAGTGGGAGGAAGAAGAAAATGACCATTTACATTATGTTTTATTTCACCCAGAGGACAACAGAAAGAAAATATCCTTTTGTTTGAAACCTTTTACAACAGAAGGAAAAGATCTATAATCAACTGACCGTACAAGAAGTATTACAGCGAAATTATTTCGAATATTCAACTTTAAACAGGCTAAATTCTTAGCAAACTGTTTTAATTTTCAAAGCAGGAAGTTCTGAAACTTCCATATGTTGTCACACACACTTCCATATTTATTTGGCTATAAGGTGGGAGTCTCCCACTTAAGAATCTCCCATGCCCCATCTTTCATAAATGAATAAATATGGTGTCATGAAACTTAACCGTCAGAACCTTACCTCAGTTCTACAGCATTAAACACCTTCAATATGTCTGATATTGTAGCTGGCATATTTCGTAAAGCGTATCCCTGAGCTCGTATGGTTCTGTCTGATGTGTACAACATCATCCCTCCTATAGACTGTATCAACTGTTTCAACATGATCTCAAACTGTTGCTTTCCTTTGTTCTCATTTAACCTGGAAAGATCAAGAATAATGAATAGACTTCACAATATTTTAAACTTTGGATGACCTGCAATTTTAAATCCTTTTCAAAAATATTTCAGTCATATACAGACAATGGGAGGCTGATAATGAAAGGATGTATGCAATGGAACCCTGTTCATGGTGGAAAAGATTTCCGCCTTTCAGCTGGAATCGTAACCCAGACAGCAAACTTAGCAGGCCAGCGCTTAATCCACTGAGCTACCATAGCTCCTTAATAATAAGAGCTTGTATGTTAAATTTTGGAGGAAGCATATAAATTGTCATGGCTAATTAGGTAAAATATGATTCTCTGGTAACCTACAACACATCTTAAGTCCAACATTAAACTAAACCTAACTCTTTGCAAGCATTATATATAGTGCTGCACAGATTCTTAAGTATAGCTTAGCTGAAAGCACTGGAACAGATGGGCCTGAGCAAACAGTGAGGACCCAGATCAAACTGCCTCTCCAACAGGAGCAGTCTGATCAGTCTCTGCACTGTTAGTTCTTCATCCTGACAGTTTTATGAGAAAAGCTCAGTTTTATCTACATTGTACATTTTGAATATGCATATTATTCATAAGGTCTGCCTATTATTAAGGATTCATTGCATTACAATCCATACTGTAAATCATGTTTTTTCGTTCATAAAATGTTTTGTTTTGTTCTTTAACAGATTGATATCTTTGGTGATTTTCAAGAATGGATGCATATTCCTTTTCGTCACTATTTATAGTTACTTACATTGCAAAGAGTTCTCTTGACCTGACAATGAACTTGAAGATGTACTCCAGTGACTTCATGGCCTGTCGGAATGATGGTTCATGTTCTGTATCTTCATTGGCATTGTTTACATACTCCTTCAGTATGGACATCAGCTTACTGAAACATAAACACAGAACTGAGCAAGTTTTTGAGAAACCCGATTTCACAGTACATCCAAATTCTTACCAAATGCTCTCACTTGTATCTTGTGGTGATGCTGAAAGATAAATGTACCGTAAGGACCCTAAATATTTGGTCAGACAGGTCTGAGTAAACATTGTAGACCCAGATCAAACTTCTCCTCCTTGAGGAGCAGTTTGATCAGGGTCTACAATGTTTGCCATATACTAAGCATCATTTGATTGCATGAACATGTGTAAAATTCACTTTATAAGAAGTTTGGACAAATAATTGTCCAACTTTCGAAAGCCCGAAATTGTAGGGTCATAAAGGTAAGCCTCCAATATATGTCTTCATTGGTAGTGTCTATTGTCAGCAAAACACCCAATCAAATCTCAACTCCACACTCCCAACCCTCCCGCTTTTCCGAAAGGTTTTCACTTGTAAGCTGTGGTGTTGCTTAATAATTGAATGTTAACAGCCATTATAGGTCTGAATTCGAAGTATCTACTGTTAATAACCCCCACCCCATTACCCCACCCTTACCCCACCCTAACCCCACTCAAATCTCCCACTCCAACTATCTTTCTTCTCCAAAACATACTTACTTGTAAGCTACGGTGATGCTGAAAGCCTAAATGTAAGATCCAGTATGGGTATAAACTGGTAGTGCCCACAGTTAGTTACACCCCATCCGATCCCAACTCCTCTCCCTAGTCCCAACCCTCCCCCTTCTCCTAAACATACTAACTTGTAAGCTATGGTAAAGTGGAAAGCCTGAATGTAAGCATCCAGCATAGGTCAGAATTGGTAGTGCCCACTGTAAGCTACACCCCACTCCATCCCCCTACTCCTAATCCTCTCCCTTGTCCTAAAACTTCTTATAGGTTAGAATTGATAGAGTTCACTGTCAGTTAACCCTCCCATTTTCCTAGACATACTTACTTCTGTGATGATACTGAATGTAAGCATCCAGTATAGGTCTGAACTGGTAGTACCTGTCAGCTGCATCCCATCCTATCCCATACCAACTCCATTCCCCACTCCCAAACCTCCTCTTTCTCCTAAAGGTACTTACTTGTAAGCTGTAGTGATGCTGAATGACTGAATGTAAGCGTCCAGTATAGGTCTGAACTGGTAGTACCTACTATCAGCAACCAGGCCAATAATATACACCTGTAACAGAGTAACAGCAAGGTGAGACACAGTGAATGATCGGACTGAACATTTAGGGGCTGTGTCTACTGTGTCCCATAAAATATAACTGTCCCAGTAATATTGGTTCTGGATGAAACATTCAAACAAAGTAGCACTTTCACATTTCTATAGATAAGTCTGCTGTAAGTATGCATAATCACACTAGAACATTTGATGTACATGATAAAGTCATTCAAACCAATATTTATCCCCAATAACCTTCAGTCTGTCTAACAATTTGAACTACAATTTTCTATTTGGAGTATCATGTGTGAACAAACTATTATAGAATTTGTAATAGTAGTTTTCCTAATTTATAATAGCTTTTCTGTTAATCAAAACAATTTACATGGTCATCCTACTTCAAGCTGTATTGACTGAGTGGTTAACATTCCCAACACATAATCCAGAGGCAATAGTGTCTCCTTCCAGTCATTTGCACATTTGCCAACTGTCCATGAAATACTGTTGAAAAGGCAAAAAAAAGTTCAAATTGTTCATTCAGCCAAAGTGATCATCTAAACTTCAGGTTAGGATCATATCAGATGATAACTCTGGGATTAATTTCATTTATGGTAATTCCCGAATGGATTTCTTTTCTCCCTAGAAACACTTCATGACCGCTCACTGGTACAGCCCAAAACAGGAATACAATATCTTTTTATGTAGAAGTAACAAAAATTATATTACATGAAAATTACATGAAAATCTAACATTTCTCATACCTAGAGAACATGACTTACCAGAGCATCAAAGACTAGATTATCATACAAATCTGAGATCATGTTCTGCATCAAAATGTAGAACAGTGAGTCTAAGAGATCCTGAAGAAACTGAAAAAGAAATGAATCTCAGATAGAAGCTCATTCTTTATTTACTGTATTTCTTCTAATAAATAGAGAATACCATGTTAGTGTCTTTTGATATCAAGTTGATCAGGCGAGACCAGAAACAGCGTAGGAATGGCGAGGCTTGTCAAGCCAGTCCCACATGTTTCTGGTCGAGCCTGATAAACTTGATATCAAAAGACACTATCATGGTTTTCTATTTATCATGCATCGTTAAAAGATTTTACTGCGTAAAAAGCATCAAAAAAATGAAAAGCAAAGTTTTGTCTGAACTTGTTGACCTTGCGAACACGTTGTGACGTAACTCGTGGACAACATTTAACCTTGGAATGTTGTTATCACGGCCAACGTCAGTATGTAGCCAATCTTCTTCAGGGATCACTTCTTAAGGCACTGCCTGATAACATTCGCGCAGGCGCAGTTCTAAAGTGACATGATATCACATCATGTTATCATACCCCTGTTATCAGGTGAATTTTGCAGCAGATGAATGATAAACACAATTTACAAGTCCTAACAAGACTTGTCTGCATACGAGATATAATATAGCTCACCTGACAGTGCCTTCCCCATCACATTGAACAACTTTAAACAAAACATGGATGAAAACCATCATTATGTACCCATTCACCTTATGGCTGAAGCTGCCAATAAGCTGAAGGTTCTCATTCCTGTGCTTTGCACTGCAAGCAAGCCCTTTCAGCAATGTAAAACCAAATGTCAGCCAGTGAGAAGCAACATTTTATAATGGTGTCAGGTTTCCAACTGTTTATCACAGGATAAACTGTTGCAATTTTTTTTACATTATCCAAACAGACGTCATGTAAGTGCCTTGAAATTTATCATTATAATGTTCTTCTTTTGCAGAATCTTGTGTGGGCTGTGCTTTTGGACTGTTGATTTTGCTGGTAAACCACATCTATCATTTGTCTGAAAATATCTTACTTTGACAATCTCCTCTCCCTCAACTCTCATCAACTGTTCCAAATGTTTCTTCAATGACGTTGTGTCATTTAATATCTCCTGCCACTTTAGTAAGCCAAGCAAGTCCACTGAAAATAGAAAAACAAAACAAAAATTTACCACTTGAACTGCCAGGAATAAAAATAATTGAATCTGCAAACTGTGTAATTCCAGATGAGGCGGCTCATAATGAGCCACCTCATCTAGATCTACACTGTTTGCTCTCTATTCTTTGCTTTGAATTCACAATATGATACAGCTTGAACAAAACTTTTTTGAAATTTTCCAGCAGACGTACATTTTGTTGTCTGCTACTTTTGTGCTTCAAGGGTAAAGTTGAAAATTGTACTGGTTCCAATCATTGCCTCCTTATCTACTATACTTACCACATTAATCCTATTAAATGCCCCTAGGGCACTGCAATTTATGAGAAGGGGTTTTTATTTAGAGCCTTAATCAACATTTGCGAATTTTTATAGGTCTCTTTGAGTTATGATGGAAGCAATCTCAAAGGGCTTCCAACAATGCATCAAGAGACTTCAAAATTGTAAGTATACAAAGTTTTTGAGAAATCAATCTCATAAATATTTTCATGATATCATGTTCAATACATGTAACATGCACTTTTTGCTTATCAGAAATCTTTAAAAGACTTTACCATTATGCGTAAGTTTGGTTGAACACACGAAGGTTGAGATCTTAAAACTGTCTTTGAAACTGAGTGAATATGGTCCATTGAAGAATGCAATCTTGGGTATCTTAGAATGAGTTCCTGCCACCACGTTGGAGAATTTGCCTGAGCCTGGCATATCAGTGCTTTCCAGCTCTTTTGCTGTGGATGGGAGATCCAAGTATGCATGGAAATGTTTGTCATCCTTTTTATCAATCTGCAAACATAAAACACATGCATAACAATCAGAGACGTTCTCCGGGTATTAACATTTGTGCCATGACACGAGAAAACCAACAAAGTGGTTTTGTGCCCAGCGCAGATGCAGATCAGCCTGGGTATCCATCCAGCCTGTGCTGTCCGCACAGAGGTAGCTTAGACTCTTAGCCACCCTAAGCACATTGCGAACACTCTCATCAAACTGGGCAGATGCCCAGGCTGAGCTGAGTCTGCGCTGTGCGCACCAACACTTTGTTGGTTTTCTTGTGTCGTGGCACATCTGTGCTTTGGTTAGTTTCCTATGTCACTGGTGAAATGATAAACAAGTAGCTGTTGGTCTTCAAAAATTAGTCTTAAATTAACATAGCCATAATTATGTTTAAACATATGTAACTCTGCAAAAACAATTCAGCTTTGCTGAAACAAAGCTTCTGACATGATTAGGCATTTTATACCAAGGTAACAGCACTGTAGTCTGTCATTCAAATATTTTTCAGCAAATACTTGCTTGACTTTGAAATTTTTACTACAAAATGGAGGGTGTGTTTGTATACCCTCCCTCCCCTCCCCTTCACCACACACCATACATAAACAAACCCATACCCTGAAACAGGACCTGTATGCTATTACAAATGACACATGTGATTTCATCAGACTAATGTTGAACTACAAGCCTCAGCAACTTTGTAGTGTGAACATTGGTAAGCAAAACAATCTTCAGTGCATATGCAAATGAATGTATCATCGATTCCTGCACAACTATACTGTCCTGTCTGTGCCTTTGCTGTCAACAAAAACACCGGTCCTTAACCCATTGCATTCTGGGTATTTTTTGTCGTCTGCTGAAATTGTCGTCTGCATCAAAAATCAAGAATATTTTGTCAATATTGGTCTAACTTACTCTTGTAGAAATGATGTCTAGGCAGAAAACAGTTTGGATCTCAGATCAGGCCCCACGTTTGTGGGGCCTGATCTGGATCCAAACTGTTTGCCCAGATACCCCTAAAGGGGTATAGAATGGGTTAACCCATTTAGACTGGAAATCCATTTTGGGGACATATGCAAATAGTGCAGATCCAGTTCAGATGCTGCAGAACTCAGCCTCTGATCAGGGTCCACAGTCTGCTGACAGGACTTTGTCTGCAAAATACTGTAAAAATGAAAACATCCACCTGAAACTCCTAAAACTAGAAATGGCCTCATAAACTAATGATCTTTATCCATGTCATAGCTCATATGATAAATAATAATAGTAACAGCACAAATTTTCTTACTGCAGCAAATGAATGATAATAGTAAGTACATATTATTTTTTTTTAACTATACTAAATGAATGACAATAGTAAATACACATTATAATATTTTGTACACATTATTACTTTATGTTCACTCTACTGAGGGAATAATACTAGTAAATACATATTATATTTTTACTATAATGAATGAATGATACTAGTAAGTACACATTATATTTTCACTTTACTGAATGAATGATAATAGTAAGTACGCATTTGTAAGTGCATATAGATTTTTACTCTACGGAATGAGTATTAATAATAAATGCACAATAGTTTTTTTGTTATAACGACAACAGCAGTTGTTAATGTTAGCATAGTGCATGTTTTCAACAGAATAAATGTGCTATTGAGATAATAATTCATAGTTACAAGATCAGAAATGTATTTGAAGCAACTTTTTTCATGTATATAAATGAGTTAAATCCACATGAAAAAATGCCATTTCATATGCACAGTTTCCATATGTCATCAACATATGCCCAAAATCAGATCTTGTCACAAAGTGGTTAAAATAAATATAAAGGCTCAACTTCTACCATAGTACCCAAGAACCATAAGAAAAAAACAAAACTTTAGTAGAGACAATTTACTACAGACAAAAGAGGCATCAATATTTTTAGTTAAAAATGAAATGTACACAGAAGCTGCTTCAAAGCCAATTAAGGTGAATGGGTACACTCTTAGGGGAAGCAACTCTGCCACTTACATTTTTGCCTCCCTTCTCAATGGGGGTCAACTCTTAAAGGAAATAATTTGCTTCTCTAGGAGCAAATTCTTTCCTTTAAGAGTAGACCCAGTTCTGAAGGGATCTGTCATCCAGAAAAGCAAATGAAAAGTCACAAAAGTCATCACCCTTTGTAAAAAGGGTGGAAAAACCATGGCTGTGTACCCATCCACCTTAATGACACCCATAAAACCTCACAACACCCTGATAAACAAAGCAGACTGATACAATATAAATATATACTCTGATTAATAAAGGCAAAATATCAATGCCTTTAAAGGTATAGTTCACAGCTCCAAATATAGGTATAAAAGATTAAACCATTTCATGTTTGAACCACATCATGTGATATCCAACAATGTGGCATTGGTGGACAAGCATAGGTCCTGATCAGACTGCCCATAAGTGCAGTCTGATCAGAGTCTTCACTTGCCACATCGGCCATCTATAGAAATAACCCAAGCCAAAGAGCCAACAGTGATGTCACTGATTACCATGTATAAATGAGAAAGATGATCCAAATATCACATGACAAAATTGCCACATTGTTGAAAGTCACATGACAGGGCTCAAATTTTTTAGCATCACATGAAAATGTGCTGTATTTATTCAGCTATAAGACAGGGTTTCCACCCTCTGAAAAGACCCCATATAAAAAAATCAGTCCCGTATTCATTATCATATAACTTATAAGATGTTTTTTCCCTTCCAAAACCATCCCGAAATCTAGATCCATCTTGTAAGATGAATCTAGACTTTTTGGATTGTTTCGAAGTTTGGATGAGATGGAGGGTGTGGAAGAAGGGGGGCAAGGAAGCTGTCTTATAACCATTTAAATACTGTACCTAACAGCATCCATGAGAACGGGGAAGACTCAGATGCACAGTTTCATATCAGAGTCTTTCCCATTCGCTGATTGGCATCTCCCATTTACTAATACAATCATTGAATCCATGAGATTCTAAAAGCAGTTTATGCCAATGTCAGCTGTATCAAGTATTTGTTGTTCGCATGTGTTCAAAAGGATTATGTCTGATGCTCTGATAGAACATCATGGAAAGGTTAGTATAGGTGGCAGAACTATTACCAAACTGCTGTTTGCTGATGACACTGATGCTCTTGCTGAGGAAGAGCAAGAACTAGAAGGCCTAGTTGAAAGTCTCCACAAACCCTGCATACGGTATAAAATGGAGATAAGTGCTGAGAAGACCACACTGATGACAAACAATGCCATGGCATCAAAAGGGAGATCAGCATAAAAGGACAGAAGTTGGAGACTGTAACAAGCTTCAAATACCATTTGCAATTGTCCTGGGTGACAACTCAAAACCTGAGGTTCTCTCAAGGATTGCACAAGCCACTGCAGCTCTGACAAAGCTGAAGCAAATTTGGAGCGATATGTCAACATATCCCTTGAATCAAAAGTGGACTGATGTGCTCCCTTGTCATATCTACATTTCTGTATGGCTGTGAGCTGTGGACCTTAACAGCAAAGTTATGGAGAAAAGAATGCAAATTTTAGAGAAAAGAATGCAGGCCCTTCCATTGAGATGCTTCCAAAGGTTACTGAACATCTTGTACAAGAACAATTTAACTAATGATGATATTCGCAGAAAGATCCAAGCAGACACTGGAGAATATGACGAACTCCTGACTATGGTCAAATAATGGAAACTAAGGTGGTTTGGTAACATCTCAAGGTTGTCTGGCTTACCAAAGATGATTGTACAGGGCACAGTGAAAGAAAAGAGATAAAGAGGTTGACACAAGAAGAGGAAAAAGACAATATTACCCTTAATGCGCCAAAAAGCAGACAACAAAGTTTACGTCTGCAGAAATTTAAAAACATGTTTTGTCCAAGCTGTATCATATTGAGAATTCAAAGACTAGAGGGCAAACAGTGTAGATTCAGATGATGTGGCTCATTATGAGCCACCTCATCTGGATCTACACTGTTTGCCAATTCAACAATTTTAATTTTTGGCGCTTTAAGGGTCAAAGGGTCAACAGGGATAGACTTTGCCAGCACCACTAAGCCAGCTGAAAACAGGACTAGGTGGAAAGAACCTGTTGTGCCCCAACAACCTTGCAAGATATGGGATTGATCAGACAAGACTAGAATGTGTTCTTGCTACACCATAGTTGGATTTCACTACAACGTCTCCAAATGGTAATCCAAAAAACTGATGTGTTTTTTTATTCCACTATCTAATTTATGAAGAAATACTTTAAACATATTTTATTGCCTATAACATACAAGCAAAATGGGCTGGGCCATAAGTTATAACAACATCACAGAGAGGTGAACAAATAAGAAACAGGCTGAATATTCTTCCAAAAAAAATCTTGGGTTACCATAAAAAACAACAACAAAAAACATCTGTATTTTGAACCCAACGACACTTTAAGCACTAAAATTGAAATAATTGAATTTGCAAACAGTGTAGATCCAGATGAGGCAGCTCATAATGAATTGTCTCATTTGAATGTACACCATTTGCCCTCTTGTCTTTTTATACTCAACACGATATAGCTTGGACAAAACAGTTGTTGAAAATTTGCAGACGTAAATTTTGTCTTCCGTTGTTTGTTTTTTTGGTGCTATAAGGGTTAAACTACTAATTTCTGTAAAAGACTGTTCCATCTTATAATTTGGGAAAGTCCATTTGAGGTATCAGAGCTGTTAGTAAAATGGTTAACTCTTAAAGTGCCATACTAGCAGACGACAAATTCTACGTCTGCAAATTATCAAAAAACATTGTTTCCAAGCTGTATCATATTGAGAATTCTGAGACTAGAGGGCAAACAGCATAGATCCAAATGAGTTGGCTCATCATGAGCCAACTCATCTGAATCTGTGCTGTTTACAAATTCAACTATTTTTGGTTTTGGTGCTTTAAGTTTTAACAGTGCAGATTGGTTCCTAGAGATTTTGTCCAAATAACTACAATAAATAATGGCAGCTAGAGTTCTGCATACTATGACAAGCCAAAGCAGGTACCATGGCTCAACTCATTGACTCTCTAACATAAGGTGAATGGGCACACTTTCAGGGGAAGCAACTCTACCATTTTTCATTTTTGCTTTCTTTGTGAAAATGGTGGAAAAACATGGAGTTGTACCCATACACCTTGGCATAAGTTTCTATTCCATGAATTTAACTAATACATGTACTATGGTTTCAAGGGACTCATCAAGTAACAGCTACAAAATATATCTAAAAGAATTCTGTGAATTCTGTTTTTCATCCTAGTGCGTTTCATGAGGACATACGAGCTCGTATATTTTATTTGTTCCATTTCATGAGAAAAACTGTTACTTTAATGTGCAATAATAGTTATAATTTCAGCCACTTTTAACCCATTCAACTCCTGATTCAGTTTAAAAATGCAGTTGCCCACATATTGTTTCTCTAATATACTGGCGGTTACCTGCTCTTTTTGTCTGTTCCTTGATAGCTGAAAAGTGCAAGTTTTGTGTCTAAAAGCTTTGTTTATGTAAATATTATTATGTAATATTTTTTAAACAACTTCTGCAGATGAAAAACATCTTCTATCCACAGACTTACTTTTTAAAATTTTCACGTCATTTCAAATCCTTGCTTTGTGATTTTAAGTCCTTTTTCAACAATATTTCATTTTCAACAGTATTTCAGTCTTATCAGGATGACGGGAGGTTGATTATGAAAGGCTCTCAGCGATGAAGCCCAATGAGCTGCCTCATCCAGAGATACACTGAATGCAAATTAAAATGGCTCTTTAATTGTTAAATGTTTGTGTCCTTGCTATTCAGACATGACATGGCATAAGTCGAACTTTCTTCAGACAGCTTATGGTCAAAAGGTTTCATTTAAATGGAACCTGCACAATTACCATCAAAGTTTCTTATATGGAAAAAAATTCATGAACTGAATAAAGTACTAGAAATTAAGTTTTACAATACTCAGTAAGCACTGAACTTGAAAGCCACACATTCTTTATCTAAAACAACATTGATAGAACAACAACAAACTTATGAAGCTTTTCAGGAAAAAGGCAAGAGCTGCTGCTGGACAGCATAGCTCAACTAAACTGCTATCTTTACAACACAACACTAAAACTGCTGCATTTCCAAATGTATTGTTGATAATGACTTTAAAACCTATAAATGCACTCTAACTTAAAATATACTTCAGGACAAAAGTTCCGCACGGATGTTAAAATCCGTGCAGAACTTTTGTCCTTAAGTATACATGGGTACACAGCCATGTTTTTCAGCCATTTTTTTCAAAGGAAGACAACTTCTGTGACTTCCTGTTTGCTTCCTGGATGACAAAGCCCTTTCAAAGTGGAATCCCAGTTTGGTAAGGGCTTCTTCATCCTCAAAACAAAAAGAGGAATTCACAAAAGTTTTTCCCCTTTGCAAAGATGGAAAAAATATGGAGGTGTACCCATATTCTTAAGTCGAGCTTTATGTGTATTAATTAGTACTGCAGCTTAAGCAAAATCCACACCAAACTTAGTCATACAGCAGTCCCAAACTCAAAGCAATATAATCTTAAAAGACTTGAAAGCATCTATTTTGATGAGGACTTTTCCAGGACAAGAGTCTGATAAGGGGACAAGCACATTATTGCCAAGCCACATGAAAAAGAGCTTTCTCGTACAGTCTCAAATCAGCCTCCTTATCCACACAGAATTATCTAGCTGAGCCTTTTTGCAGCACAGATCCTCAGGAATCCACAGATTGTTGAGACTCAATCAGTCCGCAACATCAGCCTTCACTGTTTGCACACAGCTGTTTGAACACAACCCACCATATCACATGGCTTGACTTACTTAATGATTTCTTGTTTACACTCACTGAATTTCTTAACCCTTAAAGTGCCAAAACAACAGACAACAAAATTTACATCTGCAAAGCTTAAAAAAATGTTCTCAAAGCTATGTCATAATGAGAATTCAAAGACTATTGAGCAAACAGTGCAGATCCAGATGAGGTGGCTCATCTTGAGCCACCTCATCTAGATCTACCCTGTTTGCATATTCAACTATTTTTATTTCTGGCTCTTTATGGGTGAATCCGGAGGTAGTGCACTCGACTGGGTGCCTTCCCACCTCCCCTGTCAGATTTTTTTTCTGGAACAGCCCTCATTGATTCAGTCTGGATTATTTTTATTTTCAATATAAAATGCATGTACAAGTTTTATATTATTTGCTGCTTGATACCTGTTTGGCCTTGTTCCCATAATCTATCTGTAAATTCAAATGGAAACAAGACATAGGAAATAAATACACGTACTGTGAAACGGGAAAATGATGGGAATGCTTAATTCTGTGAACTGGAGTTATAGGCCAGGTTGTTCAAAACTAATGATATTGTTAGTTAACCTTTTGTTAAAGTTTCAAATATTAGTCCCTCAAATATGCCAACATTTTTTGCTGAAAAAATGTGAGAAGCTTCTGCATTGTCACATTTTTTCACCCAAAAATACCAATGTATTTGGTTATAATGTCATAAAACACTTAACAAGTTGACCTCTTAATGAGCTAGTTAGGCTAACAATGCTTTGAACAAACTGGTCATGATGTATAAGTACACTTTCAGAGGAAGCAACTATACAATTTTAATTTTGTGTCCCTTCTCAATGAAGAGCAAATTCTTTCTGTAGTTTAGAAAGGCTCTGTTGTCCAGAGAAGCAAACATGAAGTAACACAAATTGCTTCCCTTAGTGAATATGGTTGAAAAAAATAAAAGAGTAACCATACACCTTAAATGTTAGCAAATTTTTGAATTTGTACTTCTTATGACGTGTCTTTGCTCTGATAGAAAATGTTTCATGATAGATTTATTTTAGTAAAATATCGCAAAATAAACCATCAAAACTTTAACAGTGGAAAGGAAATCAGTAATTTAAGGTAGCCAAAGGAATGTACTTTTAGACAGACCCAGTTCAAACCCTATGTTATCAGACAACCACCACTTCCTCTTAAGAAACTGATGGCATAGAATTGATTCTGCAGACATATGAGCTGTAACACAACAAAACCAACAAAGTGGCCTATGTGCTCAGCCTGGGCATCCACCCTATCTGATCGGAGTCTTTGCTGTGTGCTTAAAGGTAGCTAAGGGTCTAAGCTACCTCCATGCCAATGGCAAAGACTGATCAGACTGGGCGGATGCCCAGGCTGATCTAAGTCTGCGCTAGGCCCACATGCCACTATGTTGGTTTTGTAGTGTCATGGGTCATATGTTGTGTAACAGTGAATATGAATGACAGTGTATGACAGTGTACTGTTGATAAATAAGATGCCTATTTTCATTCCATTCTTAAATATATATCACTTGTGATTTATCATTTAACAATTTAAACTAAAACCAATGACTTTACTGTCATATTGTATATGTTTTATTTTTTACACACAAATCATGTCCCTTCAACCAAATCACACTTTCAAATAAGAAGAGTGTCCACAGTAGACAGACACAGCACTGCACCTTGTCCAAAATCTTGCCACCTTTTCCGACACCAGAAATGCTTTTCAAAAACCCTCATTTGAGTCTATGTGCCATGGTTGTGTGTATGCCATCAAACTGATGACAGCATAAAAATCAGAGATATTCTTACTTTAGTATAAAAAAAATGTTCAATATGGACAGTGAAGAATAGGCAACCTTTCAAATCAATTATTCACTAGTTCTAATGTATGGGGGTGGGGTTTCGAAACTTTTTATTTTTTCTCCACTTATCGAGAGGCTTTTTTTTCCACTTAACAAGAACCTATATTTCAAATGTATTGTATACCAAAACACTGCCATTTTTATCAGTAAAAAAATATTGACACACTTGATTTGCATACCAGAAGACTTAAGCTAACAATGGTTTGAACCACTGGGCCCTGTTCACAGTTTCAGAACTCTAAATAAAATATTTCCCCTGAATTTTCCCAGTGACTCCTTCTTATTTGGCACCGTGGTTCATAATACCACTACCATGATTATAACAAACGCAGCTCAGTTGTTCAAAGCACTGTTAGCTTAACAATGTTGTTAGTGAAGGATTCGTTAAGTCTTCTTTGTACACTTAAAATAAGATTAACTAATAATTTTTGTTGAAAAATTGTGCAAAAGCTTCTAATATTTTTAGCAAAAAAAAATGGCAGTGTTTTTGCATACAATACATTTGAAATTTTAACGCCTCCTTAACTAATGATGTTGTTAGTTTTGAACAACTGGATCCTGGTTATTTCTGTATGCATTAAAAGCAAATTTTGTTCCAATATGATAGTTTAAACTGTTTAATCCATTAATGCTCGGTGGACCATTATAACTGGTGACTGATTTGATTTTAAATATGTTTTTTGTATTCTAAAAATCTTGTATTTTAATACAATGAATCAGATGCCACTATGATCTGTTTCCATTCTGTTTTTCAAGATCTATATCTCTAGGTTTAACTCTTTTGGCACCAAGTTTATATAGAAATGCACTTTCCAGTGCCATATTTATTTTACAAGATTGGGAGTTTATGGTCAACAAAAACCTTGAAAGTCTCTTAATTTCATCAAAAACAGCCAAATTTTGTTTCTCTCGTGAAAAAATCTTTGTCTGCCATAATCTGGTCATAGACTTTGAATTATTTTCCTTGGTAATGTCGTACAATGGAGCTATTTAACTGGGCTCTGCCAGTTGCATTAAAGCGAAAATGGCGCTCTGCCTAGAGGTCGCATCTGAGCAACAATGGCACCAAAAGAGTTAATGGGTTAACTAACATGGGCATTTGATTCCAACCTCATCGACAAACTTACACATACTTTCAGGTGTATTTAGGGGAAATACATATAGGATATATACAACAAGCAACATTTACATCTTCAGATTCTGTAATAATTTTTGTGATACTACATGTATATAAATTTTTGTGGACCTCTGAATTAACATATCATGGGCAGGGAATAATAAATATGACATGGATTTTACAATGTGCAACATTGGTATCATAACAGGGTCAGTTTGAACAGGATGATGTCTCAGACATACATGTATATGGTATATTTTCTAACTTTCATACATCTCGTCCCTCACAACTCATGGAAAAACTTTCAGTCTTATTTTTTTTGGTATAATCATTTGTTGAAATTGCAAACATTGCAGACCCTGATCAGACTGCTCCTTTGGGAGCAGTCTGATCTGGGTCTACACTGTTTGCCTGAGCAGTTTTGTATGAGACATAAGTGTTCGAAATTTCATAACATTTATCATACAGCAACAAAAGGTTATCAACCAGACTGCAAGTGTTAACAAACATGAAGGTGATTTCAACTCCCACAATTCAACAGTGACAGGACTCAGGTCAAACAGTGATTGGCTGAGTAATTTGTGCAAGGTGAAAGAAAAGCATTTAAATTGTTTCAGTTAGTTTTTTTTTTCTTTGTTTTTTTTGTGTGTGTGTGTTTTTTTTTTTTTATAAAATTGTTTTTTGATAAAAATCAAACTGCAGTTTTAACGGTAATTCTACATATGTTCACTTTTACCTTATAGTCCCCCCTCCCCACCCCACCCCCACATCATTCCAGGAAGAGAATGAATCATTGTGACATTATGATATGATATAAGTTACCTTAAATAAAATTGCCTTTAATATAGTGATAATCTAGCTAATGTTATTAATAAAAATACCAAAATAAAAACACAAAAAAATGTTTTTTGACTGAGACAAGAACACTTGAATAATTAAATAATACATACCAAAGTTATATATACTCATACCTACATCTATTTATAGGAATATAAATTTCACTTTTTAATGAGATATGAAAACAAAAACACTTAAAAGAAAATAAACTAAAGTTACTGAACCATGTCTACATCTAAATACTTTTCTTTATGTTATATCATTATAACAATATAGCAATACCACTGCTCCTGACTTTTTCTTGTACGAGCCATGGCTACTCGCAGATTCCTAGAATAGGGATCAATAAAAGGCTACACAACAAAATTATTGCTTCCTTACTTAACCCTTTCACATTAAAGGTATCTGAAATTGAATCTTTCATCTTTGAACACGTGCAATTCCAATAACTGAAAAAGATACCTGGCAAAATACAGAGCAGGTCCAGAAAAGATCTTTGCTCTCAATGAGCTTTCAAATCTGAATCTATTCTGCTTGCCAAAAACAGGTTTCTAGCTGAAATAGTCAAGAAGAATGGATATACTTTCAGGAGAAGCAACTCTACCAATAGCTTTACTGCCTTCTTTCTCGATGGTGGTCAACTCTTACAGAGAAAGAATTTGCTCCCCTAGATGCAAATTCCTTCCTTCAAGAGTACGCCCCCATATGGAAGGACTATATCGTCCAGGGAAGCAATTAGCGAAAATAAAAGTTGTGTCCCCTCAAAAAGATGGTGAAAAAACATGGTCGTATATCCATACCTCTTAAATCTGTTTGCAAATATTATGGCAAATAAAAACTTACCCCAACCTACTGTCTAAGCCAAGAGGAGTGAACATAAACAATAACCATTGTATAAATCAAACTTTCTTCTTGTTGCACACTGATCTGATATGGCACACAAACGTTAAGACTACAATATACGTTTCTAATTAAGCCATTCAACAAAGCTCCAAGTTTCCACCGTTAATGAACATGTGTTAAAGGCCAATCGTTATTTCCCTTTCCATTAATTTCTGTTAAATAAGCTTATTATGAAACCTGTAACAGAGCCCCAAATAAGAGGGTTTTTTAGTGATAGCTGAAGATAATTTTTGTTTTATTCTCGACGAAAAAATATTGAGGCCCCAAATCAGAACCGTAAAATTCAAAAAAAAATAAAAAAAGTTTCGTCCAAGCTTTTTCATGTTGATAATTCAAAGACTAGAGGCCAAACAGTGTAGATCCAGATGAGGATGCCTCATCTGGACCTACACTGTGTGCAAATTCAACTATTTAAAATATTGGCATTTTTTGGCACTTTTTAGTCTGAAAAAAATATTATCTAAAAAAAATTATCTTCAAAATCCTTCCAAATCCATGATCTGGGCCCCATTGTATTAATAGCTAACACTAGGATTTTACCCACCAAATCATATTTACTGAAATCGACGACTTATTATATTTCAAGATATAATTTACCTTGTACAAGCAGAGGTCATGCTCTTCATCTTTCAGTGTCGTTCCGTTCTTGTTCAATAACTTCACAAATGCCATTGCAAATGGTTTCTCATTCTTGTCTTTAGCTGTAACAAGTATAAAATAAATTTTAATCTGTCAAAAATATATAGAAGATCTTACATGAGTGCTCATGTATTATTGAATTTATTAAACAAGTTGGGGAAAAAGATAAGATGCGAGGCTCTGCCGAGCATCTTATCGTTTTCACCACCGAGTTTAATAAATTCAGTAATACAGGAGCACGAATGTAAGATTCTATTTATCATATGACACTAAAATCGCATTTTATTAGCAAATTTTGCACTAAAACGTCACGATTTCGCCATTAGAAAACGCGACGTTTTATGGACGTCAACGCATAACGCTACGACGTAATTTGCATATTTAATCCACTACTGGATTATCGTTTTTAATGCATGACTTTATTACACTCTCAGATGCGACGTCATATGATAAATTTACATAATTATTTGGAAACCTAAAGATTTCATTTTCTTTCCCATTTGTTTTTTGATTTACTTGCTGATCAAAGGATAGGACTACATTCTAACTGTTAATTCAATTATGGTCGCAGATCTTGCCATGACAAGCGCAAGTCCATCGAAAGTTTTAACCCATTAGAAAATAGAGATCTTAGTCAAGATAACCAGGCCCGGAGGTCATGAAACTTGAATACATTCTCAAACTCAAAATAATGCACACTGATTGGCTGCTTCTGAGCACATGCTCAGAAGCAGCCACTCAGTGTGCTTTATTTTGAGTTTGAGATTATACTCGTTTTATATCCTCGGACCCATGTTTTATGGCAGGTAAGCTAAATTGAAGGGATCCATGCACTGATAAAGCTTCAAGGGCCTGTTGAACCCACTCAATGCGTGCAAACATTACAGACTCTGATTAAACTGTTCCTTAGACAGTCTACACTGACTGCTGCAATAGGTTGTCTGACTATTTAGGGTAAACAGTGCTAGGGCTGGGACGAGTACCCAGGTACCCGAGTTCGGGTCGGGTAGACCAATCATCCGGGTACATATTTACTACCCATTACCAGAATGCTTATAAATCTATAGTATATAAATATTCATTTTCAATAGAATTCAAAGCAATTAGAACATAGTTTAAAGTGACCGTCTTTTATTAATTGCAATCATACATATTGCCAAACCATTTTTGCATATCATAACAGGGAGATTTCTACATTGTCATATCCTTCCCATGCACACGTATGCGAACAGAAGATACCTTACATAATAATTTGATCTAAAGGTATATTTTCTAACTGTGAACATGCTTAAAATACTGTGGAAATGGGTACCCACAGGTAATGGGGATTTGGGAACCCGGGTACAAAATCTCTACCTGTCCCAGCTCTAAACAGTTTACCATTATGGCATAAATTGTGTGAAACTTTAAAAGTATAATCCTGGTTTTGAAATCCAGCTTTCTTATGTATTTTCATTGGGAATTGTATTTCTATGTTCAGATAGAGAATTTCATGATTCTAGCTCTTTTGCAAGTCTCACAGCCATAAAAGTGTGATACAGTGTAAGGTTTTCTCACACTTTTTACAGAAAATATATACTAAAACCATACTTAGTACAAATCTTTACACATCTTCACAAATCAAGGCTAAAGATGAGGAGATAACATTCTAAAATGGTTTTATGCTCTTTGCTTACTTTCGTTCCGTGACTTGTGTTTGAAAAGAAACTTGAAGTGAATTCCTTTAAACTCTGTCTCTGTTGACAATGTCACCTGCAAAACAAAGTAATTAGGGAAGCTGAGCTAAGCTGACGTTGAATATGATTTTGATAACTCGAAAAGCACTGAAGTTTCAATGTACAGAATATTTTACAAAATTAAACAGCACAACAAATATCGGAACTTTGACACTTTCTTCACATTGTGAATTTGGTTTGATGATATTACACCATGTCTTGTACTTATGAAGGGAAATACACTATGCCCTGTACTTCCTAATGGTAGGGGGTTCAGGTGCTTTTTAAAAATGCAAATATACATATTTTTACCAATGTTATGAGAAAACATATTCAATTTCCTCTAAAATGATATGTATATTATTAGGATATGGTGCTTGGTTCAAAAGTTATGACATGTTTTCGATAAGCCATTGCGACAAATTTTGTAATCATGCTCCAATGTATTCAGTATACGTGCTGATGGCACCGAATTTCTCATTCATTAAGCATAAATTGGGGCAAGGATTTAAGTCTTCTACTTATAGTCTTATTCATATACACTGTATGATGCAGTAATATGGGCGGCACCTTCAGCAAATATTTTTGAGTGGTTCACTCGTTTCCATGGTAACCAGGCTGCCATTTTCTGGTTCAAAATGGCAGCAAAGTCAGAGTTTTATATGAAGACAATAATGACAAAACGACAGAATATGATAAAGAAAACTCATAAATGATACAATGTATGACGCACTTATAAAAGCTGCCCCATTTGCTAGCATCTTTTATTTGTGAGTTTGTTTCCATGGTAATGTGGCGGCCATTTTCTTGTTCAAAATGGCCGCTAACACAGAGTTTCCATGATAAAAAGACATCAAATGCAAAATAAAAAAAAATTAGAAACAGTCACAAATCCTAAAGGTAGTTTAACACAATTCATTTATACAAGTTTTACAATTTGCAAGCATTATTTAGTGGTTCAGCTGTTTCCATGGTAACCAGGATGCCATTTACTTGCCCAAAATGGCCACGAAAACAGTGTTTGCCGGCCAAACTGAAAGAAATGATATTACTAGAAAAGAGGATAAAGCAAATTCACAAATGATCTAGTGTATGCCTCAATACCTAGTTAAAGCTGGAGCATTTGCTCGCATTTTTAAGTGGTTCTCTTGTTTCCAAGGTAACTTGGTGGCTTTTTTGTTGGCCAAACTTTCTGTAAAATCTGCTTTTCTATGAAAATAGAAGGTAAACCCCGAAATGCACGTCTCGCTTACCACTTCTCGCAACAGATACAAGTTACTATCTCATTCATGAAATTAAATACATCTGTAAGATATGCTTATATTGCAAAATATGCACATCTGGTTAGTAAATATAACATATTCTTGTAAAAAAAATCAGCTCATCCAAGCGTGTCTATGTGTTGTCATACATGAGTAAAGCACATATGTTCTTTTATCATTTGGGACCGTAATAAATAGCAAATAACATTTAGCATCAGTCTCCCGTACTTGGTTAATTGGTTGGTAGTATGGGGTTTAACAACTCTTTGAAACAGTATTTCAATTTGTGTCGAGCTGTCTCCCAGAGAGGGAGAGAAAGAAGAGATATGACAGGCAAGAGAAGAAATATCCAAATTACCCCACCCACAACTACTGCAAACACAGTAGACCCTTGCACTTCTATTATCCATATACATTAGTTGGACACCTCGGCACTGAAATTTACCAGGCACCATCGCCCGATCGCAACCATGACTGCACCCCCTCTTCCCCCTTCCCACAACCACCGTACTTAGAATTGTATTCCCGGGTTTACTATAATAATGCAGATTAGTTTTTTCCATTCCTTTAGGGTGGTCATTTGACAGTTAGAAAACAGTTAAATTGAAGTCGGTTCAGTGTAACTAATGGTAAGTGCAGTGTGGCAGCCATATAAAAAGTGTCCCCATACTTCACCATAGTGGATATCACATAATGGGATCATTGGACTCATTCTGAGTCAGTTCGAAAATAGTTCCGCCGAAGCCGGGGAGCTGGGGGGGGGGGGGGGGGCATTGGCAGTGTTGCAACAGTAAATTACTGCACTTGAACTGACTCAATGAAACCAAGTCTCTTGTACACTGTAAAAGAAATACTGTAGGTTTTACGGTAGAATAACTGGAAACCGGCTGCCAGTCCTTTTCCCGTTATTTTTACGGGTTTTTGCCTGTAAGACATTATTGGAAATCACGAAACGGAAGTTTTATGTTAACTTGGCGCACTCTAAAATAACTTTGTATTGTTGAGGGGCTATCTAACCAAAACGACATCTGCTCTTTTCTGTCCCACTCTGCTTGATGATTCCTGCAATTTTTACGGGCGCCCGTAAAATAACGGTAAAAGGACTGGCAGCTGGTTGCCAGTTATTTTACCGTAAAATCTACCGTTTATTTTAGCAGTGTACCCGTTTCTTTAATGTCTGCCTTGCTTCCAGAAGATCTTTCAAAATTCATTCTTAGTAAAGAAGACCTGATACAAATCCTTGAAATATTTTCACAGACCATAGAACGTTCCTTTCATGATTTATTTTTGGCTGACCAGTTGACAATGTTTGTCAGCTGATCAGTAAGTAACTTAAAGACCCTTTATTTGTATAATCTTTTATTGTGAGTTATCGCTGCAAGCTTCTTCCTAAAGATTCATTATTGTAAATGACCCTGATATAGTTTAAACAAATTAAACATCGTTAAGTTTCACTTAAAATCGTCCGGGTACTATAAATTGGCAACTAAAATGATCTTCTTCCAATAAACGGTAAAAATACAGCGTACAAACCTGGCGCGCTTTTTCATAATATTGCATAGTTCGACGGGGAACCAGGAAAGGTACTAGTAAATTGTGGAGCTATTTTCCCATCATTTTTTTTTATTTCAGCCTTCTTGAGGATTAGAGACATTAAAAAAGTTGAATATGGAAAGCCGCATCTGTAGCACTAAATTTGGTTATCCAAGCACATTGTTTCCCTTACTCTTCGCAACAGTTATGTGATTCAGTATATATGCTCATAAACCCACATTCTCATTTATTACCAAATGTGAAGGTTGATTTAGACGTTCTATCACCATGATCACTGTGAGTAGAAAGTACTATGGAGACTTTAAGGTGCATAGTCCAACTTTAGCAGCGGCCGCAGCAGACTAGTGCGATAACGGAAATTGATGGTACCAAAAAAATAAATATACAAATTTAAATAACAACTTCATTTAGGACTGACAAAAGAAAATAAACTCCAAGTTGATATTCATCTTGGCTTTATACTGTTTGACCAACACAAAGGCACTATTATGTAGGCATTCTTTGATATTTCTGTGGGTTTTATAATATGGGAGGGGGGAGGCGAAATAGATTAAATGACGCATTTTACGACTTTTTCAAGAGCATTCAGTCATATGAGGACGACAAGAGAAAAATGAAAGGATGTGTGCAATGGAACCCTATTTACGGTTGAAAAGAGTTTTGCCTACAGCGAGAATCAAACCGCTAGCTCAGTGCTAAATCCACTGAGCTACGAGTACTCCTTAAATGTATGCTGATCTTTAATTGTCGACTGCGATACTTTTGATATACTTGGAATAAAATCTTTTGAATTGTGACAGAAAATGATATGAGAATATGAATTTTATGACAATTGAACATATGTTTATATTTATGTGTTTACATAATTTTCATGCGGGGAAAATGCCAAATAATACTGATTAACGCCGACCAAAGTTGATTTACGGTAAATAATAAATTTTACAGATACTTTCACTTTCGCGTTCCTTTGCTTTGTATTTAAAAATGTATGGAAGACAGCAAAACACAATAATTTAGCTCAAAACTGACTCGATTAAGTTTGCTTAACACAATAAATATCGACCGCATAATCATAGTTTCGGGGAAGCCCTCGATTAAGTGATGAAAAATCCTGACGTCAAATTTAGCGTAACGGCGGGTGGAGAAACGTCATTAATATCGCCGATACCATCTCTCCAAACAATTATTTCCGCGGCATATAAAATAGCTCATGGCATAGAGTTGAAATGGTTTTTGTGGATTATAGGTCAGAGAATTCAAATCTGAGTGCCTCGGTTTTGCAAAACAGTTATTTACCTGTTAAAATTCGGCTTATTTCAGTCAAATTGCTCTAGTTTTCTTGTTAACGATCGGATTTTACCGAGGCAATCAACCTCGTAAAGGTCACTATCTCAGAATTCATTTGATTGGTCAGTCTGACTTATCACGCTAACACGTTGCCGCGGAAACCGTTTCAAGGCACCCCACTATGTTGTAAACAATCGGGAAAATGCGGCCACGTCATAATGACGTTAAAGGAAACTCGACGGTGGTCAGTAGTTAGCAAACGTTATTTTAAATGTAAAACAGAATTTTTGGCACTGAAAATGCCCTATAATTAAAACAGATGGCTGTTTTCATTATTCTTCATAAAAATAATGACAAAATTATTTTAAACTACAGCAATACAACGTGGTAGAAAGGGGGTATTTTTAGCGCGCAACTAGTAAATTACGCGATGACGTTACGTCATCTGAACCCCCTACTAATGGGAAATCATTATGAAAGGAAATACACCATCTGTGCTTTACAACGGGAAATACACTGTGTTGTGTGTGTTCTGTACAAATGAGAAATACGCCATGTCCTGTACTTTCTAATGGGAAATCATTATGAAAGGAAATACACCATGTGTGCTTTAAAATGGGAAATACACTGTGTTGTGTGTGTCCTGTACAATTGAGAAATACGCCATGTCCTGTACTTTCTAATGGGAAATACACCATGTCCCAAACTTTATAATGGAAAATACATGTCATGAGCATTATTGTAGGAAATTTTCATAAAAGTCTTATTTCTGCAAAATTGGCACCATCTGAGGCCCAAATTGGAGACTCTTTAAGCACCAAAAAGCAGATGACAAAATTTACATCTGCAAAAATTCAAAAAATGCCTTGTCCAAGACATTTCATATTGAGAATTCAAAGACTAGAGGGCAAACAGTGTAGATCAACATGTGGTGGCTCATCATAAGCCACCTTATCAGGATCTACGCTGTTTGCAAATTCTGCTAATTTCGTCACTGGTGCTTCAAAAGTTAAAAGTATAGACAGTCTGAAGGAAAAGTGGGCTATGTGCGCTGAGGTATATGGGGACTATACTGAAAAATGCTGTTACACTTGCAATATATACCTTGTTCTATGAACTTTTTTTACCTCTCCTTGTACATTGTGACATCTTATTGATCGGCCTCAACAAGGCAAGTCTAACAAAAGGTCATAGGGTATGATAACAAATATATCTCAAAATTATCTTCATAACTCATTCTAATCAGGGAACTGGTGCGATCATAGTAAGTTTACCTTGACAATTTCTGCCCACTTTGGTTTATCTTCATGGTAATATATCATCGTCTTGTATTCAGAAATGCCCTCACCACCACCACAGCCTGTGTTTATCACATTCTGAGGAAGAAAATAAACATTAAAATACCCATTAGCAGGCATTACACTAGACAAACTTATTTCCAGTTTGTGACTGCCAACATATAATTCTCAATAAAGTTCCGTTCTACAGATGAAGGCCTTTGGCCGGAATATTTAGGTAGAGTGGAATTAGACATTGCTTAGTTCTTTCCCTATTGGAAAACATTTGGAAGTAGTCATGAAAGTTAGTTTTTAACAATCAGACCCCCATATGTATGCCATCTTCTGTACCCATCAATAACGTTTATACTAAAAGTAGAGCAAAATCCTTACTAAATCCCCCAAAACACATATTCAAAGTACAATGGTAAGATCTGGGGTACTCACAGGAATAATCTCCCCTTTCTTATTGCACACCAGCATTGTCACCTCCACATTTTTATCTGCTGTCTTTGCCCCTCGGTTGAACTCTCCTTCACACAGTGAGACGTAGATGTCATTCCTTACATCACCTGGCAAACATAGGAAGATATGATTACCAAATTTCTATAATTATTAGACAACGGTTTTACCCTTCCAAAACAATCCCAAAAATCTTGATCCATTTTATTTCTATTATTTTTCGGTATTAAATTTTATTTTCCCCGTGAATTGGTATATTGTGGGTTGAGGACCATCCCACCGTATACCTCACAATCCTATGCATGATATATATATTTTAACATATTCCATTGGGCACTGACCCATCTTATAAGATTAGATCTACAGTTGTTGGATTGACTGGATGGGGAAACCCTTTCTTATAGCAGAATTTCAAGACTGATTTGGATATTTGGGGTTATTCTAGAGAGAGGAAAATACCCTTTTATAGCTGAATAAAGACAGTATAAGGACAGGAAAGAAAAAAGAAACTATAATGAAGGGAAAAAATATTTCATTTAACAGTAATGCTCCTGCAGAACAAAGGAAGCTTTATTTTTGTTTTACAGCTCTTCTCTCATATGTTAACCTGCCAAACAAGATGGGCCTGATATCGCTCACCTGGCTATTGTGCAACGGGACCATTCTGATACAAAATTGGTCCAATTCCACTGAGAATTTCTCATTTTCACATTTTGCTACTTTTAGTAACAGAGGCCAACTTGCCTGGTCTTTATATATTTACTTTTGAAACACCTCAATGTAAGAATCATTTTGCCACAAATTTCATCAAAATCCATTCAGGGGTTACTGAGATATTGCCAGTTTCATGTTTTGTGCTATTTTTAGTAACGGCAGATGGCTGCCATCTTGGATTGCTAAAATGCAAAAAATCGAAAAGCCTTCATGCAAGGACCATTTTGACACAAATTTGGTCCAGTTCCATTGAGATTTTCTGATTTTCACATTTTTCTATTTTTAGTAACAGAGGCCAATATGACTGGTCTACTGTTAGATATTTTTGAAACATCTCAATGCAAGAATCATTTTGACACAAATTTCGTCAAAATCCATTCAGCGGTTACTGAGATATTGTCATTTTCATGTTTTGTGCTATTTTTAGTAATGGCAAATGGTGGCCATCTTGGAATGCCAAAATGCGAAAAATCGAAAAAGCTTAATTAAAGGACCATTCTGACACAAAATTAATCCAACTCCATTGAGATTTTCTAATTTTCACATTTTTCTATTTTTAGTAACAGAGGCCAATATGAAGGGTCTACAGTTAGATATTTTTGAAACATCTCAATGCAAGAATCATTTTGACACCAATTTCATCAAAATCCATTCAGCGGTTACTGAGATATTGTCATTTTCATGTTTTGTGCTATTTTTAGTAACGGCAGATGGCGGCCATCTTGGAATGCCAAATTGCAATTAATCAAAATGACTTCATGCAAGGAACATTCTGACACAAAATTGGTCCAATTCCATTAAAGGGTTCTTGAGTAATTGTCATGTTTATGTTTGTGCTATTTTTAGTAACACCAGATGGTGGCCATCTTGGAATGCCAAATCGCAATTAATCGAAACAGCTTCATGCAAGGAACATTCTGACACAAAATTGGTCCAATTCCATTCAAGGGTTCTTGAGTAATTGTCATTTTTATGTTTGTGCTATTTTTAGTAACGGCCCCCATGGTGGCCATCTTGGATAGTCAACTGGCACAAAATTGAAATAATTCCATTCAAGAACCATTTCTGACCAAATCTGGTCAGAATTGGTTGCATTTTCTTTAGATATTGACATTTGAGCAAAATCGGCCTAGTAAACGCTAAGTAGGTCACTGTGACCTAATTCCGCTATAGATTTTTTTCATTTTTACAATTTTTAATACCAAGGTCCTACTTATGTTCCATGCAATATTTCAACCAAATATACCAAATGGTTCTGGAGAAGAAGTTGATTTTGTTGTTTTTGTTATTTTTAGTAACGGCGGCCATCTTGGATTTTCAACCTGACCCAATTTTACAATTCTGAGACCCTGGAGTCAGGTCATGCTCCATGTGAAATTTGAGAACCATGGGAACAGTAGTTTTAGAGAAGAAGTTGTTTGAAGTTGTTTAAATAGGTCATTTTTTGACATTGGCATTTGAGCAAAATTACACACGTAAACAGAAAGTAGGTCACTGTGACAAAACTCCGCTACAGATTTTTTTCATTTTTACAATTTTGAATACCAAGGTTTCACTGATGTTCCATGCCAAAATTCAGACAAATATACCCAGTGGTTCTGGAGAAGAAGTTTATTTTGTTGTTTTTGCTATTTTTAGTAACGGCGGCCATCTTGGATTTTCAACCTGACCCAATTTTACAATTCTGAGACCCTGGAGTCAGGTCATGCTCCAGGTGAAATTTGAGAACCATGGGACCAGTAGTTTTACAGAAGAAGATGTTTGAATATTTGTTTTTAGGTGTTGACGCACGACGCACGACGCACGCATTGGTATGACAATAGCTCACTATGGCCCTTCGGGCCAGGTGAGCTAAAAATGTTTTGTCCAAGCCATATAATACTGAGAATTCAAAGACATGTGGGCATCCAGGGTAAATCCAGTTGAGGCAGCTCATTATGAGCCATCTCATCTAGATCTACACCATTTCCAAATTCAACTATTTTCATTTTTGGCACATTAAGTTTTAATACAAACCTGAGGAAGTAAAATTAATTTGTATTGCCTATGCAGAAAACAAAGGCAGAACTTCACTCGGCTTAATCAAAATGTCCGATCAGTTACATCATTCATAATTATTTGGTCACAACCCAATGGATATCATGCAAACTGTACTGACTTGTTCAGCCTGCACATATGTAGAATCTAGTTTTATCATATGACGTCGCTGTTATTCAATGGGTAACGTCATGTCATCGTATGAAAAAATCGTATGACCACACGTGTAATAACACTTTGGCGCGTACATGTGATGTCATTGACAACATCCATGTCAACACGCATTTTCTGAATGAAATAGTTATCATTTTGAAGGCATTAAAATCCCATTTTAAAGGGTCATATGATAAACAGAATCTTACACTCGTGGTCATTTCATATGAATTTTATGAAACTCGCCAAAGGCTCGTTTCATAAATTTCATATGAAATGACCACGAGTGTAAGATCCTCTATATACACACTTGAGACAAATGGACACTTTCAGGGGAGGCAACTCTGCCATTTTCATTTTTGTCTCCCTTCTCCATGGACATCAACTCTTAAAGGGGCATGTTCTTTCTGTTAAGAGCATATCCTTTTTAGGAAGGGCACCACCCTCCAAAAAAGCTAACTGGAAGACATGAAAGTTGTTCCCCTTTGTAGCAATGGCAGAAAAACATGGAAATGAACCCATACACTTTAATGAATATTACAGGTAAAACCTGGTCAGGTGGCCGTTGTTCAAAGATTCAATAATTTCACGATTTTGATCGACTGACAGATAAATGTAAACTTCGTCGGAGATTTCCCGCGTTTTTTGCACATGCGCAAAATCAATATTCAAAGTGCATATATACCATTAAAATACTCCAGAAAATAAATTCCCGAAATATTATAGTTGCTATGGGTTTGAATTCTGTATTAATTTGTTTTCAAAATACACACACGTATCGGTAAAAATACTTTTGCTTTCACGGTTGACAAACACGACCTTTCGGCGATACGTTCGATTGACTGAATAAATGAGTTACATATGATTAATTATCAGTTGACTGAGCATACTGTATATGACATGATTAGCCGAATAAAACTGACCTTAATTGCCTTACAGAAATTAACACTTATTGAATCAAACGCATTATGCGCTATTCAATTGCGTAGAATACACTTTGTTACATAAATTATACTGCACCCGAAAAGCAATAACCAGTCTACTGCTAAAAATAGATTAGGCAATACACAAACACGTGTGTCTGAAAGTGAAAATGTGTTTTTGACACAAGGACTGACCATTATTCGGAGAAATTAGCGCGTCTCGGGATGGATTCGGATGACCGTTGACCGTAGTTCGCAGTGGACCGCTATCCCCAGGTAATTTAAAATTCGACTGGAGGAATTCGAACCTACCGTTGTTTACAGGGGACCGTTATTCGGAGGTGACCATAAGCACAGGTTCGATTGTATAACAAAGCTTCAGATTAGAGGAGTATCATATGGTTTTCTGAGACAAGTTTGGGTAATCTGAGACAAGTTCGGGTAACTCTCTAAAAACCTTTTGGCCTATCATTAAATCAGCCTCCTTGCAACTTATGGTTTACAGAAGCTAGAAAAATTTTCACAGAGCAAGGAAATCGTAAACTCCCCCTGAATTGAAACTATGGTAGATAAGCCTTGAAACTCTGACTTTGCTAAAATCAGCATACAAAGCAATAGGTAATACATATTAAACTGAACAAAATTCAAAATTTATAACTTTGGTACTAAAACTAAATAAGCTATTACTGGTGCGTGAAGAATTAAACATTGCTAGAAATTCAGATAAGCAATTAAAAAAAAATTCCAAGGAATGTCATTTATCATTAGTTTGTGCATTGTCATAAAGCTAAACCAAAAATCTTGATGAAAATCTATGCTGCTGCCAGAAAAACAACACATATGCCTCGAATTCTGCTAGTCCCAGGAGAGACAAAAGCGTAAAAAAAATTCAGGTTGGATTTGAAGAGTACCTTGCATAAGATCTACAGAAGAAAGCATTAAAGAACATACTGATACAACAAGAAATGGTGGAAGTGAAAATGGTTCAAAATGGTTCAAAATATCATAATGTGCTTAAGTATTGGGACACTAAAAATAATTAATTTTCCATTTTTTCCAAATGGAAAATAAATAATTTTAGGTGTCCCAAAATTTAGGCACATTACGGTAGTTGTGACATAAAGCAAAGTATGCAGATTACATTAAAACAGTAGAAATAAATGTAATGTCGAACAACAATAAAAGCTCACATCAATTTTTACCCTTGCACCTTGCTTAGATTGTTCAAATATAGAAAACAAACATTTCGAATAATACTTTAAACCATAGCACTGCACACATACCAAGGACACTGTAGGTATGACAAATTTTACATTTTCGATAATAACACACTTAGCAAAGGACTGATCTTGCACAGCTCCAGGTAATGACAATTTTGGTGATAATTAAGGGAATTGTCTTAATTTTCCATTAAAATGTATAGGGCTTGATTAAAACTGTAAAATCTCCACATCTCATCAGACCCTCCTCTACCTTGTTGGTTGGGGCTTTGTGCCCTTAGGTCTGTGGCCCTTCCATAGTATTTTCAAATTTGGCAAATGTGTTTATAATGTATTCTTTAAAGTTGCACATCTCTGCATCATTGAAGAGCCAGTCTTTTTCAGTTTTAATTTTATTTCATTTCTAACATGGTATCCTATCAGCTGAGAAGAACTGGAAATGAAATGGCAAACAAAAAGATCCACCACTTTCTACCGTACTTTTTCATATGAGTTTTGTTGACCCAATCTTCTCAAACTAGAAACATGGTAACTATCAGGGCCCCGCCTTTATGAAACTATTGATGACATTGAAGTCGTATAAGCCCGTCCAGAAATAACAATACCAGCCTTCTATTATCATGTTGTTCCTTCATATTCAATATGTTGTTTGAAATTAAGCCTATGGTAGTGTCATTAAGATATGGGCAAAATACACAATTATGATTGATTAAAGCATGGGCAACAACTCTGTGAGGCAGGAAACTGATGTTACCATTCTTGCATTCTGCACACCTTCAGATCATCTAATGATGCTTTATATTTGTACCAAGTTTTATAAAAATATCTTCAAAGGCTTTAAAGTTATACAGCAGGCAAGATTTCCATACTAGTTATGGTTCTTTTTCTCTGCACATTGTCTGATGATGTTTATATTTGTACCAAGTTTTGTGAAAATATCTTAAACAGTTTTAAAGTTAGAGAGCAAACACATTTTCTAGACTGTAAACTAGCAAGGGGAAAAATTCTGTAAAAATGTAGATGGAGTTACAGTTCTTATTCTCTGCACATTGTCTGATGATGCTTTATATTATGTACAAGTTTTATGAAAATATCATTGGTGGTTTTAAAGCTATGGAGCGGACCTGATTTCAATATTTAAAATTACAAAGGGGCATAATTCAGTAAAAAATGTAGACAGAGTTAGGATGCTTGTTCTCTGCTCATTCCTTGACGATGCTTTAGATTTGTACCAAGTCTTGAGAAAATATCTCTAACTGATTCAGTTATGAACCGGACACGATTTCTGTACTCAAATTACAAAGGGACATAATTCAGTAAATAGTGTAGGCAGAGTTATGGTTCTTGTTCTCTGCATATTGACTGATGATGCTTTACATTTGTACTAAGCCTCGTGAAAATATCTTTTAAGGTTTCAGAGTTATACAGCGGACAAAATGTCTGCACTCAAAATTTCAAAGGGGCATAATTCAGTAAATAATGTATGCAGAGTTATGGTTCTTGTTCACTGCACATCGTCTGATAATGCTTTACATTTGTACCCAGTTTCGTGAAAATATCTCTAATGATTTCAGAGTTATGGAGTGGACACAATTTCTGTATTTAAAATTTCAAAGGGGCATAATGTAGGCAGAATCATGGTTCTTGTTCTCTGCACATCATCTGATGTTGCTTTACATTTGTACCAAGTCTCGTGAAAATATCTTTATTGGTTTCAGAGATATGGAGCGGACACCATTTCTGTACTCAAAATTTCAAAAGGGCATAATTCAGTAAAAATTGGAGCAAGAGTTATGGTTCTTGTTCTCTGCACATCATCTGATGATGCTTTACATTTGTACCAAGTCTCATGAAAATATCTGTAATGGTTTCAGAGTTATGGAGCGGACTTAAAATTTCAAAGGGGCATAATTCAGTAAAAAATGTAGGCAGAGTTATGGTTCTTTTTCTCTGCACATCATCTGATGTTGCTTTACATTTGTACCAAGTCTCGTGAAAATATCTTTATTGGTTTCGGAGATATAGAGCGGACACGATTTCTGTACTCAAAATTTCAAAGGGGCATAATTCAGTAAAAATTGGAGCAAGAGTTATGGTTCTTGTTCTCTGCACATCATCTGATGATGCTTTACATTTGTACCAAGTCTCATGAAAATATCTGTAATGGTTTCAGAGTTATGGAGCGGACACAATTTCTGTACTCAAAATTTCAAAGGGGCATGATTCAGTAAAAATTGTAGGCAGAGTTATGGTTCTTGTTCTCTGCACATTATCTGATGATGCTTTACATTTGTACCAAGTCTCGTGAAAATATCTTTAACGGTTTTAGAGTTATGAAGCGGACACAATTTCTGTACTCAAAATTTCAAAGGGGCATAATTCAGTAAAAATTTTAGGGAGAGTTATGGTTCTTGTTCTCTGCACATCGTCTGGTGATGCTTTACATTTGTATCAAGTTTCGTGAAAATATATCTAACGGTTTTAGAGTTATTGAGCGGACATGAAATGATGACGGACGGACGGACAGACAGACGGACGGACGGACAAGGTGATTACTATAGGGCCTCCACAGACTTCGTCTGGCGGGGCCCTAATAAGATGCTATGTGGCTTAATGATTCAAGTTCTCTCCAGCAAAGCTAGAGTTCTGGGTTAGAATTCCACTGACAAAACACATGCAACATGACCATTTATAATCCTAAATACTTTTATTCTAATATGCATCAAAACAAATATACAACATCTCATAACCTACCTGGCATGATAACTTCGGGAAATCCCATCTTCCGTACCACAGGGGTACTAGGTTGTACCAAATGAGGGAAGTCTTCCCGAATCTACAACAACACATTACCATCATATTTATCATTAATATTTGAGCAAATACCCTAAAGTGCTTAAAGTATTTGGACACCTAAAACCATTAATTTTCCATTTGTTCCAAATGGAAAATTGATGGTCTTTAGGTGTCCCAATCTTTAAGCACATTAGGGTATACGCCACAAACAGTGTAGATCCAGATCAGACTGCTCCTATGAGCACTGTTTGCTAATGTTCTACAAAACATTCCATGCTGGCACATATAAACTTGTCTAAATTTAAAGACGGATGGTTGGGTGGTTGTTTGGGGCTGACAGCCCATTGTGACAGTGTTTCAGTTAATATCAAGCCATCTCCCAGAAGGAGGGAGAAAGAAAAGGAAGACAGGGTTTTTTTATAAGAGCAGGAGCATTTATTAGGATTAATACTGTATGTTATGACGTCTCGCCTGAACTGCCTCGATGTAAGTTCAGATGAGGGGCCACAACTTATGTTTTTATGCATTTAACCTAACGCATCCCTTTTTGTTGGCAAAGTGTCTGGAATACAGACAATTTGGTACATGCAAACTGTACTGTTCCAAGGGAGACAATTAAACTTACCTGTTTTATATCCCCTGATAGTAATTTAAATGACACCCAGAGACCTTGACCTTTATGGTTGATATTTCTACCATCTACAGCCTTCTTCACACAGTTTTCCATGAACTCTTTCTCTCCACATCTGAAAAACAGGAATCAGGGTTCCATACAAGCCACAATATTTTTAGGTGAATGGATACACTTTCAGGGGAAGCAACTCTTCCATTGACACCTAACCTATTTACTAGTTTTGATGATGTAGAATTTTATATGGAGACTTATGGAAATTATATACAGTAATCCTTTAACTTTTTCAAGACTGAAATCCTGTTTTGAGGACATAGGCAAACAATGAAGACACAGTCCAGATGCCACAAATGTGGCATCTGATCAGTGTCTGCACTTTTTGCCTTAAATATTTGATTTTTTTTTCAGGATAAAAATAAACTTGACACCCCTAAAATTGGAAATGGGCCTGTCCAAAGAGCTAGGTAAAAGAATCCATTTGTCATCAATGGGCTAAATATTTTCAGCAGCCTAATTACCTTGGTCTAGTACACATAACAGGAGTTGCAAGAGTTGGATTCTTTCCCTTGAACCTCCTGAGGAATATCATTGCAAGAATCAGAACAACAACATGAGCAGCCAACACAACAAAACCAACAAAGTGGCATGTGCACCCAGTGAAGACTAAGATCAGCCATGGCATCCATCCAGTCTGATCAGAGTATTCACTGGCCCCACGGGGCTACCCTTTAAGGGCACAGCTACAACTGATGGGATTGGGCAAATGTCAAAGCTGATTTGAGTCTTTGCATGGCACACATGCCACTTTGTTGGTTTTGTCATGTCGCAGCTCACATGCTCTAAGACAGAGTTCAAACTATGCTGCAATCACTGTAAAATTTTCATATCCTTACAGCATCTTTATACTCACTGAAGAAATGGAATGAAATGTTGGAAGTCTTCTACTGCATCCTGTGTACCTTGTAAAAACCCTGTGATATCCATTGCTGAAAATATAAGAACATTTGTAAATCTGTTGCCCAGATATCTTCTAAAAGCAGACAGGTCCACTTTAAAACTCCTTGACTGCTGCCTGAATTTACCCAGATATTTCCTAATTTTCCATATCATTTTAACTATGGATCCAAATGTTGATTATCCTCTTAGCATCAACAAAACTGGGGAGTTATTCTTAAAGGAAAGAATTTGCGCCTCCCACCCCTCCCCAGGTTAAAATTTTTCCCTTTCAATAAGAAAGGCCTACTATGAGGAGGGATATAAATATTTCTGTGCATAGATTATCTTTCCTGAAAGAATATTATATTCCCTTGAGCAGAATATGAACATTTTCTGAGGCCTTCTCAAATTCCCTGGCTCTTGGAGTCTTTTCGAAATTTTGCTCACTAAACCTCACCAATTACAAAATTGCCTGGCATGGAAAAAACAATATTTTTCACATGTGTTTTCCCTGACAGCAGCAATCCTGAAAAAGGAGGCTGTTATATGAGGGTCCACAGTATAAGAAGTACTATTAGCATAGATCCTTATACAGCAGTTTTTACTGAAAACAGCTTTTCTCACTTTCTCATGTTTCAGGATATTTTTTTGGTATCCCCATAAGATTGCTTTACTATCAACTATAACCAGTCTATTGAGACGCTGCTGCAAAATTTAAAAGTTTCAGAATAACCAGAGCTCCAGATAAGAGGGGGTATTGAGGATAATTTATAGATAATTTTTCTTATTTCTCAATGAAAACATATGTTGTGACCCTTCATTAGAACTGTCTCGGCAAGACAGTTCTAATGAGGGGTCACAACATATGTTTTTATGGAAAAATATGGAAAATTATCCCTAAATTATCCTTGTTACCCCTTCTGATCTGGAGCACTAATAACCTTTTGTTTTCTAAAGGTTCAGTACAGCTTTTCATCAGGTACATACCTGCAGCCCCAAAGGAACGTCTAAGACCCCGGGTCTGCTTTTTATCTTCAACATCTTTGTGGTCCATTACACCTACAATATCAAAACATGCATAACACACATGCACCCAACATTGTCATTTATTATGAAAAACTTAGGTGTTCCAAGGTTCTTAACCATGCCCCTCCCCCCCCCCCCCCCCACCCTACACACACACAAATATATAAAAAGATGAAAATTCAAGACAAACAAAAGCATGACTAATTCAAATAGATTTTAGGTATGTGTTCAACAAGAATACTACAGAACCCAATATCTTGCCTATAATGCATTGTCACAAAGACATGCTTGCACTTATTACAAAGATGAAGTTTTAGCCACCTACAGTGATGTCAGAAAAGTGACATCCATGTCCTGCTTCTGGTGTCACATGGAAGACAAATATGCATGTCAACAGATGAAACTGATTTTCAATGCATCTCTTATTCAGAACTTAATCTTTGTATGCTGAAAATTGTTTATATAGTCAACTGCTTGATAAAGCAAACAATAAAATGTCCAAAAGCAAACATTACCAACACTCAATATTTCACACAAACTTTACATAACATTAAAAGGTTGATTGATTGATTGTTTTAGGTTTAACGGCCCTTTGAGACAGTATTTCAGTCTATATCGGGCCGTCTTCCAGGGAGGGAGAAAGAGGAGAAATAATAGACGAGAGAAAAAATGTCCAAACCACCCCCACCCGCACCTACTGCAAGCACAGTATGCCCTTGCCCTACAATGTTCCAAATCAGTAGGACGCCCCGGCACTGGAAGTTACTCACAGCGCCATCGCACCACCCAACCACCCCCAACATTAAAAGGGTAAAGCTAAACATGCCATTAAAAGGATAAAGCTAAACATGCCAATTAGCCATGCTAATTTTTTGTCCCTTTTCTAAAAACTTGACTGTCCCTGCTCTCATAATAAACATCATTAATAGCCTCCAGAAGCTGTTATCCAGTGGATATGCATTGGGCTACCAAACCAGAGATATCTGCAGAGCTCCAGATAAGAAGGGGTAACAGGGATAATTGAAAGATAATTTTTCTTATTTCTCAACGAAAACATATATTGTGACCTCTCATTTGAACCGTCTCGGTGAGACGGTTCTAATGATGGGTCACAAAATATGTTTTCATGGAAAAATAGTGATAATTATCCCTAAATTATCTCTGTTACTCCTTCTTATCTGGAGCACTGTATCTGGTTTAGGCTCCACCACAAAGTGTCTTTTGCGAAGACCTGAAATCAAGGTTCATGTCTTTGTTTAATTCTGCTGGTGGAATGTTATACTGGCTGTCACTTATTACATAAAAGCCACCTACCCACTCTAATAATCTGGAAGACTAAGAATACTTTCTCTCTCTTTCTGTCTCTGGCATCTAAATCCTGAGGAAAAATGTTACACAACATGCAATAAGTCATTTAGTTTCTTGTATCTTGGAGTATCTGTAATATGCAAATTTTTATCTAAGTAGTGTTTTATAGGTCACACAGAATGAAATTAAACACCCTACTTTTATTATAATGGTTTATCATATGACGCTGCCGTATTTAATGGATAACATTGTGGCATAAAAATCATATGAACACACGTGTAATAACACTTTGGCACATACACGTAACTTCATTGACAACATCCGTGTCAACAATGCATTTTCTTATTGAAAAAAATGTTCGTTTTAAAAGCAATAAAATCCCATCTGAAGGGTCATATAGTAAACAGAATCTTACACTCGTGGTCATTTCATATGAAATTTATGAAACTCGCCAAAGGCTCATTTCATAAATTTAATACAAAATGCCCACTCATGTAAGATCCTCTATATGTTGCCACTCATCCTCCACTTCAAAATCTCTGACTTTCTCCTGATTTTCCCTGACTTTCCAATTTTTCATGCTCTCTTACTGACCCAAAAGCTAGTTATACTCTTTACTTTAACAGTGTTAAATATCATATGAAAACTGGAGGTCACTCTTAACGGAAAGAATTTGCTCTCAGGGGATATTGGTGCAATTTTTGTGATTTCTTTCATACTTTTCAGTCAATTATTCTTGTGTTAAGAGAAATCAGAAATGCACAATTGAAAGTTAATAGTAAAGCAGTGCTCCAAATAAGGAGTAACACAGATAGTCTAGGAATAATTTTGCATAGTACTCCATAAAACTATGTTGTGATCAATCATTAGAACCGTCTCATTGAGACGGTTCTTCTAATAGGGGGTCATAACATATGTTTTTGTTGAGAAATAAGAAAAGTTATCTCAGAATTATCCTCAAAACCCCACCATATCTGGAGCTCTGGTAAAGTCTGTATTTAACAAACTCTTTCTTCCACCCTCTGTACATGCAGCATATCCAGCAACAGCTATATGCAGTCCAATGTACAGCCTACACTCATTTCAGCTACACATTGTGCACATTTCCAAAGCATAAAACTGTGATTCAAGCAAGATCTAAAACCACATTACACAGCAAATTGATATAGAGCTTGCTTTTGAGGATCACTCCAAGTCAAACCAGAAACTACTGATACACTATAAAACCTATTAGTAATGGTCCAGAAAAGGTGGGATACATCTGAAACATTTTTTTTCTTTCTTTCTTCATACCCAAAACATAACATGACTCCAAATTAAGGTGACTGTCGTGAAGACCATATGATTTACAAAGTATGGACAGAAATTACCTCATAATCACAATCAACATTCACTCTTTGTCACAAGGGTACACTTTTAGTGGAAGTAGCTTTGCTATTTTCATTTTTGTTTCTCATCTCAATAAGACTGAAATCTTACAACGATTTAGATTCTTTCCTGTAAGAGTAGACCCAATTTTGGAAGGGCTCTGGTAGCAAGGGAAGTACTTTAGCAGGAAGTTGCAAAGACTGCGGCGAAAAATGTGGATATGTACCCACACACTTACACATAAAACTTGACCTAAGATTTAATTTAACTTACTGTAAATACAACCCTGGTGTTATTGAGAATCTCTGGATCCTTGGCAAGTTTTTCTTTTTCCCATTTTACTATGAAGTTTTCACTGTAATATAAACAACAAATACATTCTATGTTATGACTGAAATATTCAAAACAACTGACTATAAATCCAAATCTGCATTGCAGTGTATCATGATTTCATTGGTTTTGAAACAAGAGGGCCATGAGGCCCTGAATCGCTCACCTGAACAATTGGCAAAGTGGCTTTTTCTTATGTTTTGAAATTGTCAAAATATGAGTCTTGGGTCAAAAGTCAAAGAAAGACCATGACCTATTGTACTCATAAATCTTCATGTACTCATTAAGGCAACCATATATACCATTTTTTAGGTAAAACTTTCCATGAAATCTTATGTTCTAGCATTTTCCCATATTTGACCATGCCGCAAAAAAAAGTTAAGGAAAAGTCGAGGTCATCATTTGAACAGTCTTGGTAGTACTCTAGTACTCCATGCTACTTACCAAGTTTCAAGGCCATTGGTGTATTGGTTCTGGAGAAGAAAAAATATTTAAGGTTTATACCATAAATGGGTATGGTGGCCATGTTGGTCATGTGACCTGGACTGTTTGAACAAATTTTCGTTCAATCAACCCCTGGAGGCTCTATATGAAATGTGATTACTATTGGCCCTTTGCCTTTTGAGAAAATGTTTGAAAATGTCAAAATATGAGAGATCTAGGTCAAAGGTCAAAGAATGACCTTGACCTCTTGTACTCATAATTCTTCATGACCTCATTAAGACGACTGTATATACCAATTTTTAGGCCAAAAACTTCCCATGAAATCTTATGTTCTAGCATTTTCTCATATTTGACCTTGCTGTAAAAAAGGTCAAGGTCAACCAAGGTCATAATTTGAACAATCTTGATAGTACTGGAGTACCCAATGCTACATACCAAGTTTCAAGGCCACTGATCAATTGGTTCTGGAGAAAAAGATTTTGAAAGGTTTTTACCATATATGGTCATGGTGGCCATGTTGGTCATGTAACCCACACCATTTGAAGAAATTTTCATTTCCTCGACCCCTGAAGGCTCTATATAATATTTGGTTACAATTGCCACATTGGCTTTTAAGGAGAAGTTTGAAATTGTCAAACTATTCTGAGAATTCAGGGTCAAAGGTCAATGAACGACCTTGACCTCTTGTAGTCATGAATCTTGATGTACACATTAAGATGACTGTATTTACCAATTTTAGGCCTAAATCTTCAAAACCTACCATGAAATCTTATGTTCTAGCATTTTCCCATATTTGACCTTGCTGTAAAATGGCCAAGGTCACCCCAAGGTCATAATTTTGAACACTCTTGATAGTACTGGAGTACCCAATGCTACATACCGAGTTTCAAGGCCATCGGTCAATTGGTTCTGGAGAAGAAGATTTTTCAAGGTTTTTACCATATATGGGCATGGCGGCCATGTTGGTCATGTGACCTGAACCGTTTGAACAAATTTTCATTCCCTCATCCCCTGGAGGCTCTATATGAAATTTGGTTACAATAGGCCGAGTGGTTTTTGAGAAGATTGTTTGAAATTGTCAAACTATTCTGAGAATTCAGGGTCAAAGGTCAATGAACGACCTTGACCTCTTGTAGTCATGAATCTTGATGTACACATTAAGATGACTGTATTTACCAATTTTAGGCCTAAATCTTCAAAACTTTCCATGAAATCTTATGTTCTAGCATTTTCCCATATTTGACCTTGCTGTAAAATGGCCAAGGTCACCCCAAGGTCATCATTTTGAACATTCTTGATAGTACTGGAGTACCCAATGCTACATACCGAGTTTCAAGGCCATCGGTCAATTGGTTCTGGAGAAGAAGATTTTTCAAGGTTTTTACCATATATGGGCATTGGCGGCCATGTTGGTCATGTGACCTGAACCGTTTGAACAAATTTTCATTCCCTCATCCCCTGGAGGCTCTATATGAAATTTGGTTTCAATTGGTCCAATGGCTGTTGAGAAGATTGTTTGAAATTGTCAAAATATGAGAGTTCTGGGTCAAAGGTCAAAGAATGACCTTGACTTCTTGTACTCATAAATCTTCATGTACTCATTTAGATGACTGTAGATATCGATTTTTAGCCCAAAATCTTCAACAGTTTTCAAGATATCTTATATTCTAGCATTTTCCCATATAAAAGCACAAGGAAGCAAATTTGACCTTGCCGTAAAACAGGTCAAGGTCAACCCAAGGTCATAATTTGAACAATCTTGGTAGTACTCATGTACCCGATGCTACATACCAAGTTTCAAGGCCATCGGCCTATTGGTTCTGGAGAAGAAGATTTTTATAGGTTTTTACCATATATGGGCGTGGCGGCCATGTTGGTCATGTGACCAGGACGGTTTGAACAACTTTTCGTTCCCCCTTCCTCTGGAGGCCATATATGAAATTTGGTTACAATTGGCCCAGCGGTTTCAGAGGAGAAGTCGTTTGAAATTGTGGACGGACGGACGGACGACGGACGACGACGGACGACGACGACGGACGACGGAGCCTTACCATCCTATAAGCTCCCCCGGAGCCGCTGGCTCAGGTGAGCTAATAAAAAATGAGCCACCACACAACAAAACCGACAAAGTGGTTGTGCGCCCAGCACAGACTCAAATCAGCCTGGGCATTCACCCAGTCCGATCAGAGTCTTTGCTGTCCACATACAGGTAGCTTAGACTCTTAGTTACCCTTTAAGCGCTAAGCAAAGAGTCTGATCCGATTAGGCAGATACCCAGGCTGATCAGAGTCTGCGCTGGGCGCATAACCATTTTGTTGGTTTTCCCATGTTGCGGCTCATATAAGACTTTTATTGAAGACTCTGTCACTCCTCAAAAAACTACTAGTGCTGGCATAAATGTTGATAGAGGGCATAAAGACTTCAAGAAGAGATGAAAACCAGACCACTAGGTCATACCTTTTTTGTGAAAGCAACCAGACCATCTAAACAGATTGCTGGAAATGAGATCATGCATGCCCACAGATCAATTTGCTGCAAATTCTTGAAGAAACTAACAATCCAACATTATCAATTTAAGTTTGTAAAATAAGGAACACAACAAAATAAAGCAATTTACTGTACAGGTTTCACTTCAAACTCTCTTGGAATATCTTACCATATATATGTCATGTCTTTGGCATCAAACAAATTGACTAGAATTTCTGCATCGTCTACCCTACAGACGAAGTTCCGTAACATGACATACAGGTTAAAGGTCATTCCATAACCTTTTGTTTTCTTTATAACATCTGGTTCACTCTGCAATGGTAAGATCAAATTCAGCCTTCTCACTATAACAAGGTCACATGACTACAGTACACGCAACGGGAAGACTTGATCTGACACGCTCTCGCGTGACACTTAAAATCGCGAGGAAGGGATTAAAATCCACAAGATTTTCTCGCAACTCTCACGCATTTCACACTAAACTTCCTCGCGTGTTTGAAAATTGCCAGGTTCCACGCAAGAAAATTCCTCGCATCTCGCGTGAAATTCATTGAGTGATGTATGCGAGAAACTTTCTTGCATCACGCGTGGAATTTTGTCCAGGTAGGTACATGTACAGTAAATGCAAGTTTCTATACAAGTACATATACCTTTACAGACAAGGCATATGATTCGCAATGCATTTTTTTCGGCGCAGATAACGGTTCAATACATTGTAAGCGTGCGTGAATAACCTAATTGATCGCATCCTCAACGCAAGTATTGTTTGACCGTACGGTATTTACATTTACGAATTAAGGATGGGTTGATAAACAATCATGATCAGCGTAATTTTGTTGCAGTTACGCGGCGAGTTAATTAGAGAGGCTTATGTTTGAAAGAATATTGTTAATAGGTTAGTTACATGTAGTAGCAAACGGAGTTCTTTCAAATTCTAGAATGATGACACAGACAAAAAAAATCCTTCAGCCGATAATAGCCCAATCCATGTCAAAACAGTCACAAAGATCAAAGCGTTTCGATCAGCTTTTGAACTCAAAGATATAGCCGCTAGTGGCACGTGCCGAAAGGTTTACTTATTAACCAATATAAACTTTCTGATGTAAGAGCTGTCAAGTTTCCATTAAAAGCGCACGCGACAACAATGACTTGATTAGTAAATGGGCTGTCTCAGAGGTGACTGACATCCACTTCCTCCACTCTCTGAAATATGCAAATTTGTAAACCTGTTGGTTTGACAGGTTAAAAAAATACGTCACAGCTGCATCCTCTTAATCAGTTCATTCATGAAATATGGAAAATATGATTTTGCAAAGTGGATCAATAGTCAAAGTGTTTGGATTTTAAAAATGCATCATAATGAAGGAAAAATAAGAGGTGAGAAGTTTGTTTTTTATTCCAATCTCCGCTTGGCAAAATCACATTATCTATATGAAAAACGAAACTGATTCTGCTGCGCGGAAAAATTCTCAAAGTATTCGAACTAATAAACATAATATCTATGTTCATATTTAGAGGTGACTGAACGCATTTAGGACCTTCGCCATAATAAAATGTGAAGACGGTAGCATTTGTTGAAATACGTAAACACAGCATGTTTATAGGTCAGTCTCGTGCCTTGACATCAAAGGACGCCACTCAGAGCACAAAATGGTGAAAGGAATCTTATTCCATACGCTGATAGTAAATATTAAGATCAGCCTGCGCAGTATTATTAAAATACAATGCGACAAACCGGTATGCTTTACGCGTCATAGCGTGAGCAGTTTATGCTGTCTATTTGTTCGGCACTTTCGGTTATTTCCGAAATGGTGGAAATTGCCTATCGTAATTTTTGCCGCTAAGAATTTTTGAATATGAATTACCTGTACAACATATAATGACCTGTGAAATTGACAGGAATCGTTAATCCTTTCCACTCGAAAACACGCGTCACGCGTGATTAAGTTTGGTGCCGATGACTCACCTGAGCATACATGGAGTTAATCCTTTCTCTCGAAAGTTGCGTGTCTCGCGTGAAAAGAAATTGTTTTCTCGCGAGTTTAACGTCACGCATCTCGCAAGTGTCTCGCATCGCCCACGCATTTCACACGCAAAAACCCCACTAAACTTTCGTGGAAAAGATTAAATTTCTCGCAAGAGCGTGTCAGATCAAGTCTTCACGTTGCGTGTACTGTACGCAGGATTTATATCATTGGAAACTTTGGTAGGTTACAGGAATTATATCACAGGAAACTTTGGTAGGTTACAGGAATTATATCACAGCTAAACTTTGGTAGGTTACAGGAATTATATCACAGGAAACTTTGGTAGGTTACAGAAATTATATAACAGGAAACTTTGGTAGGTTACAGGAATTATATCACAGGAAACTTTGGTAGGTTACAGGAATCATATCACAGCTAAACTTTGGTAGGTTACAGGAATTATATCACAGGAAACTTTGGTAGGTTACAGGAATTATATCACAGGAAACTTTGGTAGGTTACAGGAATTATATCACAGGAAACTTTGGTAGGTTACAGGAATTTTATCACAGCTAAACTTTGGTAGGTTACAGGAATTATATCACAGGAAACTTTGGTAGGTTACAGGAATTATATCACAGGAAACTTTGGTAAATTCTCACCAAGGCAGTCCTAATAAGTTCGAATATCATACATGTAAACAAAAATTTAACAGAAATCTAAAAATCATCATCAAATACTTTAGTTATGACATGTTTTCTTCCAGTTTTTTGCAAATATTCTGTGAGACTATGATTAATACTTGTATCATCAAACACTTTGCTAAAATGACCACACAAATTTTGGGTGAAAAAATAAGTGCCAAACTGAGCTGAGGCCAGGGCTGAAAATGCAGGTCACCTACTTAACACTTAAAAACCTAGAAATGAAAGTAGTTGAATACGGAAACAGTGTAGATCCAGATGAGGCGGCTCATTATGAGCTGCCTCATCTGGATCTACACTGTTTACTCTCTAGTCTTGGAGTTCTCAATCTAATACAGCCTGGATGGAACATTTTTTAAATTTTGCAGACATAAATTTTGTCGTCTGCTTTTTGGCACTTTAAGGGTTAAATGTGCATCAAATACCTTTTCCTGTTTTAATCTGTCAGAGGCATCAACATGCTGTAAAGAAGAAGAAAGCAACTGTTAGATGAACTTCTATTCGAAGCAAAACTGCTTATGCTGAAAGACTTGACACAGTGGATTTTTTCTTAAATATACCTATGTTGCTTTGCAGTTAAAATGAAACAATATATTATCATTGTTGAAAATAAAAGAATATTTAGGTGACACACACCCTCATGCTTATCTGTTTTTTGTGTGTGTGTTTTTTTTTGTTTGTTTTTGTTTTGTTGTGGTTGTTGTTTTTAAGGGAGATAACTTCTGTTTAACTTCTTGTTTGCCTCCATCGGAAAGGAAATCCTTCTAAATAAGTCTATCTTTAAAGAAAAGTTTTTGCTCCCAGATGCTGACTCTCACCTAGTAAAACTGGCAAGAGTTTCTCCCTCAGAATAAGTATCCATTTACAGGAAGAGAAACATCTAATTTAAATGAATACCGAGTAATTCATCAGGCCAGTGTGCAATCAAGCTATTTAAACACCTGTCAATTTTCTGCATATTTTAGAAATTTCTCTTTTAATTTACATTTTACTTTTGTTTCATAAAACCACAAATGCTCACTTGAAACTCTTTATTATCTAATGACTGATTTTTGTTTTTCACAAAACATCATTAAACCGTTACAAGCCATCTGACTGTAAGCCTACCTCTCTGTATATCTTTATAACACTGGCTGTTTCTGGATTCAGCACATTGCCCTCATCATCTCTAACAACAAGGTCAAGGCCAAGTAATCTGAAAATAGAAATGCAACCTACTAGGTCAAGTACAATATTAGCTGTTAAACCATCAGACATGAAAACTGTTGAATTTGCACTTTGGTGAGATCCAGATAAGGTGGCATATAATGAGGTCCCTCATCTGGATCTAAGCAATTTGCCCTCAAATCTTTAAATTCTCAGTAAGATATAGCTTGCATGAAACACTTTTTTGAAGTTTGGCAGACATAAATTTTGCCGTCTGCTTTTTAGGCATTTAAAAGACTAGTGCAAATGCGTATTATAGTGCCAAAATGTCCACAAGTAAGCATAATACTGAAACTTTCATTCTGGAAGTAAATACATGTATGTGGTTCAAATGTGAAAATATATGAGCCGCGACACAAGAAAACCAAAAAAGTGGCATGTGCACCCAGCCCAGACTCAGATCAGCCTGGGCATCCGCCCAGGCTGATCAGAATCTTCGCTTTGCCCTTAAAGGGTAAGTAAGGGTCTAAGCTAGCTCCATGCGGACAGCAAAGACTCTGGTCAGACTGGATGGATGCTGATCTGAAACTGCGCTGGGCACAAATGCCACTTTGTTGGTTTTGTCATGTCGCGGCTCATATATACCAATCTTAAACATATCTCCAATACTCACGCATTTCCAGTATCTATTTTTGACGAGACCTTCTGTTTGTGATCCCTCATCTGCTCCTGCGTCATTTTGCGGGACAAGATTTCTTTCCTCCATACGACCAGACTTGTCATCATGTCTTGGACAACTCCAAAGTCTGGGTCGTTTTCCTGAAATGAGAGGTTCATTGAGAATGGGAGACATTAAGATATGGGTACAATGCCATATTTTTTTTCAAAGGGGAACAACTTTTGTTTCTTACTGTTTGCCTCCCTGGAGGATGAAACCCTTTCAAAAGGGGTCTACCTGTAAAGGAAGAATTTGCTCCTCAAGGAGCAAATTCTTTCTTTTACAGGTTGAGCCCATGATGAAGGGAGGCAAGAAAGAAAATAAGTTGTTTCCCCTGAAAGTGTATCCATTCACCTTAAACAGACCTTTACTGATTTTTAATTTGAAATGCTTTTGATTTCAGTTAATTCAAAAAGCTGGGAGAGGCACAACCTCTTTGGTACTGTGAGTTTCTTAAAACTGTTGTCTCTCAAATTATAGTAGGGAAATTTTCCCAAATTAAAGACATGCCTTTTACAGTAGAGCTTCATTGGCTGGAACAGACTTGGGACCATGAAAATTAGTTCCAGCCCATGGCAGTTCTAGCCATCCAGGGTTAGTTTCTAGGGGCCAAAGAGAGAGTTCTAGCCTGGCAGGGTTAACAAGCCATCAGGGTCTGAGCCACAGAAGTTCTACTGTATTCATATTTATATGTTTTCTTTGCCAAAAGTCAATATTCATAAGTTACCGCTGTTTAAATCATCCGAACATAATGAAGAATTTATTATTAAAGCTATTACAGCACATAGTCTAGCTATTAAAAGCATATTTTGATAAGTTTTACAACATATTGTATTTGCACAGCCAAATCCTCAGACCTGTCTGTTAGGATAAAACACTTAGAATACCTGTAAAACATTATGTCCCAGATGTCATGAGGTCAAGTCTGACCCTAGTTGTGACTCTCCTTTAGCCTCTGTTTGTTTTATTTCATCCTCAACATAACGTTGTCTTATTCCCTCAGAGTAGTCCCTGAATATGGACTATTTTGATCATATATGCAGGCTGGTCTGCGAATTCTTAGCTCACATATACCCTGATTCCCATGGCACAATTCAATTGTACTTACGAGATAGAGATTTTTCCAATAGAGATTCCATTCTCTGACTACAGAGGTTATCTCCTGAGCTATAGGGGCCTCCTTTGCTGCTACTGTTTCTAAAGACCTGCAATTTAGATACACATGACGGAAACAATGATTTACAGTGTATGAATACACTGTAATCTTTTTTTTGCTATTTTTTTCCAAGGGTGACAACTTTGGGGTTTAGTATTGGCTTTCCTATAAGAAGAACCCCAGCTCAAAAGAGTCTACTCTTCCAGCATATGCCAGAGCTCTAGATAAGAGGGAGTATTTGGTGATAATAAGGGATAATTTTTGTTAATTCTGCATAAAAACATATGTTGTGCCCCTCATCTGAACCGTCTCGTCGAGACGGTTCAGATGAGGGGTCACAACATATGGTTTCGATGAGAAATAAAAAAAATTATCCTTAATCATCATCAAATACTCCCTCTTATCTAGAGCTCTGATATGCACTTAGGAGAGTAGTTTCTTTTTTTTTTTGCAGAACTGACTTTTATTATGAAGAAAGGGGACACGACTTCTACTTCAACAGCCAAAGCTATGTTCCAAAATCTCATCGTCACAAGTGAAAATTTATATACAGTCAATTCCCAATATCTTGAACACTGATATCTCAAAGTATCTTCTTATATCGAAGAATATATTTCCTATTTTTATTTACATTACAATCACGTTATCTCAAACTACTGATATCTCAAAGTAAATTTTCTGGTTCCAGAAAATTTACTTTGAGATATCAGTAGTTTGGGGGTAAGTTCGACTTCAAGATATCGAGGGTAAGTTCGACTTCAAGATATCGAGAGTTGACTGTACATTATTTAAAACACTTCCCAGCAAGTGTATCCACTTCCGCGCCATTTAAAGAAAAGGTCAGTCTAGTTCCTGCCTGAAGGACATTTTAACAGTTTAAGACACATCCCAACAGACAACACAGAAACAACATCAGTATTCATTCAATATCAAGACATTGATTCAACATCATTTCGCTATTGCATGCCTGTCATGATCGGTGATTGAGTGAACTCAGGTTTAATGTCCAACCAACATATTGGTCATATGGAGTTGGGACCGTGGTTTTAGAAGTCGCATTGAATACACATTCCATTTATTCCAAAGCCCTAAGAAGTGGGTGATCGAACATGTGACTCCCAGACTGATAATCTAGCACATGATCCAATATACTAACCACTCCTATCATAATCAGCATCATTGCAAAGAGAAACTATTTATATGTTAAAGCCTTTTACCCTGTTACATGTGCTTCCTTTATGTTAACATACAACTTCCGGAAAATCTCATCCTGTGAATTATTTTCAGTATTACCTTGTTACCATCACATGTACTTCCTTTGGCCCACTTTGACTCGAACTGAAGTTCCTACCATAGTAGTATTTTTGGGCATGCACACTCGCATTACCAATCAAAGGCCAGAAGTTGCTACAATAGTAGATTGCCATGGAAACAGAAATAATACTGGGTATTTCTTTGCTTTTCCATAGTTGCATTCTTTATTTCTTTTTGAAAACAGGAAAAGAAACATTATTATTCATCAAATGACAGCTTGCACACAACTTTGTATAACAATTACTTGTCTTACACCCACAAATAATGAGGGTCTTCCGAGGCCGCCATCTTGCTACTAGAGTAACGGCGGTCTCAACCTCCGTAGATCTTTAGTAAGTTCATGACGTCATTATAGTAGCTACCATAGCACTTTGATTGGAACTTTAGTAATTATAGTAGCTACTATAGTTTGAGTCGAAGTGGGCCTTTATGTGTACAAATTCAGGAAAATCCCATTCTGTGTTTTATTTTTAGTCTTACCCTGTTACATGTGCTTCCTTTATGTGAACATACGACTTTGGGAAAATCCCATCCTGTGATTTATTTTTAGTAAGGTAACCATAGTACCAGTCTGAAATATACAATATAGACAAAAGATGAGAAAAGTGTACCTTACACCTTAAATAGCTAATATCACTTCAGCTCCAATCAGTGAATTGATACATGATATTTTAAACTATATGATCAGGGCAAAATTGGTATAACATTTTTCCTCTCCTAAATGCCCCTGGGGCTCTGCAGTTCACAAGTCATGTAAATAGCATTCTGAAACGAAATCTGGACAGTAATCACAGTATATAAAAACTTTTTTGTGGTTTAAAGCCAGTCTTATTGGAATCTGGCCAATATTTTGCTGAAAAAAAAGTGAGGTTGTTTTTAGAGAGGGGCATTTATTAGAAGAAATAAGAGCCGCAACACGACAAAACCAACAAAGTGGCATTTGCGCAAAGCAGACTCAGATCAGTCTGTCTATCCACCAAGTCTGACCATTCATTGCTGTGTGCTTTAAGGGGAGTAAGGGTCTATGCCTGCTCCATAAGGACAGCAAAGACTCTGACCAGACTGGGCACATGCCCAGGCTGATCTGAGTCTTTGCATGGTGCACATGCAATTTTGTTGGTTTTGTCATGTTGCAGCTCAATTATGGTATGTATACCAGAGCCCTGATAAGAGGGAGTATTTGGTGATAATTAGGGATAATTTTTGTTAATTCTGGATAAAAACATATATTGTGACCCCTCATCTGAACCATCTCGATGAGACGGTTCAGATGAGGGGTCACAACATATGGTTTCGATGAGAAATAAAGAAAATTATCCCTCAATTATCATCAAATACCCTCCTTATCTACAGCTCTGGTATACCCATGGTGTTAGAAAACAAAACAGCCTTTACCTTCACATTCTTCTAAGATAACCACGGTGTCCCCTATAGTCACATTCAGCAAATGCTTGTTTCCTTTTTTTCTAAAGTTATACAGAACTGTAAAACACAAATAAAAGAAATACATGTACAACAAACAGATACAGTTGTTTTTTTTGAGGATAATTAATTCAGAGATAATTTTTCTTATTTCTCTACAAAAAACAGACAGACCTAATGATCACAATATATGTTTTGATGTAGAAATATGGAAAATTACCCCTATATTATCCCTGATACCCCTTCTTATCTAGAGTGCTGAAGATACTGAAAATTGTATATCAGTACATATGAGCCATGCCTGCAAAAATGGTAATGAATGTGCAAAAAATAAAGACTGATCAGCCTGCATATCTATGCAGTATGATTACTGTCATTTCAAACTGCATCAAGAAATACAGTATTAATTCCATTAAAATTAATGTCCCAGGAGCATTGCATTCAATGAAAGATTGCTGGGAGCATTATTCAAATTTATTTAGAGCCTGAAGGGTAACAAAGTAACGAATCGAATCAGTCGCTGGCCAAAATGCCTCCAATAAATGGTATCAAGCAACTTCCACCAAAAAGGATGATAGCTGTAATTTGGACACTCTATTTTAAGCTACAATACTTGAGGATTTTTGCAATATTGGCAAGTCAGTATTTCACTGTCTTTGGAAAGGAGGGAAAGATATGCTTATTAGAGCTGGGGATTATTAGGAATGATGTGGAATGTAGATTCAGAGGTATCTATCAGAAATCATATTTTTGTTACAAATTAACTACCAAGGGGTTCTCTAGTTGTAACATTTTCTCAAAATTACACATTTCTTTTGTTCCATAGTTCAGAAGCTCAAATTAACATAAATCTTGTATTTAAAAGTCTCCAGAAAGCCACTATCAACACCCAATCTTTTAGCAACTTTACCACATAATGTCAGCTTCCAAAGTTGTAGTGTTGATTTTGCAAATACTTTGACTGATCATGTTTCATTTTAAATTGTAATGTATAATTTGGTCAAAGTGTTTGTGAGAGGTGGAAGGGTCACTTTTGTCATAGAATATTGTTCTTATATGAATACATTCAGTACATGCAGTCACTTTTTCAAACAGTTATACAGAGCTTTAGGTAAGAGGAAGTATTTGGTGATAATTAGGGATAATTTTTGTTAATTCTGCATAAAAACGTATGTTGTGACCCCTTATATGAAGGGCTTTGACAAGACAGTTCAGATGAGGGGTCACAACATATGGTTTCAATGAGAAATAAAAAAAAATATCCCTCAAGTACCATCAAATACCACTCTTATCTACAGCTCTAGAAACTTCTAAATATAAAGATTTTCTTATTAAGGCGGAAGAGATGACTGTCTGAAAAGGTGTGCTTTGATCAATTTGTCACATGCCAAATGATCTAGATCACATGCTAAAATGAATTGCTAAGGTTGTTAACTTTGTACTTTGCTCTTAATCTTAAATTTTCCAGTGGATGGAAAGCAAATGCTGGTAATTGTCTGTGTGTGCCGCCTTCAGGTTTTCCTGTGAATTACACAAAGATTGCAATCAAATCCTTTCCCCCAAGCCCTAATTTATCAACAGCTCTGTAATGTTTCTATGAAAGCCATTAAAAACTTTCTTGCTATGTAAGCCACTTCCTAAGCCCTTGTACAATTAAAAACAGTGAGGTCACTAAAGATGAATTACTGTCCATTTATTTAGCAACCATAGGTGAAATTTTGAAAGTTTACTGACTGAAAAACAATTCATATCTGCTTATAGAGCTAGCTGAAAGCAGCATAGTGCAGGTTATTTTTTGAAAATATCTTAACTAGAACTGAAGTTACACTGTTTTAAAGTCTGAAAATTCTGACTGATTTTCAGAATTTTTTCACCTCAACTTAGCCTTTTTCTTCAAGATCTGACGGCACCAATATTCAGTCATTTTTTTATTGATTTGCTAATATCTCATTTAATATACAAGAGAATTTCAAAATTCACATAGCTATATAAAGCTTTTTATATCTTCTTTCATTCAAAATCAAAAAGTTTGAAATTACACTAAGTTTTGTCAGCTGCATTTTTGTTTGAAAAGAGGACCTTTGTGTCCAAAAAGAGGTCAAAAATTGACCATGTTGGCAAAAAAAAAATGTAAAAATCAACGAAAATCTGTTTTTTTTCTCCACCATCAGTAAAAATTTTTTTAAAATTCACCTAGTCCTATGTAGCTAAGTGTTTTTCGTAAGTGTATACTGAATATTGAACACGTATCTTCTGATTTGGCAAAAGGATTTTGGCTTAGCTATCTCTTGAAAATAATGGTCGAAAACAAGAAAATTTGAGATGATTTTTTTTTATTCACCCACAAATGTCAGCTACAAATCTGATCAGAACTAGATGTATTATGCATCAAGCTAATCCAAACTTTATGCTCTCTGTCATGAAATGTATTTAAAATTGTTACATTTATTCCACTTCTGTACAGATCAAGTTAAGTCCATGTACCCCAAAGTATTTTATGTCCAATTCTGAACGGGTCTATCGTCTACCCAAACCACCCCAAACTGCCTAAAAACCACCACAAGCCACTTAATTCTGTTTTAGGTTAAAATAGCTTGCAAACCTTTTGTTTATGCTTTTTATGATTTCTAAGTTATATAATAAAAATAATCATTATCTTAAATGCAGAAATATGGCATGTGCTGATAATAATGTAGTGGTATAAGTTTGTATGCCGTTTATATAGACATACATTTGCTTGCATGTCTGCAGATATGTTTGTCAGCACATGTGCGTTTTCATGCACATGTAAGTTTATGCATTTTATTTACCATTAAGATTCATGGAAGCATACATACACAAATGTAGCCTAAATATTGGTAACGACAATTCTTCTGTATAACTGCAACTGTTAATCAATTATCCTCAATTATTAATATTTTCAGCATCAGCAAACATTTCTTAAGCAGTGTAAGTTTCTCCAAATTACCAAATTTAGTTTGGAGTGTTTTGATTTTGGTGGTTTTGGGTGTTTTTATCGGCAGTTGGGGTGGTTTGGGGTAATTCGATGGACCGCTTCTGAACTGACTTTCCAATAGGGGAATTCGGAGTTCCAAAATTCCAGTTGGACAGCAGCGAAAGGTCAGAGGTCAAGTGTGGAAAAATCTGATAGGTCATCATTACACTTTCTTTCTTTCTTTCTATATTTACTGCTACAGGGCTTCCACTAATTTTCAAAATTTGGAAGTCCAGACTTCCATGGTGTCAGATTTGGACGTATTGAGAGAATTTTTTGGAAGTCTTAAGTTTTTAGGAATGACTTATGCATGGTTATTTTTACCCCCCCCCCTCCCACCACTTTCCCTCTCTCTCCCATTCTGTAGTGAACTTTTTGTTCTACAAAGGGAAGTCTGAGCATTTGCGCAGTCTAATCAGAGTCATTCCTGTTTGTTTGTGAACAATACGTAAGGCCTGAGCATTCTAAAAACTGGGGATTTGCCCAAGTTACGATGGTTGCACTGTCTGTTACTGCATAATATTCCCTTTCATTGTCGCCGAATGGTCCGCGTCGGAAATACGGTGACTTACGGAACGTGTGAAGAGCATATATTGACACGCTTCCACCGAAGAACTCGGTTGTCGCTAGGTCGATGTTCATTATTATTCATGTTAGATGCGAACAAGAAAGACCGGTCTGACTGCTTAGTTGCACTGGCTGATACGATTGTTAGTTATCAGTTTGTGTACTGAGGTACCTTTAGCCGCCTCACGGTTAAAAAGACACTGCGCACGGCATGCGTATACTCACAGCGGCGTCTTTGATATTAACATCAAAGACCAAATGTGCTTGACCCATAAACGAACAAGTATCAACGCTACCGTTAGTATTATACCGAATGTATAATAGCGTAGACCCTGATCAGAATGCGCTATTTTTGTGCACTGTTTGCATTATTTCGCACTGGGTTGCATGACGATATGACGATACAACTAGGAAATCGGTGGAATGGACGTTTCAATATTCGTATTTTAAAAGTACCATTAATTAAAACAATGTAATATTATACCATAATGCGTCGGAAATAGCGACTATTTTAACAGTGTATCTTCGCTTTTCGCGCAAGAGTTTCGTATTCCTAAAAACTCCATTGACGACAGTATGGATCATGACAAGACCTTCCGTTGTTTCGGCAAACGTCAATATGAATGTTGTGTTTCGTAAAAACTCCGAATAGAGTTTGATGGCTACATTCACAAACTTTTGGAGACGACATGTATACGCCCTACACATACAGGTCAGATACATTCTCGCAATAGTAAAAAAAGATGGACACCTTTTATCCAAACACTCAGTCATCGTGATTTGATCAGTTTCTACGAGTGGGCGTTATTTTGACACTTGTTACTGACAGGTAGGCGGTCTGACGTGTGTTACCTGTTTCAGTGCTCCATACGGACAATCTCAATTGGCCCGTAGGCGGTCTTTTGGCCTGGCTGACACCTGCGGTAATCCTATTAATTATGACACGTGCTAGAAATTTAAAGCCAGTGGCGATATTTTATACGTCGGGACAAGATCAAACGGCCGTATGTGACAATTATCGGGCGTGTGCCAGACGCCAGAGGTCCCATTTCTCGATGTACGAGAGCAAATCCTGGGCGTAATATATGGCCATACGCCCGTTAACGGAAGCCCTGCCGCTACACCCTCTTTTCAGAGTATTATGAGCAGGTGTACTTTTGTACACTCCATTGTTGCAGGATGAAAGCCTACATATAGCCATGTAGCTATAGTAGGGATCTTTAACCTGCACAGGGTATGACTCTCCCTGCACAGGGGGCCTCCAGTTAACGTCCCGATCCGAAGGACGACACACTTGTTAGCATCATCACTTACTTGGGCAGTCGATATAAAACACCTTTTTCATGATTAAAAATCCATGATATGATGAAAAATTATTATCAATTCAGAGAAAAAGGATAGTCACATTATTTTAGCAAGGTAGAATAAACAGGGAATATTGGAAAATTGAAATATTAGTCGATATGTTGGTATGTTACGCTTTGGGTATACGGCTTTGGCACACACAACCTATGACCGGGAAATGAATTAGTGACGTTTGCGCATGCACACTGCGCGGAACTCCGAACTCGCTTATTTGCTGGGGTTGCTACATTTATATTGCAAACCCATGTATTTCTGAAAATTTGTCCAAAAGATTTGTTCCATCTCTGACTTTACATATCTTACAAAGCTACACTTGCCAATAACCTGGATAACCAATTTTTTATGCAGGGAGCATTATGGATGGTTACTTTGCAATCAGCTGAAAATTGTGCAATCAAACGCTTGTGTAAGTAGTAATCAACAAGAGGTTATTAAACAGATGTCATATATCAGTGCACTGAATTAAGACAAAACTTAATCAAGACCAGTAAGACCTTGTTATCCTTCTTATGAAACGCTCTAATTGTTTTGACACTTTTACTTCCTAGTTCTTCTTTCCATAAATTATCAAAACTGGAGGTAAAAGGTTAACTTATATCAAAGTTTCGGTTTCTTACCAACTCCAAATCTGGAGTTATTGTCTGTTTTTGACCAAACAGTCATTTTCGAACACCTGTCTGCCTCTACATCTTCAAAAATGAGTAATTTGATGAGCTAATTGTTCAGTTCCCGTTTCATGTCAGCCATTGATCATCACGTGACACGGTATTTGCTTCCGGGTTCTGCGCGCGACAGTGACACATTCGGCATGCATATCCGCGTAAACACGAGTAAGCTAAGGTGGTCCTCGAGTAACGTAACCTGAGCTGTCTGCAACGGCGCAATACTAAAGCCTGACTGTGTCTCTGCAGAGTTTCAAAAACTTGTTTCAGCTTTCCTTCATAGCCCACCAAAAGTAACCTGAGTTGCTTCGAGGCATGCTGAAGCTTTGATTTGTTTTTGGCACTTTTCATGGGGACTTAATTTTGCACAAAGGTTTCACCCCTTGCACATGCTTGCATAACAACATCTTAAGTACTGTGCTGACACTGAAAGTACAATGTATAGGCAAAGCCTGCTCAAGGTAAAAACAATGAGATAAAAGCTGAGAAGACCAAACTTATGACAAACAACGCCAATGACATCCAGAGAGAGAGAGAGAGAGAGAGAGAGAGAGAGAGAGAGAGAGAGAGAGACAGAGAGAGAGACAGAGAGAGAGAGAGGTAAAGGGACAGAAGTTCTATCCTATCCTATCCTATCCTATCCTATCCTATCCTATCCTATCCTATCCTATCCTATCCTATCCTATCCTATCCTATCCTATCCTATCCTATCCTATCCTATCCTATCCTATCCTATCCTATCCTATCCTATCCTATCCTATCCTATCCTATCCTATCCTATCCTATCCTATCCTATCCTATCCTATCCTATCCTATCCTATCCTATCCTATCCTATCCTATCCTATCCTATCCTATCCTATCCTATCCTATCCTATCCTATCCTATCCTATCCTATCCTATCCTATCCTATCCTATCCTATCCTATCCTATCCTATCCTATCCTATCCTATCCTATCCTATCCTATCCTATCCTATCCTATCCTATCCTATCCTATCCTATCCTATCCTATCCTATCCTATCCTATCCTATCCTATCCTATCCTATCCTATCCTATCCTATCCTATCCTATCCTATCCTATCCTATCCTATCCTATCCTATCCTATCCTATCCTATCCTATCCTATCCTATCCTATCCTATCCTATCCTATCCTATCCTATCCTATCCTATCCTATCCTATCCTATCCTATCCTATCCTATCCTATCCTATCCTATCCTATCCTATCCTATCCTATCCTATCCTATCCTATCCTATCCTATCCTATCCTATCCTATCCTATCCTATCCTATCCTATCCTATTCCCAATCCCAATCCCAATCCTAATCCTAATCCTAATCCTAATCCTATCCTATCCTATCCTATCCTATCCTATCCTATCCTATCCTATCCTATCCTATCCTATCCTATCCTATCCTATCCTATCCTATCCTATCTATCATCCTATCCTATCCTATCCTATCCTATCTTATCCTATCCTATCCTATCCTATCCTATCCTATCGTATCCATCCTATCCTATCCTATCCTATCCTATCCTATCCTATCGTATCCTATCGTATCCTATCCTATCCTATCCTATCCTATCCTATCCTATCCTATCCTATCCTATCCTAATCCTAATCCTATCCTATCCTATCCTATCCTATCCTATCCTATCCTATCCTATCCTATCTATCTATCTATCTATCTAATCTATCTATCTATCTATGTTTACTGCGTCACCCTCTACTGAGTGTTATGCGCAGGGTTAGTAAGAATAAAATTAAAAAAATGATAGTGAGATTAGAAAAAAGAAAAAAGATGTTAGTATTGTCAGCAAAGTAATGATATAAAAGCAGGGTAAAAGAAGTTGGAAATGGTAATCAGCTGCAGAAACATTGGAGAAACTGTCTCAGATGATGGCTAGAAACTGGAGGTTCTCTCAAGGATCTGAAACCAATATCTCTTGGATCGGAGGTGACACTGATGCACTCCCTTGTAACATAATTTCCCTATTCCTGTGAGTCGTGAACCTTGGCAGCAGAGTTAGAGAAAAGAATACAGGCCTTTTAGATCATATGAGATGCTACCGCAGGCTTCTGATGTGGTATTGCCACGTCTTAATGTCTTCTGGCTTAGTAAAGACGATTATACAGGTGCACAGTGAAAGGAAAAAGAAGAAGAGGTAGACAGAAGAAGAGGTGGAAAGACAATGGCTACGTTCGGGGTTCTGCCAACTGTGACACTGGCAATTTAGCCAATGGCGCCATTGGTTGCCAATGGTATCATTGGTAGCGATTATCCTATAGAAGGGTGCTGCACTCTTTTATTTTGGCAATACCCTTCTGCCTTTTGGCCTTATCCCTCTGCCCACCCTTTGTGGAAGGTAAAATCATTCATATTAAAGTCATATTTTTGCAATATGCCGCTTTCTGTGTGTAAAAGAGTATTTTTACTATTTAAATATCTATATCTCCTGTAAAAAAAGGTGTTTATCTTCATAGAGTATAAATATCTTTTAAAGTGAAATTGTCTTCGAAAATTATAGCTTCAGAAAAGTGCTATTTAGGGAGTGTCACTGTGTGTTAAGCGCTACAAGTGCCCTTTTCTGACCAGCACCCTGCCCTTATTTCAGGTAGGGGAAAAGTACATTGGTAACCCTCGAACCCTGAACAGTATCGGCAGCCAGTGTCTCCATTGTTACTATTGGTAGAGCCAATGGCGCCAATGATACCACTGGTTGAGCCAATAGCACCATTGCAGAGCCAATATTTTTCTGTAATTCGAGTTTTATTTTTTTTTCAACTTTCTTTAATCATTCTGAGGAAATATTTATTCTGTCTCAACTCGAGTTTATAATGAATTCACTAAATCGCCAAACTGAATGACAATAAGTTGTCTGCAGTACTGGCCTATAGTCGGCAATATTGGTACCAATGACACCAAAGGTAGAGCCGATGGTGCCAATGGTGAATCTCTAAACCATAGTTGTATCTATTCTTTCTTGGCAAATATTTTGAGATCTGTTTATCAAAATGATATTTGAAGCTATTTTTCAGTTACAATTTTTTTAAACAACCAATATCATACCCAATAAACACGCTGGAAGCATCAAATTTGACGCAAAACGGCTAGAAAAAAAAAGTTGTGTTTCTGTCGTGATGGATGACGCTCTTGAATAACCAGAATTATTGCGATTATCAAACATAAAAGAAAAAAAAAAAAGAAAATTCTACTATTTCAGTGTAAGATAAATTTTTATTTCACTTTTGAACACCAAAAGTGGTATTTCGCCACTTTAGAAAATACCGCTTTTGGTGTTCATTCAGTGAAATAAAAATCGATCTATCACTGAAAAAGTCAAATATCCTCTATGTGTTTCTCATTTCAGTTTTATATAAATTTCGAAAAGTTATCTTCCCGCATGTTGGAACTTTTTCCAGTCCATAAACGAATGTGTAGTGGTGAGCATTTTGAATTGAGTAACTCTTGGAATATCCGGTACTGTTTGGACTAACCTTACTGTGGAGCAGAAAGTTCAGATTATTATTGACAGTTCAGTGCTGCTTGGTGTCGGGCGGATTAAGCTGAAAGATTTGACAGCAGTTGAGTATCATAGTCGAAGATTGTTATACATCCTGCATACTCATAGATTTAGACTTTTAAAGTCAGTGGCGAATAGGTCCAGCAAGGCTACACTAATACCTAGAAATAAATATTATAATGAAACTTTAACACAGAGCAAGTGTACATATGTATATTCTTGGTGGAGGGATATAGAAGGGATATTCTACCAGCCGTGATGACGCACTCTCGTGCGGTTCTCCTTTGAAGGAGGTTTGGAACAAGAACAAGAACAAGGTAGTCTCAGGGTTACTCGGATTAATCCATACGTTAATGCCGAACGTGCTAGATGTTGCCATGACATAAACAACATGGTGGACGCTGCTTGTTTGTATTGAACTCCAAGTTATTATCGAATATTTTCTTAATTTTATTCTTTTCAGTCTCTGTATAATACGTTCTCAACGGAGTTTTAAAAGCATGTTACTTTAATGCATGCTTCTAAACATAAACTGCATCACGATCACATTTGCAAGTCAAAATTTTTAATTTTAAACAAAAATTATGGCATATGGTTGGAGGTTGTAAAATCGTGGGAGTTGTAAATTCGTGGGTGTTAGTAATTTGCATAATATTCACGCACAAAAGAAGTTTAACTAAGTGTTTATTCTCCCAACATTTAACCATGCATAAAGGTTTTATTTAATAAAAAAACAAATGCCTACAACCTAAATAGGGAATAAAACTTTTTAAAAAGTTTGACCAATTGCTTTTATGCCTTATTTTGTTATTACTTTTTTGCATACCTGAATAGCGGCCATTTTCTGATCTCGGATATCAGCCTGAGGTAACATTGCAATGATTACTGATTTTGTACCTTCCGGTGAACAGTTGGTCCTAGTATGGTTGTAAAATCTTATTGCAAAATTGTTCTCTTGTTTGATTATTATACCGGGGGTCCTTATCTGCTTTTCTTGAAAAAGAAAATCTTGTGTTTTGAGAGTAGGGCTGAATCCAGGCTCGTATTTATTTCCAAAGAAAACAGTCAGTGCATACTGTTATTTAGTATTCAAGCGAATATAACCATACAGTGATACAGTGAATTTCAACTCCTTCTGTTCAAGGGCTATGACGCTACAGTTAAAATGTTTTAGTTGTAGGAAACTCAAGGTGGAGCTTTAAGAATCCTGTTTAATTGGATGGGTATCTTCCATTAATCATTACTATCAGATATAGATTGGGTTATTTAAAATCCGTTTAAAACTAAAAAGTTTCCAAAAGCATCTCTGAAACAGAAAATAATGAATATGTGACCTGACATGGGTACGTCGATTTTCTATCATGCGGCAGAACACATCCACGAATTTACAACCCAATGACATTTGCTATAAATAGAGCACCCAATCACATGGGGATGAATTTTCTAACATCAAAACGATATTGTTTTGCATCGAAACTGTATCATGTTACTCATCTGGTGGTGTGGTCTTATTATGTCAGAAGAAAATATCAAGAAATTATTTGACATGTGACTGTCACGTGATTTAGTTCTTATATCCACGATTATACCACCTTCAAGGCTACCCCACCCACCATCAAATACACTTGGATGTATGGCTGGACAGATGAATTGCGATTTTACGACCTTTCAACAGTATTTCAGTCATATCAAGATGAATGGGAGGGACAATTGCACTTTAGCGGTCGGTGTTTTTCCGAAGGAAAAAGCACGTGAAGTAAGGTATCTAAGGCCTCTATAAGAGACGCGCGTGAGCGCGGCGAAAAAAAGAAAAATAAGCAGAAAATCGCAAAAATAAGGTCAAAAATGAATAGAGCATGCCTTTTTTTGGTTAAAACTAACGTTTATAACCATTAGTTTTAACTAAATTCTCGAAAATAAGCTTCGATTGTCAATTAGTCGTGACGTAAACTGTAGCGGAAGTCGTCACTGCGCAAAAGTGGGCGGAGCGAATTTCGTTGATTTTCATTGGTCAACGCATATTGACCTGAGGTCATCGCAGCGTTCTTTACGGCGATCTGACAGATTGTAAACAAAGCGATCAGCTGATTTTAAATCAATGAAATGTCACTTGTTTACGACGATGTTGCAGAAATATGTAGTTCTAAGGAAAGATTAATTTACTGGCTGAGAGAAAAAGAGCTTCTTGGTGATTTCGGTGGATTGTGTTTTGTGTGTTTGAAAGGAAAACTGTGCATTCGTCAGGATTCAAGCTCCAGTAAAGACAAAGTTTGTTGGAGGTGTTTGAATGGGAAATGCAACAAGAAACTGTCAATAAGAGAGGGAAGTTGGTTCAGCAAGTCAAATCTTTTGTTGGAGCAGATAGTTAAGCTGACCTACTATTGGGTTTACAAATGTCCAGCAGAATTTGTGTCAAGAGAGCTTCGCATTGGAAGTGAACACACCCTAGTGGATTGGTACAATTTTGCGAGGGAGGTCTGTGTAGAGATAATTCAAAGGGACAGTGAGCAGATAGGAGGAGAAGGAAAAGAGGTTGAGATTGACGAGTCAAAGTTTGGGCAAAGGAAATACCACAGAGGAAAAAGGGTGGACGGAGTATGGGTCTTTTGGAGGTATTGAAAGGCAAAGCAAGAAGTGTTTTTTTCAAATTGTTGAGGACAGAAGTGCCAAAACACTCATACCAATCATTTTGAAATATGTCAAGCCGGGAACAGTGATTCTGTCAGATTGCTGGAAAGCCTATAGCAGTTTGAAGGACGAAGGATACACTCATATGACTGTAAATCATTCAATTGAATTCAAAAACAAAGAGACTGGAGCATGCACCAACGTCATTGAAAGCACATGGAATGCAGTGAAGAAGTCGTTTCCTAAAACAGGAACCCAGAAGCAGCTCTATGACAGTTACCTTGTGGAATATTGCATCAGGAAGAAATATTTGAATGACTCAGAAGATAAATTTTCCACATTTCTTGAACTGATAAAGAGAGTTTATCCCGGAAAACGGCGTGAAGCTCTTCAGCCAGTCAGTGTCAATTCCCCCGTCATCAATCGGCCTCAGACCCCCCAAACACCACCTTTTGATACAAGTTCAGATCTTTTTGACTAATTGGAGTTGGGTAAGTTATGTTTATGTGTTTTTGTTTTGTTCTGCGTGTTTTCAGCCTAAAAAATGGCACTGAAAGTCGTCTTCGATCGATCATTGAATATTGCAAATGGCGGCCATCATTTTTTGTTTACATTTGCTAGACCACGCCTCCGTAGCAACGAAAACAAGATGGCGGACAGCGACCGCTAAAGTGCAAAGTATCCTGAATGGGAGGTGATAATGAAAGGCTGTGTACAACCGAGCCCCATTTACGGTTGAAGAGATGTAGTCAAAGTGCATAGACTTTGGGTTTCCTTCGTAGAAACTTGACTTTTGCATCGAAGGAAATCAAGGCTGCTGCATATAAAACTCTGGTCCAGCCCAAATTAGAATATGCAGCGCCAGTTTGGATGCCCCATCATCAAGTTGATATTAACAGAATAGAAAAAGTACAGAGGACTGCTGCCCGTTGGACCTGTAGGCGCTGGCGCAATCAAAGCCATGTGGGAGAAATGTTAGAAAAACTCCAATGGCCAGACCTGCAGGAAAGACGACAGCAGGCTTCTCTGTCTCTATTCTACAAAATTCATAATAATCTTGCCATTGTAGATAAGAATAAGTGCCTATCTGAGGTCGGTGAAGGGAGCAGGAGAACTAGGTCCCACCCATTCCAGTACCACCGTCCAAACGCTTACACGGACGGTTTTAAGAATTCTTTTTTTCCCCAGGACAATTGCAACTTGGAATGGCCTTACAACAGAAGCTGTCTCTTCGGAGACAGTTGATGGGTTTAAGGCCAAAATTTAATATCCTAGGGTAGAGCAGGGGTTAGGCATGGAATGCCTGCCCCTGAGGACTTCTTGTAAATAGTTTTAATCTGCTGGTGGCTTTGTCACAAATTCATTTATTTATTAATTTTTTTTTATTTTTTTTTTTTGTGACAACTTATACGCCACACCAGAAACCTGTCATCATGGTCAAAGTTGACCGAGGACAGTAAAGATAGAAAGAAAGAAAGACAGACCCGACCAGTACGCGGACACTACCAGTATGCGGACACTTTTGTGTTTGGCGTCAAATAAACTCTAAGATACTTTTTAGATTCAGCTGACTTTGTGACATTTTTTCAAGGCGCCATATCTTTATCTTTTTGTCATTCACTTTTACACTTACACAACACAGTTACGAATTTGCAGGGCTGATGCAGACCAGTATCACTGTCGATGATTCAGTTTGACTGCGCCAAACACGCAAACAGGCAAAGCAAACAGCCATGTGTCAATATGAAATAAGAACAACCCTTTACGATGTTAATACGTTTTTGGTAAATACATGTATCAATAACTTAATTAGTATTGCAGCGTATAAATGTCATCTCAGTTTACTCAGATTCGAAGGTGTCCACATACTGGTATGATTAGCCAGTTTGATACAGCAAATAGCATGACCTCAACAGCGTTGCGTTGCGCATGCGCAGATGAATTTGTTCATGTGTTCCTTTTGTCTATATTTAGCACAAGAATTTTCCTAAATTGCATGGCCATCTGGTAGTCTGGAACGCGTTGGAGTCTTAAACATTAGGTAAAACACCCTTAAAAGTGTCCGCATACTGGTCGGGCATGTCTATATTATCGTTGGAGGTTGTAAATACCTTTGGTGTTGTAAATTCGTGGATGTTACTTATTTGCGTAATATTCGTGCGCCAAAGTAGTTTCGCCAAGTGTTTATACTTCTATCCTTTACCCAAGCATAAATGTTTTATTTCATCATAAAACAAAATGTTTAGAGTCTAAATAAGGAATAAATATATTACAGAATGTTTGACCAGTTACTTTTTATGCCATTTTTGCAATTTCTTTTTTGCATAGCTGTAGAGCGGCCATTTTGTAATCTCAGACATCACCTTGAGGAAACACCGCTATGGTTGCTAATTTTATACCTTCTGACAAAGAAATGGCAATGACATGGGTTAAAAAATTCAACTGCAAAATAGTTTTCTAAGGCCAGCCTTAGAAATAAATTTGTTTCCCCTTACGCGACCCTGTCAAAAAGAGAAGGGTTGGTCGGTCGGTCGTTAAAATATTTTTTTCTTTCTCCCAGACTAGGATAATGAATTCCAATATATAGGAAAATTATCATAACCACTTAAATGTTCAAAACAGTTCCATAAAGAATTTAGCATTAGAATTTTGCATTGTGCAATAACAAAATAATTTTAAGAAATGTCCTCTAATAGGAAGGTATAAATTTTAGTGAAAAAAAAATATTTTTTATTCCCAAATCGTGGAATTTTTTGGGGGGTAGGGCCATTTTTTTAGGGTTGGTCGCGTAAGGGGAAACTTTAAATATTTTATTTTTGGCCTAATTTGGTTCTCATATTTGGGGTCCTTAGCTGCTTTTTCTTGAAACAGAAAGTGGTTTCTTTCAAGAGTAGGGATAAATCCAGCCTCTAGATTTTTTTCACAGAAAACATTCTGTGTATATTTTTATTCTGTATTCAGGCGGGTATACATGTGCCTATATACCATGAATTTCAACTTTTTCTATACAAGGGCTATGACGCCAGGGCTGAAAACATGTAAAGTGTATGAAGGTTACATAACAGTATTATGAATTTTGTTTGAATGGACAGGCCAGTTATATTAATCATCAATATCGGAAATAAATGGAATTATTTATAATCTGTTTCCATCAAGTTAAGTGACAAAAGCATCAATGCGACAGAAAATAATAAACAACTAACTTGACATGGCTAGATCTATGTTTTATCTAGCGGAGGAACACATCCACGAATTTACAACCTGGTGTCATTTAGTATCAACAGATCACCAAAATCAACTGCGGATTAATTTTTAAGCATTTAAAGAACTTGCTCTGAAACGAAATTTTACCGGATGATTCTCAGTAAGTCATAAACATATAACAAAAAATAATTTCATGTGTGGCTGTCATGTGTTTTAGTTCTTGTATCCACGAATTTGTCACCTTCAAGGATATCACTAAGGCCTCTTTGTAGAAGCATGCATTTATGGTGACATGGTTAGAATGGTGAAATATCATTGCTAGTTAAGCAATGCTTAGTTTAGCTAGTATCTGGATGGTTGACCCAAGTTAAGCTGCAGTGGTGCAGGGATTTGGTAGTTTTAAGTTTATGACATGGTTGTTGTTGTTGTTGTTGTCTATCTGTAAGCATTGTATCACTGCTTATGGCCTCAAGGTACATCCGGGACACTTAGGTACTAAACTCAAGGTACTTTAGACACTTGTTGCACTGTGCGCAGTGCGCACGCGTAGTGTCCAAACAATTAATTTTGCCTAAGTCTATTAGTGCACTTGATATACTGAAGAAGTGCACTCAACATATCATTTTGACCCTGTCTGCTAATATTCTCTACAGCTCCATTGAGCACTTTTAAGTTAACACCCCCTACAGAATCTAAGCCTTCTCTATGAATAATGTCCTCCACTGTGGCTTCCAGATGGTCTCTCTCATCCACATAAGCCTTACATGAAAACAAAAAGTGGCAGGTATCTTCTGGTACTTGGCAGGTATCGCATAGCTTAGAAACATTCTTGTCTATCTTGGCTCTATGCTGATTCAAACAGGTGTGTCCAGTGAGTAGTTGATTGAGAGCAGAAAAAGCATGCCTATACTTTTCTCCAAAAAAAAAAAAGGATAGGCATGCTTTTTCTGCTCTGATGGCAGCTTGTTTGACAAGCTCATAGGAGACTACTGTTGATTCAGATTCTGACTGCCCTGCCATTGAGAGTGAAAGGGCAGCTGTGTAGTATGGCTACAAGGTGCTCCAGGGCCTTTCAGAAAAAGGATGAAGGAGTGTACTAGAAGTGCATAAATACCACTACTAGCGCCTGGCTGTAGAAGCATGCTTTTATGGCAGCTTTGTTAGAGTGGCAGTGCTGGAAATTCACAAGATTAATGTGGTAGCCCAAAAGTTTAACAGTTTAACTTTCAGTGGCCCAAATTATCCACTAGCTAAAGTTCCCATTCATTTAGTAATGCCAGAAAGATAAATTTGGGCCACTAAAGGTCATATTTTGGAGATTTCTTGTGGCCCGAAACAAAAATTAGGCACATTTGGCCACTGGGCCACTGGCCGTTTCCAGCACTGGAGTGGTGGACTATTGTTTCTAGTTAAGCAACTTTTAGGTTGGCTGGTATCTGGATGGGTGACCCAGGTTAAGTTGCGGTGGTGCAGTGATTGGGTAGATTCAAGTTTACTACAAAGAGTTCTTCCTTCAGGAATCGGACCAGGACAGCTTAATCAGCAGGTCAATGCTTAGCCCACTGAGCAACCCTGGCACCTTACCTGAATGTAAACAGCCTTAAACCCTAAAACATTGCATGTCCATTTAAAAACTTAACACATAAAAGCAGCTGGAGTTAAGCATCAAGTGGCAACACAACACAGTGATTGCCAGCAGAATAGTGGCCTTTATAATTTGTCAGCCCTGATTAACTTTTGAGCAAATTCTCTAAATATTTGATTGAGTTGTACACCTTTTCTGAGTTAAGCATTTAGTGCTGAACCAGAGGCAAGCATGTAGTTGTGGGCATTGTGTTACACAAACACATGAGCCACGACATGAGAAAACCAACAAATTGTGGTTGTGCGCCCCGCGCAGACTCAGATCAGCCTGGGCATCCGCCCAGTCTGATCAGAGTCTTCACTGTCTGTTGGAGATAGCTTAGACCCTTAGTTACCCTTTAAGCGCTTAATGAAGAGTCTGATCAGACTGGGCGGATGCCCAGGCTGATCTGAGTCTGGGCTATGCGCACAGCCACATTGTTTGTTTTCTCGTGTCGCGGCTCAGTCATGTTCTTGTTGCAGAGCTCCAGATAAGGATGGGTATGAGCATAATTTTGAGATAATTTTTCTTATTTCTCAACAAAATTATATGTTGTGACTCCTCATTAGAACTGTCTTGGTGATTCATTTCTAATGAGGGGTCACAACTTATGTTTTTAGCTCACCTGGCCCGAAGGGCCATAGTGAGCTATTGTCATACCAATGCGTCCGGCGTGCGTCGTGCGTCGTCACGGAATGTGTCCGTCAACACCTAAAAACAAATCTTCTGTAAAACTACTGGTCCTATGGTTCTCAAATTTCACATGGAGCATGACCTGACTCCAGGGTCTCAGAATTGTAAAATTGGGTCAGGTTGAAAATCCAAGATGGCCGCCGTTACTAAAAATAGCAAAAACAACAAAATAAACTTCTTCTCCAGAACCACTGGGTATATTTGTCTGAATTTTGGCATGGAACATCAATGAAACCTTGGTATTCAAAATTGTAAAAATGAAAAAATCTGTAGCATAGTTTTGTCACAGTGACCTACTTTCTGTTTACGAGTGTAATTTTGCTCAAATGCCAATGTCAAAAAATGACATATTCAAACGACTTCAAACAACTTCTTCTCTAAAACCACTGCACCCATTGGTTTCAAATTTCACTTGGAGCATGACCAGACTGCAGGGTTTCAAAATTGTAAAATTGGGTCAGGTCAAGAATCCAAGATGGCCGCCATTACTAAAAATAGCAAAAACAACAAAATCAACTTCTTCTCCAGAACCATTTAGTATATTTGGCCGAAAGTTTGCGTGGAACATTAATGGGACCTTGGGATTAAAAATTACAAAAATGAAAAACATCTATAACGGAATTAGGTCACAGTGACCTACTTAGCGTTTACAAGACCGATTTTGCTCAAATGTCAGTATTTCAAGAAAACGCAATCCATTGTGGTCAGATTTGGTCAGCAATGGTCCTTAAAAGGAATTATTTCAATTTTGTGCCAGTTGACTATCCAAGATGGCCACCATGGGGGCCGTTACTAAAAATAGCACAAACATAAAAATGACAATTACTCAAGAACCCTTGAATGGAATTCGACCAATTTTGTGTCAGAATGTTCCTTGCATGAAGCCATTTCGATTAATTACAATTTGGCTTTCCAAGATGGCCGACATCTGCCGTTACTAAAAATAGCAAATCATAAAAATGACAATTACTCAAGAACCCTTGAATGGAATTCGACCAGTTTTGTGTCAGAATGTTCCTTGCATGAAGCCGTTTCGATTAATTGCAATTTGGCTTCCAAGATGGCCGACATCTGCCCTTACTAAAAATAGCACAAACATAAAATGACAATTACTCAAGAACCCTTGAATGGAATTGGACCAATTTTGTGTCAGAATGTTCCTTACATGAACCCATTTCGATTAATTGCAGTTTGGCATTCCAAGATGGCCACCACCTGCCGTTACTAAAAATAGCACAAAACATGAAAATGACAATATCTCAGTAACCGCTGAATAGATTTTGACGAAATTTGTGTCAAAATGATTTTTGCATTGAGATGTTTCAAAAGTAACTAAATATAGACAAGTCATAATGGCCTTTGTTACTAAAAATAGAAAAATGTGAAAATAAGAAAATCTCAGTGGAATTGGACTAATTTTCTGTCAGAATGATCATTTCAATAAGCTTTTTTGATTTTCTGCATTTTGGCATTCCAAGATGGCCGCCATCTGCCGTTACTAAAAATAGCACAAAGCATGAAAATGACAACATCTCATTAAGCGCTGAAGCGATTGAGACGAAATTTGTGGCAAAATGATTCTTGCTTTGATGTGTTTCACAAATTAACAAATATTGACCCGTCAAGTTGGCCTCTGTTACTTAAAATAGCAAAATTTGAAAATTAGAAAATTACAATGGAACTGGACCAATTTTATGTCAAAATGGTCCTTGCATGAAAGCTTTTCAATTTTTTGCATTTTGGCATTCTAAGATGGCCGCCATCTGCCGTTACTAAAAATAGCACAACACATGAAACTGACAATATCTCAGTAACCCCTGAATGGATTTTGATGAAATTTGTGGCAAAATGATTCTTCAAAAGTAAATATATAAAGACCAGACAAGTTGGCCTCTGTTACTAAAAGTAGCAAAATGTGAAATTGAGAAAATCTCTGGAATTGGACCAATTTTGTATCAGAATGGGGACCATTCGGATACAAAAGCCAGGTGAGCAATATCAGGCCCATTTGGGCCTCTTGTTATGGAGAAATATGGAAAATCATCCCTAATTTATCCCTGTTAGGCTGTTAGCCCTTCTTATCTGGAGCACTGTTGTTGATCAAAGTTTTTTATGTGATAGGCAAGGGGCAGACAGGCAAGCTATCCCTGCTGTGGACAGGTGTTGTTGTTGGGATTTGCAGTTGTGATCCAAAAAAAGTTCTGCTTATTTTCAGATTGTTAATATAAATCATCTAAACCTAGAAAACCAAAATGTCACGAGCTCAAGCAGAGAGTGTTATCAAGAATATCATCAGGGAGATAGCACAAGAATGTGCGAGTAAAGGCCAGGCTGTGTCAGAGACACTAGTAGCTTTTATGGTATGTATACCATGTATATTCCCCTATAAGATGAGAGCTTATTCTTCTAACAATACTGCATATATGTAACTCAGTCTTGTGTAACTCAGCTATAAAATGGGTTTTTTCTTCCAAAACAGTCCCAAAGATTTAGATCCATCTTACAAGAATTAGAACCACCTCACTGAGGCTGTTGTAATGAGGGGTCAAAGCATATGTTTTTGTAGAGAATGACCAGATGAAAAAAATCGCAGGTTTGTCTTTGAAATAGACCTGTCTTCTGAATTCGCCCTTAATTGTTTGGTCTGCTATGTTACTTTACTTACAATCTTGGTAAATGTGCAGTTCCATTCCCACATGAAAATACAAAATTCAAGTTTCTGTAAATGGATTGCCGAAACCAAACATATTTATTCATTTATATATGGCTTATTAGCACAAAATTTCAGCTTTGTAAAAGATGATCTAGTGGAGCTATCACAAAAGTCCTGAAAGTGGCTAAACCGAAATTTCGGTTTGCCCACTTTGTGGAGTTTGTAATAATTCCACCAATTATTTTACTTCAAATCAAATGCTGTGCACAAATATGCTATACATATATACAAGTTGAATATCTTTGTGTTATTTCAGCAAACTTTTTGTCGAAGCTTGGATTTTCGGGTGGGAATGGAATTATGTGTTCACAAGGCATGATAAAAAAATTGTGCATTATGTTACTTTAGAATGATTTACTGGTAATCAGAACCTTTAGAATTCCTAACAGTTTATATATTAAATATAGTTATAGGTTGCTTTTTAATATTAAATCAGTATGGCCAGTGCCAAAGGACTTAAGGTGTATAGGTATACACTTCCATGGTTTTCCACAATTTTTACAAAGGGAAAGAACTTTTGTGCCTGTTTGCTTTTCAGGTTGCTTTCTTTCTTTTTCTCCCTCTGTTTGTCTTTGTCTCTCTCTTACTCTGTCTGTCTGTCTCTTTCTTCCATTGTTTAAGTGTATAGGTACTTGTTTTAATGTGACTTTCTTTTTATTGCAACAGGTGAAAGCAGTAGTACTAGATCCTTCCAATGAATTTAATGTGGACAGAACACTGACTAAAGATGATGTACAGAAACTAATAAAGGTATTTATTGTACATGTACAATTAGTAAGTAAGTAAATAAAGTCTTTATTTTACGAGGGTAACAAATTTAGCAATGAAGGTAATCTTCCATGAGGCCCTCAAACAATTTACATAATTTACATATATGTACATAAATACAACAAATGGTAAAAAAAAAGCATATGATAGCAAAAAAAAAAGAACTATTACAAGTCCTAAGTAAAGGGTAACTGGGTACCAGTTTCAAATCATGGAAGGATAAGGCAGTGAAAGAAGGAGGATGGGCTTCCCCTTTCATATGCTGTGCGCAAGATACAGTGGGCCTCTAACGCCCACTGTCCCTAAGACTGCAAGGCTATGGGAAACTACCTTTTACAATTACTTTTCAGACACAATGTTTGGGATCCATTTGAATGGTGTTATACTAGATTTATTCACCTGCAAATCAGATTTTAGATTACGAAGGAGGGAAGTTAGAACCTTTCCCCCCCCCCCCCCCCCCCCCAAATAAGGCTTATCAAAACCACTGACAAAACATGAACTAAGACCATAGAGGCAGATGGGGCTGTGTGAAGAGAAGTCAGAAATTCTTTGTTGTTTTCTTTCTTTGTAAAAAATATGTTCGAACTACAAACAATATTTCCATGGAGAAATTAATGTATGTACTCCCTTTATAAGTATTATAAGGAGCTATTAACTTTGAATTCTGTTACCCCTTAAATAACTAAAAAAGCAGACGACAAAATTTATATCTGCAAATTTTCAATAAATGATTCCGACAAGCAATATCATATTGAGAATTCAAAGAACAGAGGGCAAACATTGCAGATCCAGATGAAGTGGCTCATGATGGGCCCCTTCATCTGGATCTACACTGTTTGCAAAATCAGCTATTTTCATTTCTGGTGCGTTAAATGTTATTTTTGGTTGGTTTCAGCTATGTGTGGACAGATTGATGGACACCAGGTCTCCGGCCCTAGACACTGTCAAGATGCAAGTCTACTTTGATATGAACTACACCACTAGAGGTACTTGGTCCAAACATTACCGTAATTGTATTACACAAAGTCAAAAGTTTGTGGTATCACAATTTTAAACATATTCCGGGCATTAGGATTTCCTATATTTTCCTATTATAATTTGTAAAAACATTTGTTGGTGGGTATTTAAGTTCGGGCATTTATGTTGACTACAAAAATTGTGAATATAAAAACGCAGCAAATGTTCATATAGTTATAGTGTCAAGCATGCCAACTAATGCTTTGTTATTATATACCTGTTTGAAAATTTGGGGTATGTCATGGCACACCTGTCCATCTTGTTTTTGGGATAACTCTTCCTATATTTTAATCTGATCATTTGAAACTTGGCGTATAGTAAGGCTATGATATGGTCTTGACTAGCACATATCATTTTGAGGTTATCCATCATAATTTTTTGTGAAGTCATAGCCACAGCCCCCTCCATCCTCCTACAAGGAATTTTTTAAAAAAAAGGTAGACCCAAAATGTGAAAAGATTGTCAAGCCTTCCCAGCTAATCCCATTCCCTCTTTCAGGGAAAATATTTATAATGCATTATATAATCAAATGAAACTTAGTGCTCTCTGCTTGGTTCATTTTCAAAATTGGTCTTCGAAATAAATATGATTTGATTGTAAAACATTTAAGAAAATTCTGTTCGCATGAATGCAGAGGCACGCATCATCATCGATCAGTGCTCATGTTCTTGTGTTACAGCTGACTTCCTTGAAGAGCACAGAAGAGTTCTGGAGTCTCGTTTACAGCCTGTGTTACGTGAGATCACTGACAGCAGGGCTCGAACTCGAGAGGAGCTGGAAAGTTTGTACCGGAAGATAGTGTCCGCTGTCCTCCTGAGGTCTGGTCTTGGTAGTCCTACAGATATTGCTGTTGTCAGAGAGGCCACAGGTAAAGAAATATTATAAGAACCTTTCATGGGTATCAGGGTCAGATAGGTCTATCCAACCTTGAGGATGGCTGGCTTATTGGAGCCAAGGCTTTGCAGAAGGACCAATCTGCCAGCAATCCTTGGGGTTTAAACCACCTGTCTGACCCTGACACTCATGTTAGGTTCTTTTTCTTGCATACCTATCGAAGTTTCAGGTTTCCTAAAGGGGTTTTATGTTAGATCTATATCTTTACCTCCTAGCAGCATAAGAATACTGTGTCTATACTAGTACTGATTGAATTAAGGCATTTTAAAGGGTTTACATGTTAGAACTATATCTTGACATAACAGCATAAGAATATTTGATCTCCATTGTAACTTAGATATCAAACTGTAGTACCAGCAGCAGAAAAGAATAGAATTATGTGATCTAATACCTAGCCTTTAGGCTGGATAAGGGGTATAAGATGAATCTTGGTACCACTGATTCAAGGGCCGGGTAGCGCAATCGGTAGGGCACCTGACTCATAAGTCAGAGGTCCTAGGTTCGAATCCCGGTCTGGCCACATACTTTCGTTTCTCCTTCCGCTGATTCAAGAAGGGCAGTTGTCAGTTACTGGCGAAAGTATGTGCACTTAGTACTGGTTAACCGCTTAGAAGGTCTAAGCCTGCCCAGGAATAGTGTGGTTAGGTTAACTGACCGTCCCGACATGACCTTAGTTGTTTACCGTGGACGTTAAGCATCAAATCAACCAACCAACCACTGATTCAAACCACAGGAGGCCTTGTCAGGTTTGCAAAGAAAAATTATATGTGCTCATGATAACAGTCAGTGAGCACAGCATTTTACCCCTGTCAGTCTGTTGGTTCATGTATGCATCATGCTTGAAGGTGGTAGACTTGTCAGATCCTCTTCAAGTTTTCAGCGAACCAGTTTTAAGCTGTGTGCAACTGTTACAGACAATTGTAGATGTGCATGATTTCTTTTTATGAAGATCAAAAAGTTAAAATCATTTCTAACAAAATTATAGCTTTTCATACATATGCATTAGCAGTAGTTTTCATATTCTAATATAGGGTAGAAGTTATGTGTAATCAGCTCTCGGCTCACTTCCTGGCTTTCACTGTTTGCAATATCCTGTATGTTTGCCTCATAGAGATAAACAGATAAAGTTCATAATGATTCCAAAACTATCAATTGGCTTTGTCAGAGTTTGTATAAATTAAAGTGCTGAGAGACATAATAAATTGACAACCTTCATTTAACCAGAGCTCTAGCAAAGCAGGAGTTTTGTAATAATTCTGAGAAATTTTTTCTAACCCTATTTATTTAGCTATAAGAGTGGGGTTTGCCACGCTCAAGAATTTCCCCAACTATCCATACCAGTCCTTATAATTCTGCTATACAACGGGTTTGGCTCATCCAAAAACAATCCCAAAAATCTAGATCCATTTTAAAAGATGGATCTAGATTTTGGGGTTGTTTTTGGAGCAGATAAATCCTATCCTGTAACTGAACAGTGAGTGAGTGAACTCGAGTTTAACGTCCCACCAACAACGAGGTCATATGGAGACGGGACCTCGGTTTAAAGTCTCATCCGAAAGACCGGAGAAGCGGGGGATCGATCTTGCGACCCCTGGATTGGTAGTTCGGAGTGTTATCCACTGCACTACAGCCGCTCCTATAACTGAACAACTATGGTATTTCTTCTTAAAAACCTTTATTGGTACCCCTCATTAGAACCACCTTGTTATTAGCAGGAGCTCTGAGCAAAAGAAAAAGAAAAGAAAAAAAAACAACATTTATTCCTTTTCTTCTTCAGCTGCCTTGCAGAGCGTTTTCCCTCAGACTGAGCTGGGAACATTCATGTCTTTGACAAAGAGGGATAAAGAAAGACAACTCTTAGAGCTTACTATGATAGTCACTGGTATCAGATTGTTCAACAAAGAGTGTGGGAAAGGAGGAGAAGGCATTGATGATTGTGAGTACAAATTATTCAGAATTTGAACTCTAGATACGAGGGTCATCCAAAAAGTTCTGTCACAGGCTTATATCTCAAAAACGAAAAGTGCGATTCACCTAAAATAAAAACAATTTAAAACCCCTGTTTTTTATCACATAGCTGTACAAAACTGATTCTTGTATCAATGACATAACATTCACAATCTGCATCAAAATAAGGGTACCCTCACCCGACTGGCAAATTTGTAGATGCAACTCCGGCAATAATCAATGAAGGGATGTCTATTATCGCTGCCCGGTGCTTACGATATCTCACGTGCTAATAAAGACAACGAAAAAATCTCTAAATGATTCTGTCCATTTTAAAGAGTTTACAGCATTTCGTAACCTCAACTTTATGCAAACAACGCCTTAGGAAAATCAAGCAGGTCATGTTCTAAGTTCAAAAGCTTCATAAATGTATAATATTTCAAATTCTGAAGCATATCTGTACTGCAGTAGATCATGACAATGTGTTCTCAATCAAAATTTCAGAAAGATCCCAAAAATGAAGGCACAGTGGGTCCTTGAAAATCACGTGACTGTGAATTTCACCATATTTCATATATCAATATTTTGCATTGCATATAATTGACAGAAGTCGCTGATTTTTATGTAGTGTCCCACAAAATGCAACAGACAGCAACGCTGAATATTTCAGAATCCTGCGATATGTAATTGACGAGATAAGCAGCATGAAGCAAGCCAGCAGAAAAACAAAAATCGTGAAAATAGGCCAGTGTCAAATATAAGGTCTGTATCTGAGCTTATAACTAAACCAGATGGCATGTTTTCACCATTTACCTGATATCGGTATAACGATAAAAGATTGTTCTTTTGATTGTTGCAAACCGTGGTAAGCTATCACGTCTGTGAGCAAAGTTATGAGTCCAGTGACAGAACTTTTGGACGATCCTCGTAAGAGTAAATATTAGCTGTGACATGACAATTCCAACAAAGTGGCATGTGCACCTGCAAAGACTTGGATCAGCTTGAGCATCCACACAGTCTGATCTGACTCTTTGCTGTATGCTTAAAGGGTAGCTAAGGCCTAAGCTATCTCCATGGAGACAGTGAAGACTCTGTAAAGACTGGGCAGATGCCCAGGCCGGTCTGATTCTTTGCTGGGCGCACATGCCACTTTGTTGTTTTTGGTATCATACCCATGCAAGCAGGTGCCTTATTCTGATCAGAGTCTACCCTCTTTGTTTTGAGCATCTATCAATCTTTAGGAATGTATGCAATGTACAATAGAGTACGATAATCAAGCTGCACCATGCCGTGTAATGAATTGAATGGACTGCTCACGAAATCATGCCCTTAGAGCCTAGAGGTACTTCTTTATAGCATCTCAGTTCTTTTTCATGACATTTTATATGTTAATTGTTCTAAAATTGATACACCTCATTTCTGAGAAAAAAACATGATTTTTTTTCTTCAGATATTTGTTTTCCAGAAGTACTTTAGGAGCAGTCTGATCTAGATCTGTACTGATTGCCTATACATATTATGTTACAACTTAACATTTAATTCCACAACTTAATGTTTGAATGTTAGAATATTTAGTTACCTATTCTATTTCAGTACCTGCCATATTAAATGAAGCTGTGCCGGCAACCACACAAAATGTTGATGCTGAAATACAGGCCTCACTGAGATCAGCTAATAAATATGCAGGTAAATTTTCACAGTTACTGATAAAGGTGGATACTTGAAGATGATTTTAAGATCATTTTGTAAATTCTGCATAAAATCACATGTTATTATTGTTATCTCTTATCTGAACCTTCTTGCCTAGATGATTCCATTGAGGGGTCACAACTTACATTTTTTAATGGAAAAATAAGAAGAAATTTCCTTGAATCATCATCAAATATTACCCTTAGCTAGAGCTTTTAATTTTTGAAGATCACAAAATGTATTTTCAGCAAAATTATGAGATTTCAAAGTGACAGATTTTCAGTATAATGACAGCAAGTTCTTCATAAAGGATAGCAAGTTTTTATAATCACTCCTTTCACAGCTTTTGACCATCTGATTTGAAACATTGGACATGTTATAGTTATTTTGAAGATATGCATAAAGATTTTTGAAAGTCCAAAGTTAATTTTTTGCAACATTACAGGTTTTTGACCACAGTAATTTTCTGCGCTTACACCCATTTTGAAAGGGCTACATAACTATAGAAGCGAATTGGAAATCACAAAATTTGATTCCCATCGTAAAATGGCAGAGAAAACATGGATCTGTAAATCTTTAAATAGGTCAGACTCAGTTATTTGTATGTATTTATAGGTCTGATTGAGAAGTTACAGTCTGGAGACAATACAGAAGGGCCGTCAATACAATTACTCAAAGAGGCTCTGATAAACACAAGACAACATGAGGCCTTTCTTAGAGTTATCCTGGTGAGTCAGACTTCTGAGTCTTTCTGTAGTGAACCCAAATATGGAGGCAGAAGTGCCTTCTCAGAGGAAGTGGTTAGTGGACCAGTGATTAGTGCTTCAGACTTCTGATCATGGGGTCACAGGTTCCTGTCCCACTGGAGACAACATTCTGCCTCAACCTAAATGTAGCTTTGTTGCACAGAGCCCCGCATAATCACCCTCGCATTGTACTGATACGATTGAAATTTGCTTGAAAAGGATGTTGTAAAACTGCCAAGTCATCTATCTGTCCAGCCATAGCCTTCTCAGAGCAACCATTATACCAGATTAGATCTCTCTTTTAACTGAGTCTTTAGAACTGTTGAGGGTCTGCACTGTTTGTCATTACAGCAGGAAGATTTGACTCATCCCAGATAAATCGGCTTTTTAAGTAAAATTTTATACATGTATTTTTGAAGAATTTTTGTGATCAGTTTATTCAGAGTTTAAGGTAAGTTGGAAGACTACCTGTAGAATTTTCCCTGTAGAATTTGTCTCACTTTTCAAAGGGGTCGTTTATTAAAGGAAAGAATTTGCTCTTAGGAGCGAATTTTTCCCTATATGAGTAATCTCTGTTTGCTTACACCAGGGAAGTAAACAAGAATTCACACACAAAAAAAAAATGTTTTCTTTTGACAAAATGACAGCAAATATATGTTTTTCTCGTTAACTGAAATACATGTAGTTTTCTTTTGTTTTCTACAGAATGATGTGATCAGCTGTGCCCAGCAAGTAGAATTGTTGGAACAGCAGTTAGCAGCTCGTATGGAACAACTTCAGGCCACAGTCCAATCAAAAACTGCTGTACCAACAGCTCAAGTCTACGTAAGTTAAGCTATTTTTCTTTGTATATAGATAAACCCATCCCTTTTAGACACTTGGTAAACCTTACATCATCTGTTCGTTAAATATGTGTATTTTGATTTATCTTTTGAAAAGTTAGAAAATAAGCAAATTTTTCACTCTTTTGGTGCCATTGTCACCTAAATGCTACTGCTAGGCAGAGTGCCATTGTCGCATTAAGACGACCTGCACAAAAGTCATGTTAATGACCATATGGTGACCTAAATCAGGAATTTATAATTTTTTAGAACATGTTATACTTAACCATCATGACAATTTTCAATATTATGGATGAACTACCTTGAAAGATAGGGTTAAGCCAAAATAATAGTTTTCTTGTAAGATAAATTTGGCATTTGTAAGTGTTTTTCTTATATAAACTTGGCGCCGAAAGAGGTAATCAGCATTGGTCTATAAAACCCACGAAAATATACATGTATATGTTTGTAGTTTGGCTCAGGATGGATCACGGTGGTTTCATAGAGCTCTTCTCCATGGATTAGAGAGACAATCTGGGCTCATTTGTTCAAAGCCTCATGAGCTTAACAATGTAATTAGTCAAGGATTTGTTAAAACCTTCTTGTATCCATAAAACCAAGAGTGCTAATAATTTTTGCTGAAAAAAATGTGAGAAGCTTTTGCACTTCACCCATTTGCTGTGTTGCACAGCACATGTTCTATGAACAAAAACATTAATCCCTAAAATGGTCTCCAAAAGCTTTTTGTGGTTAATGGCAGACATGTGACTCTTTTAGACAGAAGCTTGTGATATCATCAAATCTGTATTTGCAGCCTCAGTTTATTCACCTGTCTCAGTTATGGAGTGGTTTTCAAGATGAGATGGTGTTACTCAGTGTGCTTAGTAATATTCTAGCCAGTCTGGATCCATTTACCAGGGTAAGAATTAGTAGTTGGCCATTTGAGTATATAAAAGTGGTTGGTTGTGAGTTGCCTAGAACCAACTGATTAGCTAAGTGGTCAAGATTTTACACTACATAATGTTGCAGTTCTGCCATAGCGAACCCTGCACTGAAGTGGATTTCACCCTGTATATTATTCTAACATGATGTCAGATGAGCGGCAACACTACAAAATTAACAAAGTGGATTTAGCACCCAGTATAGACTCAGATCAGCCTGGGCATCCACCCAGTCTGTTCAGATTCATGGCTGTATGCCCGGAGCTAGCTTAGACCCTTAGCTACCCTTTAAGTCCACAGCAAATGCCCTGATCAGACATGGAAGATGCCCAGACTGATCTGAGTCTTTGCTGGGCACACATGCCTTGTTTGTAGGTTTTGTCATGTCGTTGCTCAAAGGTTTTCCCCATTAAATAATGAAACCCAGTAGTGACTGAACACATTTCAGACCACATGATAATTTGTGAATGAGTAATAATATTAGTATAGTAACTATAAAACAACAATGGCTGTTGTACCATTATAGTTACCTCCTGTGTAAGAACGGCATAAAACGGAGAAGAAAAATGGTAATGATTAATAGGGAAACTTTTTATTCAAAGGTAAAAAAATATTACATTTCCTGGCATGAGTTCGTATAGTTAACAGATTATGGTATGCTGAGTTTCAGGAAAATCTATTCAGTATTAAAGAAATTATATCGATTTTTTGGCTTCAATAATTTTACTTATAATTGTTACTTATGCTGGCTTATATATCCAAATACAAACCTGCCTACAAAGGCCACCCTTGGGCAAGCATGAACTTTTCTGTTGCAGAAAGATAACCACTTCTGAGTAATCAGATAGCAAAAATGCAGTATGGGAAATCCAAAAACGGCTGTTAGAGGGAGGTGGTTGCTGTTTAGCGATGACCCTTCACTGTAGTTCCGCACAAAATATTGAGTGTTGCAACTTTTTCTATCTGTATAATGTATTCTGTTAGAATGAAACAAATGTTATTTCCTTACAGTAAATTATGGCTCCAGCATCACCATGAAAAAATAAATTATGACTGTCCTCCAACATTTATTTACCGGTATCACAGCAAGTCACAGCTAGCAATATTTTTTAACTGTTATCAAATATATCAACGTGATTTCTCAATTGATTTCAGGGCCATAGAGAATTATTCAACGATGATGTTTTAATTCCATTCTTGGATGGTGTTAACATCAAAACAGATGAACAGAGGATCCAGGAGGTATGTGTACATTTACTAGCACAGAACTGCATTACTGAAGTAAAAGACACACTCATGTTTTTCATACTCAGGTCATAAATTCATTTTTACTAACATTAGTACCAGCTTGGGACAGCTTATGTTTTTTTTTTTGTTGTTGTTTTTTCCTCATGAAACAATGCTAAAATATGTTTTATATGATCTTCTACTTAACATGCATTTTCTACAATATGCTTTTGTTTGGGAAATATATGCAGCGGTTTTACTTTCACAACTCTTTAGAGTGCAAAATTTTGTGAAAATAAAACTATTGTGATATACTAATGGTCTTACTCAATATATCAAGAATTCAAACCGTTGTAAATATTTCCTGTAAGCTGTATGGATACACATTCAGGAAGAACAACTCTTCCATTTTCATTTTGCCACCTTTTCCCATCTGAATCAACTCTTGAAGGAAATACTTGGCTCCCCTGGGAGCAAATCCTTTATTTAAGTGTAGGCCACTTTTGCCAGGTTTTGTCACCCGGGAAAGCAATCAGGAAGTCACAGAAGTTGTTGCCCTTTGAAACAATGTCGGAAAAACATGGGGCAGTATCCATACACTTTTACAATAATTTGTGAAAGTAAGCATGGGCAAAACATGGTCACTTTACAGTAGTCAATGGATTCTAGATATTATGACCATTTTTATTAAAGGCCTTCTTGGAATTTTTACGAGGCTGTCCTTTCTAAAGACCTTTTGTAGAACTTCTCAGGAGCAGTCTGATCTTGGTCTGCACTTTTTGCTCGGACAGGCAATGCAAATTCTTAGAGTAAATACTGCATATGACATGAATTTGCTTTTGCAGACCAGTGGTCCAGAACACAGAATTAATGCTAAAGATTTCCGAGATTTAGACTGGCTGTTTCCAGAAACGACAAAGAATTTTAATAAATTACCACTACAATATAGGGTAAGTTTCTTTCTATTTTTATACAGATTTATTCTGGTTGTTTAGTTATCTGTCAAAGAATTCATTTGAACACAGAGTGCCTATGAGAGTAGTGAGAAATTTTGATGTTTCATCCTGCAAAAGAATCATTGCTTCAGAGGGCATGAGTTTAATTGGTGACGTCACTGGCAATTATTGATGATTTTGATGACGTCTTGCTGATTTTTTTAATGTTAGATGATGCAAGCTCTTTTGTAATAAAATGATCGAAAAAAGGTGCATTTATTTGTATACCAGTGAAGAATTCACAGATAGTTTAAATTTTCCATGAAAGTGTTATTCAACATTAGAATGGCACAAGCAAAGCACCTAATGATATGTCAAGGTATCCAGATCTCCAGATAAGGTGGGGTTTTAAGAAAAATTATAAGAGAATTTTCTTATTTCTCTATGAAAAATATGTTGTGACCACTCATTAGAACCATCTGGTTGAGACGGTTCTAATGAGGGGTCACAATACATGTTTTTATTCAGAAATATTAAAAATTATCTCTAAATTATCCCTGTTACCCTTTGTATCTGGAGCTCTGGACTATCTTTTTACAGAGAAGCATCAGAAATTATCATGGAATCATCATAACTTACTCATCCAAACCTCTGTTTCTCTGTACAGACTTGATATTTTCTCTTATTCTAGGGCTATTGTGGCTGGGCTTTGGCAAAATATGACAGATTATTGCTTCCTGCGAATCCTGAGATAGGAGTTTTACGATATAAAGACCACTACTATGCCTTCTGTTCAAAAAGAGCGGCACAGGAATTTGCACAAAATATTGAAGGGTAGGAGGCTGTTTATCCTTGTTGTATTAACCCTATTGCACTCTGAACGGCCAAAACTCTATGGAGTTTTGGCCGTTCTGAGTGCAATAGGGTTAAAAAACCCAGATGATTATTAAAGTTTTTCAGTTACTCTGCTACTCCCTCTCAGGGAGGAAACATTGACATGAGATGTATTCCTTATTGTTTAGGCAGTAACAAGGCTTCTTTGAGATAATGCATAAGCATTTCTATAAAGAGGAATTTCTGTAAAAAAAAAAAATAGGGGCACAAGTAGCAAGATACAAAGAAGTTTAAAAGTTAGGTCATGTACTTGTCTTCTTCACATTGAAAAGGTTTCAAGCCTAACTTGCTTCCAGTTTTGGAATCCCAGATCAGAAAAAAAAAATGTTTTCTAAAAATACCCTGTGGCATGGTGGGGAGATTACTTTTGAAAATGAGAGTGAGTAAAGATGGGAAGCTACAGACTTGCAATCAGTCTGTTTATGAGTAAGCTATGTATTAAAGAAAAAAGTTTTACAACATGAGGCTTTTATCACTTTAAAAGAGACTGAAAATTGCAAAACTGTCAAAATGCTTATTTTGGCAGATTATTGTTAAAAGTCATATTTGCTAAGTTGTTATTATTATGTTATTTTTACGATGGTTCTTAGAATTGGTAAAGGCCATAAGCTTTTGGTGAAAATTTTATTTTCATAAAACTTTGCTCTTGCAAATTATTATGAGTAAAGTTCTATGACAATAAAACTTTTGCAATATAGTAGTAACAATATAAACTTTTACAGGTATATTCACATGGTGGCTGAGGGTGCCAAACGAAGTCCAGAATTAATTCAGCTACTAGAATTACATACACAGTTTGCCACTATCACACCTTATTCTCAGGTATGTACATTTTATCACATCTCTTGATTAGGTGATTATCTAAAGATACTTTTGGGATCACGTTTCGTCGTACTCGGTAAAAATGTATGTTTGTGACTCCTTATTGGTACTGCCTCACTGAGGCAGTTCTAATTAGGGGTCAAAATGTATGTTTTTATAAACACTAAAAAATTATTCAAGGATTTTCTACAGCTGTGTCAGAGTTTTCATTATCTCATTATCAAGCTGAGTCAGCATGTTAGAATTATGCTGAGACATGACACTTAAATTATGCTGAGACAAGACATTTAAATAATGCTGAGACAACACCTTTAAACTATGCTGAGACAAGACATTTGAATTATGCTGAAAAAAGACATTTAAATTATGCTGAGAATTTTTTTTTTTTATATAAAACATGACAAAACATTTAAACTGTCTCAGAGACAAAACATTTAAATTTTGCTTTTACAAAACCCATTGAATCATACTGAGACAAGACCATTAAATTATGCCAAATCATGCTGTGTAAATTATCCTTTGATGTTGGGGATAGGGTTTGGGATCTGATTCAGTCAGTTCCTGAAGTGTAGTTACTCTTTAGATTAGAAAAGATATTTAAATTTTGCTGAGACAAGATGTTTAAAATTATGCTAAGACATGACATTTAAATCATACTGAAACAAGACATTTAAATGACGCTTAGTCAGGCTGTTTAAATTATACTGAGGCAAGACATTCAAATTACGCTGAGAGGAGACGTTTAAATCATGCTAAGACATGACATTTATCTCATACTGAAACAAGACATTTAAATGACACTTAGTCAGGCTGTTTAAATTATACCGAGACAAGACATTCAAATTACGCTGTCAGAGACAAGATGTTTAAATCATGCTAAGACAAGACATTCAAATTATGCTGAGGCAAGATGTTTTAATCATTCTTTGTTAAGATGTTTAAATAATGCTGAATCAAGATGTTTATTCATGCTGTGACAAAACTTTCAAATTATGCTGAGACAAGATGTTTTAATCATTCTTTGTTAAGATGTTTAAATAATGCTGAATCAAGATGTTAAATCATGCTGTGACAAGACATTTAAATTATGCTGAGGCAAGATGTTTAAATTATGCAACTTATATGTGGAAAATAATGGTATCAATACTTCTGTTCAGTGTTCACACATGGTGTAAGTGATATACACAGTGAGCTTATGAATAATAATAATTATTGTTGTTTGTAGTCTGTAATTTCTTCTATTTATTTGTCTTGATTTGTATTTTATGTCCTTATAAACACACAATGTATATAATACTCGTACTTTTGTAGACAGTTTAATTTTGTTCAACTTGTTTTAACAGGAGTTAAGCAGAAAGGTATCTACAGTGTAGATTTACTAAAGGTTTTTTCCTAATTACATGTAGTACTAGTGACTTTTATGCAAATTCATGACTTCTTTTCAATCTAGGCTGAAGGTTTTTATAGAATTGATTACCTTCTATTCTTGTACCAATAAAAAATAACCAAAGAAAAACATTTTATCCATATGCATTAAGTTGTTCAAGACAGCATTAGCTTAATGAAGTTGTTAGTCAGCAATATATAAAATCTGTTGTGCTTATCCTTTTTGCTGAAAAAAAAAATGGTAGGAGCATTTGCTCCTCACATTTTTTTTCAGCAAAATGTGGCAGTGTTTTGTGTACAATGCATTTGAAAATGTCATGTTTTGCTAACTAAAGACATTGTTAGTTTTGAACAACTGGGCCCTGGTCTTTAACACTATAATGTACAGTAAATGGTCAGTATGAGATACATACAATTAGATATTCCTTTTAAGTATTTTTAGGAAAGTTATTTGCCTTTATGGCAATGGGATTTGTGTCTGTTTCCAGGGAAATACATACTTGTATAAAAGGGTATATATATTTATATGACAGAATTAAGAAACAATTTTCCATTACTCATGAAGTTTCGCTGATTTACACATGCTGTTGGAGGGCAGATCACGAAATATTAATTCGCGACAGCCACAGGCCGGATTAAGTTAATATTCATATCTGTCCGACAACCAATGTGTTAATCAGCGATAATATAGGGATAAGGAAAAATTATTTTGATTCTAGCATTATATAGAATGAAAATGCAAGTACATTACAACATTTTCTAAAGGACTATCTTGAAGGTGGATGTCAACAGAAGCAAATGTTTTCATTCTACATTATCAGGGCATGAAATTGGCATGTCTCAACGTTAACAACATGAATTATCACAATTTTCACACACTGTCACTTCCTTTGCATTCAATGGGGAAAACCGTTAACGTCATGTTAGAATCTTTCATAATAATTGAGTCATGTCAAGTGACTTCAAACAATGTGGAAATTTTGTCCTGTGATATTCAGATCATCCTTCTTATTTGTACAGGGTACTCAGAGACTTGACTGTTGGGTTTTTATGGCTTGGGTCACTTCCATAGATGGCTGATGTGACAAACAAAGACTCTCATCTATGTGCAGTCTGATCAGAGCCTTTGCTTGTCACCAATGCCACATTGTTGGAAATCACATGATGTAGCTCATATAGTTGTTACTTATAGTGCTTAATAGTCATCAGTCAGATACCATTACATATGTAAACGAAACTGAACCCAAGCTTATTTAAGGAATGCATTTCATTTTTCTGAGGTTTATCAAAGTGTAAACGACATTGGGTCACACGCAAAGTGAATGAACCCCAAAGGGGTTCATTTTAATTTTGCTAGTGACCGAATGTAGTTTACACTTCGATAAACAACAGAAAAATTAAGTTCATTGCTTATATTTACATTGGTTTCAATCAAATCTTTCATGAAAAATCTAATATAAGCGCTAAAATTGAAGCAGTAAAACATATACACACAGTGTTTCTGCTAACAGCTGAACAGCATAAATGACGTCATGATGTCACTGACATCCAATGAGATGGTAGAGAGGCATTGTTTATGTGGCGTCATTGACGTTGCAGGTCTCAATGTAATTATTTGAATGTAAACTACATTACGTTCCAATGGTTTACTATAGGGCTCTCAGTAAATACATCAAGAATGTAAATATATACATGTACATGTAGTTTATTTCTTCATCAGAACTCAAGGGGCTTCCTTAATCCCAAATATGCTTGTGCTAATTTACCTTACTTTGCTCATAATATAAGGAGAATCAGATGGGGAGAAAGAGGGTTGACTCTTTAAATGGCCTTGAACTTAACATGTAATAGATCCATAGGTTAACATTTCGTAGAAAATTGCTGGTAGGCTAATATTTTATTGACTTTTTCTATCCACTTACCCTTTATCTTTAATCTTTTATTTATTTGCCTCTTTATTTAATATTTTGGTTAGACTACTACTTTAAATGACCTTGAACTTATATGTTTATATTCTGTCTCTCTTTCTTTCTTTTCTTAGCTTTATTTGCTTCCTATTTTTATTATCTTACGTTGACTTATTGACTGGTTTTGAAGACAGCAGGTAAGTTATGACATGATCACAGTTTCAGTTTATCTTTACATTAAGGCAAATAGGAGCACCACCATGTTTTTCTGCCAGGAAAGAATTTGCTCCAAAGGGAGCAAATTTTTTCCTTTAAAAATTGACCCCCATTCAGAAGAGGCAAAACAAAATGATAGACCTGATTCCCTTGTATCCACTCACGTTAAAACTCAGTAATTTGGGCAGAAAAACCTCCATGCAGCTTACATCAGAAACCTAAGTACTCTGATCAGGATCTGCTGTGTTCACTATTCAACCAACATTGAAAACAACAGCAACAACAACAAAAAAATCCCAGACAGCACAGGTGGCATTATTCAGAATCAGAAATTTGTGGCTAATTTGAAAACCTTAATAGCATATCTAGACTCCCAAAATAAATACTTTTTCTAAAATCTAGTAATGAGAATTTTTCATATACCTACTGTACTAACAAGGTAACAAGTTGTTTTTCATCAGCGTTTCATATTTATTATTTCATTATTGATTTGACTGTAAGATGGGGTTTTCCTCTCTTAAATGAACCTAGAAATATAAATCAGTGTTCTGTGATTCTGCTATAAGACAAGTTTTTCTTTTAAAAAACAATCTCAAAAATCTAGATCTGGGGCCGTATTTATAAAACGACTTAAGTGGTTGCTATGCTGTTGCTAAGGCTGAATTTCTACGAAGGAGATTTCCTACAATTATGAAATTTGCTCTGGAGGAACAGTCTTTGTCAGACTGTTCCTCCAGAGCAAATTTCATAATTGTAGGGAATCTCCAACATAGAAATTTAGCCTTTGCAACAGCATAGCAATGGCTTAAGTGGTTTGATAAATACAACCCATCTTGCAATATGGACCTTAATTTTCAGGATTGTTTTGGAAGGGGAGTTTTATCTTAAAAATCAGTCATCTATATTTTTGGAATGTTTTAGAGGGAAAAACCCTGTCTTATAGCTGAATAAATACAGTACTGGTATTTTATGTTTTTAGCACTGTTTTAGTACATACCATATCTTTATGATCTGTTACTTCTTGTACTTAATTGTTAATATTGGTATTTATGCAGGGAGGGGAACCAGAATTAGAGGAGGGGGATTTGGGGTTATATGTGCACCGTGTAACCATTCATGTGAGTCAGTATGAGTAGTCAAGAAGCTTTCAAATCAGCTTTATGAAAATAACATTATTGAATGGAATAGAATGAAAGGAAACAGATCTGTCAGATAATAACCTGGTATATTTCATTTGGGGAAGGGGTTTGCAGGGAGGGGAAGGGGTGGAGGTGGGAGTGGGAAAAGCATTGTGAAAAATAACAATATTGCCTGGTACATTTCTTTGTTGGGGTAAGGGATTTAGATGGGGCAGGGATGATTTTGAATTTGACTGGTAAAAAGACGTATTCCAGTCTTTGCACTTATAATAGGTTTATAAAGTCGGTATATGTTTTTGTTATGCATAGGAGAATTGGGAGGTTGTAGGAAGGTGGAGATAGGAGGAATTATTGCATAGGGTAACATGTTTTACATTGTATTACATGTACATTTTTATTACTTCAAGTAATTGTTTTATTTCAATTAGCCACACTACCATCAGTTATTTCCACTACATGTATTTTTTTCCAGGGTAAAGATCAAGGTCGTATGATTGAGAAGCCAGTCACAAAGTGTGATAGTGGATCACAGACTGATACTCATCTGTTAGAGCCAAACATAGTCAAATCATATGAATGGAACGAATGGGAACTAAGACGAAAAGCTATTAAATTGGTATGATTATGTTTATTCTTTTCCATGTCTGTTTCTTTGATATGAAATGTTCCACTTACTCTAGTTACCGGATACGGCACTTAGACCAATAACATGGACTGTAATTGTCTACAAATTTGGACAAGTTGATCATACTATACAGCCATGCGACTATCCAGCCATGAGGGTCTCAATGGGGTATCCCTGAAGTCTCAGTAATCAATCCAATTTCTGGTTAAAAAAAAATCAATGTTTTGCCTCAAAATCAGTAATCCTTTTATTTTTACAGCAGAGTAGTCAGTGGTCAATAAAGTTTTAGGCAAAATATCAGTAATCAACTAAAATGAAGCTCATAAATATCTAGTTCAGACCCTTGTCCATGTTTCCAAAAAATCTGGCAGAATGGCAGTCTCCATAAAAATGTTGTCTGTGTTAAAACAGTTCTGATGAGGGGCCACAATATAACATTATCACAGAGAGTTAACAGTCAAATTCGCTACTTTTGAACTCTGAAAATATCAATATACAACAGCTGGTAGGATTGTAGATTTTTATAGATTAAATATTTTCTCTCATGTTGTATGGGTACACCTCCATGTTTTTCTAGCATTTTTACAAAGGGGGACAACTGTTGTGACTTCCTATTTGCTTCCTTGTAGAATTTTAGCAACGACCACTGGCTTCTTCACACGATGAACGCTGAAAAATCAAACTTTTATTCTTATATTTACACTTTATTTGTGAACCTCTATGTGCCGTTTTCGTGGTAATTTGGTGTAGAAAAAGCAAACTATGGGTCGAAGAAAAGTTATATGACGTGTTCGGCCATGACGTTAAACAGCCGTCATCCTGACATGGCGTCAATCGAACGTTACAAGAACCAATCAAGACATTTGTTTACACAAGACGTCGCTTGACGACAACGTCACATGATCAATTGTCCTTCATCGGTGTATGAAGCTAGTTGCTCTAAAGTGTTCACCTATGGGAAGTCAGCGGCAAGTGTAAATATTTGACAATGAAGCTCTTCCAAAATGGAATCAACTCTTAAAGAAAAGAATTTTCTTCTAGAGGAGCAAATTCTTTCTTTCAGAGTGGACTCCCATCAAAAAGGGAAGCAAAATGAAAATGGCAAAGTTACTTTCCCTGAAAGTGAACTCATTCACCTATGTGTACGTGTATACAGTACAAACTAGTGATAATTCATAAGAAATCTTACGTATTACATTTACAGGCTAATCTAAGGACCAGAGTTACACATTCTATGCAGACAAATCTCAGCAATATGCGACGGGACACAGCCATACAAGTCTGGCCCCCAAAGTAAGTATTGTAAACACTTGTATTTTAGCCACAGCAAAATTTGGCGATTTCAATACATAGACCTTTTGACGGATTTTAATTGTGCGGATTTGTGATTTCTGATAAAACAGTCTTTCCTGCTGACTTCGTATGGGCCACTTGAGTTATTTTCATGGTGAATACAGTAATTACAATCATTTCTTATCACCTTAAAGTTTGCAGAATAAAACTGTTTATAGTAAATAGATTTTCCTATTCCTCCTGATTGTAGGTCGTAATTAGTAAGGAATGTCTAATAAGCATCCTCCTGCTTGTTGGATGCTTGGGCTCTTCTTTTATACTCATATATGTGATATCTCAATGTTAGTCTTTTCTTTCATGATCAGTTTATATCTGGTTGCATTTTAATTTAGTGATTTCCTTCTTCACCAATATCGCCAAAATAAAGTGACCACCAAATATAAGTGTTTTACAGTAACAGCTTCTATGGGTACAATGTTCATATTGAAGAGAGGTTTATTCTGCAAGAAGCTAGTGCATATCTGTCTTTTAAGAAGTATCTAGATTCTTTTTTTGCTTGTTTAGGAGGAGAAAAACATTTATCTTATTATCCAATAAATTTCGGTACATAACAACTTGCCTTTATATTTTCAGAGAAAATGCTACCCAAACAAAAGAGGATAACTATACCAATGTACCACAGCCGTCTGTGTTCCTGGCAGGGCTCAGGGGTGGGGGTATGTCTGAGCCGACAGTTATGACCAAAATGGACCTCACAATAGATGTAGATGGCAGAGAAATGGCACCATCAAAAAGAAAATAATCTAACAACTGAAGTTTTGAAATACTTAAAAAACTAAAACAATAAAAAGAACAAAAGAAGCAATTCATGAATATTTTCATGAGATATGTTTTTGCAGATGTACAAGTAAATGCCCAAATTTCTGCAAGATTTTAAAAGATAAATTTTCTTCCAAAACACAAGAAAATGAATGTACACGTGTTAAGTATCAGTATATCAGTTCACGCAGAAAGATATGGATGAACTTGAAATACAGATTCATATTGTACAGTTATAAATGAAAGGGAGACTTTTATACATTTTGCTTGAGATACAAGGGCCATCTTGAAGAGTGAGGGTTACTGTATTGTATACAAGTATTCTACTCTGAATTAATCTTAAATATTCTGACAACTCTACCATTTCATTGAACCACTTGTCAGCCTTCAAAATTGGAAAGCATGACATATCTGATGTTTTATACAAAAGTTGCCAAACAGTGTAGACCCAGATCAGAGCGCTCCTTTGGAGAAGTCTGGGCTGGGTCTACCCTGTGCTGAGACAGGCTACCAAAATATTTAGGACAACTACCTTTAACTGGAAAATCTGGAACACATGTAGAAATGCTGCTGCATTTTAGCAACATCTGTGATATACCTGTATTTCATGTACTGGTAAATTTTGTTATTTATTGTGTCATTTGTTTACAAATACAGACATGAAACAGTTACACATTTCTTCTCTTTGTTTATATCACCCTGTTAGTTCTGGCAATAACACTATCGACTCTTGAGCAAATAAGTTGTGGAAAGATGGCTTCTTTGGAAGCAAGGACAGTGCTATAAACGGTCAGTGGCCTGGTGGTCAGATGTGCCTAATTTTTGTCTCCTGCCACCATAAATCTCCAAAATAAGACCTTTAGTGGACAAAATATATCTTTCTGGCAATACTAAATAAATGGGAACTTTAGGTAGTGGATAATTTGCCTGCTTAGGTTTAATCCACTAGCTTAGCAGACCAGCCCTTAGCCAGCTGAGCGACAGTGGTTCCCCAGCTGTACTGAATTTTAAAACACTGCCCACATCCCCAAGACTTCCCCAGAACTCTATTTTCAAACCTGTAAGGATTAGAAAACATGAAGCTCACCTTAGTGAAGTACATGGGACTTTTGATGGTTACCATACACTACATATACTTATATCTCAGCTTCCAGGCCTCTTGAACTTTAGCAGTGACTGCATTAAACTGCTCCAGGTCACCTCCCACAAACAAGGTCACATTGTCCTACTTAGTGAAAATCAACACCAAGTCAAGTTTTCAAGATACTGTATAATGGAAAATTTTCGTGCCGCCAAATTTTCGCGGATTTGCCCCAAAAACATGAAGATTAATTTTCGCGTTTTTTAATTTTTGCGGATGTGGATATCCATGAAAATAAAAATTGTATTTGTCCTGTAAAATATTGGCTTGACTGAAAAATCAAGACGTACAAGCAGAGAGAAACGTAATGAAATTGTAATGACTTTGTTTTGAACAAATTTGTTTAGATAGCATCAGCTCCTTTTGGGTTTTTTTTTTTTTATTTTGATTTTATCAATAGAAGAACGCAAGATAGACATTTGTACAAATCAATGTTTAGTACACAGAAACAGTCAACTGAAATATGCAAGCAATTGATAGAATGGCTATTGTTCAGGATAAAAGTTAACAGAACTCACCGCCAATTAAAAGTAATTCAATTGTACTTGCATAATCAGGTACAAGTGACCGTTAATCAAGCGAAAAAAGTGACAGCCTGTTCAAATTGTAATTATCTGCTAATTAGCAGCTAACATAATTGCGCCGAAAATAATAGCTCTATTGATACCTACTCTTAAGGTTTTGTCGTGCGCTTTGAATATTACAAACCATATGTTTGGATTCAAATTTCCTATTCCTACTTTGTACAAACTTGGAAAATATTTCGCCGAGTTTAATTTTCGCGGATCGCTACCGACCGCGAAAATTAGGCGACGCGAAAATTTCCCATTATACGGTAGGCCCTTTATCTTGGCTTTTATAAGCCTCGCACCTTTCAACTGCACCAAAGCACTCCAAGTCAATGTCAATGAGTCACAGCATGGCTTCAGAAGTGGTAGGTCATGCGAGACTCAACTGGTCCAGTTCATTCATGATTTGCAGGCAAACCTAGACAGAGCCCACAATATAGGTCACAAACAGACAGACCTCATTATTATGGACTTTGCCAAGGCTTTTGATAAGGTCCCCCATAGATGATTGATTTATAAACTTGAGTATTATGGTATCCGAAATGATATCCCCCGGTGGATCTCTGCTTGGCTATCTGGAAGGACACAAAAAGTTGTTCTGGATGGTGTCTGTTCAGACCCTCTCCATGTGTTGTCTGGTGTCCCCCAGGGTTCTGTGTTAGGGCCCATACTGTTCTTAATCTTTATTAATGACCTGCCAGACAACATAAGCTCAACAGTCCGCCTTTTTGCTGATGACTGTGTACTCTACAGAAATATTAGACGGTCTGAAGACCAACATATACTCCAAGATGATTTGGATAAATTGGCACTTTGGGAAGAGGCATGGCTCATGAAATTTAACGTTGCCAAATGTCACTCTATGAGGGTGACTAGGCACCCCCCTCCAAAGCAAATAATCCATGGTTATACATTGCATAACCAAGTCCTAGAGAATGTATCTTCAGCCAAATATTTAGGAGTTAAAATTACAGATGACCTCGAGTGGGGTCAGCACATCAATGAAATTACCAGTAAGGCTACTAAGACTTTGGGTTTCCTTCGTCGAAACTTGACTGCTGCATATAAAACTCTGGTCCGGCCCAAATTAGAATATGCAGCGCCTGTTTGGATGCCCCATCACCAAGTAGATATTAACAGAATAGAAAAAGTACAGAGGACTGCTGCCCGTTGGACCTATAGGCGCTGGCGCAATCAAAGCCATGTAGGAGAAATGTTATAAGAACTCCAATGGCAAGACCTGCAGGAAAGACGACAGCAGGCTTCTCTCTCTATTCTACAAAATCCATAATAATCTTGCCATTGTAGATAAGAATAGGTACCAGAGTTCAGTGGAGGGAGCAGGAGAACTAGGTCCCATCCATTCCAGTATCACCGTCCAAACGCTTATACGGACGGTTTTAAGAATTCATTTTTCCCCAGGACAATTGCATGGCCTTACAACTGAAGCTGCCTCTTTGGAGACGGTTGATGGGTTTAAAGCCAAAATATAATATCCTAAGGCAGAGCAGGGGTTAGGTATGGAATGCCTGCCCCTGAGGACTTCTTGTAAATAGTTTTAATCTACTGGAGGCTTTGTCATAAATTCATATATTTTTTTTTTGTGACAACTTATGAGCCACACCACAAACCTGTCATCATGGTCATAGTTGAACGAGAGCAGTATCGATAGAAAGAAAGAAAGAAAATGAAAAGGCAGTATCATGACTGTTCAGGGAATATTGTTATGAGATCAAGGGAGAAACTCTAGCCTTCTAATGCCCCTGTTTTTTCAGCTTCTATGACTGATTGAACTCTGCTGATAGGACTTACTTCAGGGTCCAGTTGTTCAAAACTAACGTCATTAGCAAAGGTGAGGTTAAATTTTTAAACAATATCATATTATTCCAAACAACACTGCCTTTTTTGCGGAAAAAATGTGCAGTGCTACTGCAAAAGCTCCTCACAATTTTTCAGCAAAAAATTATGATTTGATTTTGTGAGTACTGTAAGCAGTAACAAATCCTTGACTAAAGACTTTTCATTTTAATCAGCCACACAAAATGGGTTGATAAACTAAGACAAAGCCAGCTAGTTTCTTTAAATATTTATTGACACTTTTCCAGTCTACATTATCACAGATACTTAGTGGACGGTAATAAAATTAAAATCCTGTACTAGCTTTATTCCTCTGGAATCTAAGTGAGTAAACTCCAGTTTAACGTCCCACCTACACAAATGACACAGGGTGACGCCAAACCTTGGTTAAAAGTGTCATCCAGAATCAAAGGCTGAAAACAACTATGTGGTAAAGGGGTACTTTTCAGAGAATTTTGAAATACATGTACTGACAGTATCTGTAATGTGACTTGAAAGGAAAACATGAAAATGTGCTGACTGTATACAGCTATTTCTTAAGGTGTATGGATACACCTCCATCTGCCATCATTTTTAAGGACAACAACTGAGTACTTGCATCCCTGGTAAGTTAAAACTTGTGAGACAAGTATTTCCAGTTTGAACTGATCTTCATTGGAAGGATATTCATACACCTTATAAATCAGCTGTCACATCCAGACAGCCTGATCAGAATTCCTGTTCACAGCATCATCAAAAGCCCTGCTGGTGGGAACATTTGTACTAAGCAGTCCCCTTGTCATGCTTAATGCAAGAGTTGCTTATCCAGAGTTTTGAAGCTGACAAATTACTATTCTGATGCCACTGTCACAAGATTTGCTATATATTCTGTCTCTTTCCCTGTCACTGTCCGTAAATTGCTACTTAGTTTAAAGATCTGTATAAAACCTGTTCCACCTCCTGTAGCTATATAATTTGTTCTGAAACAAGAAATGTAAATGTTTATCAATTGACTGAATAGTAATTCTGCTTTAAGACAATGTTTTTTGGCAACCTTCATAAAGCAGGATTCTACAGCAAAAAGATTATTACTCATGTTTTTTCTTTCCCTAGAACAACACTAGAAATTTGAGTCAGACTTGTATGTTTGCTATAAAATGGGTTTCCTCTCCCAAAACAACCTCACAGATCCATTTTCTAAGATGTCTATAGATTTTTGGCATTGTTTCAGAGAAAAATATCTCATATAACCTAACAGATTATACTAACTGTTATCTATATTCAAACCTTTTGCAAACTGTGCAGATCCAGATGAGATCCCTAATAATGAGCAATCTCATCTGAATCTGCACTGTTTGCCTCTCAGTTTGCAGTTCTGTAATGGCCAAGTTCAAAGATGGCATAAATAAGTTCAGGGCGAGTTTAGTACACAATTCAAATTATTATTAAAACATAGCTGACACTTTTACATAATCATACAATTCTGCAGGTCAATAGGCAAAGCAATGATTAAGTGGAAGAAATGCAGTCTTTAAGTCAAACCTACACTAAATTCAGCCAATTACATAATGCCCTTGCATAGGTTGCAATATAGCCAATTAATGACCTAGTGGGGGAAATCCCGAGAGCCCAAGACTGGGCAATTTCATAGGGGGAGAGGTGGAAGCAAGCCTTCTATGAAATCAAAAATTCCCCTGATATTTCCAGAGTGTCAGTAACTAACCATTCAACTGATTTATCACATCAAAGACCCTTTTGTTATATTTTTCCTTCAACAATATTTTGCCAGGGTAAAATGGCATGAATGTTGTTATTATGTGTGTGGTTTACTGTTTGCATTTAGCTCAGTGAATCATAGTAAAACAACCAGCCTAGAAAGCATCCTCCATTGCCTTAACCTTAGATGTGTATACATTTCAAAAGAATAACCAGTTTTTCTGCTGAAATGTATTCCCATTCAGCAAAATATATAAAGGATTGTTTTTAAGCAAAGTGTAGCACCCATCTTGGATTCTATCAAAACTGGAACATCCTCACCTAATCATATTTGCCAGATTATTGTCCAAGGTGCAAAAATGTGTAATTAACAAGTATCACTTTCTGCTAATGAGATAAAAACTCTATCAGCTGAGTTTAACAGATTAAGGGTATGCATGCACAGTGCTCCAGATAAAAAGTAACAAGGATAATTTAGGGATAATATTCAATAGTCTCCATAAAAACGTATGTTGAGATCCTTCATTAGAACCATCTCACCAAGACAATTCTAATGAGGGGTCACAACATATGTTTTTGTTGTGAAATAAGAAAAATTTTCTTTGAATTATCTTCAGTTATTATCCCTCTTAACTGGAGCTCTGCGTGCATATATAAATATGTGTGAATGCATATACAGTATTACCCAAACACTATAATGTCCTCAGCCATGCTGACTGATATTCAATACATAGATGAGCAGTGACACAACAAAACCAATGATGTTGTATGTGCGCCCAGCATAGACTCAGATCAGCCTTGGCATCCACCCAGTCTGATTAGAGTCTGCTGTCAGCATGGAGCTAGCTAAGACCCTTAACTACCCATTAAGTGCACACCAAAGACTCTGACCAGACTGAGTGGATGCCAAGGCTGAGTTAAGTCTTCGTCTGGCGGACATACCACTTTGTTGGTTTTGTGGTGCCATGGCTCAGATACTTACTGTGGATTAAACTGACAAGCATAGACTGGTTGTTTCTGTGGACTGGCTTGCAGTTTATATATAGGGACTGGTCTACCTTGTTTGAGGTCATAAATAAGCAGATGACCAGACTGTGTTGTGGCGGCCATGACAGTTGCTTTTACTGGTGACCATGTAGCAGAGTATATGTAACCTTCTGCTGGTTCTATTGTCATCACTGGCTGGGCCTGAACAAAGAAAACCATAATTCCTCTAAATTGGACACTTAACCAGTTACTGTAATACAGTCTACCCCCGATATCTCGAACACTGATATCTCAAAGTATCTTCCTATATCAAAGAATGTATTTCCTATTTTTATTTACATTTCATGTCCTGTTATCTCAAACTACTGATATCTCAAAGTAAATTTTCTGGTACCAGAAAATTTCCTTTGAGATATCAGTAGTTTGGGCTGAAGTTCCACTTCGAGATATCTAGAGATGACTGTAGTTCTAATATCTGAATAAGATGACTTCACTAGGATGTGTCAGAATGACAAACGTTGCAGACCTTGGTCAGACTGCTCCTCTAGGAGTGGTGAATTTGATGTGTCTAAAGTTTTGCTATGGCACTTCTATCCGAATATACAGACCAAGTTTGTTTCTCCACAGGAGATAACAACATATGAGCTGCAACATGGGAAAACCAACAAAATGGCATGTGCACCCAGCGAAAACTCGGGTCAGCGTGGGCAGTTGCCCCGTCTGATAAGAGTCTTTGATGTGCACCTAAAGGGTAGCTAATGCTCTAAGCTAGCTCCATGCAGACAGCAAAGACTCTGATCAAACTGGATGGATACCAAGGCTGATCTGAGTCTTCACTGGGGGCACAAGCCACTTTGTTGGTGTTGTCATGTCGCAGCTCATATGCCCTTTAATCTTTTGATAATTATTACCACTTGTAACCTGTATATGACTAGTATGAAACTGAAATGAAATGTTTACACTAAAATGGGCAGTCATAGGAGTAAATATCTAGTAAAACGTGGCTGTTATAGTAAAAGAATGCTGTTCTCTAAGTAACCGTTAACTATTGTATGGAGGTTTACTATCTACAAAATTATTATCTTACAGACCTGAACCTGGTTGTTCAAAGCATCATTAGTCTAACGAGCTCATTTAGAGGACAACTTGTTAAGTGTTTTATGACTTTATAACCAAATACACTAATATTTTTTGTTGAAAATGTGAGAAGCTTTTGCACTGCAAAAGCTACTCACATTTTCAACAAACAATGTTGGCATATTTCAGATATTAATATTTGAAATTTTAACAAAACGTTAACTAACAATGTCGTTAGTTTTGAATAACCATGTCTAGGAGGTTGGTTTGAAGGTAATGGTCACCATATAAACACTGATATGTTTTACCTGCAATATACTGTACAGCCGTATACACTGATCCATACCAGCACTGACAAAGGCATTTCTGTGAAAGGGGGAGCACTCTACAGAATATACAGGGCCATGGTGGGGATTGTAGGTGAAGGTCACTGGAGATCTTAGAGGTACAGATGAAACAACATGACCTGAAAATATCATGATAATGAATTTTTTTCCAGATTTTTAAGTTCTCATCAAATCCAACATTACAATTTCATAGTTAGCCGCTCCAAAATTAAATGAAGTTTGCATGGTAAAAACAGACATTCCAATAAAGCAAGACAGAGTGCACTGCACATCCAAGGAAAATGAGCAGATTTTGTGTGCATCAGTCATCTTAAGAAAATATCGCAAAACTTAATAATGGTGAGCAAGAAGTGCCACCGACAACAATTCTGGATTAGTAATACCTATGTCTCACTTCTGCTAGTCACAGCTGAGACAAAAACTCTATGTATTGAGACATTCTCTAAGTTGACTATGGCCAAGCCCACTTGCCCTAACAGCAGAAGATATTTCATAAAACTGTTGCCCAAAGGGCAAATATGGTAGACCCTGATCAGACTTGGCTAACAGTGCAGAACCTGATCAGACTGCTCCAACAGGAGCAATCTGATCTGGGTCTAAACTGTGCAGGCATTTCTGTCTGTCCCAGTGCTGTTAGCCTGGAATTTTTTGTCCGTGCCCATTTTTCAGTATTGGTGAATAAAGAAATATTTTTTTTTATTTATTTTTTTTTTTTTCAAAATGGTTCCTTGGCTTAATAAAGTCTGTACTGCATTTTGCAGTATATTTATGTTTGCAAATCTTTGCACTTGTGAAGTTTCACAAAAAATAACTTACTGCCTGCTGGATTCCCTTGAGCATGCATGGAACATTTGAAGATGGCCCCTGCTTCTGACCCCACCAAGAACATATCCTTATCCTCAGAGTTGTAGGTTATACATGTGACTCCAACCTCTTTGTCCCCTCGGACTCCTTTCACTTTCATTTTGCGAGGTAAACTTTGAGTCATTAACATAAATCTGAAATGAAACGCAAATCAGTCAAATATAATTTCATCAAGTAATGCTAAATAACAGAGCTCCAGATAAGGAGGTGTTTTGAGGATAATTTTGTGACATTTTTTTTATCCCCCGCATCATATGATGCCGGGGGCATATAGTGTTTCGGTTGTGCATATGTGTGTACGTAATTACATACATACGTCGGTCTGTACGTCCATCTGTATGTCCGTACATACGTGATCCTGTTAGACTCAGGCATTTTTGTAAGCGGTAAATTTCAGAGTTCCTATTATTGTAGCGCCGTGAAATTTTGTATGAGGGTTTATGTCAATTAGTACAAGAGGAATACACAAGAATTAGGGCAGAATGAACCATATGTCATGGTCCACTGACTTCGGACTTGGCTAATTTTGGAAGGTTAAGATTTTTGTAAGAGGTAGATTTAAGGGTGCCTTTTATTGTAGCAACCTGAAATTTTGTATGAGGATTAATATCTATAAGTACAACAGGAATATACAAGAATCAGGTCATGATGATCCATATGTCACGGTCCACTGACTTCAGACTTATGCTAATTTTGGAAGGTTAAGATTTTTGTAAGAGGTAGATTTTAGAGTACTGTTCCTATTATTGTAGCAACTTGAAATTTTGTACGAGGATTAATATCTGTATACAAGTACAACAGGAATTTACAAGAATCAGGTCATGATGATCCATATGTCTTGGTCCTCTGCCTTGGTTTCTAACCATGTTCTGTAATACACAATATTTTCTATTTTGGCCATACAGTGACTCTGAAACTGTATAAAGGGCTGCAGTTTGTGTCGCATTTCAGGCAATGCTTTGCCTGTGGCCTTTTATATCATACAAGTCTGCCTTAATGAACCTACTTGCTCTACAAGTGCCAGTACCTTAATCAAGGCACTGGCTTACTCAAGGCACTAGGTGGGAGCATCTGTGTAGTATGGACACATTTCTAGTTTATTTCTTAATGAAAACATACGTTGACATCCCTCTTTATAACCCTCTCATTGAGATGGTTCAAATGAGGGAGAAATATGGAAAATTATCTCTAACTTGTCCCTGTCACCCCTTCTTAGGTTATCTTCAGTTTCACAATTTACTTAGCTATTATAGTTTCGAAGTTCATAAAGTTCATATTGTGTTGTATCTATCAAAAGCATGTCAATTATTAACAGTTTTGAACAGTGAACATCGTGCTGAGTCGGAAGTGGTTTCTTATCCAAACAGATCATTAAGACATAAAATAATTTATAATATGACATCGCTGTTATTCAGTGGATAACATAGAGTCATAAAAATTGTATGGACAAACATGTATTAACATTTTGGCACATACATGTAATGTCGTTGACAACGACCATGTCAAAAATGTGCTTTCTTATTGAAATAATGTTCATTTTGAAGGCGATAAAATCCCATTTTAAAGGGTCATATGATAAACAGAATCTTACACTCATGGTCATTTCAAAAAATTTTTGATTGATTGATTTGATGCTTAACGTCCTGGGTAAACAGCTATGGTCATGCACTATTCCTGGGCAGGCTTAGACTTCCTAAGCGGTTTACCAGTACTAAGTGCACATACTTTCGCAAGTAACTGACAGCTGCCCTTCTTGAATCAGCGGAAGGAGAAACTAAAGTATATGGCCATACCGGGTTTTGAAAGAAATTTATGAAACTCGCCTAGGGCTTGTTTCATAAATTTCATATAAAATGACCACTTGTGTATGATCTTCTATATATACACTGAACAAAATTTCTAATTGGTCACTTTCTGCCATAGAATTAAGCCTTATGTAGATTTAGATTAGCCTGGCTACCAACTAGGACAAACAAATGTACAAATATTATTGTATTTCACAGGCAGCACAAGCGCTTATGCATTTGCAAAATGATTTACATCAGTTTGAGGGGTCTATTAGGATTTACACAAACATTGAAAGGGAGGTAATTTGAAAACGTCAATATCAAAATTAATACAAGTGAAAAATGCATGAAGACAAAAAACATACCTCATGTTTTTATGATGAGAAACTTTATTTACTTCTGAAATATCATGCTTTTGTGGGAGTTTGATGCAGCCTGTATGTGTTTTCAAAGCATTCTATGGTTTACATAGAAGGGGTCATAACTCTAATACTACAATAAAGTTTTGATTACAACATTGACTTTCAATAAGAAGATAATTAGCCCAAAATTTTGATTATAATTTTATCCAAAAATACAGTTAAAAAATCATATTTCTGCATATTAGAAAACTGACCAATTAGAAATTTTGCTGAGTGTACTGCCTCCAGCAAAGACTTGCTTGAGCAAATGAAGTAACAATAAACTTATTAAAAGGAATGCTGTAATACTCACCCATCTTTTAACTGTAACTTGCGAGCCTTTCTGTCAATTTTCCACTGTAGTATCTTGCCATCACTGCTGGCACTAACCAACTAGAAAATATCACATCTTCTGTATTATGAGCCCTAAATGGGGAATCATTTTTTTCTCATTTCTGAGGCTCCAGTGTTCCAGATAAGAAGGAGTAACAGAGATAATTTAGGGATAATTTTCCATTAAAACATACACTGTGACCCCTCATTTGAATCGTCTCACAGAGACGGTTCTAATGAAGGGGTCACAAAGTTTTTTTGTTGAGAAATAAGAAAAATTATCTCTGAATTATCTCGGTTACCCCTTCTCATCTGGAGCACTGTTTCTCCAAAAAGAAACACATGTGATCCCATTAGAAATTAGTTCTAACTGGTTTACTTTACAATGAGAAAATTTGCTGTCTCTGGCCCTAAAGTGGCTATGCTGCATGTTATTTTGCAATAAAAACTGGCTATGTCCTGTGAAAAGGGACATAAAGCCTTAGGAAAGTAAAAACAAACAAATCAGTCTTTGCACAATTTGGAAACTGGTCAGAACTTCTTACATTCCCCAGGATGAACACACTGTAGTAGACCTCTTATAAAAGGATTTTGTTGCAAAGGAAGCTAACGGGAAGTTATGAAGTTTTTTCCCCTTTTAAAAATGGCAGAAAAACATGGCGATGTACAGATCCAAATACTCACGGCCACATAGGACTGGCACAACCAATATATTCTAATATATTTTAAAACTGCATCACACCAAAAGCTAACTTATTGCATATGCCAACTGGAGTCTAAACTCACTCATTACATTAATGCAGTCAAAGGACCTGGTATGATAAGGGCCCCATTTTCGGCCCCCATTCAAATTCTCTTAAAATTGCATGGTTTCTTTTGCTTATCATTTGTGCGTATGAGAACAAACAGAAATAATATGTTTCAGTTTTGTTAATTCTCAGAATAACATGATTTCTGACATGCCTATGTTGGTTCAATAATATGAAGAAAAATTTTGTAAAAAAAAATGAGTATAATAATTTTTCCTTTAAAATAATATGTAATTTACAATAGCTTTTGAAAGCTCTTGATAATAGGCTTTTGATGAAATGCTTATACGTTGGGTACTACGACTAATTACCTGTGCACTGCACAAGAACTGTCAAGGTACCCCACCCACTCAAATTTGCAAGTCCAGAGACGCTAACCGAAAAATTCAAACAGATCAAAATGAAATGTGTACCAAATCATTCCTTGTGTTCTAACTAAGAAAATGAATACCCACAACATATGTTTACTTTTCTATGAGCGGAGATATGGGCGTTTTTGTGTTGAGAAAACAGGGAAAATGTTCCAAATGCTGCCACTTTGGTAACAAAAAGTTAAAAATAAAGCATAAAGCCTGGTCTCCAGCACATTTAATATTTTCATGGCAAGTAAATATATCAAAATCATGTCTGCATATGAAATATAAAATGTGCTGGAGGCCATGCTCATATATTTTGAAAGCCGCAAAGGCTACCAAATTCGTCATTTTTGTCAGAATCCGCTGGGGGTACGGGTAGGTTCAAGATTAACAAGAGCTGTCGCCTGACAGCATAGCTCGCCTGAATAGGTGCTTGCCCATCACACAGTCGCTATGGTGGTGTGGACTGCTATTTATAAAACATTTATAAACAAAAGCTATCTCAGAAATGTCTTAAAAAAAAAAAAAAATCCACATGAAATTTCAAAGTCCATGAGCTTAAGGTCAAAGAACTAAGGGGTAGGGGGGAGGAGGGCAGGGCTAGGATGTATCAAAGCCTTTAACCGTTATCTAACATCAGTCCAAGTATTAGTATCAACTGAGTCCATTGTGGCACTGTGAAATTATGTCTTCATTAATATAAAACTAATCAAAATCTTTAAGACAAAACTCAAAGTCCATGACCTTGACATCAAGGTCATCCAGTCGGGTAAGTATATAGTGTTTTGTAAAAACTCAAAAAAGTGATTAACATCAGTTCAAGAGTAAACTTAATCTCTGCCAAGCATTATGAATCAGTACACAATTAAAAAACTTTATTAAAGACCAAATTTCCTAAGTCCCTGACCTTGACATCAAGGTCACCGAGCAGGGCTGGGGTAGTACTCTGTAAAACTTTGGACTAATATCTAACTACAGTGCAAATATAAAAAGAATTCATCTATGGTTTCAGGAGATATGTGTCATTAAAAAACTTTAACCAAAACATCCAATCAATAAAAAGACAATTTTCTAAGTCCATGACCTTGACATCAAGGTCACTGAGGGGGGTGGGGGTAGTACCTTGGAAAACTTTAGACCAATATCTAACTACAGTGCAAGTATCAAAGGAATCCATCCATGGGTTAAGGAGATACTGGGCTTTAGAAAACTTTAACCAAAACATCCAGTCCCAAAAAACTCCCAATTTTCTAAGTCCATGACCTTGACATCAAGGTCAAGGAGTGGGGTGGGGGTGGTACCATGTTAAACTTTGGACCAATATCTAACTACAGTGCAAGTATCAAAAGAATCCATCCATGGGTTAGGGAGATATAGGTCTTTAAAAAACTTTAACCAAAACATCCATCCGGACGCCGACGCCGACACGGACGCGGACGCCGTGGTGACAACAATAGCTCTTCCTGAACTTTCGTTCAGGCGAGCTAAAAACAAATATTTTATGCAAGAACTGGTTGATTTTGTATTTGCTGTTACATTTTAGGTTAGAACTTTCCTATGAATGCATTTTAGTTATCGAAATAGAACTTTTGAAAAATGAGTTTCCTGGGGGCCAAATATGGGCCTTATCATACCAGGTTCTTTCACACACCAACAATCTATGGTCTGTATAGTGTGAAAAGTGAAGACTCTGATCAGCCTGTATGGGTGCATTCTCCCCACAGCATGCCTCATTTATATTCATACTAAACTTTTAAAGCACCAGCAATGAAAATACATGAGCCATCTCCTCTGGATCTATACTATTTGCCCTAAAGTCTTTGAATTCTCAATATGATATAGCTTGGTAGAATTTGCTCCCCATGGATCAGATTCATTCATTTACGAGTAGAACCCATTTGCAAGGGCTTTGTCATTCAGTAAAGTAAAGAGTAAGTCACAAAAGGTGTTTCCCTTTGCAGTGGCGTAGCCACAGTTCTGGAAATATGGATACTAACAAAGGATTTTCAACAACTGAAACAGAGCTCCAGATAAGAGGGGGTACTGAAGATAATTTGAAGATAATTTTTCTCATTTCTCAACGAAAACATATGTTGTGACCCCTCATTAGAACCGTCTCGGCGAGACGGTTCTAATGATGGGTCACAACATATGATTTAATGGAAAAATAAGGAAAATTATCCCTAAATTATCCCTGTTACCCCTTCTTATCTGGAGCACTGAACTGAAACATCTCAATGTCTTCCTAAACCCATGTTTCTCAGACTTTATAGATGCTTGAGCATCTCTGCTACTGCCTGGCTATGGCCCTGCTTTGTTAAAATGGTGGGAAAAAAAGCATGGAGATGTACCCAATCACTGTAACTTGAGCAAGTCATTAGTGTTCATGCTTACATAAATTTTCTTTCCTTTTGAACCGGTGATCCAGTAAACTTTTGACACAGGCTCCTGATGTGAGTCATCGTCAATACCTGAAGATGCCACAACCAGGTCATCTTCACGACTCAGATCCCACAACATCACCTCACCTGTGGTAAACAAGTTTGCAAAGTTTTTTATGCTCCCCAAAGGATAAGCTTATATATACTGTAACTGTAGAAATGTTTGCAGTGTACTAATGTTAGCTGATTTTGTGTTATGCAAGTTTGTGCAAACTAAGATGTCCGCAAATACAATCACATTGCATGTAGACTGGTCTAAAATGGGTCAAAATTATTAAACTCCTACAAACGGGGCATACTTTTGTGAAAACAACTAAAAAAAGAAATATTACAAAGTTAAAATGGGACATAATGCCAGACATCCTTAATGTGGTGTTCTGCTGTAGCTATACCTATCTAATACAAAATAAAGAAAAGTACTTATTTTTTATGAATGTTTTTTTCAAAATTTCAGATATTATAGCAAAAGATGTAAATTTTCTTGAGTATAAATGAAATAACTATAACTGTAAGATTCTACTGTCACAGCAAAACTCCATGTATTTTCTATCAGGCTGATCTTGGTCTTCGCTGAGCACAGTCATCTTTTTGTTGGTTTTCATATGCGCCCATTCATTTAATATTGATCTTTTTTGCTGTACATGTACTTGGGTTTGCATTTAAAGGTATAGTGACATTGGGCATGTTATTTGCCGCTCTACATCGCCTTATATTTTCACAAATGGACTTGACGTTACTTGTTTTTCACGTACAGTCTATTTTCTTCAGAAAAGGAAAGTTGAAACCTTAAAACCCGTGTTTTGTCTTATTTTCCGACTTATTTTATCATCTTTTGCTCTACAGTTCAAATGATGTCAAGGCTTAGATATGCAGTAAAATACTTTGCTTCTCTTTTTTACATCACAATACATACCATTAAAGGTGCCCCCGGCTATTATAGCAGGATTTTTAGGATGGAAAGCCAGACACATGAGACAACTCGGAATTTCAATGACGGTGTCAGGTTTCTCCTCTTTAATATTCCGTCTGTCGAGATTCCAGGTACAGAGTGACGTCTTGTGTGTACACCAGTCTTCATGCTCATACTGTCCAAATCTGACTTGGGTTAAGAAAAATATACATGTTTTAAAAGAAAATTATCTCAAACTAGAGCTAGCTTAGACACTAAGCTACCCTTTAATCTCACAGCAAAGACTCTCATCAGACTAGGCGGTGCCACTTTGTTGGTTTTGTCGTGTCCCCGCTCATGTGATTGTGAGATACATTGGCCACCTTGTATATCTTTCTGAGAATTCAAAGGACAGAAAACTAAAGTGAAGACCTAAATGAGGGGGCTCATTATCAGCTGCCTCATGTAGATCTACTTTGTTTGCAAGTAAACTATTTTCATTTCTGGAGATTTAACATCTAAGACCCGTATCAAGCAATCACCTTTAAGATTCCTTTAAAGGCTCCATTAGAAGCAGTCTGATCTGGGTCTGCAATGTTTGCTCAGACCTACCTGTCCCAATTTTTAGAATTTTCACTAGTAATTTCACTAAAACTCGACAGTAAATCTCCAGCTAATAGAAGGATACGAAGCAGCTATAACAGATCCTGTGCAATTCCAAGACAATCCTGTCACCTGAAACTGTAAGATACAGAAATAAGACATAGGAATAAATCCCTGTAGTTTTGATGCCATTCTTACAAGGGAAACAAATTTATTAGAAAAGTGTGTGTTCCTGGTAAGTATACTTAAGGACAAAAGTTCTGCATCCATGTTAAAGATACATCAGTGCAGAACTTTTGTCCTTAAGTATAGATCTCATTTGCAAGGGACTACTTATAAAGGAAATAATTCCCTCTCCAGACAGCAGTTTTTTCCTTTAAGAGCTGCCACCTAAGAGGGGACTACTCTGAAAGGAATCAATTTGATCTCTTGAGAGAGAATAGTATGTTTTCCAGAACAGTAAATCCCTATCCCTATTGTAAGGGGGGCTACTTTTAAAGGAAAGAGTTTGCTCTCTTGGGAGAGTAAATAGCCCTCTAAGAAGAGGAAGGCAAGTATTTTCATGTTAAAGTGGTGTATCCATACTTCTTATGGCATAAGCTGAAGACCTAGGAGTTTCACTGGCATTACAATATAATGTATTTACAGCTAATATAGCATATCCAAAATGCAGTTCTAACAATAGTTCTGCAAACTGCAATAGCAAAAGATTTCAATTTGACTGCTGGCAATTATGTTATTTTATCCTATGACGTCGCATCTGAGAGTGTAATAAAGCCATGCAATAAAAACGATAATCCACTAGTGGATTAAATATGCAAATTACGTCGTAACGTTACGTGTTGACGTCCATAAACACGTTGTGTTTTCTAATGGCGAAATCATGACATTTTAGTGCAAAATTTGCTTATAAAATGCGATTTCGGTGTCTATGATAAATAGAATCTTGCATTCGTGCTCATGTATTATTGAATTTATTAAACTCGTTGGGGAAAACGATAAGATGCTCTGCAAAGCCTCGCATCTTATCCTTTTCCCCAACTTGTTTAATAAATTCAATAATACATGAGCACTCATGTAAGATCCTCTATTTATCATATTTCAGCAGTTTCCTTGGTGAAATGAGCTGCTGTCAGCCACCCAAAGATTTTCTAAAAGTTAACATGCACTGTACCTGTATGAAACAGGAAAATGATGCAGTCATTTTAGAATGACTGTTTAATAATGTCTGTTTGTAAAACAGAAGTTATCTTACCTTGCCAAGGAAATCTGGGTGAGACAAACTGTGTTCACATGTGATAGCTGAAGACTCATCTTCCCAACCAATGTCAAACCCTGGAATTATACAGCACAACATCAGGTTACATTTACACTGGACATTGTACCGTCTTTATTTGGTTATAAAATACGGATTTTTCCGTTTCTAAACACCCCCAAAAAGGGGAGGGCTGTAACTAATGTTGCGAGAACTTTGTAGCCCAACCCCATTGTATATAAAGGCAATAAAATATATTTAACCCCAAAAATCTAGATCCATCTTCTAAGACTACATTAGCAATTGTATCAAATACTATGGTAAATTTAATATTGACAGCACTGACATAATTCCAAATTTTTACTTTTCCTTCAGTATGCGGTGCTCATCGAGGGGAGAAGACAAGTGGATTATCCAGCCCTGTTTATGGCAACAATGAATTGTTTTATTTATTTATTATGTTTTATTGTAAATGTATCTCACACTTACCAAACAGTCTTCTTATCTGGAGCTCATGCACTAACAAATGTGTTACTACCACTGAATCTGAGCGGAGTCAAACTGCTTCTGACTATCCTAACAAGAGGGCCATGATGGCCCTGGATTGCTCACCTGAGTATCCTGTGACCTTAACCTCAGAGACATCCATATGACCGACAGACAGAGTTTCACAAAGATTAAATGGAAAATGAACCCTTTATTGTGTACCTAAGGTTTTTATAAGATTTTGACCCCACATGACCCAGTTTCAAACCTGGTCTAGATTGTCTATTGTGTACGGTTTTTATAAGATTTAACCTAATGACCTAGATTTTGACCCCACATGACCCAGTTTCAAACCTGGTCTAGATTTCTTGGATATGAACATTCTGACAAAGTTATCAAAACTGTGCCCTCTAGAGTGTACACAATGTTTTTCTACGGTTTAACCTAGTGACCTACTTTTTGACCCAACATGACCAAGTTGTACCCTTGGTCCAGATTTGTTGGAAACAAACATTCTGACAAAGTCTCATGAAGATTAGAACAAAACTGTGTCCGCTAAAGCGTTCACACTGTTTTTCTAAGAACTGACCTAGTGACCTAGTTTTTGACCTGATATGGCCCAGTTTCAAATCTGGTATAGATTTCATGAAAATAAACATTCTGACAATGTTTCACATAGATTGGATTGTAACTGTGCCCTCTTGAGTGTACACAAGGTTTTTCTAAGATTTTACCTAGTGACCTAGTTTTTGACCCCACAAGACTCAGATTCAAATTTGGCCTAGATTTTATATAAATAAACATTCTGACAAAGTTTCATGAAGATTAGATCATAACTGTGCCCTCTAGAGAGTGCACAAGGTTTTTCTAAGATTTGACCCAGTGACCTAGTTTTTGACCCCACATGACCCAGTTTCAAAGATGGTCTAGATTTCATTTAGATAAACATTCTGACAAAGTTTCATGATGATTGGATCATAACTGTGCCCTCTGTGTCATTCTAAGATTTATTTCTATTTTTAGCTTTGGCGGCCATTTTGTTCAGCGGAGTGGAACCGTTTTAGCAATTTTTGTTCAGAGTCATGAGTAATACATTTCTGTGAAATTGTTTTGAAATCGAGCCATTGGCTTCAGAGACGATGATGTTTACAGCTTTTTTCTATTTTTAACTCTGGTGGCCATATTGTTCAGCGGAGCAGAACCGTTTGAGCAATTTTGGCAGAGGGTCTCCTAAGGAACATTTCTGTGAAATTATTTCAAAATCGGCCCAGCAGTTTTGGAGGAGAAGTCCTTTAAAGATTTTTCTATTTTTAGCCCTGGCGGCCATATTGTTCAGCGGAGCGGAACCGTTTGAGCAATTTTGGTAGAGGGTCTCCTAAGGAACATTTCTGTGAAATTATTCCAAAATCGGCCCAGCAGTTTTGGAGGAGAAGTCGTTTAAAGGTTTTTCTATTTTTAGCTCTGGCGGCCATATTGTTCAGCGGAGCGGAACCGTTTGAGCAATTTTGGTAGAGGGTCTTTTAAGGAACATTTCTGTGAAATTATTTCAAAATCGGTCAAGCAGTTTTGGAGGAGAAGTCGTTTGAAGGTTTTTCTATTTTTAGCTCTGGCGGCCATATTGTTCAGTGGATCGGAACCGTTTGAGCAATTTTGGTAGAGGGTCTCCTAAGGAACATTTCTGTGAAATTATTTCAAAATCGGCCGGGCAGTTCTGGAGGAGAAGTCGTTTAAAGGTTTTTCTATTTTTAGCTCTGGCGGCCATATTGTTCTGCGGAGCGGAACCATTTGAGCAATTTTGGTAGAGAGTCCCCCAAGGAACATTTCTGTGAAATTATTTCAAAATCCGTCCAGCAGTTTTGGAGAAGAAGTCGTTTAAAGCAAAAGTTGACGCCGGATGACGGACGCCGGACGACGGACAAAGACCGATCACAATACCTCACCTTGAGCACTTCGTGCTCAGGTGAGCTAAAAACTCGAAAGATTGATACATACAGGTCTGAGCGAACAGTACAGATCCAGATCAGACTGCTCTGACAGGAGCAGTCTGATCAGATTCTACAATGTTTTCCATTCTGCATCTTTTGGATGCCTTATCGCATCGTAAATCCAAACTGTTCCATTTTGAGGACAATTATGGTAATTATTTTCGATGTCCCAATTTTTAGATTTTTTTACTGCAATCAAGCTTACCATCAAACGCTCTGCTCCTTAGGTTATTTGTGAGTTGTCTTGATATGTACGGTTCTATTCTGCGGAGGAATTCCGGCAAGTTTCCGCTAACATCCTCGGCAAGACGTAACTTCTTCTTTGGTTCGTCATCTGTTTGAATCTGAAACAGGATTAAAATTAAAATTTAGCACAATAATGCCTATTGAAGCAACAGAAAGTTTTCATGTTTTATTCTGTAACAATTCACTGTTTTGGAATTGCTGACGTCACTGGCAACTACAGGTACTGACGATTTTTGTGATGTTTTGATGAACTACCTTGACGTTAGATAATGTAAACTTTCTTATTCACCATAAAAATGCTCAGAAACATGTACCGGTACATTTTGATTTGGGATACAGAGGAGAATATTGGTAGAATCATGCATGTACATACAAAACTGTTGGAAGAATTTGTAGATAAAATTTTTTTCAGAATTTTTGAGGAAATTATGTCCAGACTATATTCTATAACATTTAGAGGGTACTTTGAGATATCTGTGTTCGAGATAACTGGAGTCCACTGTACTTGTTTTCTGGAAATACTCAGTAGTAATAATGCACAGTGATAATGATGCACCATGCCCATCCATGAAATCTTAATGCAAGCAGTCTGATCTGGCTCTGCACTGTTGAGTAAGTTATTTCTGTTCCAACTATGTATAGCAAAGGAGCAAGGATGCATTTGCTGTAAATACCATATTTTTCAGGCTTTAAAATGGCGTTTTCCCACTGCGAGAATGCAGCTAAATATCTAAATTAGTCTTATAAATTTCTGTTATGAGATGGGGTTTTCATTCTAAAACAATCCCAAAAATCTAGATCCATCTTATAAGATGGATCTAGATTTTTGGGATTATTTTGGAAGGGAAGAAACCTGTATTATAACAGAAGAAATACTGTAGTCCCTGCTCACTGCTGTACATAGTTGGAACTATGTACCCAAACTTGGCACCAAATGTTCATGCAAATGTTACAATATGTTTTTAGCTATAAAACAGGGGTACAGGTATTTCCCTTCTAGATGGATCCTGATTTTAGCGATTGTTTTGAAAGCGAAAAAAAAATGTAATAGTTATACCATGTTTGTCCACCTGTACGAAGAGATAATCCACCAGCTCTAGCAAGTGGATTATCTCCCGTATCAGTGGACACACCATAGTATAACTATTTTATACCACCCTTACCAGTGTAGACCTTGCTCACTGCCAGATATTTCATGTTAAACTTGGCATATTCTGACAAGGGTGGTATAAATTAAAATTAATACAAGAATGATTTCGATATTTGGGGTCATTTAGGAGGGGATAAAAAGCCCTGTCTCACTGACAAATTTTTTGCGGTATGGACGAATAGCAAGACAAAAGCTATATATCAGAGGTATATAAGGTGGTGTTTTAAGGATAATTTTGAGACAATTTTTCTTATTTCTCAACAAAAACGTATGTTGTGACCCTTCATTAGAACCGTCTCAGTGAGACGGTTCTAATGAGGGGCCACAACTTATGTTTGGATGGGGAAATATGGCAAATAATTCCTAAATTATCCCTATTACCCCTTCTTATCTTCAGCTCTGTCCTATGTTGGAGGTTTAATAATTAGAACTTACAGCTTCATCAACATATTTGTATGACTGTACGGCCTCGTCTGACACTAATAGCTCATCTGTCTGAGTTTTCCCATCTGCCAGAGACCTAAAGAAATGAATGTACATTAACGTGACTAATTTTGGGACACCTAAAATAATTAATTTTCCACTAGGGACAAATGGAAAATTAATTATTTTAGGTGTCCCAAACTCCCAATACTTAAACACATCAAGGTATTAAAAATCTAAAATAGACGATGATGCCTGATACTTCACTTCAAATGAGTTGAACAAAATTTGTGTCTTGTGAGCCTTGGTAAGCAACAGTTTAGAACTGTCGACTGAAAAAAAAGAGAAATTACATATTAACACAAAGAACACAAAGGCACCATGGGTCCACAGAATTACCCAAAAGCACCAAAATACTGAAAAGCACAGAAATATTGAAAAGCATAGAATTACCAAACAAGAGGGCCATGATTGCCCTGGATCGCTCATCTGAGTATCATGTGAACCAAGAACATTCCAGTTATCTTACTAACCTTGGCATAAAATAGGGCAAGGTCAACCCAGGGTCATAATATGAAGTATCTATGATTGGCCAAGGTCCCCAATGCTACATGCCAAGTTTCTCTGCAATCAGCCAATCAGCGGGTCAAAAGCTAAGTCATTAGGTCAAATCTTTAAAAAAAACTTGTGTACACAATAAAGGCTTCATTTGCCATTGAATCTTGTTGAAACTCTGTCGTACCTGTGGACATCACAGAGGTTAAGTTTGATCATGGGTCATGTCAGTTTGAAAACTAGGTCACTAAGTCATATCATTGAAAAACCTTGTTTCACAATAGATACTTCATTTTTCAATGAACGATTGTAAAACTTTGTTCGAATGTTTGTTTAGACAGTGTCTTGGCCAAATTCCAAATTTACGGATGAAAACTAGGTCACTTCAAAAATCTTCTTCAGAACCAGTGGCACATGACGAAGTTTCAAACCTGGCCTAAATTTAATGGAGATAAACATTCTGACAAAGTTTCATGAAGATTAGATCAAAACTGTGCCCTTATGAGTGTACACAGTTTTTTTTCTAAGATTTAACCTAGTGACCTAGTTTTTCAATGGACATGACCCAACCTACACTTTATATTCATATTAACATTCTGGCAATGTTTAATAAGAGAATCAGTGGAACCGGTGGATGCTCCCCGAAGGGGTGCAATAGTGAAATGGGTATCCTGATAAAACTGCCCTCTATATATAAGTGAAATTTCATTAGAGTACCTTTATACTTTCAAAGATATGCCCTAGGCAAGCAAATGAATGAGAAAAGAAAAAGATGGGAAATAGGTCCAAAATAACTTGCAATGGGGTTATTTGTTTTGTGATCTGCATTGTCCTCTATCATTGTGTGAATTTCATTCACTCCTTTTCAAATCTTTTGGAGATATGCTCCATAAAAGCATCAAGGGAGAAAAAAACAAGAAGGGAAGTAACTCCAAAATAATTTAAAATAGGCTTATTGTTCTTGTGCTCTGCACTCCCTCTCATTGTCCTCTATCAATATTTTAAGTTTCATTACATTTCCGTCAACACTTTTAGAGATATATTCCAGACAAGCAAAATACTGGAAAATCTAAGAAGGGAGCTAACTCTGTAATTACCTGTGACAGGGTTATGGTTCTTGTGCTCTACACTTCCTCTCAGTGCCCTCTATTAATGTGTGACGTTTCATTTAGTTCTTTCTTTCTATTTCTTTCTTTCTATATATATATATATATATATATATATATATATATATATATACTGCTACATCCTCTCTCGAGGATGAGGTGTACTTTTGTACACTCCAGTGTTGCAGGATGAAAGCCTACATATAGTCATGTAGCTATAGTAGGAATCTTTAACCTGCACAGGGGATAAATTCTGAACTTTACTGCACTCATGTTATATGCTATTCCTATATACATGTACATATTTGTTCCTGTCTCTTTGTGGCAGTAAATAATGAATTTATTAATACTGTATGTCGAATTAATTCGACGAAAATACTTCTCCATCTCAATACAGTGGTGGACCATGTTGCTAGTTAAGCAACGTTTGGCTCGGTTAGTGCCTGGATGGGTGACCCAGGTGATTTGGGAGGTTCCAGGTGTCCTGCAATAATGTTGAACTCTGTCTATTGAAAGACTTATAACTCATGAACAATTATTATAACTTACTTTAACAAATACCTTAGTCTTGTACTAGATGTTTGTAAACTGATGAACGTTGAACTCTGTCAAATACCAACTAAGATGGTGAGCGCCCAGGAAACAGATGATTTTTCCCACTTCTGACACCATTGCAGGATACCTGGAACAGGTTACTAGAGTTACCGGAATACACCTTATTACCGGAATATACCGGAATACACCAAAATAAACATTTTTATTATCAAAATTAACTTAAATATTGGTAGAATAGATAAATAAGAACTATTTCCAGCTCAGATATTGCTATTTTTGCATCTGTAGTGAGAATAAATAGACCACGGTATGGGCCACGGATAGGTATCACTGTGCAGATTGCAAGCGGGTTAGGGTCTTTGTATGGGTCATTCACTTGCGGTTTTTTACATGCAGCTGTTACTAAAAGACATATTTTGGATAATATACATTTATTCTGGTAATATAATAGTGTATTTCGGTAAATAAAAATGTGTATTTTGGTATATTCCGGTAGATTCCGGTATATTCCGGTGTATTTTGGTATATTCCGGTAATTAAGTGTATTCCGGTATTTCTAGTAACCGCCTGGAACCACCCAAATCACCTGGGTCACCCATCCAGGCACTAACCAAGCCAAACGTTGCTTAACTAGCAACAACAGTCCACCACTCTAACCAGTCGCCATAAAAGCATGCTTCTACATCAAGGCGCTAGTAGAGGTATTTATACCCGTTCACTACACTACTCCCTCCTTTTTCTTGAATACCGGATGACTATCTCAATCGGCAGGAAGTAGTGCTCCGTGTGCTCGTTCCTACTTCTGACACCATTCACTGGCCTTCACTGGATCGGTCTGCAAGTGCTGTACGACATTAAGTTACACGTCGCTAGCAACTTTCTTTCTTTCTTTCTTTCTACCGATACTGTCCTCGGTCAATTTTGACCATGATGACAGGTTTTTGGTGTGGCGCATAAGTAAACAACGGCATAAAATCTTTGAAATCTTTGAGCAGAGTCAATAAAACCTTAAATCTGCAAGCTTTATTGAAACTGAAAGTACCTTTCTTTCCTCCAAGATGATTTATAATCGACTCCTTCAAGAATTTCATCGGTAAACATATTTTTGACGGACGGAATGTTGTTTACAGTGGACTTCCAGTGGGTAAAAGCAATAGCTCGGGTAAAATCCGATACCTGTGAGCGCATTCGGCATACAACCCCAAGTAAACTGGTACTCTTAAAGACTTCAATGGCACTTGATTAGGTAGAAAAGAAAGCGTATGAAAAATAGAAAAGCAAGAAATAAGTTGACAGACAGATAGGAAGTGAAGAAAAGTTTGCAATTTGCGTTTTCAGATATCCATTAGGTATAAATTAGACCATTCGGGCTACCATAGCGGCCTCTGGGTATACACCCAACCGGCACTGCCCCAGAAACCTTCCAAGCCTACCTTATCAAAAAGTTAGGTACTTAAGTGTTTCGCTAAAATACCCAATCTTGGGTTAGTAGGGAACGGTCATTGTTTATCAGTTGGGGCTTGGAGGAATTTAGGGGGTGGGGAGAGGGGGGTTGCAATTTGAAACTCTGTCCCGCTGGGGGGTGGGGGGGTGGGGGTGTCAATATGTTTCGTGGACAAATGCTGAGGGGGGGGGGGGATGAAATGAAATGCTTTCTTGTACTTTTTTTTCAATATGGTTTGGCTTCTAGGGGACTTCGTCCCCCAGACCCCCCTTTCAACACAATTACTTCCATGTTCCTTATACAGTATAACTTGCGTAACCCACCATGAAAACAACACATTGCCCCACGCACACACGCACACACACACACACACACACACATACACACACTATGAGACATGCTCAACGTCAATGTGCAGAGGGACCTGGTGGGATTCAAACTTGTGATCCTATGATCATAAATCTGGTGCACTAGCACTTCGCCACTACGCTCCATCCACGGAGGACGGTCTTGAAAACTCTTTGGGATACATGTAACACAGTCTGCATGTTCATAATGACAGACCAATAATTTGTTAATGCTATGTGTGTGTGTGTGTGTGTGTTGAAGTCAGGTCCTGGGAGGTGGGGGGCATGATATATGTTCCTATGTTTCTGTTGACCTTCATTTTGCCGTGGGTGGTTGTGGGGGGAGAGGGGGAAGTGGTGGTGGTAATGGGGGGTGGGGGGTCAAAATTTTATTTTCCTTGATGGTGGGGGGGGGGGAAGGGAGGCGGACAAATAAAACCTAAGTCATTGGGTGGGTCATGAAAAAATATGTGGATCTCTTAAAATTCCTCCAACCGCCCCCCCTCCCCACCCCAGCTGATAAATAATGACCGTTCCCTTAATATAAGGAAAGAACTTGATGTCACGATGTTTAACCTACCCTAGCATAACAACTAACCTAACATAACATATACTCTCACCTAACATAACGCCTAACCTAACTTAGCATAGTGCACAACCTATATAACCCCTTAGCTAGAATAACATCTAAACTAACATATTACCTAACACAGCACCTAACCTAACCTAACACATAATCTTGCCTAAAATAATGCCTAACCTAGCTTCGCATAACACCTTACCTAACAGAACCACTAACCTAGCATAACATATAACATAGCACATTACCTAACCTAAAAGTTATAAAGGCAATAAAATATGTTTAATCTAATCTAAACCTAATCTAACACATGGTCTTCACCTGATATAATGCGTAACCTAAAATAACACATAACCTAATATAACACCCAGCACAACATATAACCTTACACACAACCTTACCTAACCTAGCATCTGAGCATAACACCTAACCAGTGATCTATATTGATTACTGACATAACATAACACCTAACCTAACATTTACATTATACACATAACAACACAACGCTTAACATAATTTTAGGTAAAATTACACCTAACCTAACATTTACAAAATACATAACATAAAGTTAGGTTAGGTATTTTGTGTTAGGTATTTCAGTGTTCAGCTCCTACCTAGAATATTAGAGTGGAAAGCCCCTACTTGCAGAGTACCAAGTCAAGGGCCTCAGAAACAGAGGCTGGCAAAGAATTCCTCACTGAGATGGTCATTGGAAAGAAACTGTATTTGAAGACATCCGTTCTTGATGGATTTGTCTTAGCTTCTTGGTGTGATAAGCTCTTGTTCGTGTGTTGACCGTTCTCATTAGGGCCCACCAGACGAAGTCTGTGGAGGCTTAATTGTGGTCCTTGTTTTATTCACAGCCATGCTTTCGTGTCCGTGCCATTTCTATGTCATCCTTGAAAATATTTTGACCAAACCTTGCATACTTACTCACTATAGTTTCAGGATGTGCAGGGTGCAAGAAAAGTAATCTAGCCTCCTATATCTTACAGAGTTGTGGCCCTTGTTTTGATAACAGTCATGATTTCGTATCCTGTCCGTACCTTATTGACTCTGTGAGATATTTTCATCAAACCTTGCATACTTACTCATTTTGGTCTGAATGTATACAGAGTAAAAGAATGGAAACTCCAGCTTACTGCTTTACTGAGTTGTTGCACTTGTTTTAATCAGCCGTGATGTCGTATTTTGCCCATAACCTAATGACTCGAGCCTGAGGATGTGTAGAGTGCAAGAATATTATGTCTAGTTTCCCCCCTCACAGAGTTGTGGTCCTTGTTTTTATCACAGTCATACTTTTTCTTTTCCTGCAAACAAGAACAAAAACATTAAGTGTTTTGATGTAACGTGCTTTCGAAATTCGCGTTAAGCTTTTCAGGACAGGAATCTTAAAGTATATAGCTTGCTGGTGTACTGTAATTTTATCAGAGGCTTAATTCCAAATAACATTAAATATGAAGGAACAACGTGACAACAGAAAGCTGTTATTGTAATTCCTTGTAGGGGACATATGACTTAAATGCCATCAAGAGTCCCATGAAACGAGGCCCTATTAGTAACTATGTTTCTAGTTTTTATTAATGATCTCCTAGACAATTTAAGGTCTTCTGTTCGCCGGTTTCCAGACGACTGTGTCCTTTATAGGAACATTTCTTTCCCACAGGGTTGTAATATCCTGCAAGAAGACTACGTTAGCATTGAACGCTGGGAGGACGTTAAATGTAGCCAAATGCCAGTCAATGGGCGTGAACCATCATTTCCCACACAATTTTATCTAATTAGAGGTTACATAATCTGATTTTTGAACAGGTTCAGTCCGCCAAATACTTAGGTATCACGATAATAGATAACCTAGAACGGGGTCAACATATATCTGAAATATCGACCAGTTTAACACAAACCCTAGGGCTTCTTCGCCGGCACTGACACCCAAAAAAAACAAGGAAGCTGCATATAAACGCTTGTGTGTCCAAAACTGGAAATGCTGCACCAGTTTGGAACCCACACACTACAACTCACTCCTGTCAGACTGAGAAGGTACAGAGGACGGCAGCCAGCTTGTTAAGTTCTCATACCCACGGTACGTGCGCCGAGCGTCAGGAGAGTTACAAACTTTCTTCAGACAGTTGACCAAAGGAAGGCATCACCGATTATTCAAGACGCACCACCGAATCAGAGACGCGGCCAGGAAAGCTGAGGGGCTTCGGTATGTTAAGGCATATTTACGTTGATCGCCACAATCACAACAAGTAACTAAGCCATTAAATTACATTTATATCTACAACATATAACATACAACATATAATAAGACATAACTGTTCCTACTGATGTTTATAATTGCGATCGGATTCGCAATCAGAAGAACTGCTCACTTGATTTAAGTAAACGATACTGCTGAAATTAGAGCTTGACTGCCACTACAAAACCTACAGCAGAAACAGAAAAAGAACCGTCACTAATGAGACATTAAGCTGCAATAACTGATACTATATATCTTCGTAAACGGCACTGGTATCAAAACGAATCTCCGCAACAGGGTTGTCTCTTCCTAAATATTTCCTCCGGAGGTAATATGGCTAATTACCACATAATAGAATATCGCATTGTGACACTGTCGCCACCAAGCACGACACCACGTGTCCTCGGGTGTAAATGGCCAGCAGTTGGATTCAAATACTACCCTCGCTTAGAGGTTATTATCTCCAAAACAGCTCTATGGCGTGGGGATTGTCCCCTAAAGCAGCTCTATGGCATAGAGACAATGAAGTACTAAACTTCTGGTGTAGCCGTCAACAAGTTTCTCAATGTAGCTCAGGCTCTTGTTGACTAGTCAACAATGTACACCGACACGGGATACCAATGTCGGAACCTGCCTGAAAACAAGCACGATTGTGAAAAATCTCAGACAAACAATTGACCTCTTAGAACAGTGCAGCCCATATGGAATACAAACGTCAAAACAACACAACAATTGTGACGTTGTTTCAAGGTTGTTTCAAAGTCGTCCCAATGGCACGTTGTTCAAAGTTGTCCCAATGGCACAATAGTAAGACAGTACGAATAATCAACCAAACTATTATTCCATAACGATAGCACTGTACCATATATACAACATGTATATCATAACGTTAAACAACGGAAGTGCAACAAGACAACCTAACGTCAATATATTACGTTGCAAACATCGCACAATGGCGACAAAAATGGTTACTTAAACTCAGACAGTACATCAAATGTCATCAATGATAAATCTTGATGGACGATGCATGGAAGATATAACGTTGTCGATGAAACGTCAAACTGGAAAGTTTGCCCAAAGTTTGCCACAAGCCCCCTAGGCAATCACAAAAATTGTATGACAGAATAATATTCAGCAATGCTAAATGCAGAATAAGGCGTGTAATCAACGTGCCAATATGGTCACAGCAACGTCAAATCGACGACGATACAACGTTGGCATAACAAAACTATAGCTGACCAGATAATATGTGAAACTACGTTGATATCTCGTAAAAATAAATTAGATGCACCGATAACGTCGGGCTAACGTAACAGCACACCATCGTAGACTGAACAATAAGGCGTAAAGAATTTATTTGCTGTAAAATGTATGAAAGAAGCGCTTGTAACGAGTAGTGAATGTCCTTACCCTATTCCGAATCCGGCAGCCAAGACCAGCCTGCGCCAATGCAAACAAACTGGGAAAGCAAACACCACCAGATTATTTCACAGCAGAATAAGATTACATTTAAAATGAGAAAAATACTCACAGGTTTACTTCAAGAATTTCTTCAAGACAGTTACACTCTGACTGACCATCGAGCGATCTTATATATAGCAAGGAGAAATATTCGGTTAACCTACAGAAAGTCCGCACGTGCTCTCACTGAGTCAGTCCCAGGACCATGTATTTAAAAGCCCACTTCGACTCGAACTGTAGTAGCTACTATATTAACTAAAGTTCCAGTCAAAGTGCGATGGTAGCTACTAAAATGACGTCATGAACTTACTAAAGATCTACTAAAGATCAACCGAGGTCTGGACCGCCGTTACTCTAGTTGCAAGATGGCGGCCGCTGAAGACTCTCGCGATAACACAAGTATTTGTTTTTCTGAGTTGTTTCTTTTCCATAATTTTAGGGCACATTTTATCATTCAATCTATAAAATTATCGTTTTTAAAGACGACATACACGGAAAAGGCAATGAAATGCACAGTATTTATTTCCGTTTCCATGACAATCTACTATTGTAGCAACTTTGGCGTTCGACTGGTAATGCAAGTGCGCATGCCCAAAAATACTACTGTGGTAGGAGCTTTGGTTCGGGTCGAAAAGGGCCAAAATCAGCAGATTACCGCGTCAGCCGACAACCGCGGTGCCCCAAAATGAAGCCTCTAAAAACTATCAGAGAAATGGCATAAATAACGACTGCAGTCAAAAGCACATCTCAAATGTAGACAAATGTCAAAAACAAAAAGAATTTTACCAATAGAGACTAATCCTAATTTGGCATGAAACATCCACATGATCTCCTTATCTTTTGCGCACACACATCACGCTTACTTGTGCTAACAAGCTCATCCGATTAGAATAACAAATTACCGCCTATATATGTTATAAGTACAACTAGAACCTAAACGAGCACGGCAAATCCTGAACTCACTTGATAGCGAAACATAGGCTTCCTTTAAGGGAGAAAAACAGAATCATGTGTTCTGTTTTTCTGCATGATGAATCAAGAGAATTCAGGTAATGTCGACATCCGGCATCCCTATGGATTACACAGATTATGTATTCACTTTATACACGTGCGGTGGTACGGCATGAATACTGTCTACTAAGGTAAGCTGCCCCAAGGCCGCCTGGCCAGGGATGGGGATTATCCTAAATCCTTGTTGCTTCAACTTCATCATCTGATGATGCGTGAATTAAGTGCATTAGCGGACTGCATAAACGACAACGGTTTATGGTAGGATTCTAGCAATAACTCGACACCAAAAAAGATATTTCTGAAACTTTCCACACCCTAAACAATAGCTAAGCATTCTTTATCAAGAAGTGAATAATTCCTTTCCACAGGAAGAAGTTTTTTTACTAGCATATGCCTCACCTTCTAATTCCTGGAGCAAAACTTTCAGAAGCATCAGTTCTAATAATGAAGAGATTGCCGGAAAACAGGAAGACGAAGACTCGGACTGCAGATAAGTCTACTCTTAAGTGCTTGAAAAGCCTTCTCATGTCACTCCTGCCAATTCTGAAATTTTATTGGGTTTATCTTTCTTAGTCAAGTCCGACAAAGGAGATGCTACGGCCGAAAAATTGGGTATAAATCGCCTGTAGAACTCAGCCAACACTAATAATGATTTCATCTGGTTTTTATTAGTTGGTCTAGGAGCTTCTCTTATGGCCTAAATTTTATCTTCTCGGGGCATTACACTTTGGTCACCAATATTATGACCCAGGTATTCAATTTTGTCGTATCCGACCATACAATTGGAATATTTGGCTGTGAGTTAGCTTATCTGAGACGATCTAAAACATGGCTTAATGATGACACATGCTCATGACAGGTCTTCGGAAACACCCACCGGGTCTGTAGTTAATAATCCGATATCGTGCTGAATCAAACCAGTCTGTCAAAACAATTGGCTATAGCAGAAGCAACGCCGTAATCTCATCCCTCTGTTCGGGCGTTAGTTTATCTGAAATACTTACAGCCTCATAGGAATATTTAATAGTTCCTACCGGGAAAGTATATTTATCTAAAGAAAAATCAGTGTCCTCAATCTCGTCCATTTCGTCATTCGCAACTGATGCGAAAGACTAATCGAGTTCGACTACCGGTTCTCCTGTCATTAATTAATAAGACGCCATGTATCGACGCTCTACATACTGCTCAAGTAAATTGGCATGGTATGTACTACATACACCCTGTATCTCTATTCTATAATCCTTCTAAAGCTTCATAAGGTCCTTTCCACTGAAGAAGTATCTTTTTTTATTACCACTAGTAGGTAGAAGAACTAACACTATATCCCCTACTTTAAATCTAGGAGACTTAGTTCGCCTATCGTAAACTTCTTCTGTTTACCTTGTACCACCTTCAGTTTGCTAACTTACAAGTTTGTTCCATCCTATCTCTAAATCTGCTACGTGCAGATAAATCGACAACACTTGTTCATCCCCTATCTCTTTTGACCAATTTTCCCTAAATATTGCCATGGGACTGCAAACATTACGACCATACAATAATTCATATGATGAAAGCTCTAAGGTTTCTTGAGGAACGTTTCTAATGGTAATAAACACGGCGGTTAAATTTTTATCCCAATCACGGGGACGTTCCGCACACATTTTACGAAGCATTTGCTTCAGGGTAAAATGGAAGCGATCAAGGAGACCAATACAGATAGGATGGTACGTACGAGTGGTTAATTGCTGAAGTGACAGCAATCTGCTGACTTCCGTCATGACCTCTGAGTGAACTGGGTCCCACAATCAGATAACGTCTCATCAGGAACCCCCACCCTACTAAACATTGCTACAAGAACCTCAGCAACACGCTCTGTCTCAATAATGGGCAAAGCCACTGCTTCAGGGTATCGTGTAGCATAATCTGTCATGGTTATTATATATCTGCTTTTTCTATCACGGGATTCTATCGGGCCTACGAGATCAGCTGTTACTATCTTAAACGGGGTAATTTTCCAAAGGGAACCCGCATAACCCTACATTTCTTTGACGCATGTCGCAAGGTCTACAGAATCTAGATACATCCTAACAAACACCATGTCAAAAGAACTCTGTCAAAATTATTCTGTCCGAGGTTTTCCTTAAAACTAGATGACCAGCCATCAATGACTCACGTGCTTACTTAAAAGCCATATCTCTAAACGTACTAGAAATCAGACCACTCCTAGAGACTTTTTTTTCTCCACTATTAATATCACGACACCTAGTTATCGTTCCTGAAACACACCGATTTTATATTGCCTAGCTTAGGGTCATTAGATTCGGCATCTTTGAAAGATTCTCATTTACCACCTAAGACTTGCTCGGGTACTTCGAGCTTTTTACATATGCAGCTACCTCTTGCTTGAAGTGTGATCTAGTAACTATATCCGCTATCAATATTCCTCTATATTCCTGTATTAATATCACAACATCTGGTCCATCTTTCATGTAAGACCATCACGAAAAGAGGGTTGGTGGGTGGGCAATGTACAGATAGATCTACTACATAATTAAAAATAGTGCCCCTTAGCGCAGCGGCAATAGTGCTACTTCAGAAGACATCCCCTTATAGTAGCATAGCGGCAATAGCGCTACTTCAGAAAGCATTCCCTTAAAGTAGCACAGCGGCTATAGCGCTACTACAGAAGACAGCCCTTTTTAGTAGTGCAGCGGCAATAGCGCTACTTCAGAAAACACCCCCTTATAGTAGCAAAGCGGCAATAGCGCCACTTTGGAAGACATTCCCTTATAGTAGCGCAGCGGCTATAGCGCTACAACAGAAGACAGTCCCTTTTAGTAGCGCAGCGGCAATAGCGCTAGTACAGAAGACATCCCCTTATAGTAGCGCATCGGCAATAGCGCCACTTTGGAAGCCATCCCCTTATAGTAGCGCTGCGGCATTAGCGCTACTACAAAAGACAGCCCCTTTTAGTAGCGCAGCGTCAATAGCGCTAGTAGCGCTGCGGCATTAGCGCTACTACAGAAGACAGCCCCTTTTAGTAGCGCAGCGACAATAGCGCTACTTCAGAAAACACCCCCTTATAGTAGCAAAGCGGCAATAGCGCCACTTTGGAAGACATTCCCTTATAGTAGCGCAGCGGCATTAGCGCTACTACAGAAGACAGTCCCTTTTAGTAGCGCAGCGGCAATAGCGCTAGTACAGAAGACATCCCCTTATAGTAGCGCATCGGCAATAGCGCCACTTTGGAAGACATTCCCTTATAGTAGCGCTGCGGCATTAGCGCTACTACAAAAGACAGCCCCTTTTAGTAGCGCAGCGACAATAGCGCTAGTAGCGCTGCGGCATTAGCGCTACTACAGAAGACAGCCCCTTTTAGTAGCACAACAGCAATAGCGCTAGTACAGAAGACATCCCCTTTAATAAAGCAGTGGAACTGTGCTACTTTAAGTCATCACCTTTCAGTAACTCAACATTTTATTCATCCCTGTGTCTTCAGTCATAACTCAGTTGACATGCCAAAATTCAAAATTTATGTTATCTTTATGTTTATACTTAAGACTTTTTTGATCTGACATTATTAGACCAACTCCCTACAGCGTCAGTGCAACCAGGTGGAACCAAGTTGATCCTGGGAACTGGAAAGGGTCACAAGCAATGCCCAGGTTGAGCTGAACCAGGCATATTGTCACCTTAATAAATGGCCTGAGAATGTCACAAAAATGCTTATTCAGTGTTACTGCACCTTAATTCCTGGAAGCAATGAATCCAAAGCTACCTGACACAAGACAACCATTTGCAACAAAATTATTATGCAAGGGCCCGAAGGGCCCGGGATCGCAGGACCGAAGGCCCCTGGGTCAATGCTATCTTGGCGGATCTGTTCATTACTGAGCCATCTTGGCGGTGGCCCCTACTTGGATTCTTTTCAATTGTAGCACTGCTTACTATCAAGCATGATCGAACCAGCTCTTTACTGATGACACCGGACACTAGACAAGCATCACGGCCGAAGGCCGCTGGGACAAAGCTCCCTACAGGGTCAGTGCACCAGATGGAGTCAAGTTGATCCTGGGAACTGGAAAGGGTCACAAACAATGCCCAGGTTGAGCTTTAAGCACAAAGTTACCTTATAGTTACCATCTACTAAAGGGAGAAGCTTTCTTAAGTGGCGCTAATGCCGCTGTGCTACTAGAGGGTGAAGTCTCCTGAAGGAGCGCTAATGCCGCTGCGCTTCTACAGGGTGAAGTCTCCTTAAGGAGCGCTAATGCCGCTGCGCTTCTACAGGGTGAAGTCTCCTGAAGGAGCGCTAATGCCGCAGCGCTTCTACAGGGTGAAGTCTCCTGAAGGAGCGCTAGTGCCGCTGCGCTTCTACAGGGTGAAGTCTCCTGAAGGAGCGCTAATGCCGCTGCGCTTCTGCAGGGTGAAGTCTCCTGAAGGAGCGCTAGTGCCGCTGCGCTTCTACAGGGTGAAGTCTCCTGAAGGAGCGCTAGTGCCGCTGCGCTTCTACAGGGTGAAGTCTCCTGAAGGAGCGCTACTGCCGCTGCGCTTCTACAGGGTGAAGTCTCCTGAAGGAGCGCTAATGCCGCTGCGCTTCTAGAGGGTGAAGTCTCCTGAAGGAGCGCTAATGCGGCTGCGCTTCTACAGGGGCAAGTCTTCTTAAGTGGCGCTAATGCCGCTGCACTACTAGAGGGTGAAGTCTCCTGAAGTGGTGCCAATGCCGCTGCGCTTCTAGAGGGTGAAGTCTCCTGAAGGAGCGCTAATGCCGCAGAGCTTCTACAGGGTGAAGTCTCCTGAAGGAGCGCTAATGCCGCTGCGCTTCTACAGGGTGAAGTCTCCTGAAGGAGCGCTAATGCCGCTGCGCTTCTACAGGGGCAAGTCTTCTTAAAAGGCGCTAATGCCGCTGCGCTACTAGAGGGTGAAGTCTCCTGAAGGAGCGCTAATGCCAGTGCGCTTCTACAGGGTGAAGTCTCCTGAAGGAGCGCTAATGCCGCTGCGCTTCTACAGGGTGAAGTCTCCTGAAGGAGCGCTAATGCCGCTGCGCTTCTACAGGGTGAAGTCTCCTGAAGGGGCGCTAATGCCGCAGCGCTTCTACAGGGTTAAGTCTCCTGAAGGAGGGCTAATGCCGCTGCGCTTCTACAGGGTGAAGTCTCCTGAAGGAGCGCTAATGCCGCTGCGCTTCTACAGGGTGAAGTCTCCTGAAGGTGCGCTAATGCCGCTGCGCTTCTACAGGGGCAAGTCTTCTTAAAAGGCGCTAATGCCGCTGCGCTACTAGAGGGTGAAGTCTCCTGAAGGAGCGCTAATGCCAGTGCGCTTCTACAGGGTGAAGTCTCCTGAAGGAGCGCTAATGCCGCTGCGCTTCTACAGGGTGAAGTCTCCTGAAGGAGCGCTAATGCCGCTGCGCTTCTACAGGGTGAAGTCTCCTGAAGGGGCGCTAATGCCGCAGCGCTTCTACAGGGTTAAGTCTCCTGAAGGAGGGCTAATGCCGCTGCGCTTCTACAGGGTGAAGTCTCCTGAAGGAGCGCTAATGCCGCTGCGCTTCTACAGGGTGAAGTCTCCTGAAGGTGCGCTAATGCCGCTGCGCTTCTACAGGGGCAAGTCTTCTTAAGTGGCGCTAATGCCGCTGCGCTACTAGAGGGTGAAGTCTCCTGAAGTGGCGCTAATGCCGCTGCGCTTCTACAGGGGGAAGTTTTCTTAAGTGGCGCTAATGCTGCTGCGCTTCTACAGGGGGAAGTTTTCTTAAGTGGCGCTAATGCCGCTGCGCTTCTAGAGGGTGAAGTCTCCTGAAGTGGCGCTAATGCCGCTGCGCTTCTACTGGGCGAAGTTTTCATAATTGGCGTTAATGCCGCTGCGCTACTAGAGGGTGAAGTCTCAAGAGGTGGCGCTAACGCCGCTGAGCTTCTACAGGGGGAAGTTTTCTTAAGTGGCGCTAATGCCGCTGCGCTTCTAGAGGGTGAAGTCTCCTGAAGTGGCGCTAATGCCGCTGCGCTTCTACAGGGGCAAAGTTTTCATAAGTGGCGCTAATGCTGCTGCGCTACTAGAGGGTGAAGTCTCCAGCAGTGGCGCTAATGCCGCTGCGCTTCTACAGGGTGAAGTCTTTTTAAGTGGCCCTAATGCCACTGCGCTACTAGAGGGTGAAGTCTCCAGAAGTGGAGCTTATGCTGCTGCGCTTCTACAGGGTGAAGTTTTCTTAAGTGGCGCTAATGCCGCTGCGCTACTAGAGGGTGAAGTCTCCTGAAGTGGTGCTAATGCCAGTGCGCTTCTACAGTGGTAAGTCTTCATTGCCACAGCACTGTAGGTCCAGTGTTCTATTGACGCTATCAGCGCAGCGCAACTAGTAGTTTCTGTGTTTACTGACAGCGCTAATGTCGCAGCGCATCTAGTAAATAGGTCCAGTGTGTCTATTGGCGCTATCAGTGCAGCAGTCAGTGGGCAGTTCTGTGTTAGTTCTGTGTTTTCTAAAGGCGCAGTTGCAGCAGCTCAGTCAGTGGGTAAGTTCAGTCTTTTTTATTGGCGCTGTTTCCGCAGAGCAGTCAGAGAGTTAGTTCTGTGTTTTCTTATAATGCCGCTGCTGCAGCCCAGTCAGAGGGTAAGTTCTGAGTTTTCTAAAGGATCTGTTGCTGCAACCCAGTCAGTGGATAAGTTCATAGTAATGGCTCTGTTGCCCCAGCGCAGTAGTAGGTGTGTTTCCTGGTATGGATCCTACATGGTAACTTTGAGCTGAAATTTCGTGATGGCTTACATGAAAGAATAACCCAACATCTAGTAATCGTTCCTGAGACAACACGATTTTTACATTGCCTAGCTTAAGGTCATTGAATTGGGCCTCTTTAAAAGATTGACGGCTACCACTTAAGACCCGCTCGGGTACTTTGGGCTTTCTTTATGCAACTTCCTTTTGCTTGGATGGTGATCTAGTAACCAAACCTACTGAAAAGAAGTGCGAAATGTCAGACAGTTTAGACCAGTCTATGTTACCTATCACCAAATCATACAATGGATCATCGATCTCCGTAAAACTTCCCTTCATCATTTCTAACTCCTTTTCGTGCTCTAACTTTAGCCTTTCTAAAGCTCCATCCTTTTTCTGCTAGTTCTAACCTGAACACTCTATCCTTATTTTCCTGCTCTAACGTTTGCATTTCTAATCTAGATTTTTTTGGGGGAAAAGTCTTAAAGAAAGCAACACCATAATGTATAATTTACTTTGTTAGAGTTATTTATCCAAATCTTGTTGTATTGTTTCATAATTGCTATACTATATGTAAAAATAACAAAAGGTGTCGAAACTAAACATGCAGAAAAGGGCGAACCCTCACAATGAAGTGGCGAAACCTCTTATGGCGAACATGCAGAGTGGCGAAACCTCCATCATCCGCAGGCGCGATCTCACGACCTTCAGCGCGACTTTCTGCACCATAACGGAGCGTCTTTAACCACTTAACCACGGCGCCTTCGCCTTACCACCCTTAAAAGGGTACCAACTTCAGGTTATAGATCAAAGCATGTGCACTTCTAGACTAGTTCCTTGCGCAATGCCCGCTTCATGACTCACTACAGTAGTCTACATGTATTTAGTCGCCTGGGAACAAGGCAAGTGCACTTGGACGGACACTCGGCACCAAGTGCGTGCAACTAAGGTTACGTGCCGCTGAGCCTGTTGGGTTTAGTTTAGTTTAGTTTAGTTTAAACATATTTAATTGCCATATTGTTATGCAATGGGGTTGGGCCACAAGTTCTACCAACATTAGTTACGGCCCTTCCCCTACAATACAAATAAAAGGTGAACAAAGGCGATACAAATATAAACAAAAAATCAGGTTAAGTATAAGAAACAAATGCAAATAATAAAGGAAAAGGGAGAAAGGTGTCAAAAAATTAGGAGAAATAGAATACTATAAAGAAGAATAGAAGTAACAACCAGATGGGCACGCAACAAGAATCAACTTTGAATCAACGCCGATTCAACGTTCAGACACTGAATCAGCATTTTTCCAATGTCGATTCAACGTCGCTCACCCCCCTGGGCGTGTAAATAAGAATGAAAACTAAAGTATGATAAAAAATAAGAAGAAAATATAAAAATAAAGAAGATAAAGGGAGACTAGTAGATATTAGACGATATTGCAGAAGAAGGCATCCAAGTCAGAGCTTGTCCAGTCCTAGAGGACCACCAGTTATCGCAGGTGTGACTCCAGCCCACCACAGGACAAAAGAAATCAGGGTGCAACTCTGCCCGTGTCTTTTATGTACTGCTGTACAGCCTGAAATAAAAGAAAATTATCGTTATCAGAAAGGCCCGATTTTCCAAATAAAATAGTTTCTACACTAAGCGGATGAAAATTATGCGTTTTCCTAAACATGAGGATTCGTTTATCTATATATTTATTACAATTAAAAAAATAATGATTAGCATCTTCCGTTTCATACCCACAGCTACATGCTGGGGAGTTACTCAAATAATTCCTAAATAAATCGCCGTTAAGATTACTACATTGATTTCGTATTCTTGCATGCATCACTGATAAGAAACGGTTTCCCTTCAGAAAATATTCGGGCACTTTTCTTATACCAAATAAATGCAGTTTTAGTTGATACTGAAAAGTCGTAAAAGTTTCACATTGCTTTATATTTGGGCTTAATTCATTCCATAACGAGACAGCAGAAGGCAGACAAGACTTACGGAACAGTTCAGCCTGTTGGGGAACGTCGTTAGGGAGCGGTCATTATTTATCAGCTGGGGCGGGGGAGTGGGGGGGGGGGGGTGGAGGAATTTTACGGAGACCACATATTTTTTCATGACCTACCCACCGACTCTTGGGTTTTCTTTGTCCACCCCCACCCCCACCCCCCACCAACATGGAAAATAAAATTGTGACCTCCCCTCCTCCCCCACCAAAAAAAAAAAAATAATTAAACAGAAACATATATCCCCCCACACACACACACACACACAACCAAGAAACACACACCACACAGACCACACATGACAAAGAAGAAAAGAACCTTCCTAATGACACATACAGAAAACAGCAAATACATTGTATCATCACTTATATGAACATGCAGATTGTCTTATTACAGCCAATGTATGCATCCATACAATTTTCAAAGGCCATTCTCTGTGGTGGAGATAGTGGCAAAGTGGTAGTGCACTGGACTCACGATCTAAGGATCCCAAGACTGAATCCTACCAGGTCACTGTGACCTCTTTTTTTTTTGAGGGGGGGGGGGGGGGCGCTTCTCCCCCAAAAGCCAAACGATATTGGAAACTATGAAGTTCAAGAGTTTTGATTTTGACAGCTATATTACAGAAGGGACATGGCAGTAATTATGTAGAAAGGGGGTTAGGGGGCTTCTCCCCCAGAAGCCAAACGATATTGGAAACTATGAAGTTCAAGAGAATATCATTTCATGCCCCCCTTTCCCCCCCCCCCCCCCCCCCCCCAGCATCGGTCCACAAAATATTCTGATCCCCCCCCCTCCCCTCAGCATAGCAGGGTTTCAAATTGCAACCCCCTAAATTCCTCCAATCCCCCTCCCCCCAGCTGATAAATAATTACCGTTCCCTTAGGAGAATCGAACTGAACTGAACAGAAGCAAGTGCACGTCACTCTGGTCAGGTCAAACTGAATGACTAGAGTTATTGCTCGAACACGGCCAACGTGTTAAACTTGCATAATGGAGGCTGCAAGGAAGCGAGTTACAGACGAAGCCCAAAATGTAATGGAATCTGTTGACAAAGAGCTACTACGAAAGATGCAGGTTGATATATTTTATAGAGCTGATAAATTTGAACATGTCTATGCCATATTGAAAAACTGTCAATCGGTTATGTGTTTGTTCTGCAGAGATGTCATATATTTTCGCGGAGGAAAGCTGTGACCTTCATGCCCCAAACACGGACGCTTGGGGTCAGTAGGTGCATTTGGTCGAAATTGATCTCCTGCAGCTTTTTTTCTCACTTATTTTTGCATTTTAGTATACCTGAACACCTCCCTACTGAGATAAATGGTTTGGTCATGTACATACCTGCCAAGTTTTCAATTAACAAAAGAGTGAGACTGCGCGCGAAGCCTCGATTTAGCCCCCTTTTCCACGTTAGTTCATTCGCGGAGAAACCCATTGACAATGAAAAAGAGTGAGATTTTTTGTGTCATTTTTTTTCTCTTTATGTGAAACTAGAGATTGGGGATGGCAGTGAGGAGGAGTAGGATCAGTAGGTAGTTCTTAAATGAAGATAAACATCAAGTATTCTTATTTACAGTTTTTATATTACTAAAGTTTTATACATTGAGTTTGTTGAAGTGATCTGCTATCAAAAATGGCAAGTAGTGTTCTGCAATGAAGTTGCTAAAGAGAGTTTCAGCTCTGATAACATCTTGGTCAGTCTTGGTTACAAAATCTTTTGACGTTTTCAATGACCGACTGTGAAAATCTGTTACCGTGCTTTTTTTACATGTATTTACGGCGTGGGAAACACTGAAATGCCTTTGGCAAAGTTTACAAAACGCAAAGCTGATGCCCTTTTCACTCTATGTAACCCAGGTAAACTCGATCTCCCATCCATTTTGGTACTTTGATGTATAAACCTTTTTTTTTCTCCGGCGTTTTCATGTTGTCAATATTCATGTACATAAAATTTGGTCGGTTTCGGCTCTAATCGCTCTTGAATACTCGAGTTATTTTTACCCACGCTATTTTAAGACTAGGGAGTGACTATCGGCACGACCGTCTTGCGGATAAGAATCCTTATCGGCACGACCGTCTTGCCGATAAGAATTCTTATCCGCAAGACGGTCGTGCCGATAAGAATCCTTATCCGCACGACGGCGGTCAGATATTCTATAGACAAAGTTGCAATCATTCTGAGAATTATTATTATTATGGTATAATAATATTATTTCATTTCTGTTTGTAAATAATTGTTCTTAAGTATTTGAGTCACAACACACAATGTTAATTTCAATATTATTTTCTTATAAATTCATCATTGAAGCCTTTTGACCGTTGAACATAGAGCCGGCGAATAATTGCGAAAATGCGAATTATATATTTCAACATCAGTTGCTGAATACTTTTTATCTGGTCGGATAATCAGGTTAACGTTTAAAACAAGTTCATTACAGTTAAGACACAGTCGGATGTGGGTATGACAACAGCTGTATATTGAACATTTGACATTAAGTAATTCAGATTATCGCTCTCAGACTATCAGCGGCTTTAGCGCAGTGGTAATGTGCGCGACCTTGCAACCCTACGACCCGGGTTCAAGACTCCACATGGATTTTTTTATTATTATTGTTCTTTTTTTATTTTTTATTTTTTAATAAAAATCATTTGTCGCATAAAACATTTGCCAATTAATAGTTTATTTTGTTAACCGACATAAACTTATTTCTAACAAATCTTTGACCTTGACAGACAAGCTAAATCAGGAAAATATTTGATTGTGACCTGCTTGTGTCAGACTTTTCTCCCAGCAAAGTTTTTGTCAATATTTTGTTTACGGCCTAATTCCGGCTCATTCTAATCATTTTAAATTCATCAATTTATAATATGTGTTACCAATATTAAATGTGTTGAAATAAACCATTGATTTGAATGAGCAATAGAAACTAATCTTTGATTTTGACTGACAAATTACTGAAAGAAATCTAGACTAATAAATCCTTTTAGGAAAATGTCGAAACCTATTAATAAATAGCATTACATAATGTAAATGTATTATCGAACAAAATTAAATTTATTGTAGCAGACTTAACTGGTATAAAATGAGTCAAAAAATCTTTACCCTTGTCCAACAACTGAAATAAATCTTTGACTTTGACCGACAAGTTAAAGACAGTGAGTCTGATAAATCATGCCTAACTTTCTTTTAATAACTTGTCGGTCAAAGTCAGTTGTTCTACTTGTCTGCTAAATATTGTCATATATAACAATTGTTGGGTTGAACTTATTAGTTCTTGTTGTTTATTTATTAATTTTTTGAATTCTCAGGATTTGTACATAAGCAGAACAAATAAAAAAAATAAATTAAAAATGGTAATTAAACCAATTTTTCAGTGCTAACTCATACTATCACTCTGACTGAATACGTTTTTACATACATATGTATAAACGATACAACCTGTGCACATCGAACTGGAATATGCCCAAAATAAGATTGCCCCCGTTAGCGGTAAAGCTGGGTGCCGGTTATCAGACGTTTCAACAACTAAAAGATGGCCAAAAGATGCGTTTATACCATTTTTAAAGTTATTTAATATCCTCCATATGAAATGCTGACACAGTGTAGTATGAAACCATTGTAAGAAAGACCATAGCATCTGTAATGGAGTATCTGATCGCCGTCGTGCGGATAAGGATTCTTATCCGCACGACCGTCTTGCCGATAAGAATTCTTATCCGCACGACCGTCTTGCCGATAAGGATTCTTATCGGCACGACGGTCGTGCCGATATCCTCAGCCTTAAGACTATCGGAAACCTTTACCTATACCTATTTTTAGACCAGGTGACAAATTTTCCCGGAGATAAATATAGATTCGGTGACCGAGATTGTCCGAATGCAGCGGAAGTTGAGAGAAAACACGTTTTTGACGATCCAGAGAGCGCAAAAAAGATACTTTTTTTAGTATTCTCCGGTTTAGAGTGAAATCGTGAGCAAGCGAAGGAAGCGTGAGTTATGGCTATTTTTCAAAATACGATCGTGAGGTCGTGGGAGGTGTCCAAATTCGTGAGGGTCACGCACAAATCGTGAAACTTGGCAGGTATGTCATGTATAGATAACGTATCGATATCTCCCTTGGCTTAAAAAAACACAAGATATGCAACTCCGTGTTGATCAATGTTGACCCCTCTCTCGGTAAACAGGGCTGCGCCTTCCGAATTCAATGCAATCATCTAAGATACTTACGCCTCTCAGTTCGCCAGACATTGGCCTTTACATGGACACTGGCATCATTTCAAACTTTTTCTCACCTAATGTGTTGAAAAATAAGGACAAATATCTTGATTTGCAGTGCGAGGGACAGTGTTTAGAGACTGTCCGCGTGGCTCTGCTTCCTGCTGAAAGCCTTGGCAGGAAGCAGAGTCACGCAGACAGTCTCTGCAGGAAGCCATTTATCATGTACAGAAGTCTCTGCAGGAAGCAAGAAGTTCGCGGACAGTCTCGGTGGAAGCCAAAGATGATGTACAGTCTCTGCAGGAAGCAAAAATTGGCGGAATCGATTATTACAGTCTCTGCAGGAAGCAAAAATTGGCGGAATCGATTATACCCTGTAGTTAAGCTCTGTTTCATGACAATGTGAAGACAGGTGAGACACCATGTTCCATGAAAAATAATTGACGACACGAGAAAACCAACAAAGTGGTTATGCACCCAGCGCAAACTCAGATCAGCCTGGGCATGCGCCCAGTCTGATCAGAGTCTTCACTTTCCGCATGGAGGTAGCTTAGACCCTTAGCTACCCTTTAGTGCTTAGCGAAGAGTCTGTTCAGACTGGGCGGAAGCCCAGGCTGATCTGAGTCTGCGCTGGATCAGCCTGGGTGCACAACCACTATCTTGGTTTTCTCGTGTCGCGGCTCAATTATTCCTGTTTTATTTCATTTCAGGTTGATATGTTTCAATGCAGTATTAAATGTTGTGAGAACACCTCTTCAAGCATGGCCGATAAAGACAGTTGCCTGGAAGCATGCTCATCAAAAATAAACCAAGCACAAGTTTTGATACAGGATCAAATCAATAACTTTCAGGTAATTGTCAGTCCCTGGGATTAATAACACAGAATAAAATGACTCGAGAATAATCATTTGTTTTAGAAAATCTGAAGTTTCTGTTGAAAGAATTTCAGTTTTTAATGTGATTAAGAAATTGGAGAAGCCATTGTATGCCATGCTCCGCTACCAATGATCTAATAGATCTGTTACCATAGCAACTAAGAGTCCATATTGATGTAAAAGTGACATCATCGAGATGTCATTCTGCTAAGGTATAAGCACAACACCCTATTCCATAATTGCTATGGTAACAGATCTATGTCATCTCACTTGTATTTAAATTCGAGAGACGCATGGTATACATTGTATGCCATGCTTCTCTCGATTATAAATGAGATGTGACCTGAAATTCATACAATGGAAATGTTTGATTTCCCAAAATCTATAATTCAGTCTCAAATAATTTCATTCTCTGTTTAATTGGGTACCATAATGTCCCAAAATTTGAGGCAGTTGTACAGTCAAACCTGTCTAAAAGACCATTCATGGGAAACAGGAACTATGGTCTTTGTTCACAGGTGGTCTTTATTGAGAGGGCTAGTTTTGCATCCACTGCTCTAACTTGAGGCAAGGGCTCTCTTACAGCATTCATTCAGATATGTAGTGGTTCACCCCAATTACACCTGATTAACTGATTGAATTACCTGAAGGCAATATTATGTTCAGGTTTTAACCCTATTGCACTCAGAACGGCCAAAACTCCATAGAGTTTTGGCCGTTTTGAGTGCAATAGGGTTAATAGTGAATTACTCTAAATTTTAATTAGACTCATTTAAAGGTGTCCACAAACAATTAACTGCCTAATTAACTTTTCAAAGCAAAGTCGGTCTTTGTTCAGGGTGAAAACATGCATTTGGGAAGGATTTTGACTGTCCTCTGGTCCTAGTACACAGATGGTCTCTGTTCACAGGTGCATTAATGCATTATATAATGTTTTTGGATTGGAGGAATCTAAAGTGGTCTTTGTAGACAGGTGGTCTTTGTTCACAAGTGGTCTCTAACACAGATTGAACTAAGCCTGAGCAAACAGTGCATGGAAGATTACGGAAAACATTTAACACTCAAAGCACTTAAAAAACACAGATAACAAAAATTACATCTGCATTTTAGTTGTTTTGTTGCTTTACAACCATGGTTAACAGCTACGGCCATGTGATACCTCTTATTAGTTTCAAGACATCGTAGGAGCCCCGGTAGCTCAGTGGGTTAAGCGCTGGCCTACTGATCTAGCGGCCCCGGGTTCGAAATCCCGCCTGAGGCGAGAATCTTTTGTACCGTAAACGGGGTTCCATTGCACACAGCCTTTCATAATCATCGTCCTGAAATGACTGAAATACTGTTGAAAAGGACGTAAAATCGCAAATCATCCATCCATCCATCAAGACATCGTGCCAAGTTGTACTTGATATTGTGATCTCATGACATTGTGACAATGTAACATTCATCTGAGCTACAGGATAGAGCAAAGCAGGATAGTTGTTATTTAAAAGTTCCTCAGCCCCGAAGAAGGGGGTTTACCCCCCTAAAAATTTGGATTAGAGTTGAAAACTTGCAATAAGTTTTATAAATATTTTCAAAGAAATTATTCGTTCTTCAAATTGTTTAATTCTGTGTTTTGTCTATAAAAAGATGGGCAATGTTGTTTGTTGTTGTTGCTTTATATCCACGGTAAACAGCTATGGTAATGTCAGGACGGTCATTTAACCAAACCACAATGTTCCTGGGCAGGCTTAGACTTCCTAAGCGGTTAACCAGTACTAAGTACACATACTTTTGCCAGTAACTGACAACTGCCCTTGAATCAGCAGGAGCAATGAAAAAAGATGGGCAAGTCTGTTGCAGCAATGGTTGAGGTGAGGTAATATTTCAGTAATTTGGACTTCTCAGAGCTATAGATAAGAGGGAGTATTTGATGGTAATTAAGGATAATTTTTCTTAATTCTCATCAAAACCAGATGTTGTGACCCCTCATCTGAACCGTCTTGATGAGACGGTTCAGATGAGGGGTCACTACATATGTTTTTATGCATAATTAACAAAAATTATCCATAATTATCACCAAATACTCCCTCTTATCTATAGCTCTGGCTTTTTTTCCCAGGAGCGTCTGCATCGCTGTTCTTCGGACTGCGTTGATAGAGTAAAAGACAAAGCTACGACTGATGTTACAGAAGAGAAAATAGAGAAACTGAAAGGTCAGCTCGACCAGTGTATAATCAATTGCGCAGACTCCCATATAAAGCTTCTACCGGATATGCACAAAAGAATAAAAAATGGCCTAGCTAAGTACCAGTATTGATGATGACTTCAGTTAGGATTTACAATTTATTCAAAAGGCTCATGCATACCATTATCTGCATAGATATTCAGAAAAATGCCTGAATACTGTAGATCCAGATTAGACTGCTCCTAAGGAGCAGTCTGATTAGGGTCTGCTGTGTTTGTCAGTCATTCAACAGTTTTTTATAAAACAGCATCTCATTGGACAGACATACCCAGAACATAGAGTTATTGTCAACGGCCATGGGCATAGACGTTTTCGATGAATTATTTTGCCCTGGAAGTTTCATTTTAGCTTATGGGCATGCATCATGGGAACTTTTCACTCATTCTGTTTGTAAGTTTCATTTTGACGTGAATTTAATGAATGAGCAATCCATGTAGAACCATATTTCTTCTAGGAAGCACTGGGGGTCGGGAGGTAGGGGTGGGGGTAGTGGGGTGCAGGCATTGCAATTCACAAGTCCTATATTTGTTATTCTTGAGACAGAATTTGGGCAAAAAGTAACAGATTTTGGTGATTTGAAGGCACTATTCTTGGAAGATGTCCATTCTCATAGAAAAATATATGAAATGAATGGGGGTGTTTGTTAGGGAAGGGGTATTTATTAAAAGAAATCCGGTGTACCTACCAATCCACTTGGCATAACTAAATCTGAAACCAAGTGTAATGACTTGCCTGTCATGCAGTATTTTGCACAGCATTGCAGCTCAGCAGTTTTTGAAAAAAGTCCTCAGTTGTTTACAATGTCAGGCTTATCAGACAAAAATGTTTCCAAATTGTTTCAGAACAAAGTCTGTCTTAGTTTGAGCAATTATCCCAAAATGCAGTATTGCTATATACATGTATTTGACCTTTGCATTGTGTTCTGGTGACCTGTCTACATCAGCTAATTTTATGCCTCTCCAAGGATGTCTGTTATAGTGAGGTGGCATTGTCATGAGTGTATGCTGTTGAATTTTAATGCATTTTGTGTATCAAAATTCTTAAATGGTCAGTTAGCAGTTTGTTAGGAGCACTTTGAAAGTGCTTTCAACAAAACACTAAATGATCTATATAAGTTGGCAGGTGGTTATTTTGAACATGTATATGAATTGTTTTATATAAGAATGGTAATTTTGTAGTCATTTATATAGATTCAGTGAATACAAACGTATTTGTGAAATAGTGTTTTAGTCATTCTTGTACCAAATGATGATAAAACAAGACCTGTCCCCATATTGGATAGCTCACCTGGTAGTGCCTTGCCCATCACATAAAAAAATTAACCAAAACATCCATATATGTGGCTGCCATTGAGGATGCTGTTGCCAACACCAGGGTGACAACAGTAGCTTGTGTGCTTCTGTAGAGACAAGCTAAAAATAGGGGAGAGATCAACGATTTCTGCCATTATTGTCGAGCCCGCTTGCGGAGAGCGAGACATAGTTGTTACAATGTCAGTTCGGTGTATGTGCGTGTGTGCGTGCGTGCGTCTGTCCGGATTTGTTCGGGCCATAACTTCTACATTTATGGATGGATTTCAAAATAATATGGCACAATTGTTCTCCTTGATGAGTAGAAGTGCCATTTGTTCAGGTAGGTCCAAGGTCAAGGTCACACTTGAAGGTCAAATGATAAAATAGCCATAAATTGAGCTTGTCCGAGCCATAACTTCTACATTTATGGATGAATTTCAAAATAATTTTGCACAATTGTTCTCTTTGATGAGTAGAAGTGCCATTTGAAACATTTGTTCAGGTAGGTCCAAGGTCAAGGTCACACTCGAAGGTCGGATGTTAAAATGGCCATAAATTGAGCTTGTCCGAGCCATAACTTCTACATTTATGGATGGACTTCAAAATAATTTGGCACAATTGTTCTCCTTGATGAATAGAAGTGCCATTTGAAACATTTTTTCAGGTAGGTCTAAGGTCAAGGTCACACTTGAAGGTCAAATGATAAAATGGCCATAAATTGAGCTTGTCCGAGCCATAACTACTACATTTACGAATGGATTTCAAAATAATTTGGCACAATTGTTCTCCTTGATGAATAGAAGTGCCATTTGAAACATTTGTTCAGGTAGGTCCAAGGTCAAGGTCACACTTGAAGGTCAAATGATAAAATGGCCATAATTTGAGCTTGTCTGAGCCATAACTTCAACATTTACAAATGGATTTCAAAATAATTTAATACAGTTGTTCTCCTTGATTAGAAGAAGTGCCGTTTGGAACATTTGTTCTAGTAGGTCCAAAGTCAAGGTCACACTTGAAGGTCAAATGATAAAATGGTCATAAATTGAGCTTGTCCGAGCCATTACTTCTACATTTACGGATGGATTTCAAAATAATTTGGCACAATGTTCATCTTGATGAGTGGAAGTGTCAAGTGACATATGTGTTTGGGTAGGTCCAAGGTCAAGGTCACACTTGAGGGAGATGGTCTTTACAAGCCTAGAGCTTCCGACCAAATCCCGATAATTGATTCTGTACATTTGTATGTGCTCGTTTTCTTGAAATAAATATTGTTTAAACCAAGGTCACACTTGAAGGTCAGATATTGTAACAGTCATAAATTGAGCTTGTTTTGGTCATCACTTCTACTTATTTTCCTTTGTGAAAATTTGAAAAAAAAAAAGAAAATGCTGGCTAAGCATGATGTTTTTTGGCTTCTTTCTAGAGTGAAGCAGTTACTTAGTCTTGACACACTTATAGGTCACTAAAGCAAACAGCGGGCTCGACCAGTTGTCCCTGGACAACCTTCTAGTTTTTTAGTAATCATGGCTGCAAATCATTCATCCATCCCTCACTGTAAAGTAGGTTTCCCCGCTTCAAATCAACAAAAAAAAATAAAAAAAACAAACCAAATAAATTTGTCTTAAAAGATGAAATTGTTTTGGGACAAAAACACTTTATAGCAGAATTAGTACAAAGTAATTCTGAAGGCAGATCCTGTGGAAGCAAGGAATACATCGAAGAAACTACCATAGCAGACTTGGGTTCGAGTTTATAAAACTTGAGAATAATCTCAAACTCAAAATAAAGCACACTGATTGGCTGCTTCCGAGCATCAGTGTGCTTTATTTTGGGTTTGAGAATGTACTCGAGTTTTATAACCTCTGGGCTTGGTTTGAGTCTGTTCATGTGCAGTAATGTAATGTTGCAAAACAGCCAACGACTCCTAGCACCTGCTTCAGCGAAACTGTTATTTTCAAACTGACTCAGAGTGAGCCAATGATCCCAAAAGACTGATTACCGAAATGTGCGTATATATTGGGACACTCAAAAATAATGAATTTTCCATTTGGGACAAATGGAAAATTTATTATTTTAGGTGTCCCAATACCTAAGCACATTAGGGTAGTGTATTTTGGGTCATTTTGTTCTTACAATTGAAAAGATACTGCCAACTTTCCAAATTGTGTAATCAACCCCTTCCACAATTTTCAACCAATCAGAAGCATGGCACATATGTTACAAGCATATTGAAGATGTGCATGTGACTTTTTGAATGTGAAAAAAAAAAAAAAATATGACAAAATTACGGCATTTTCAACTTACACAGTCATGAGATAAGGCTTCAATATAACGGTAGGATAGCAAGTGTGTGTTATCAGCTCCTCCCAGAGTTTTCAAGCAACGAATATGAAACTATGTATAGATGTTACAAGCACATTGAAGATGTGCATGTGACTTTTTGAAGATGCTGGATGGATGGATGACTTGCGATTTTACATCCTTTTCAACACTATTTCAGTCATATCAGGACGATGGTAGGGTGATAATGAAAGGCTGTGTGCAATGGAATCCAGGTTACAGTAGGAAAGATTCTCGCCTCAAGTGGGGCTTGAACCCAGGTCGGCTAGATCAGTAGGCCATCGCTTAATCCACTGAGCTACTGGCGCTCCTTTTCGAAGATGAAAAAATACATTTGACAAAATTACCGCATTTGCGACTTAGACATCAGACATTAGTCTTTAGTATGGAGTGAAAGTTTAAGGGGATACTGTGTTGAGATAGGGCAGGGGTTGAGACTAGCACAAGGCACAGGGACATTGACTGTGTCTTACAGACACAATTTTCTAGTTTGGATGTGTCTGATGCCAAGGGGGCAAACAGGAAGTTACGTCTCCCTTTGAAAAAACAGTAGCAGAAAAAAAAACAGAGGACAAATGGTCCTGTAGCTCACCTGACACCTCTGTCAACAGACACAATTTGTCATTTTGCTCATTTGTTACAAATTTGAAACCAGTGGTTTATAAGGAGTGCATATTTAATTTAAGATCTCGGTGACCCTGAGCAGAGTTCAAAAAATGACCTTGACCTTTGATGACATAATGTCTTCATGTATTCATTTAGTCAACCATATTTTCCAATTACTATATCTAAGCTTTAAAAGTTTCCATGAAATCAACTGTTTAAGCATTTTCCCATATAAACGCATAACCAACCAAAGTTGACCTTGCCATAAATTAGCTCAAGGTCATTGCATGGTCATGATTAGTATAAACCATAATGGGCCCCCGAGTCCCCAATGCTACCTACCATGCCACAAGGTCACTGGGCCTTTGGTTCTGGAGAAGATTTTTGAGCATGACTGCCATCTTGGTCATGTGACCATGACCATCTGAACAAACTTTGGTTCCTTTAACCAAGTGAAGCTCCATATGAAATATGGTTTCAAACAGCCCAGTGGCTTCAGAGAAAAAGATATTTGAAAATGTTGACAGGCAACAGAATCTCAGTGTCTTTGAACAGTGGTCTAAGAATGACCTTGACCTTAAGCGGCATAATATCTTCATCTGGTCATTCAGTTAACCATATATACCAAATATTATACCTAAGACTTAAATACTTTCTGAGAATCTACTGTTTAAGCATTTTCCCATACAAAAGCATAACATACCAAAGTTGACTGTGTCATAAATTAAGTCAAGGCCCAATGCTACATACCAAGTTTCAAGGTCATAGGTCTTTTGGTTCTGGAGAAGAAGATTTTTGAAGGGTTTTTACCATATATGGGCGTGGCGGCCATCTTGGTCATGTGACCCAGATAGGCAGATACCCCGAACAAACTTTCGTTCCCCCAACCTAGGTAGGCTCCATATGAAATATGGCTTCAATCAGCCCAGTGGCTTCAGAGGATAAAATGTATGAAAATGTTGACAGGCCACAGAATCTCAGTGTCCTTGAACAAAGGTCAAAGAATGACCTTGACCTTCAGTGACATAATGTCTTCATCTGGTCATTCAGTTAATCATATACTGCTCACAAAAAGTAGGGATATTATGACATAGAAGCGAAAACAAAAGTTAATCATAATGGCTGGGTTAGTTTATTGTTGTATATTGACAGAACACTATTCAAGAAACAATATTCAACTAAAACAGAAACAGTCAATACAGGTCATGTGACCTAGAGCAGCACATAAAGGACTATGGGGTCTACACCTCAATTTCACATTGGCGAAAAAAATTCTTTTGGACCCTCAAATTCTGTGAATAATAAGGCTCTTCATAAATTTCCAAACTGAAAACACCCAGTTTGGTAGGCTTTATTGCAATATTTAAGGTGTAGGACTGTTACAAATGTCACCAACTGTGAGACAATTTACCATACAATGGTATCTTTAACGCCTATCATTTTCTTCTGTGATAAAACCTCATGAAAAAAGTATCTGTATCTTAATAACTGAGGCATTGGGCATCTGTTTTCATCAAGTTTGCATAAAAAGTATTAGTCATTGCTGCGCTGGATTTGTGTGAAATTTGGGTGTCGACCCCTTGGCTACTTCCGATTTACTCTAGGTCACGTGACAAGCTTAATTATACCCCCGCTTTGAAAAGCTTAATTATACCCCCGCTTTGAAAAAGTGGGGGGTATACTGGTTTACATCTGTCCGTAGTTCCGTCCGTCCTTCCGTCCTTCCGTAATTTTATACCCCCGCTTTGAAAAAGTGGGGGGTATACTGGTTTACATCTGTCCGTAGTTCCGTCCGTCCTTCCGTAATTCCGTAACACTTTTTCGTCAAAGATATCTCAAGAACCGTATAAGATAGAAACTTCATATTTGGTATACAGGATGACAACAACAAGTTGTATCGTGGGATTGAGAACGGGCCCTCTCCTGCTTGTTCTTCCCTGTATTTGTTCACTTTTCTTTCTCTCCACTTTTTTTCGTCAAAGATATCTCCGCAACTGTATAAGATAGAAAGTTGATACTTGGTATACAGGTTAACAATGACAAGTTATATGGTGGGATAGAGAATCGGCCTTCTCCTGTTTGTTCTTCCCTGTATTTGTTCACTTTTCTCTCTCTCCATGCATTCAGCTATGTAATTTTTCGTAAAGGATTTCTCAGCAACTGTTCAAGGTGGAAGGTTTATATTTGTTATATGAGTTGACAATGACTTGTTGTATCGTGGGATTGAGAACGGGCCTTCTCCTGCTTCTTCTTCCTTGTATTTGTTCACTTTTCTTTCTCTCCACACTTTTTTGTCAAAGATATTTCCGCAACAGTATAAGATAGAAAGTTTATATTTTGGATACAGATCAGCAACTACAAGTTCTATTGTGGGATAGAGAACCGGCCTTCTCCTATTTGTTCTTTCCTGTATTTGTTCACTTTTCTTTCTCTCCATGCATTCAGTACTGTAATTTTTCATAAAAGAATTTTCAGGAACTGTTCAAGGTGGAAGGCTTATATTTGTTATATGAGTTGACAATGACTTGTTGTATTGTGGGTTTGAGAATGGGCCTTCTCATCTTGTTTTCCCCTGTATTTGTTCCTTTTTCTCTCTCTCCACACTTTTTTATCAAAGGTAACTCAGCAGTATTATCAGATAGAAAGTTTAGATATGGTATACAGGTTGATAACAACAAGTTGTATCATGGGTTTTAGAATCGGCCTCCTCTTTGTTTCTCTCTGTATTTGTTCCTTTTTCTTTCTCTCCAAACTTTTTTGTCAAAGAGATCTTCGCAACAGTATAAGATAGAAAGTTGATATTTGGTATACAGGTTGACAATGACAAGTTGTATCATGGGATAGAGAACTGGCCTTCTCATTTTTGTTCTTCCCTATATTTGTTCACTTTTCTTTCCCTCCATGCATTTGGTTGTTATTTTTTGTGAAAGATTTCTCAGCCACTATGCAGGATCATATTTGGTAAATGACTTGAAAATGACTTATGACACTTTTCAGAGCAGAGTTCTCAGCAACTGTTCAGCAGAGACTGCTCATAGATGTTAGATTTGTTTTCTTTCATGTTTTGTTTTCTCCATACAGGCCATATACATTGGAAGCGCTACAGCGGGGGTAAAGTCAGATTTTCTGACAGTTCTAGTTGTTTCAATATTCATATTGTGGGTCTCTGTGAATATTTTTTTTATGAATTATAACAGTTTAATATTCATTTAATTATTTTTCTTACTTCTGCAGCCTTAATTATCCCCTCACACCACGAAGTGGTGAAGGGATATAGGTTTTGTCCCGTACGTACGTACGTTCACCTTTTGTCATCGCTCTAGCACTTACATTTCTCAACCGATTTTGAAATAAGTTCACACAAGTGTAGGGCATGACAATATCTCGAGCAAGTTCGACTTTCAGGGTGCTGCGCCCAAGGTCAAGGTCACTGTGGCTATTTTTAGAAAAACTTTGTCAGCGCTCTAGCACCTACATTTCTCAATGGATTTTAAAATAACTTCACACAAATATAGGGCATGACAATATCTCGAGCAAGTTCGACTTTCAGGGTGCTGCGCCCAAGGTCAAGGTCATTGTGGCTATTTTTAGAAAAACTTTGTCATCGCTCTAGCGCCTACATTTCTCAACAGATTTTGAAATAACTTCACACAAATGTAGGGCGTGACAATATCTCGAGCAAGTTCGACTTTCAGGGTGCTGCGCCCAAGGTCAAGGTCACTGAGGCTATTTTTAGAAAAACTTTGTCATCGCTCTAGCCCCTACATTTCTCAACGGATTTTGAAATAACTTCACACAAATGTAGGGCATGACAATATCTCGAGCATGTTTGACTTTCAGGGTGCTTAGCCCAAGGTCAAGGTCACTGTGGCTATTTTTAGAAAAACTTTGTCATCACTCTAGCGCCTACATTTCTCAACAGATTTTGAAGTAACTTCACACAAATGTAGGGCATGACATTATCTCGAGCAAGTTCGACTTTAAGGATGCTGCGCCCAAGGTCAAGGTCACTGTGGCTATTTTAGAAAAACTTTGTCATCGCTCTAGCCCCTACATTTCTCAACGGATTTTGAAATAACTTCACACAAATGTAGGGCAAGACAATATCTCGAGCAAGTTCGACTTTCAGGGTGCTGCGCCCAAGGTCAAGGTCACTGTGGCTATTTTTAGAAAAACTTTGTCATCGCTCTAGCACCTACATTTCTCAACGGATTTTAAAATAACTTCACACAAATGTAGGGCAAGACAATATCTCGAGCAAGTTCAACTTTCAGGGTTCTGCACCCAAGGTCAAGGTCACTGTGGCTATTTTTAGAAAAACTTTTGTCAGCGATCTAGTGCCTATATTTCTCAATGGATTTTGAAATAACTTCACACAAATGTAGGGCATTACAATATCTCAAGCAAGTTCGACTTTCAGGGTGCTGCGCTTAAAAGGTCAAGGTCACTGTAGCTATTTTTAGAAAAACTTTGTCATCGCTCTAGCGCCTACATTTCTCCATGGATTTTAAAATAACTTCACACAAATGTAGGGTATGACAATATCTCAAGCAAGTAGTCTTGTGTGAGGGGATTTGTATCGCCTGCGATGCCTTGTTGTCTTAATATCCCTTACTTATTTTGAGCAGTATATATACCAAATATTATACCCAAGTCTTAAATACTTTCTGAGAAATCCACTAAGTTTTTTCCCATACAAAAGCATAATGTACCAAAGTTGACCGTGTCGTAAACTATGTCAAGGTTAAGCTACGGTCATCATTTGTACAAACTATGATGGGCTTGAATGTCCGTTGCTGCATACTATGTTTCAAGGTCATAAGCTTTTAGGTTCTGGAGAAGGAGTTTTTTGAAGAGTTTTTACCATATAAGGGCGTGGCGGCCATCTTGGTCATGCGACCCAGATACCCTCAACATACTTTCGTTCCCCTAGCCTAGGTAGGCTTCATATGAAATATGGCTTCAATGGGTCCAGTGGTTTCAGAGGAGAAGATGTTTGAAAATTTTGACGACGGACAAAGGAAGGACGACGGATGCCTGGCTATACTATAAGCTCATCTATGAGCCTAAAGGCTCAGGTGAGCTAAAAAATCTCAGAATTTTCATCTATCTAGAGCAGTGCCAGTGAGTTGACGTAACTTTACAGCACTACTGAATTAAGGGCTTTGTCAAGTGAGAAAGGAAAAATGCCCACCTCTCAGACAGGTCAATCTAAATATGGAGGGAATTAATAAATGAGCCGCGACATGACAAAACCAACAATGTGGTTGTGCGCCCAGCGCAGACTCAGATCAGCCTGGGCATACGCCCAGTCTGATCGGAGCCTTCGCTGTCCGCATGGATGTATACTCAGTACATTTAAAAACGCAACACTTAGTTTTTCGGAAATATCTTTCTGAATTTTGAAGAAAATTATTTGAAACGCAAGAGATATTTAGATTTACATATTTTCTGTCATTTTGCTAAATTTCGTGGCATTTTATTGTGTATTCCATTAAGTTTACGTCCATCGTGGAGCCTTACCCCTAAAATTAAAATTTACAAGATCAAATCGAAACGCATGGGCCTTGATGCGGCACATTCACTGATGTTATATTCATCAAAGGCTGTGAAATTGTGTTCCATTTCTGGATTAAACCTTTACCAAAGCCTTTGCAATATTTGAAGATGATTCAGTATACCCTAAAACGTCATGTTTCTGTTCATCTGACACTTGTCGTTTTGATTACCAATCAAATGGCAAAGCTGGTCCTTCTGGCATACTGATGTCATTTTGGTGTGAGAAAGAGAAAGTGGCATAAGTTATGTGCATGATTGTTTACATTCTTTTTCTTCAAAACGTTTAACGCCGATATTGCAATTGTATACCGTCCGTGCAAAGAAATGCATCACAAGTTTTGGGCAAAGAGCACAAAAGTTTAAAACTCCTAAAACGTTCCGTTTTTCCAAATTTCTTTCCGCTTACCAAAGGGAAACATTCGCACGAGTCCCAAATGTCTGCTAGACAGCATCAGCGTATCGAAAGCATATGTGTTGTAATAAATGACAATGACTGTTCTGTCTTGTCTATGGACACATTCTCTTGACTGGATCGGTTTTTTATCGATCTTTAAGGGTACTGATCAGTAGAAAGGGCACCTATTGTCTAAAAAAGGTGGACATATGGCATCTTAACCATCCCAATAGCTCTAAGTTTGAGACTTTATGAACTGGCAATCTGGAGGCGATTTTTTTAAGTGTTAATCATGACAAAAATTTTTGTTTGCTGCAATTTGTTTGTTATTTGTTGTTTTTCTTTAATGTTGATCTACGGACTATCCAGTAGCGTTGACTAAATGTGTTTAAGTGTTTACATGAGTCGCGCACGAGCAAATCTTGATTTTCATACCTGGGTGATTATCCACTGCACTATGAGTACATGTGAGGATATTTTATGTCAGAACATAAAGATACAGTTGCCTGACATACATTTACATGCTATTTTTGGTCAAAATATTATCCATTACGCAAAAATGTAAAACCAAAAATGTTGCGTTTTTAAATGTACTAAGTACAGTTTAGGCCCTAAGCTACCCATTGAGCACTTAACGAAGAGTCTGATCAAATTTGGGGGATGCCCAGGCTGATCTGAGTCTGCGCTGGGCGCACAACCAAATTGTTGGTTTTGTCGCGTCGCGGCTCAAATGCAAGGAGTAGTTAATTAAAGACAAACAAATGTTTCATATATATAAGTTCAATTTCCTTCAGCTCACAACAAAGTAAGTATATATATCTTTTGTATAATAATGCTTAATATAATTGTCAAACAACTAAAGACAGAACTTGCAACAATCACACTATTAGTTTTAATCAAGAAAACAAGAAATTTTCAAATAAATCATTTGATATACTCCTAAGCAGAATAGAATAAATTAGAAAGCAAGTTTAGATTCTTGCAAAAACAACAGAAATTACAAATAAAGATGAAATAAATTCTACTACAAAAACTGTTCAGCTATAGAACAAATGATTCTGAAAGACTTATAACCAATGATAAATTCCACAGGAAATGCAACAGACTTTGTTCCAGAGCTGCAGATAAGAAGGGGAATTGAACAATTTTAGGGAAACATTTCAAATTTTGCCATAAAAACCTGTTTTGTGACCCTCATTAGAACCATCACGAGACATTGTAACATGCTTCCGTAGAAAAATAAGAAAAATATCTCCGAATTATCCACAAACACCCTCTTTATTTGGAGCTCTGCCTGCCTAAGAGCAGCAAGTTTTGTGACACCAGATGCAACAAACTGCAGCAAGTTTTGTGACACCAGATGCAACAAACTGCAGCAAGTTTTGTGACACCAGATGCAACAAACTAGCAAGTTTTGTGACACCAGATGCAACAAACTGCAGCAAGTTTTGTGACACCAAATGCAACAAACAGCAGCAAGTATTGTGACACCAGATGCAACGTACTGCAGCAAGTACTGTGACACCAGATGCAGCATACAGCAGCAAGTTTTGTGACACCAGATGCAACAAACTGCAGCAATTTTTGTGACACCAGATGCAACAAACTGCAGCAATTTTTGTGACACCAGATGCAACAAACATAACTGCAGCAAGTTTTCTGACACAAGATGTGACAGTAAGTTTTGTGACACAAGTTCAAAAGATAAGAACTAAAAATGAAGTTTGTGCTGGAAACAGAAGAGTTCATGTTCCAAAGAGTGTTAGCTTGGATTGTCTTAGATTTCAAGAGCATATAGGCATAGCCTCTGACAGTCAACTAGCTCTCTTTTAACTTGAAACATCAGTGACGAAATTAGCATAATTTGCAAACAGCGCAGATCCTGATGAGGCGGCTCATGTAGATCTACACTGTTTGCCCTCTAGTCTTTGAATTCTCAATATGAAATGTCTTGGACAAGGCATTTTTTTTTTAATTTTTGCAGACGTAAATTTTGTCCTCTGCTTTTTGGTGATTTTTGTCATCTCAGTGACATTCCAACTAAATGATCCATAGCTGGACTTAAGAGAATAATCAGCAATCTTGTTATTTCTCAATTTAAACATAGGTTTCTGATCCCTCATTAGAACCGTCTCATCGAAACGATTCTAATGAGAGGTCACAAAATGCCTTTAAAGAGGAAGAAAAATGATCTCAGAATTCCCAGCTATCTCAATCCATAAGAAATACAATCCATAACAAACGCTGCCTTCAAAGCGTGTAAGCTGCCATGACTTAGATCTGGCTGTGCATCTGAAGATGCCGATCAGTCTGCAGATCTGGTAGACATGCTACTCCATTCCCACCTGGGACATGATGAAGAATTGCATATTTTGTGTGTATATTCAGACAGAACAGGTACGAAAATTGACAATTTTTTCTTTAATACTCAATGAATTTACATGACGTAAAGTACAGATACCTCGTCGCTTTTGCAGCAAAGCCATTGTATAAGAGCCGTTTTCATGCAAGCTGTATTATTCCACACAAGGTTGAGTGAAGTATGAAAGTCTTTGCTTGAGGTTGTGTGGAAGGCTACAGCATATAGCATAAATAGAGGATCTTACATGAGTGCTCATGTATTATTGAATTTATCAAAGGAGTTGGGGGAAAAGATAAGATGCGTGGGGAAAAGATAAGATGTGAGGCTTTGCCGAGCATCTTATCGGTTTTCCCCAACGAGTTTAATAAATTCAGTAATACAGGAGCACAAATGCAAGATTCCATTTATCATATGACACTAAAATCCCATTTTATCAGCAGAACTTGCTCTAAAACGTCACGATTTTGCCATTAGAAAACGCGATGTTTTTATGGACGTCAACATATAACGTTCCGACATAATTTGCATATTTAATCCACTAGTGGATTATCCCATTTAATGCATGGCTTTATTACACTCTCAGATGCGACGTCATATGATAAAAACCTTTAAACAATCGTTTGCTGTGAATAAAGACAAGGTATCTGCACTTCACAGCATGAAAATTTATTGAGTATTAAGGAAGTAATGAAAAATTTTCTGACCTGTCTGAATACTGGTACAAAATAACCAAAGTAGTCATGTGATTCTCCACATTATGGAATTATAAGCTTCAGCAAATAGTCTGCCAAAGTATAATAATGCTGTTCAACTTGTATATGAATACCATATGTGTGCATGATAATTGCTTTGAAGTAACAGAACTGTTGGACTTATCACAAAACTCCTACAAATTTGGCCACTTTCAGGAGTTTTGATGACCTCACCAGTTTATTGTTTACGAACTAGAATGTGCTTAAATATTTAGACACCTATAAACCAATGTGTTCAAATATTTGGACACCTAAAAACCAATGTGCTTAAATATTTGGACACCTAAAAACCATCAATTTTCCATTTGGGACAAATGGAAAATTGATGGTTTTAAGTGTCCCAATACTTAAGCACTTAAGGCTGTAATGTGCCTAAATTTTGGGACACCTAAAACAATTTTCCATTTTGAACAAATGGAAAATTAATACTTGAGCACATTACAGTATGCTTAACATACATACAAGTTAAATATTGTTGCTATATTTTAGCTTCCAATTTTCACAAACTTGAATTTTCAATTTACACATGGGAATGGAATTGCCTGTGTATCGGGCTCTTTCAGGAGTTGTGATGACCTAAACAGTTATCATGAGGCCACCCAAAAACAAGCTGCTAATTTTTTCCAGCCTCATGGTAACCATTACAAAGCAAAAATTTTCTGGTGTGATGACTATTAAAGAGCACAATATTTTCAGTTTTGGCACTGACAGAAGAAACAAAACAAAAATCTCACCTCTTACATGCTTATTCAAACAAACGTATTAATCTCAACCATGGCAAAGTTCCCCCACCAACTGCTGCAAAGTTCCCCCACCACCTGAAGACAATTTGAGCAAGATAATCACGAAGTTTTCAGATACACGACTTATACTTAACATACCTAGTTAGTAACACTGCACAAAATCTAGAGATTTATATGAGTTGTATCCCGTCCAAACTTATATAAACTTTATGACTAACATTGTTAGCAGTGTCATAACATCATTATATATCATTACATGATCACACATTTTATGAGCTGCGACATGACAAAACCAACAATGTGGTTGTGCACCCAGCGCAGACCCAGATCAGCCTGGGCATCCGCCCAGTCTGATCAGAGTCTTCGCTGTCCGCATGGAGGTAGCTTAAATCCTTCGCTACCCTCTGAGTACTGAAGGAAGAGTCTGATCAAACTGGGCAGATGCCCAGGCTGATCCGAGTATGCGCTGTGCGCACAACCACATTGTTAGTTTTGTCTTGTGGCTCACATATAAGTTAATACATGGCAAAACATTACAAACCATTTGTGACATGTTTTTTCTGTTGAAGACAGTGACAGTTGTATGCAAGAAACAAATTGTCAAATGATAAGACCTGCGACACAACAAAACAATGTGTGCCCATTGAAGACTCAGATCAGCTTTGGTATCCATCCAGTCCGATCAGAGTCTTTGCTGTCGGACTGGGAAGATGCCCAATCTGATCTAAGTCTGTGGTACACATGCCACTTCTTTAGTTTTGTCATGTCGCGGCTCATAAACAAAAACACACTTGTGGTCATTTCTTATGAAATTTATGAAACTTACCAAAGGCTCATTTCATTTTCATTAATATAAATTCTTACTACAATGCCTTAAAGGAAGCCATTAGACTTGTTGCCTTTCATATTGATGACTTGGCATCTAAACGAATTGATGATGATTTGAAATGTTGGCTTGATGTTATGTGTTGTTGAGCACTGTTTGTCACAGAAAATCTCAGCTTCCCAGTTCTTAATATGACATTAGGAGTACTTAGTCTCTGTTATTTTAATATCATATGTTGACTTAGGTTGTGAGAAGTACTGAATTTTAATAAATAAAATAACATGTAAATAAATGTACAAAAATCACTACTTTGAGCTTTCTTTAGAAAATGTTAAACATGAGTTTAACGTCAATGAGAAGCCTTTCATACTGCATAGACATTCAACTAAGCTGATGTTTTTCCTCACCCATGAAAGCTCAAAATAGTGATGTTAGTTCTTACAAGAAATAGCCATGTGTGTGAGATTCTCTACATATGGCTATCCAGCATATACTGCCTAAAAATGTGCATTTTCAGATTTTCTATATTAACTTGTCTTTTGGTATAAAATGCTTGTATATGTCAAAGACTTTATGAAATACAGATACTTTCTTTAGTTTCCATACATTTAAAATTCCTCCTTTATAAATTCCTGTCCTATAAAAAAGAACTTTGGCTAATAGGTAAAGACGATGGAGTATATCGGACGAAGTAAAATCACATTTACCAAAGTAATATATGGTAATGAAAGTAAAGCTCAAAACTCATTATTTTCAAGTACCGGTTTTTAGGATATTTCTGAGATAATTTATCATTTCTCAACAAAAACATACCCTGATGTGCTTAAATATTGGGACACCTATAAACCATTTATTTTCCATTTGGAACAAATGGAAAATTAATGGATATGGGTGTCCCAATACTTAAGCACATTAGAGTATGTAAAGACCCCTCATCAGAAGTGTATCCACAAGACTGACCTAATGAGGGATCACAACATTTGAGCCGCGATACGAGAAAACCAACAAAGTGGTTGTGCGCCCAGCGCAGACTCAGATCAGCCTGGGCATCCACCCAGTCTGATCAGAGTCTTCGCTGTCCGCATGGTGGTAGCTTAGACTCTTAGCTACCCTTTGAGCATTAAACGAATAGTCTGGTAAAACTTGGCGGATGGCCAGACTGATCTGAGTCTGCATGTAGCGCAGAACCATTGTTGGTTTTGTCACCTCACGGCTCATTTGTTTTTATGCAGATATATGAAAAACCATTCTCCTTATCTGGAGCACTGCATCTGTATTCTGTCCAATAAATTATGGTAAATACAGTCAAACCTGTCTTAAGGGGTCACCCAAGGGAACCACAAAACTGGCTGCATAAGACAGGTGACCCCTTGATAAAGGTTCATTTGCACTGTATTTGGGTTCAGGGGACCCTGAAAAAGTGGCTGCTTAAGACAGGTGGCCCCTTAATAGAGGTGACCACATAAGCAGGTTTGACTGTACAGTATACATACTCGTAGATAAAATGGCACATGTAGACTTAATATAATAAAACTCTTAAATATCATTATTCAACAATAAGAACAAAATCTCAACAAAGCTGTTCATACTTTTCGGAGCAAATATATAAACAGTCCCATTTTACATGAGATAATTCTGACAGATGGTCAATGGTTATGCTTTCCGGGGAACCAACTCTGCTTTTCGTTCATTTTTACCTCTCTTCTCAATTGGTCAACTTTTTTAGCAAAGAATTTGCTCACAGGGAGCAAATTCTTTGTTTAAAGAGCAGACCTCATTTTTAAAGGACTCTTTGTCCAGGGGAGCACACAGGAGTTCACTAAAGTTGTTTCCCTGAGTAAAAATGGCAGAACAAACATAGATCCTGAGCTATACAGGACCCTAGAAAATATGCAAACAACAAAGTCTGGACAATCAGTACATTCATGTAGCCTGGTCAGAGTCTTTGCTGTCTCCACCAGAGCTCTAGATAAGAGGGAGTATTTAGTGATAATTAGGGATAATTGTTATTACTTCTGCATAAAAACATATGTTGTGACCCCTCATCTGAACCGTCTCGACGAGACGGTTCAGATGAGGGGTCACAACATATGGTTTCAACAAGAAATAAGAAAAAATATCCTTAATCATCAGATACTCCCTCTTATCTAGAGCTCTGCTCCACACATTAGAATCTGCAGGCCAGTGAATGGGGTTGCTTATCTTGGCCTGGGCCATTAAATTTTGTGCTATTAAAACCCTTTTCTGTGCCAATGACATTGTGAATGGGTACACTTTCAGGGGAATCAAACTCTCTCATTTTCATTTTTGTATGGGAAAATTTTTACAGATGCCACCTTGTGCAGAAGCTGTATCAATTCATGGGGAGTAACTCTGATGTTTTCATTTTTGCAGACCTTCCCAATTGGTATTAACACTTTATGGAAAGAAATTTGCTTCGGGGTTGGGGGGGGGGGGGGGCAAATTCTTTCCTTTAAGAGTATACCTCATTTTGGAAGGGCTATATTTTCCAGGGAAGCAAACAAGAAGTCATGAAAGTTGCTTCTCTTTTCAAAAATGGTGCAAAAACATGGATATTAACCAAAAATGTAAACATAATCTCACTGAATGTAAGTTTACATAAAGTCATCACAGAATCTAATTGTCACTATCACTGATAATTTCAAAAAAGTTTGATCCTTTAGAACCAAGGAACATACCAAAAGCACACCACCACCAAGCCTCCCTAGCACTGGCCCTGGCAGAAAGGAGCCGCGACACGACAAAACCAAGAATTTTGAAAGTGGCATGTGTGACATGCTAAGACTCAGATTAGCTTGGGCAACCGCTCAGTCTGATAGTCTTCACTGTTGGCATGGCGGTAGCTTAGACCCTTGGCTTTGCTATTTAAGTGCACAGCAAAGACTCTGATCAGACTGGGTTGATGCCACTCTGATCAGACTGGGCTGATACCAAGTCTGATCTGAGTCTTTGCGTGGCACCCATGCCACTTTGTTGGTTTTGTCAAGTGGTGGCTCAAATCTATTTTCAAAAGACCCAAATGGAACAGAAAATACAAACTTCTGTAAAGTGAAGCATGGGAAGGCTTTTTATAGCTTGCCAACAGCATTTAAAATAACATCAGCTGTAGTGAAGATACAAAATTTTTCTGAAAAGTTGGATCCTCTGGAAGCAAGTAATGAAAATAGAAGACTCAGTTTTACTGAGGCTGTTCATTAGCGCAACACAACCTGAAACACCGTCTACACCCTCATGGCACTAGCACCATGGATCTCTTGTTTCAGTCAGTCGCCTTACATGCATTTTGTCGACCTGACAGTTTGGCTTAACTGCAGCTCTGACAGGTGCCAGAAATCACAATGCATTAGCCGCGGCATGACAAAACCAACAAATACTTGCATTTGTACCCAGCATATCAGATCAGCCTGGGAATCTGCCCAGTCTCATCAAGGTCTTTGCTGTATGCATAAAGGGTAGCTAAGGGTCAAAGCTACCTACAGGCCAACAGCTAAGACTCTGATCAGACTAGGCGGATGCCCAGGCTGATCTGAGTCTTTGCTGGGTGCACATGCAACTTTGTTGGTTTTGTCATGTCGCGGCTCATGTATTTGTGTGAGTTATTTTTTCAGTATTCATATTTAAGCTACTAGCTCACAAAAATAAATATTTAGTCTTGCTATATAAATTGTATTGTGACAACCGAATTGTATTGTGACAACCAAATAGTATCGTGACAACCAAATCATATTGTGACAACCATCTAGCAGGAGATGGCTGTATCAATGTGAATGCAACTTTTTGCATGCTAAAACTACAGCTGAAAACAAGTGGATTATCTGATGATAACTCTGAGAAAATTTTCTTATTTCTGCATAAAACACGAGCTGCAACACGACAAAACCAACGAAGTGGGATGTGCATCCACCAAGTCTGATCACAGTCTTTGCTGTCAGCATGGAGATAGCTTAGACCCTTAGCTAGCTACCCTTTAAGTGCACAGCAAAGACTCTGATCATACTGGGCAGATCTGAGTCTTCACTCGGCACACTTGTCAATTTGTTGTTTTTCTCGTGTCGCAGCTCAGTTACATTGTTACCCCTAATCAGAACTGTTTTGGTGAGACAGGTCTGGTCAGGGGTCAAAACATATGTTTTGATAAAATAACCCCTTGATTTGTTGGTTGTTTTGGGTTTAACGGCTCTGAGAGAAGTACTGCAGTCTGTATCGGGCTGCCTCCCAGAGAGAGGGAGAATCCCTCGATCATCACTTAGTAATCCCCTTTATATTTTGACACACATGTTGGCTTTGCATCATCCCTGATAAGCTGTTGTTTTAACATTGTGCAGCCATGAAATTGCGTTGACACTGGTATAACTGTAACCTTGTTACAGTGGGTGCATTCAGAATTCTTTCTTCGACTACCAATGGTAGATGTAGTAGCCAATTGTAGCCTATAGCACCCTCTGGTACCGTATTTCTAATGCGGAGGGTTTACACTTCCAAAACAATCTCAAAGATCTAGATCCATCTTGTCAGATGGATCTAGATCTTTGGGAATGTTTTGGAAGAGTAAAAAAAATATTTTATAGCTGAACTTTACAAGACTGATTTACTTATCTGCATTAATTTTTGAAGGGTAAACTCTTGTTTCTTTTTAGCCAAATAAATACAGTAACCATTGGCAGTCATGGTGGTGGGTTGTCAACCGCCAATTCTACTGCAACCCCTGAGCTTGGGCAGCTTTAGCTCAATATAGGCTGAAATACTGTCTGAAAGGGCTGTTAAACCGAAAAGACCCAACCAACTAACTCTGGATAAAAATAATTTGGGTTTAGACATGAGTAAATGAGATGTCAGATCTAGCTGCCTTGATGCTCTGTAGCCGTCGGCCATGTAGTGTAAACTGAGCCCACACCAACAGCTGCAGAATGGCACAGGCTACTGGTACATAGACCAGCAGGTTAAAACACCCCTCTCTGTATGATGACATGGACCCTTCCTCTAGAGTGTCTGACACATGCTTGATGGACCCTAGTTCTCTGCCTGACTGGAAAATATCATGACCTACAACAAAAAAAAAATCTCATTAGGTTTTATTGTGACAAACTGAACTGCTGACTTTGTTATTATGTCCCTTAAATGAGCCGTGACATGACAAAACCAACAATGTGGTTGTGCGCCCAGTGCAGACTTAGATCAGCCTGGACACTCGCCCAATTTATTCAGGCACTTCGTTAAAAGCTCAAAGGGTAGCTAAGGGTCTCAGCTACCTCCATGCGGACAGCGAAGACTCTGATCAGACTGGGCGAATGCCCAGGCTGATCTGAGTCTGCGCTCGGCGCACAACCACTTTGTTAGTTTTCTCGTGTCACGGCTCAAATGATTTATTGAATAATCTTGCAGTACATGTATTTTTATTACTTATTGAGCGAGTGCATTTTTTTCTTTTCTTTTTCAAGTTTAAAGTGACCTGTCTTCATATACTGCCTTCACCCCCTCACAAGCACTTAGCATGATAGAGTGAACAAGGCCACAAATTTACTTTGCATTCCTCCATCAGTTCACATATTCAGTAAAGAATCCCGGCTTCAACCTACATGATAGTGGGCTGAATACATGATCTGAGCTATGCCATGTGAAAATATGCATAACATATCTGCAAACAGCAATGACTCAAACCTGGGTTCGAGGTTATAAAACTTGAGTATAATCTCAATTTCAAAATAAAGGACACTGATTGGCTGCTTCCGAGCAGGAATCAGCCAATCAGTGTGCTTTATTTTAAGTCTGAAAATGTACTCAAGTTTTATAACCTCCGGGCCAGTCTATGAATCTGAGCAGTATAGCTAGAGCCTTCCTTTCAATCCTGTAAGTTTCTTAGGATCCATATATGGTGTGTGCAAACAAAAAGGCTCTGATCAGACTGTGTGGATAAGCATGTGGTATAAACACCCTTTGCATGTCATGGATTACCTGAGCTGTGCCACAAGGAAAGGTGAATTGAGAAAACGAGCAAACAACGAAACACACTGAACCACCTGCACAACAAGAGTACCATGTTTGATCTAATTAGCCTGCCACATCTGCCTATGATAATAAGTGTACATATTTCATGGATTTATCTCTATGTCCACTTGTTTACAAAAGCTATAGCCAAAATTTTAAGAAACTTTTAGGTTTCACTTGTAAAGCATCTCCATCCTTCTGACTTAAAGCAGCTTTCCTCCAATTTAACCGTTAAACTCTATTTCCCTATGCATTAAAATTCTTTGAAATGTGCATGTATAAGAAAGAAATTTGATTACAAGTGTTTGTCACCATTTTTAAAACATTTAGTGCAGAGTGCGCTAAAAACTTGAACACTGTAGTTTATGTTTGCAATCCTGAGGCGTTTATAAATTATAAAGGAAAAGTGCAAAAGCTTAAAAATAAGGCTTCTCATTAACTAACAATGTCTATAGTTTTTAACAGCAGAGCCCAGGTCTGCACTTAAGGTTTGATTCTGATTAGAACTCTAAGATAATTTCAACTTATTCTCCAGCTCAAAGGAAGGGCGAGGCAGTTCTGTTACGGGGCCACAACAAGAGAGCAAGAGGCATTTCTAATGAGGGGCCATAACATGATCATGGAGAAACGACAAAAGTTACGGTACGCTACTACATGTATTAGCACCATTCTGGAGCTGAGATCTTACCTGTTTGTTGAGCAAGAAGCCAGGTACCAATCAAGGGAGCCAGTGTCTGCCCTGGCTTAGAGAGTAATGCTGTGGTCCCGAACATTAGAGCAGACACGGCCTGACTTCTCCTGTGGATGACATAGTCCTCATCCACCAGGTCACTGATGACTAGATTCAATAGTTTACAGGTACCTTCTGTGAACACACGATTACTGAAAAGGAAAAAAAAATCAATGCATATTTTAACCTAAAAGCATCAAAGACGGCAGACAACAAAATTTATGTCTTCAACATTGAAAATATAGCTCATCTGAAGTGCATTAAACTGCGAACACAAAGATTAGATGACAAACAGTGTAGATCCAAATGAAGAAGCTCCATTATGAGCCACTTCATCTGGCTCTACACTCTTTGCATATTCAACTATTTTGTTTTTGGCACTTTAAGTGTTAGCATGACTCTCATTGGAAGAAGGGATTCTAAACTGGGAAAGAACCAATGTTTTTTTTTTCTTATTTTCCCAGAACTTTACAAAAAGGAAATCTTTCATAATTCTGGGATTGTGTTTTTTGTGTTTTGCAAGAAAAATGTATGTTGAAGCTCTTCATTAGCGCCATCCCGCTGTGGAAAATGAAGTGCAACCATAGATGCACTAATAATATACCATACTGACCCTATAAGGCGACTAGGTACACTTTCCAGGTAAGAAACTGTGCAATTTAGTTTTTTGCCTCCCATTTCAATGGGGATCAATCTCAAAGGAAAGAATTTGCTCCAAGCAAGTTCTTTACTTTAATAGTAGCTTTGACCTCCAGGGAAGCAAACAGGAAGTCAAGAAAATTGTTACAGTACATGCAACGTGAAGACTTGATCTGACACGCTCTCGCGTGACACTTAAAATCGCGTGGAAGGGATTAAAATCCACGAGATTCTCTTGCAACTCTCACGCATTTCACACTAAACTTCCTCGCGTGTTTGAAAATCGCCACGTTCCATGCAAGAAAAGTCCTCGCATCTCGCGTGAAATTCATAGAGTGGTGTATGCGAGAAACTTTCTCGCATCACGCGTGGAATTTTGTCCAGGTAGGTACATGTACATGTACAGTAAATGCAAGTTTCTATACAAGTACATATACCTTTACAGACAAGGCACATGCTTCGCAATGCATTTTTTTCGGCGCTGATAACGGCTCAATTAATACATTGTAAGCGTGCGTGAAAAACCTAATTGATCGCATCCTCAGCGCAAGTATTGTTTGACCGTACGGTATTTACATTTACGAATTAAGGATGGGTTGATAAACAATCATGATCAGCGTAATTTTGTTGCAGTTATACGCGGCGAGTTAATTAGAGAGGCCTATGTTTGAAAGAATAATAGGTTAGTTAGTAAACGGAGTTCTTTCAAATTCTAGAATGATGACACAGACAAAAAAATTCGCTCAGCCGATAAGAGCCCAATCCATGTCAAAACAGTCACAAAGATCAAAGCGTTTCGATCAGCTTTTGAACTCAAAGATATAGCCGCTAGTGGCACGTGCCGAACTTTCTGATGTAAGAGCTCTCAAGTTTCCATTAATAGCGCACGCGACAACAATGACTTGAATAGCAAATGGGCTGTCTCAGCGGTGATTGACGTCCACTTATCCACTCTCTGAAATATGCAAATATGTAAACCTGTTGGTCTGACGGCTAAAAAAATACGTCACAGCTGCATCCTCATAATCAGTTCATTCATGAAATATGGAAAATATGATTTTGTGTCGTGGATCAATAGTCAAAGTGTTTGGATTTTAAAAATGCATCAAAATGAAGGAAAAATAAGAGGTGAGAAGTTTGTTTTTTATTCCGATCTCCGCGTGGCAAAATCACATTATCTATATGAAAAACGAAACTGATTCTGCTGCGCGGAAAAATTCTCAAAGTATTCGGACAAATAAACATAATATCTATATTCATATTTAGAGGTGACTGAACGCATTCAGGGCCTTCGCCATAATAAAATGTGAAGACGGTAGCATTTGTTGAAATACGTAAACACAGCACGTTTATAGGTCAGTCTCGTGCCTTGACATCAAAGGATGCTGCTAAGAGCACAAAATGGTGAAAGGAATCTTATTCCATACGCTGATAGTAAATATTAGGATCAGCCTGCGCAGTATTAAATACAATGCGACAAACTGGTATGCTTTACGCGTCATAGCGTGAGCGGTTTACGCTGTCTATTTGTTCGGCACTTTCGGTTAATTCCGGAATGTCGGAAATTGCCGATCGTAATTTTTGCCGCAAAAAATTTTTGAGTCGGCGCCAAAGACCAGTCGGTTGGAAACCAGAATCACACAACTTTTTTTTAGGCCCAATGTAAAAATATAAATGAATTACCTGTACAACATATAATGACCTGTGAAATTGACAGGAATCGTTAATCCTTTCCACTCGAAAACACGCGTCACGCGTGATTAAGTTTGGCGCCGATGACTCACCTGAGCATACATGGAGTTAATCCTTTCTCTCGAAAGTTGCGTGTCTCGCGTGAAAAGAAATTGTTTTCTCGCGAGTTTAATGTCATGCATCTCGCGAGTCTCTCGCATCTCCCACGCATTTCACACGCAAAAACCCCACTAAACTTTCGTGGAAAAGATTAAAATTTCTCGCGAGAGCGTGTCAGATCAAGTCTTCACGTTGTGTGTACTGTACCAAAGTACAAATGGCAGAAAATGTGAAGGTGTACCTATTCATCATAAAACAATTCTGGTACAGCTATAGGGCTTACAATGAAAACAGACATTGATTAGACTGCTTCTTTAGAAATTGGAGCAGTCCGATGTAGCTCTATGCTTTTCACTCCAGCACTTCTGTATCAGTATTAATGGTCATTACAGTGATTTAAAAACTGGAGAAATGTTCACCTACCTAGCTATAAATAAACATAAGAGCCATATATGGTTTGGTCCAGCCAAAAACATGACAACACTTAGCACCAATTTGACGGTAAATAACAGTCTTATCACAGCGTAGACCCCGTATCTTCTGCACAGCGTAAGAAAATACAAGTTGTTGATATGTGGTGCTACAAATGAGATTCCTGAAAATGGAAATAGCATATTCTAGGTCATCAAACCTGGGGATAAAGGTGAATGGGTATATTGGTATACCTCCCCTTTTTTTTACAAAGGGAAATTTTTTTTGTGACTTCCTGTTTGTTTCTCAGGGTGCAAAAACCCTTCCAAGAGGGGGGTCTACTCTTAAAGTAAAGAATTTGCTCCTGAAGGAGCAAATTCTTTCCTTTAAAAGCTGACCCCCTTGAGAAGGGGAGCAAAATGAAACTGGCAGAGTTACTTAGAGTCTGTTCATTTACCTTAATTCAAGATAATTCTAGCGTTGTGCCTCTGTTAAGCACTTTTTATGAGGCAGTTCTAATGAGTAATCAAGGAGTCCTGGTAGCTCAGTAGGCTAAGCACTGGCTTGCTAATCTAGCGGTCTTGGGTTCAATTCCCACTTCAAGGGGAAATCTATCAAACCGCAAGTTCCATAGCACACAGCGTTTCATTATCACCCTCCCATCCTCCTGATATGACTGAAATACTGTTGAAAAAGACGTAAAATTGCAAGTTATCCATTAATCAATCTCATGACACAAAACCCTTCCAAAAGGGGTCTACTCTTGATTTTTCTGTCTTTGCATGTCACACCCTTGACAGATTTTAACCTTTGATTACTAATGTTTGATTTTAACCATATAACTCGTTTAAATGCATAATTTAGAACTTGAGAGGTTTCTTTGTGATTTTGAAAGAAGCCTAAACTTTCAATGATCAATGTTGGCTTCATTACATTAACATCTATCTTGGCATATACTGCTGTTCTTTTGACGTATCCCCGATATCACACATCTGTACATCAAATGTCACTTGACGCCTAATATACAAGACTTCCTATATGACCAATGGATTGACAGCAGGTGATATCTTAGAGATTTTTTGCGGGTTATCATTGGTGAGCTAACATGAGTGAGATAAGAACTGACAGAACAGGTTAAATTCTGAGATATCCTAAAATGGTATTCATAAAATTTATAGCAATTGACATAATCTACTTACCTAGTAGAAATGAGCCAAAGCCTGGACTGATGGCATCTCCAAGCAAATTCTCCAGAAACAATGGGAAGAAATTACTGTTAAAATGGCAGTGAAAAACCTGAAAATAATACCAAGAGAAACATGTAAGATTTCATTTATTTAAATCATGCCCTATTATTCAGTGCAAATTATTTTTGTAACTAAATATCAGTACATCTGGGTAGTGTTTCTCCCGCCCCTTCCTTAGATACATTATTGAAGATTTTACACAGAAAAAGCCTGGTCAGAAATCCAGATATGATTTTTTGTTGTTGTTGTTATTATTTCAGACAATTTTGAGGTATCAGTATTTTTTCTCATTTTCAGTAAAACATATGAGCCCCGTCACCAGAAACCCAATAAAGTGCTTGTGTGCCCAGCGCAGACTCAGATCAGTCTGGGCGTATGCCCAGTCTGATCAGAGATTTTGCTGTCCGCATGGAGGTCCTAACTCAGGTAGCTTAGACCCTTAGCTACCCGTTTAGTGCTTAGCAAAGAGTCTGATCGATCTGGGCGGATGCCAAGGCTGATCTAAGTCTGCACTAGGTGCGCAACCATTTTGTTGATTTTCTTGTGTTGTGGCTCATATGTTGTGACCCCTTGTTAGAACTGCCTGAAAGCAGTTCTACTAAGTGGTCACAACATTCTATGGCGTAGGAATAGAAATGAGCCGCGACACAACAAAACCAACAATGTGGTTGTGCGCCAAGCGCAGACTCAGATCAGCCTGGGCATCCGCCCAGATCGATCAGACTCTTTGCTAAGCACTAAACGGGTAGCTAAGGGTCTAAGCTACCTGAGTTAGTACCTCCATGGTCGGATGCCCAGGCCTATCTAAATCTGCGCTGGGCGCACAACCACATTGTTGGTTTTGTCGTGTCGCGGCTCAAATTATTGTTATGTTCTGTTCTACCTCATAATTATCCTTAAAACAATCCAGTCTCTACTTCTGCTGTATTGCGGTAAGTAGGTAGGTATTTCATTTCTTGTAACAATGTTACCCCCCACACCTCAGCAGAATGTATCCACAGCCGCAGTAACGGGCGACGTTTGCCTGTCCATCTGCTGTATTGCATACTTGCCCAGGGATTTTATTTAATACCTGTCTGTTGGTCCATGACCAGTGATTTTTGGGCAGGATCTTATTTCTGTTGTACTACCGGTAGTCCTCCATAGCAGTGCTCCAGACAAGTAGGGGTAACATGGATAATTTAGGGAAGTTTTCCATATTTCTCGATAAAAGTATTGTGGCCACACATAAGAACTGTCTCACTGAGATCATTCTAATTAGTGGTCACAATATACAGTAAGCTCTCGATATCCGGAAAAGTAAATTTTCTGGTACCAGAAAATTTACTTTGAGATATCAGTAGTTTGAGATAACAGGAGTTGAAATGTAAATAAAAATAGGAAATACATTCTTTGATATAAGAAGATACTTTGAGATATCAGTGTTTGAGATATCCGGAGCTGACTGTATACTGTTCATTGCAAAAGGGTGATGATTAAAATCAGCAAAAGCACCAAAAGGAGTAGTTAAACCACAGGCATTTGACATTTTTGGGGCATCAGAAAAGACAGTAGCCTCATATATGGCCAGAAACTGTACTTTCTATAGGGAAATACGTATCTTGCTATAGAAAATACAGTTTCTGGGCATATCGAGGCTAATGGTTACTTTCTGAAGCCCCAAAAAGGTCAAATGCCTGTGGTTATACCATGTAAAGGTTAATCCTGCTGACCAGCTCTAGTTTGGTCCTTAACATAAACCTGACATACCTGAATTAAATTCATAACAGCAAACCAAATAAAATTTTTCTGTGATGACAGCTGACATATATAATTCTTCAATTTGGTCTTGTCCGATTCTTCCAACCCATCACTGAAATACAGCAAACAGATAAAAAAAACTATACATCTGCATTCTGAAACTATTTATTACATTTTAATGAGTAAATGGACATCCTGGTTTTTTTTTTTTTTATCCATAAACATTTGGCAAAGACACACAATTCATAAATGATTTTCATCCCTTGAGAACTGACTTTTACATCGGTTAAGGTCTGATTGTTATTACAGCATGCAATTTGATGCACTAACATAAACATTTTTCTGTTTCGTTTCTTTTGCTGATTTTTTTTTTCTGTTCAAATGAATGAAACAAAAAATAAATTCAACCAAAGAAACTGCAAAAATGTACATATATAAACAATATACTGTCTCGTTATACCGTATAATGGGAAATTTTCGCGTCGCCTAATTTTCGCGGAATTTCGCGGTCGGTAGCAATCCGCAAAAATTAAACTCCGCGAAATATTTTCCAAGTTTGTACAAAATAGTAATAGGAAATTTGTTAACAAAGTGATTATAGTTTCATCACGTTTCTCTCACCTGTACGTCTTGATTTTTAAGTCAAGCCAATATTTTGTAGGACAAACACAATTTTTATTTTCATGGATATTCACATCCGTGAAAATTAAAAACCGCGAAAATTAATCTTCAGGTTTTTGGGGCAAATCCGCGAAAATTTGGCGACGCGAAACTTTTCCATTATACGGTATTCTATTTAATTGATTAAATGATGCTCTTAACCAGGATGTTCTAGACTAATGATGTTGTTATTAGCGCAACAATATGGTACAATTACAAATGCATTGTATGCGAAAACACTGTCATTTATTGCTGAAAAAAATGAGGCGCTTTTGCACTGCAAAAGCACCTCATATTTTTTCAGAGAAATATATTAGCATAATTTAATGTGTACTAGAAGACTTAATGAATCCTTGAATAATAACTCTTTTAAGCTAACTATGAATCTAAGCTAAATAAGCACAACTGAGCCCTGGCCCTGAGGTTATAAAACTTTTTCATGCTCAACTCAGCTGAGCATGACATTTTACCTGCTAATGAATAGCAAATTATTGATAAGTACAGTAGTTTTCTTGCTAAGTTTAGCTGAGTATGAAATTTTCTCTACTTATGAATATGAAAATGCCAACATAAGTTGGCATTTTCATAGTCATAAGCAGAGAAAATTTCATGCGCAGCTGAGTTGAGCACGAAAAAAGTTTTATAACCTCGGGGCCTGGTTTCTTTACCTTGAGTTGACCTCTGTCTTCTCTATAACTGTTTCTGATTGGTCCCTGAATATCTGTTTCAGTTTTGTTGTCATACCCCAGAACCCCAAAAGTGATATCAATGATAGTATCAAACAGAATGTTCGGAATGAAGTGAGATTTTCTTTATTCCAGACAGCATATGAAAAGAACACAGATGCAGTTCCGATTACACTAAATAACGATGCCCTAGAATTGAGCTTAGTCCGTGCATCAGCAGACACTGCTAGGTCTGCCAGGAGGGCGGAGTGATGTAAATCCACCATTGTTAAAAATCCATCATATAAACACAAGCATAAAACAAACTGAACACTCGGGTAAGTCCAAGGCACCCAGAAGGACAGGAATGAAATTGCGAACAATGGTCCAGTCCAACCAAGCGCACTTACACGTTTGAGAATAATATTTGCTTTTGTGTGATCTTTTCCTATACTGGAGGATAAATATTTTCTGTCACTGATCCATCCAAAAAGAGGGTCGTTCAATGAGTTCCATATTAAGAATACAATTTCTCCAATCCAAAATGAAGTCTTGTCAATTTTATACACAGATACAAACATGTCAACATGGAATAGTAAAAATATATTATGTAGAACAGTCGTAAACAGGGCCAATGACCCATATGCTACATCCACTGGAATTTTAACTGTTTTGCTAGTTGAAGACATTTTGGTCTGAAGAATTAAATGTTCAAAGTCAATAAAGCTTATTATTTTCTGTTATATTTGTAAATATTTCAGAAAGAAAATTTAAAGCTACCACTTAACATTGTCAATCATCAAAAATCTTCTAAACTTGTTGCACCAATACTGCTAAATGTTTCTGTTTTTCTTATCAATCTTTCACTTCGTTAGGTAAAAATATCATCAAATAAGTTATTTTCTTCGGCAATTATTACTTTTATAGTCATTCATGGGATATTTGTCATGGTGGAACATACATAAAATTGTAAATATATTATTCTTCATAAAAATATGAGTATGTTTGTACACATAAAGCTTAGTCAAGTAAAATATCTTTGTCTTTGGTTTCCGTAAATATAATCTAATTTAAAAATTCTCTATATCGTCATGGCCGGGGTCTTTTTTTCTTGTTGTAAAATATCAAACTCTTCTGCATCGCTCATTTCCATAACATCTTTGGCATGGTTGATTGCATTTCTGTCTTGTTGTGTCTTCATGAAATTGCATTTTCTGATCTGAAATACAGCAATATTGAAATTAATACCATTATTATCCTATTCCTAACATTGAAACATGCTCATTTACTGTATTTTGACTGATAACATCCCCCTCTCTAATAAACACGCCTCACTTTTTCCTTTGAAAAAGTAGCCCAGGAAAAAGTAGCCCTAATCTGATAAATCTGGCTTTAAACCATCCATATTTGCTGTTTAATGCCCAATTTTGTGTTAAGAATTAGAGGATAACTGTGCTTAAACTGTTATTTGAGGCTGTTTTGTTACTTAACGTCCACGGTAAACAGCTATGGTCATGTTGAGAAGATCAGTTAACCTAACCACACTATTCCTGGGCAGGCTTAGACATCCTAAGTACTAAGTCAGAGCAACAGATAAGATTCTGACCATTTGGGCATTTTACCCACAGGATTTAAAATATATGGGTAAACTGAAAACTGAATTGGGTATTTTTCATGATTCAAAATGTAACAATGAAATTAACATAACTAAAAAGCTTATATAACAAGCAAAAGTTATTCAACCAATTGAAAACCCCTAAACCTGCCCATGAAGACCTGAAAATGCTTAAATACATTCTTTTGATTGAGCTGAAAGACATGCTTTTATCTTCAGTAACTGTACTACTCGTATAGTGTGGACGCGATAAGTTGGCAACGTTATTATTTTGTGTTTATGTATTTTGATTTGGTGACTGATTGGCTATATAGCAGAGTTCAGCCTATCCAACTCACGGGAAGGAAAGAATAAAGGACCTGGTATGATAAGGCCCATATTTGGCCCCCAGAAAACTCATTTTTCAAAAGTCCTATTTTGATAATAAAGATGTATTCCTAGGAAAGTTCAAAACTTGAATGTAACAGCAAACACAAAATTAACCAGTTCTTGCACAAAATATTTGTGATATTTGTACTTAACAAACCCATACCCCCAGCGGATTCTGACGAAAATGACGATTTTGGTAGCCTTTGTGGCTTTCAAAATATATGAGCCCAGCTCCCAGCACATTTTATATTTTGTACACAGATAAAATTTTAACATATTTAGAGGCCATGAAAATATTAAAGGTGCTGGAGACCGGGCTCAATGTTTGTTTTTAATTTTTTGTTACCAAACTGGCAGTGTTTGGAACATTTTCCCAGCGTTCTCAGCATAAAAACGCCCATATCTCCGCTCATAGACAAAATAAACATATGTTGTGAGAATTCATTTTCTTAGTTAGAACACAAGGAATAATCTGGTATACATTTCATTTTGATCTGTTGGAATTTTTTGGTAAGCGTCTCTGGACTTGAGTGGGTGGGGTAAATGGAGAGGCCTTGTGCAGTGCATAGGTAATTAGCAGTGCAATCTTACGTATAAGCATTTCATCAAAAGCCTATTGTTAAGAGCTTTCAAAAGTTATTGTAAATGACTTATTTCTTTAAAGGAAAATGTATTAAACCCAAATTTTCTCGCAATTTTCCTTCATTTTATTGAAACAACATAGGCATGTCAGAAATCATGTTATTCTGAGAATTAACAAACACGAAACATATTATTTCTGCTTGTTCCCATACACACAAATAATAAGCAACAGAAACCATGCAGTTTTATGAGAAGTTGAATGGGGGCCAAAAAGGGCCCTTATCATAGCGGGTCCTTTTGAATAATTTTGTTATTAACACTATTGTTATCGATGATATTTAAGAAATAAATTTCATTTTTCTGATCTTTATCGAAGTGTAAACTACATTGGGTCACGTGCAAAGTGAATGAACCCCGAAGGGGTTCGTGTTAACTTTGCTAGTGACCCAATGTAGTTTACACTTCGATAAACATCAGAAAAATTAAGTTCATTGCTTATATTTACATTCTTTCCCATCAAAACATTGATGAAAAATCTTATATAAGTGCTAAAATTGAAGAAGTGAAACATGTACACGCAGTTTTTTTGGTAACAGCGGAACAGCGTGAATGACGTCAAGGCATCACCGACATCCAATCAGAGTGTAGATGTCATTGTTTATTTTGACGTCATTGACGTGCGTGGCTAAATGTAAATATTGGAATGTAAACTGTATTAGGTTCCAATGGTTTACTATAGGATGTTTTAGTAAATACACCAAGAATGTAAATATTCTTAAATAAGAAGCAGTTCCTGAGTTGAAGCTTTCAAATGGTATTATTTAGATAAATCAGAACAGCCAGTACACCGTAACTTTTCTTCGTAACCAGACATCAAGAAGCTACATGAACTGCACCGTAAGGACAGTACAGGTACTGACATTAAAAATATAAACAAAACACTGCCACTTTAGCATGACTGACCTATAGTGGCATGCATTTCTGGCCTTGAACTCTAACTTTTACTCCCACAAGTTGGAATAAATAGGGTATACTGTCAATCTATTGGGTATCAATACCCCAATTTTTTATAATAATAGAGTATTTGAAATAATTAGGTATTTTACTCCAAAAAGCAGCTTATCTGTTCCTCTGCTAAGTGCTCATACTTTGCCAGTAGCTGACAACTGCCCTTCTTGAATCAGCGGAAGAAGAAACGAAAGTAAGAGGCCGGACCAGGTATTGAACCTGGGGCCTCTGGCTCTTGAGACCCTCTACCGACTGCGCTGCATGGTTAGGCTATTTGGGGATTCAAAACATTGATTTTATAGTCCCATATTTTGTTTTATGGCCATGCCTCAGTGGAGCCATAAAACTCAATTTGTGACCATAAAACCAACAATATACCCCCCCCCCCCCCCCTCTCCCATGACAACTTTCAAAACAGTTTCCCCCTTCTAATGCACTTTTCATACTTTCACCTTTAGAACTGTACTAAATTAAACTCAAACTATAATAATTTTATTAATGACATATTATATCTCCTAGTAGTTGGATCTAACATGGTCGTTCGCATGGTGTGCAGACACTTGGGTCTGATAACATGAGAACAGCCTGGCCAAATGCAATATGTTCATCTTACTGATGACTCATTCTTACAGCTTTTTACATTTGTTGATCATATACCGGTACTCTTATTTTAGCAGTCGGTCCAAAAGCGCATTAAGAGCTAAATATGTTGTATTGTTATGTAACTTGCTGACTTTAAAATAAATCATATCTTATCTTATCTTTAGCATTAACACTAGTCTCAGTATTCAAATGTGCAATCATAGAAATGACTTTGTGTCACGACAATGTATGAAGCGCAGCAGTAGACTAGAATAAGGGGACATGGCCTCGCACAGGGCATGGCTTTGCACACCTCCGGGATTTCTTAGTATGTGTTAGTCATCAGTTGTCTTGGCATCATTTTAATTTGCAAATATTACAAGGTTGATGAATTATGTTTTGTACATATTACAAGGTTGATGAATTACGTTTTGTGACATCATTAAAGTGTGCAGTGCATCACATGCATTTTGGCGCCAAATTGTTCAGTGACATTCTGATCAAAGTCTGTAGAGTTTAACATTTTTATAAAAGACAATATTATTGATAGCACTTTGTCGAAATTTGGCTCTGGAAATGTTAATGGAATTGTCTTTTGCTTTCTTAAGTATACAAAGTGGATAATCATCATAAACTATGCCAGTTATATGAACGCAAAAGATTTTCCATGCCAAAGGGTGTCCCCCACTTTTATGAGCAAAGCCTGCACATTAATTTTAGCTATCATCCTATCTAGTCGTAAGTCCACTGTAAGATTACACGGTCGAGATGTGATTGATTCAACAACAAATTATCAGTGACTTTTAAACTAGTCTTTTAAAATCAAATAAAATTCTGAATTTAGCTGATTTTCATATTTTCTTTGATGGAAGAAGCATTGGCATGATACCTGTACCTTGCAAACTATAAATCAAAATAGAATATTATAAGAAGTTTTATCATTTTCATTTACAGGTCCTAAGGTGTATGGCAGAATATTTGAATTCATCTAGAAAGCTTCTGATTTCTTCTAAAAGGGGTGTGTGAAGCCATTTCTCATTTACCCAAAATATTACAAAGCAAGCAGTATATATTATTGCACATGCTACATATGATGTCAGAGCCAGAAACCAAATATTTTCAAGCGTAATGGCCTGAAAGGGCCATGGTATATATAATAAAATGAATGAAAAGGTGTTATGTTTGAAGCTTTGTAAGCTAATGCTGTTTTTTTTTTCATTTTGTCTTTTTCTGAAATACCGTAACGGAGACACAGTGCTATCATGCCTGTAGCACACACACTTGGCCCACCGTATGCTCTGGGCACACTGTTCCTCGAGATACGGGGGTGGTTCGTGGAGAAGCTTAAAGTGACACTCCGGTTCCAGTTCCTTGACGGGTCAGTATGTGATGGCCTGCAGGTCCGCTCCCTTGGTCCACTTGTGTGTGTGACAGATATGACCATTGGTTTTGTCTTTCCTTTTCGAGCACTCTTCTGTGATAAAAATCTTCCCTGTTATAGAGCTTTCAGTGTTAACCTGTGCAATATTTCATACTTTTCCGTGCCAAAGTCTTGTTCGTACCTAAATGGACCCCATTGGAAATAAGCCATTTAGGCTTTATGGGCTATCCATGGGTATTAAGATCGAATCTTTCGAATCAGTGAAAATGGGTGTGGGTGTTAGTATTTTACTTCTAGCAGCCTAGCTCATTCCAAAACTCCTTAAGTTCTAGTCAAATTCACTGTGATAATTTTATTTTTCTTAAATTAAATTCATATAGATATATACATAAATATCATTTAAGTGTGCTCTTAAATACCTCATTTGTAGATTAATTTTTAAATTTTATTTTCGAAAATCGCTTTTAGACAGTTATGTTACTTTGTTAAATGATCTTAATTCCTGAATAAATCTTAATGAGACCAATCAAAAAATAAAATCGGAGTTACGTCAAGTTATTACACTAATGAACTACCTTACTGAAAAGATTGTGCCATTTACGCAAGAGAAAGTGGATCCAGGCCATCCTACATGTCTATGTAACATTGCCATGAGTAGCCTAGTGGATCAGGCTAAGGGTCAGGTTGGGGTTACTAGAATTACCGGAATACACCTTATTACCGGAATACACCAAAATAAACATTTTTATTATCAAAATTAACTTAAAGGAAGTGTCTGCTGACAACCGGTTGTCACCAGACTTTTTGGTCCAAAACCGTCTGCTGACAACCGGTTGTCACCAGACTTTTTTGGCCAAAAACGTCTGCTGACAACCAGCCATATATTTTCTATTAAATGTTTTTTAATTAGGTTTCCTTTAGCTGAATTTATATAAATATGTTATAAATATAACATAATTTTCTCATAGTTAAGGCGCATGACTGTTTTTACTAGCATTCTTGCATTTTTTGGCATTGTGTTACATGTACATACATATGAGGACTGTTTGTACTTCGATGTATGGAAACAAAATAATGTTGCCTTTAAATTTAGTCCTTCTTTATTGCCTGCTGTTGATTGTGATATATTACTAACTAACATTGTCCCTCTGTGCATGATAATAATACCTGTATGGTCTGTCTCCCATTGCAATTAAATCCTAGAATTAAGGTGTGAAAATAAAACTTTGATCTTTAACAAAGGTGTTACGTTTGTTTAGCAGATAGTTCTGAATGGCTTCTTAATGCATTTGTCAAATTTGGTGCATCATACTTTATTCATATGATCTTTACTTATCCGTCTGAAACACAAATGGCTCTTCTCACTGAGCATATATAAGCAAGTCACTTGAGTGAAATATTTACACCATAACATCAAGACCCCAGCATCCTTACCCTATCATATCCTGGTTCTTGAATTGATCAGCAGTGGTCCATGTTGGAAGAGATTTCTGCTTCATTTCTTGATGTTAGTAAAATAAACTGAAACTTAAGAAGGGGGGGGGGGGAGGGGGGTATTCCCCCTTGACGACAGTCAGGGGCATTAAGATTTGCTCCTGTCCATTTGTCTGTCCATCTATTCATCACACTTTAGGGTAAAGAGTTTGTGTAATCAACTCCTCCCACAGTTTTCAATGGATCTTTTTCAAACTTAGCACACATGCTGTGGACATAATAAAGATGTGCATGTGGCTTTTTGATGGGGGTGAAATTAATATTGACAGAATTACAGCCTATTAAACTTAGTCATTTTGGGCAGCTTTTTACAGTGAGGGGTATAGAGTTTGTGTAGCCAACTCCTCTGACAGTTTTTAGTAGATCCTTTTCAAACTTTGTACACACTGTTGTGGGTATAGTGAAGATGTGCATGTGGCTTTTTGATGGCTTAAATTTTACTTTGACAGAATTATGGCCTATTGAACTTAAGTCATTTTGGGCAGCCTATTTGCCTTACAGTATTAACTTCTCTTACAGTTTTCACTTGATCTTTTTCAAACTTTATGCACATGTTACGGACATAATTAAAATGTGCATGTGGCATTTTGATGAAGAATAGATTAATTTTGACAGAATGACTGCCTTTTGAACTTAGTCATTTTTGGCAGCCTTTTTGAATTATAGTATGAAGTTTGTGTAATCAACTACTCCTGTAGTTGTCTGTGGATTCTTTTCAAACTTTGTACACATGTTGTGGACACAATCAAAATGTGCAAGTAGCTTTTTGATGGAGATAAAATATATTTTGACAGAATTATGGCCTTTTGAACTTAGTCATTGACAGCACCTTTTTTGTGCTTTAGGGATGAAGCTTGTGTCTTCAACTCTTTCACAGATTAATTTCAATAGAATTTTATAGCATTGGCATAAACATTGAAAGCAAAATGCCAATATGTATGTTCTGTGTAAGTTCTTTAAATAATATTTGTTGATAATAGATAATTTTGTGAAGTATACAGCTATGTGACAAGCACCGCATGGGGGCATCATTCTTGTCTTACAGACACAATTTTCTAGTTTGTTTTTAACTCACCTGAGCCATAGGCTCAAGGTGAGCTATTGTGATCAGTCAATGTCAAATGTTCATCTTGCTTTGTCCGTCATCAACAATTTTCCGAACGAAAACTTCTCCGAAACCCTTAGGTCTCTGATACTGAAAATCTTCTGCTTCAGAACTAGGGATGCGCAATAAAATGGGTATATCGGTTAATTGCAATATGATCTGAAAACGATACATATTGCAATACGATCAGTCCATATCGATATTCTACGATATTTTCGGCTATTTTATAGGGCTTGCGCGAATGCCGAAAATAATAGATCAAAAGGCTTCCTAAAACAATGTCAACAATAAGCGTCGCCTATAAACTCTTCAAGCAGTAAGTTTTAATAGCGACATAATTCCTCATCCGTGTCAGCTTCCCCGACAGTGTACATGTAATCCTTTTTCTTTATCATTTTACTAAATGATCATAATATCAAGGACGGAAACGTTAATCATGCCAACTATATATATTTCATGATCAGATTTTAATTTGTATGCTTTTGAAGGATGAATGAAACAACAAAGACAGGCATATCTTGAAATTTCTATAAGTTATTAGCCGTCTGGTCGGCTTAAAATATGTGAACAGATTTCACAAAAATATGTGACAATATATTGTGATACATATTGTGATACAAAATTAGTGTATCGCAATGCAAAATTTCTGGCAATACCCATCCCTATTCAGAACCACTAGGCTCAGATGCTTGATGGTTGGTATGAAGCAATGTCTAGTATTTGTTCAAGTGGAGACCCTAGATTCCAAACTGGCCCTGCAGCAGGGGGGTTTGGGTTCCAAAATAAAATACTCTTCTCCAGAAGTGCTAGAATCAGATGCTTGAATTCTGGTATGTAGCATTGCCTAGTGGTCATTTACCAACTTTGTTCAAATGGTGGCCCTAGGGCTCCAAATGGCCTGTCCAGTCCCAGGGGGTCCTGGGTTTGAACCATAGAAATACATATGAAAATATTCAAAAATCTTCTTCAGTACCACTGGGCCCAGATGCTTGACATTTGGTATGTAGCATTGCCTAGTGGTCTTTTACCAAGTTTATTCAATGATAGCCTCAGGGTCCAAAATGGCCCTTCCCCATTGGGTCCTACGTTTGAACCATAGAAATGCATAAGAAAATATTCAAAAATCTTTTTAGCTCACCTGAGCCATAGGCTCAATATGAGCTGTTGTGATCAGTCCTGTGCCTTTTCTGTCATCAACAATTTGCTTCAAAGGACATTGTCTCCTAAACTTGACCAGACTTGGCAGGAATGAACCTTACATGTCCCTCTTCGAAAATTATTCAAATGGTTCTAGTCCATGGCATAACTATGTCAAATGAGCTGAAATACGTTTTTGGAATGAGAGCTTTGAAAACCTTCTTGTCTAAAACCACAAGGCCTAGAGCTTTGATATTTGGTCTGTATCATCATACCAGGTTTGATCAAATTATGGTCCTAGGGCCAAAATGGCCTTGCCCTGGGGGTCACGTTTTTACCAAGGCTTTTATAGGGAAAACACAAAAAAATCTTCTTGCCTAAAACCACTGGATGCAGAGCCTTGGTAATTGGTATGTGGCATCTCCTAGTTGTCAACTACCAAGTTTGTTCAAATTATGGCCCTGGGGTCAGATGCCCTGCCCTGGGGGTCACATGTTTTTACATGGGCTTATAATGGTGTAGATATTTAACTTCATTACTGGTTTCCATTATCCATACATAAAGTATAAACAGTCCACATATATATGTAGCACAATGACAAGAGTGCAAGAATCATGCAAGTAAAAATGGTCATTTGCCTTAACTATGAGAAGCTTTATCATGTTTATGTTATATCTATAACATATTTATAACATATTAAAACAAATTAAGTTAAATTAAACCCTATTTAAAAGCATTTAATAGAAATTATATAGCCGGTGTCAGCAGACGTTTTTGGTCCAAAAAGTCTGGTGACAACCGGTTGTCAGCAGACGGTTTTGGTCCAAAAAGTCTGGTGACAACCGGTTGTCAGCAGACCTCGCCTAACTTAAATATTGGTAGAATAGATAAATAAGAACTATTTCCAGCTCAGATATTGCTATTTTTGCATCTGTAGTGAGAATAAATGGCCCAGGGTATGGGCCTTGGATAGGTACAGTGGACTCGACAGTATCGGATCAAGTTCAATAAAACTCCCGTTTTGCAGTATATGAATGCTAAAAGTATGTAAGTTATGAAACAAAACAATTGCCAAATATCCCTTCTATCTATCCATGTCAAAATATTTACGAAATTTATTCCTTTAAGGGCAGATAACCTATGCAGACTTACGGGAGGGTCCTGCGACAGTAACGAATCAGGTGCGACAGTATCGGATCATATGATATTATTTTATAGGAGAGTTTGTCCGAGGCATTCCTACAACCTTCTTAGCTTCAATAATTTTGCTACATAAACAGTTGGACCTATTAAACTTTCTGAGGAAACTGTTACGGCCTTTCAACGATATTTTCAAGTGGTCCTTCACCAGCAACGGTTTTGTCTGTTAAATAAAAGTTGAATGTATACAAAACTACAAGCATGCCAAAAATTCCTAACTCACTAATCCCCTGCGCCTCATAGCATGGAACTACTCAAACAGTAAAGATCATAAACCGCCTTTGCAAAGTGTAGACCCTGATAAGACCGTGGTGTCTGATCAGGATCAACAAATTTACGGTGATTTTCCGCCTTAACGATATTTCAGTGCAGTCAGTGTATAAACACTACATGGTCATTCAACGAGTTCTCCGGCATTAATCTGAGTCTACACAGTGTACAGATGTCCATCCGATGAACGCCAGTCATTATTGGGTTCACATTCATATGAGCTGATCTCGAATGTTTCAACAGAATGTTTAGCAGAAGCTTGGTTGTGCTACGCATAACCTTCATTATCATACGCTAGAATGTGGGGGATATTTTACAAAAAGGCTGTTGTCTTAGTTTTAAACTGATTTCTTTGAAAAAAGACACAGCAGCCAACAGGTAGTTGATTTATGACTTGTTTTCAGCATCAGACCATACATCCAACATGCAGTTTCCGGCTGAGGCCTGTATTTCAGTTCAAATTATATAATGATCCGTTACTGTCGCACATCGGTGCCTCACTTTTCAAGTCTTTAGTTTCATCAAATACTGGGATGTCACAAAAATAATGACTGCCTGCAATTTTAGGGATGCCAGGACACATTAAAAAGCAAAATTGGTTTCAATCGCCAAATGATAAATAGTTTAAATAACCGAAATCTATCTTGGGGGTAACGAGCAACAGGCAAAATGCAAGCGCCGCTGAAGATGGGCCAAGCTTTTCAACAACTCTGATTTGTTTCTCAGTCGCAGATTTTGATCGAATTTTTCACCCTGCACTTTGCCATTGGTCGAACTTGATGACTGTAATGTAATGGTAAAAAATATTTGCTTCATTTGTGAGAAAAATGGGTGATAACCTAAGAGTGATCCGATACTGTCGATGATCCGATACTGTCGAGTCCACTGTATCACTGTGCAGATTGCAAGCTGGATAGGGTCTTTGTATGGGTCATTCACTTGCCGGTTTTTACATGCAACTGTTATTAAACGACATATATTGGATAATATTACATTTGTTCTGGTATTATTATAGTGTAGTTCGGTAAATAAAAATGTGTATTCTGGTATATTCCGGTAGAATCCGGTATATTCCGGTGTATTTTGGTATATTCCGGTAATTAAGTGTATTCCGGTATTTCTAGTAACCGGTCAGGTTGTACAGGACCAATCTAGAGGGTATGACAGCGCGTACGAAATCGAGTGCCCACTCTTCAAAAAAGGAGATAGGTCTTTGGCTTGCAATTACCGACCGGTTTCTCTAACTTGTGTACCATGCAAGTTACTCGAACACATTGTCTGCTCTAATATTATGGCACATTTGGATGAACATAAACTTTTGTCAGACAGACAACATGCTTTCCGTAAGAAACATAGCTGTGAAACTCAATTGATCACGGTTATAAATGACTGGGCTAAAATCTTGGATAAGGGCGGTCAGGTTGACACTTTTATCTTGGACTTCGAGAAAGCTTTTGACACTCCCCCTCATGAATTACTTAAATGTAAGCTATACGGCTATGGTATTGGTGGGAAGACTCTGAAATGGATAGATTCTTTCCTCTGTTACAGGCAGCAGCGTGTGGTGGTAAATGGAGTTAAGTCGGATTGGGCCCCGGTTTTGTCAGGTGTCCCCCAGGGCACTGTGCTTGGACCATTGTTGTTCTCGTTATACATTAACGATATAACAGAAAATATTGACTCGGAATTAAGACTTTTTGCTGACGACTGTGTTTGCTAACGTGAAATCAGAGATATTGAAGACACTGTGAAACTTCAGGAGGATATAGATCTTTTAGCTTGTTGGGCAAGGAGTTGGGGCATGAGATTTCAACCTGTTAAATGCAATATAATGCAAATTACAAGGAAACGGATCAAGAAGATCAATGCTTCCTATACCTTAGAGGGAACGGTCCTCAGTAATGTAGAAACTATCAAGTACCTCGGCATAACCATTGCCAATGATTTGAAATGGAACACACATGTCAGTAATATTTGCACAAAGGCTAATAGGACCCTCGGCTTCCTCAGACGTAACTTGGCAGCATGTCCACAAGATGTTAAGGAGTCAGCATACAAGGGACTGGTGCGTCCAGTCCTGGAGTATGGCAGTTCAGTTTGGGACCCTCAAAGTATACTTCTTCAAGATGAACTTGAGAAGGTGCAGAAAAGGGCAGCTAGATTTGTAACGGGAAATTACACATATGAAACTGGGAGTATGACTGGCATTCTGGAGAAACTGAAGTGGGAATCCCTAAAAAAGAGAAGGAAAGATAGTAGACTTATAATGCTTTACAAAGGTCTAAGGGGTGCAGCCAGTATACCCATAAATGACCTTGTTCCCCCAAATAGGCGTACCAGGAATCATCATTCCCTGACATTTCAAACCCCATTGGCTGGGACTGACATTTTCAAGTCCAGTTTCTTCCCCCAGACTATTAGAGATTGGAATTCCCTGGAAGATTCACTTATTTCTGCTGCTGAGTGTGCAGAGGATTCGGTTACTAGGTTTACTTCTCTTATAAGGGCTAGGGACTAGCTTCCCTGATTCACAGGTCCTGGTGAATGATTGTCTTTGGACGTATCACCAGTAAACAATTCTGATTCTGATTCTGATTCTGAGTGATTGCCGTGTACTTCACCACTTCTGTAAGACCACGAACAAAGGGCCTTATACAGAGCTTTCTTACAAATTTCAACGGTGAAACATACGACAACAGTAAACTTGCAATTAAAATTATACAATAAAGTAAATTTTGTACCTGTAAGCCGGATTAGTTTACCTTTTTTAACAAAAATAACTGAATTTCTAACCCGGAAATATGTGTAACAAATTCCGGTGTCCGTATTGCCGCCTACCTTTCATATTATCCGGCATTGTTAGCTAAGACAAGCATAGCTTTCAGAAAGCCGACTCCTATGAAGCGCCGTTTTACCATTATTTTCCCTCACCAGCTCCAACAATTTTTTAAGGGTTTGTGTGTGGGTGGTGGGGGAGGGGAGGGTTTAATTTATGGTTGTTTTTTTTAAGTGGGCGAGGAGGGTTGAAAGACAAAGTTTTCCTTTTTTTCAGAGTTTTTTTTTATTTCAAAGTGGGATGGGGGCTCATAATTCTATGTAAGTAATGAGGCCAACAGAAAAGGGGGGAAAAAGATACATGTCTGACAAATTTTTATGGTCCATCTCTACACCTGGTCCACCTTCACAGATCAGGCCCAGACTGCAAACTCTCAAAAGTGCAAATAAGACCATGTTTTTGGCATATGATTGGCACCGGTTACCCTAAAGTGCGAAAAGGACTCCTTTTAAGGACTCCTTTTCGCGAAAAGGACCTAAATTTCACGAAAAGGAGTTCCTTTATTATCAGTATGGGGAATGCTGATATAATTTCACTCAAATGGTTAGAAAAATATTCATTAAAGATAGTTTACGATGTTGTTATTGATTTATTTCAAGAATAAAAAGGATACATGTTTTCTAGTTCTTCTTCTTTTCCTTAATATAAATGATTTTTCTGATTGATTTTATACTTATATGACACATTTTTTTTATTTTGTCTTACCAACAAGCTCAAAGTCAAAATAACATTTAACTATAGCATATTTATTCAAAGTATTAAAAGCCGGTATGAAAACTGCCTGAGAAGTCCTTTTCGCTAAATGCCTGACAAACGAAAAAAGAACTCAAATTTTTTTTCTTCGACTGACTCTTTTCTGCTGTAATATGCTTACGTTGGACAAAGTGGTTTCCGTAATATGAATCATAAAATAAAATTAAATTTGAGCTTATTTGCTTGTAGTTTTAGTAACCCGTATAGAACCCTTGAGAAGTCCTTTTCGCTTACTTAAAAATGCCTAAGAAACGAAAAGGACTCAAATATAAACTTTTTTCTCTAAATATTTATGTTTTAACTGATTGGTTTGTGCTCTATTATACTTACCTTACATAAAAGCACAAAATCAAGTCAAATCATGGTAAGCGTATTTGCTTCTTGGTTTAGTGACCGCACGAAAAGCTAGAAGTCCTTTTCGATTAATGCCTCAGAAACAAAACGGACTTGAACTGCTTTAATTTTTCAAGTTTTATTTATATTTTCTACTATATCGAAAGTTTGTAAATAATGTTTTCTTTTAAGCTACAATGGGCGAGCTACAATAGTGTGGATTTCAATAAAAAATTTAAGCTCTTTTGTGGAAAGGACGAAAAAAAGCTCGGTATATACAACTAATTTATTTTTTTTAAATATTTATATATTTACTTTTATGTTAAACTGATGATATGTCATTTGGACCTAGTATCGAAAACAAAGATTGACGTATGAATATACTGTACAACTACCTTCGTGCGTTCGGAAGAAATAAAAAAAAGATAAATAACTAAATAGATAAATAATTCCATGTAACCTGCATCCTAGCCGCAAAGTGGCTTACTTGAAATGGAGTAGATAAGTCACTGAAAATAAACTTTTCCTAAATACATATTCAAATCTTGAAGACTATTGGAGCAAATATTAGAGATTCGAAATCGTTTTAATATAAGACCACCCATTTAAAGAAATATACAGTTTAAAAAAATGGTATTCTGCTTTATTAACACTTACGCTGATGACTATATGGTCTGCGTGAGTTATTACATTTATATTATATTTCAATTCATCAATAGTTCAAGTCAAATCGTTTGAAAGTACACATTAAAAAAATAAAAATAATATCATGTCAAATTTTGAAAATCATATGATTATCTAGTCTGTATTAACAAGATGTTGATTGAATTATCGGCACACTTCTAGGGAGCGATTAAGATACAATGGTAGCTGGCATTAATTGGATTATCACACCTTCACTCATCGCTTTACAGGCGTCATTAACAGCAATTCAATAGACATGCCGTTTCAATTGTAAGTATTGGTGTAATGATAAAATTTTCTGCGGAAATATATGTCTCTCAGAATCTCATCATTTCAGAACAGAAAAAGAATCTGAATTAAATATTAGTATCTTGACATCGGCCCTTTTCAAAAAAAAAACAACAAAAAACAAACACATTAACTATTAATTTTAGCAATTTTCTTTAAATCAGATTTACACCTACCCCCCCCCCCCCCCCCACCCACACACACCACCACTGACCCGCAACAAATTTCTCTAACAATAAAAACTCGTCTGCGCCCCCTACCCTCCCCCGGCCCCAACCACTCCAAAATGTTATAGCCAACATGATATTTTGTGCGCATCAAGTCCTAGTCACACCTCCACGATTCGCAGACGTAAAGCATAATATCTACAGCAGAACATCGTAGTGCCAGCTGGAAACTTTGGATTAAAAAAATTTTTCCTTTGGCTAAACGTGGCAGGGCGAATTATTTATCATTATTAAGTAATCAATAGAATTTGTTAAAACAGCAACTATAAAGCTTTCTTACAATCACATTAAAGACTGACCCTCGCATCACAATAGGCGGACTTCACGTTTGTCTGAATTATCTCTGCAAACAATAGCTCCGAGGTAATTACCTGACCTTAAAATACTAATAAAGTAATAATAAGTTCAGCGTAAATAAAAATAAATTAATAATAATTATAGCGAAAAAGTAATAAATACCAGCCCAATACCTGTTTTCTTGGTCCTTTTCGTGAAATTTAGGTCCTTTTCGCGAAAAGGAGTCCTTTTCGCGAAAAGGAGTCCTTTTCGCATTTTAGGGTAACCCATTGGCACTGTGTAATTTATGGAGTGGAGTTATGGAGTGGAGTCTTGGAGTGGAGTGTTGGAGTGGAGTGGAGTCAACTTTTGGAGTGGAAAAATATTGTTGTTCTTTCATCATAAAATGTTGCAGCTATTACATATTAAGAAATCAAACGTAATTTGCGTAATTTTAGATAAAACTTCCCATTTTATCTTCCTTTTCCATTGGCATGAAGTATAAATCTGTGAAGGCTGATTAGATAACTTAAAGAATTAGTATGCAGAGACAGCAGACTGATCTGGGCTTCCGCCATTGGCACATGCCTGAAGACCCATTTTGCTGTGCACAGCTCAGTTTAATTTTTGGTTAAAATAATCTGAGAATACAGAGACAATTTATTTTTTAGTGCTCAACAAAGTCTTCCGCACTAACCCTATGTGTTTGGCAAACAGTATAGGCCAGATTGGGCAGCTGAATGAGCAGAAGATGATATGCCCTTTAAGACTACACTCCTTGTCATTCTTATGAAATCAGCTTGTTTAAACTCATCATTTTTATGAATGTGAAATAAATTTAGCAGAAAATAAAGACACAATTTTTAGTTAATTTAAGTTGATGCTGTGCTGGAAATTATGCTTGTTTTAGTGATTCATTTGAACTTCAGGTCAAGAACAAAATAGCTGTCGTGGACATAATTACACAGATGTGCCACTCTTCATTAACAACCTGATAATAGCTGTTTGGAATTCAAAATAGACAAAGGCAAATGGCTGCCATGATACAAAACACATATAGAATGGTGTCACTCATATTTAGGGTACCCTTCTCGGTGTGTATGGGGAAGGGGGGCTATGCCCCCTCGAAGGGTATTCTAAATATTAAATATTCATGACACCATTCTAAATGTATAACTTTGAAGAAGTCAGACACAGTCTGTTCAGAGTCTTTGATTTGCACAATACAGATTCCTCAGGTTCCATAAATTGTTGATATGACACTGACCATACAGAGGGGATGCACAGGCTCACCCGAGTGTATGTTGTTTGCAAATGCAGAAAGACCCTTATGCTGATGCTGCTCAGTTCTTCAATGTATATCAGACTTGACAGAATCATGCTACTCAGCGTCAGGTGTGTGCAACTATGGTAATGTACCTCTGAGCCACTTGGGGAACGTCGTTACCAGAATTGAAACAGAACACAACAGAATCCTACCATAAGTTGCCCGTGCAGTGTATCTGAGATATCTGCCATACTTCAATGTAAAATGAAATTCAAAGTTTAGCTCTGCCTACCTCAGAATTGTCGTACAGTGCAAGTTAATAAAGTTAATGAATGGCTACTTCAAAAGAAAATACAGAAAGCCATGATACAATATAAGTGTATAAATGGACTGGTATCAGTAACAACTTTGAGTTGATAACTCTAAAGATGTTTGATTTCTTAATATGTACTAGCTGCAACATTTTATGATGAAAGAGCAAAAATATTTTCCACTCCAAAATTTGACTCCACTCCACTCCAAAACTCCACTCCAAGACTCCACTCCATAAAATACACAGTGCCCATATGATTGGGCTTGAAAAAAAACACTTAAATTCCTAATGTTATAGCCCTAAAACTTTGTGAAAGTAGCCCTAATTTTTGGTCAAAATAACCCTAATTTCAGGCCTAATTTTTTTGCCAAGCTCATACGGGGATGTTTGCATCTGCACCATAGATGAAGAGAGTAACATGCTCCAGGCACTGGTTTGCAAAAGCAAGCTAAACCATGCCCTTAGCCTGGTTACAGACAGCAAATAAAAGGATGTTAAGGTCAAATAAATAAGGATCTGATAGTTCAGCCTATAGAATGAAAAAAAAAATTGTTTGAGTTTAAGTTTGTAAAAAAAAAAGAAATCAGCTCCCTCAAGGTGAAAAAAGAAAGAAATTGAAATTGTTTCCTGAGTGAGAGACCAGTGAAAAAAATAACCTGGCTCCACCCAAGAATACCAGCCCCCCCCCCCTCTTCCCCCCGCACCCCCCCCCCCCCCCCCCCCCCCTTCACACACACACAAAATATCAAATGGTCAGTCCCTTAGTATCTTAAGTGCCAATCCCTCTGATGCTGGTTAGGTTATGTTGTATTCATTACTGACAGAGTTATGCCCCTTTTCTTGAAATAAAACATCAGTTTATAGATAATTTCTTTTTAAATTTGAAAGGATAGCTAAAAACCTATTGATCTTTAATTGAAGGGTGAAAATGCACTAATGCAGTTTATATGGAAAAAGACCTGTAATTTTTCTTTTCTGCAGGCCGTGCTCTTCCAGAGTTGTGACGATTACAAAAAAATTAAATGAAAGTTTGATTCCAAAATCCTAGGTAATCCTAGGAAGCCAGAATGCTCATATTGTTAGGGACTAAGATGTAGATTACTTAATTAACTTTTGGGCTATTTCATGAAAATGTGACCAAATTTTGTGGAATCTGACATTTTTTCCAATTTTTGCGCAGTTTGGCCTTGGGGACTGATTTTTGGTGCACTAATAGCATTTGATGCATGAATCATTTTGATGATGGATAGCTCATGTTGCATTCATTACTGACAGAGTTATGCCCTTTTTCTAGATATAGATCACTTTCATTTATGGATATGCCCCTTCTTGCACAACCCTCCTCCCCCTGGTAAACGTAAAGGCTTCACATAGCCTAGTGGTCTTAGGGTCAGTAATCAGTATGTGGGTTTCAGAGGCTTACCGTATCTTCAGCACTGTATATGAAATACAGAGCACATCCCTCTCCTTTCACTGCCTTTATCCATCCCTGTTTCAAAGGAGGTACCCATTTACTGGTGGCTTGTCAGAAACAGGTTTCCAGTTTTCAATTATCCATAATTTGATTTTTGGATAGCCATCATTTGATTTACCGATATCTAATATTCATTTTGATTAAATTTGATTTATAATTTACCCCAGGTTTTTGTGGTTACTATAATTCAATTTAAGGATATCCTAAATTGGAATTTTAAATATCACAATCTTACAAGCAGGCACAAAAACTGAATATTGGAATTTACTATTCCAAATTAGGGTGTCCTATTGCGATATAATCCCAGTTTTTAAATATCACATTCTTACAAGCAGGCACAAAAACTGAATATTAGAATTTACTATTCCAAATTAGGGTGTCCTATTGTGATATAATCCCAGTTTTTGAATATCCGTATTCATTTTGGAATATTATTCAATATTTTACTATGGTTTCATACAAGAAACAGTATGGGACATTGACTGAGTTACTTGTACTTCCCTGAGCCAATAAAGGTAAGGGAAGTATTTTTCAGAGGAAGGCAGTTCAAATGAAAGTCCTGTATCTTGCCTTTAATGAGATTTATCAGTTTTAGGTAACTTATTTTCTGACGAGGACTTTTCCATTCTTATTATTTGGATGAGTCCATTTCTAGCTTTAGGGGTTTCTGGTGAATGTTTTCACTTTTGCGACATAGACCATGACATAATATGTCCGTTTTTCAAAACGAGGTGTATAAAAAGGGGTCTACTCTTAAAGGAAAAAAGTTGCTTCTACACGTTTGCGCCTTTGTGTTGGCCCTGGCAAAAGTGAAGACAGCAGAGTTGCTTCCCCTGAAAGAGTACCCACTTATCATTAGAGCAGTCTGATCAATGGACACACTGTTTGCTCTGATAGTTTTGTCTAAATAGCTCCCAAGAGTAATCTGATCATGGTCTACATTGTTGGCTCAATAATTCTCTATGGATAGCTCTTAACACCTTTTTGACCTGTGGACTTGTCCATCCTTATCATTTGGATGACTCCATTTGTAATCTTGTTTTTTTTTTATGTATATTTTCACTTTTACTGTATTTTGCATATAAATTTCTGTAAGCAAACAGTGAAGACCCTGATTAGATGCCGCATTTGCGGCATCTGAACTGGGTCTGCATTGTTTGCATTTGACTCCAAAACAGGTATCCAAACTAAAAAGGGTTAATGCGAGTCTGGGAAGGCCGTTTAGGGTCTTTACTGTTTGCTCTGATATTTGTTTCTGAATGTTTCAAGTAACTATAGTAACTGTTTCTGTCAATTTCAAAAAGGATCCAAATAAACAAATAATGGCTTTATCATTTTAACCAGTTTTATTTACCATATATGCAAGCTTTTCAACAAAGAAAAAACAACTGACTAAAAGTCTATTGGATGAGTCACACAACACACAGACCTGGCTTTGTCAACTGAATTGCAGCTTCACTTATCCCAAGCCAGCTACATTGTAACCAGAATGATGCACAACAGACAGAAAATTGGCTTTAAATTATTGAGGTTCAGTAAAATATACAGAGATATCCGAAGTTTTATTTCTACTCTGAACTGTATCTAATTTTTTTCACAGATTTTGACAGACAGGACTGCACTGACCTAACGGGGAAATCACTTGGTATGGGCAAAGAATCTGGTTACGAACAGAAACAGGTAGTCCTGCAATAAAGTGGCAATGCCAGTCTGTGTGATTATAATAAACAACATGAAATGCACTCAACATATATCTTTTAATTCAAAATTATGTAACCAGCAATAACAGCCATTCACAGTTCACACATTTCATTTTGCCTTCACGATACTCATACAGCAGATATACTATCCTAACAATCGTAACAATCTTATACTCAAACTAACACAACTCATCTTTCGTAACACAACTCACCTTTCGTGTTTCTCAAACACAACACATTCACAAGCAGAACTGAGCTGAAGGTATGACAAGATTTTGCTGCTGAAAACCAGACTTGTTTTTTGTTTTCTTTTACTTTCTTTTTATTTTTTTTTTCTCTCTTACATTTGTATTTTTTTCTGCCTAAAAACACACACAAAAACTATGTCATGGAATCTTATTAGGATTGTCTCAAAGAGACAATTCTAATAAGATCCCATAGCATGTTTTTATACAGAAATACCATAATCCATAAATTTCAGGGGTTTTTTTATATAGAAATACCACATATCCATATAGTTCAATGTTTTTCACCTTCAAAATTTTGACTTATCTGGAGCTCTCAACTCATCTTCTCCCACAGCCCTCCCGATAATGGTGAGTTTTGAGGATAATTAAGAGATAATTTCTGTTCATGCTACATAAAAACACAGGTTGTGACCTCTCATTAGTACTGCTTCATTTTTATTGAGAAATTTGAAAAAGCGTCCCAGAATTATCATCAAAACCCCACTTTATGCCGATCTCTGACTCACACCTTTGCAGGAGCTCTGATTCACACCTTTGAAAGAACTCTGACTCACACCTTTGCTAATTACCTCACACACTTGCAGATTTCATCTACATTATATTTCCCTCATGTGGGCAGTGCAGTTTAACAACAATACTTGTTTGTTTACTACATCTAACACATAGTTAATAATTACTCCGTAATTCTTAGATCTGGTGTATTTTTTGTTCAAAGCCAACCAAAATAATTAAATCTGGTGCGAAATATGGTTAGAGAGTTTTGTTCACATTGTTAATTCGAAATTTCGCAAATGTATACGTTCATAAATTATATTAAAAGGAAACATTTGAATATATTTAATTTGCATTTTTAATAATGATTCTTTGTTGTGATGTTGGCAATAACTGCTTCATAATATATTCAATTCTATTTTTCTGAAAAGTTGCTCTTGTGCATTTTTCCCAAAATAACTTGATTCAAAGTACTGCAGGGGCAGCTCAGCTGATGATGTCATTCATGCTCCAAGCTATGTCATTATTTTTAGAGCTAAAATGAAAATTAGTAGTTGTAATTTGAAACTGATTTATGTCTATACCAATAATCCTCATCATATATTTTATAGATTTAAAACAAATTTGCATCAACATTGTAAGTTTCAATTTCAAACAACACTAGTTGTTAACAGTTAAAAATTTCTAATATTCAGACAGAGCATGATCACTTCTTTCACTCTTTGACAGTTCTAATAAATTAGACATACCGATTCGCTCGTTTAACATTCCAACTTTGAACACAGTTGAATAAATAGTAATAAAAACAGCTGGTGTTTTTTATTTACAAAAATCAAGACAAGATTCAAACAACAACAAAAACAAGAAAACTTGTTTGTTTTTACTTATGTACAGTAAAAAAAAACTACTGCTTAAAAAGATTTTCGGATCGCATTTACCGATTCTGACTTGCACAACAAAAGTGCAAGTTAACAACAAACATGTTCACTGCCAAAAGCAACAAAACCAAAGCTTGTAATAAATGGAAACAAAAAGATTTGAGCCGTGGCACAACAAAACAAAACAAAGTGGCATGTGCACCCAAGGAAGACTCAGATCAGACTGGGCATTGACAAAGTCTGATCAGAGCCTTGGCTATGCGCTTATAGGGTCGCTAAGGGTCAAAGCTACCTCAGAGCGGACAGCAAAGACTCTGAACAGACTGGGCAGATCCCCAGGCAGATCTGAGTCTTCACTGGACGCACATGCAGCTTTGTTGGTTTTGTCGTGTCGCGGCTCATTTGGCTTAATTTTGGAAAGCAGTATCCATATTTCAGATGGATTTTCAATTGGTGTTACTATAAAGCTTAACCTTTTCAAACTCAACAAAAGTTGAAACAAATTTATTTCTTTACTTTTTCATGTTCATGTAAATCACGTTTAAAATGAAAGACTTATCGAAATCAAATGGCTGAAACTTTTTCATTTTGACGTCAGTTTCAATTTTGACTGAACCTGACCTCGCCAGGTTAGTCAAGAGTTCACTTTTTAGCATATTTTATGGATCTTACTGTATATTAATTAGCTACAACGAAAAAATTTAAACACAAGTAAGAACAAAAATAGCTGCACAAGAATAAAAGCAAGCATCTGAACAACAGGATCAAACCTGTTTCAGTAGAAGCTTACGCATTATTTGATCTTCTTTACATTAACAAATATAAGCATTTCACAGTGATCCAAACAAGTAATGGCTTTGATCATAATTCTGAAATAGTATTTATTTCTCAAAAAAATATGTTGTGGACCCTAATTAGAACTGCCTTGTTGAGGCAATTTTAATGAGGACATCGCAAAATATGTTTTTATGGAGAACAAATAAGAAATATTTCAGAATCATCATTAAAACCTATCCTTAAAGGTGTATGGCTGTCGTTTTAAGGGAAGCAACTCTGCCATTTTCATTTTTGCATTCCTTCTAAATAAAGGGTCAAATCGTAAAGGAAAGAATTTGCTCCTAGAGGAGCAAATTCTTTCCTTTAAGAGTAGACCCCTTCTTTGGAACTGTTCTGTCCTCTAGGAAATCAAATGGCAATAATGTTCAAAAGTCACAAAAGTTGTCTCCCTTTGAAAAAATGGTGGCAAACATGGTTATGTACCCATACACCTTATATGGACCTGTGCTTTAGGAATCAAAAGGAAGGCTATAAAAGATACAAAGCCAGAGCATATTCAAAACTTGTTTCACTTTTTTCTTTTTATTTTTCGAAATATATACACACCTGGTTATCTATAGCACCTCAAATGGTTCAACATGCAGGTGACGAGTCCAGACCACAAACCACACAGATCAAGTCATACTCAATCTGGCGTGTGCCCGGACAAGCATTTTCAGCTAGGATACTCATATTTTTATTTATTTTTATTTTTTATCTTTGCATACAGATCAAATTTTTCTGCACCGGATTAACATATTACTGGAATCTAAACAGTTTACAATTATGCTTAAATGCTAAAAATACTGATATCTACATTGCATAAATCAAATCCTAAGAACATTTGCTCTCTGACAGGCTAAAAAGGCATCGAATCGTCAAGCAGGAATAAAGGTCCCATACTGCTACATCTCCAAATACACCGCTTAGAGAAGAACTAAATAAGCAAGTTGCTTTCGTTCCAATCCTAGTACATTTTGTATGTTGTGATATATATATGTTATGAAAAAAGAGAAATAAATATGTTTAAACCAAATACACCCCTAAATGGATGGCACTGGCTCAATTTTGATCAAAGCCAAGCAAACATCTGGGTCTATATCCTTTCAATTTTGCAAGCCATTCTGAGTCAGTGTTAACTTGGCACAGAGCACATGTTCATTATCTAGTTTGGAAAAAATTCTTGCAGGTCTAAGTTAACATGAATGTTCAAAATACGATGAAAATGAAATTGGATGCAACTTTTTGTTTTCATAGTATATACATGAGACAATCGAAATATGTTTAATTTTACCCTCTTTTTTAAACGAGGTATATCGTAACTAAATTAAAATGATCCTGAAATTGACTTATCATAACACACGTAAGGGATTATTAAACAATAATTATGAGATGATGTTTGTTAATTCTCCATCAAAACATATGCTGTGACCCCAAATTAGAACTGCCTTGCTGAGGCAGTACTAATCAGGAGTCACAACATATGTTTAGTTGAGGAATCGAGTGAAACTATCCCATAATGGTTCTCAGATAACCCTCTTAGCTAAAGCTATGACAAAACTGTATTTTGTAAATTGATGAAACAATCCTTTCTCATAAATAAACTGATCAAAAGAATGACTATTTTATTATAATATTCACTTTTTTGACCTGATAAATAAAAATTTTCACCCTGATAAATCGAAATTTCGACCTGATAAATTGAATTTCAACCTGATAAAATCAAATAAGAAACATTTGTAATCAGTGTAGATAAAATGGCCATAATGAGCTCAATCAGTCTATTTCAGACTGAAAAATTTCATCTTTCCATTTTTTGTCTGTTAATGTTTTTCTTATACGTTAAATGGAAGACAACATATTAATTACTGCATTAGCATTTATTTTACTTACTGATTTTTTTTTTAACTTTTTTTATTCTTTTTTTTTATTTATTGATTTTTTTTCTTATTTTTTATTAGTGTAAAAGTTTTTTATTTTTTTCAAAAAAAAAACAAAAACAAAAAAAAAACAATATGCTACTGGTGTGGTGTACTGATGATGCAGTCTGGTATTAACAGCATGCTAATGTGCTAATTTTCATTTATCAATTCATGGTCACCTCATTATGAACTACAACATAAAGCAAATACTTAGTAGAATTTTGTTTTCAATTGCAATCATGAACTAATAGTTTTGAATCGACCCGCACAAGCTCTCTGTGCAACCCAGAGGGGTTTTGTCGGGTACTTCTCATCTTGTCGGATTCTTACGGATTTTAGATTCATGATCCTTGTGCAACTTGCATAAATGTAGTGTGCTATGATTTTTTTCTTATTTTCTAAAAGGATATTCTTCATCTGACTGGAACTGAAGTACCAGTAAAGCTTAACCTTCTCTTCATTGAGCACTTTTTTGCCCACATTATCGAACAGCTAGAAAAGCACAATAAAATTCTTATTTTGCTCAGGCAAATGATTGATCAACAGCTGGAAAGTAAAATTCACCCTAGTTCTACAAGGAATGTTTACTTAGAGCTAAATAAAATTCACCCAGAGAAAAACTGGAAAAAGTATGAGACTGGTTCTCATGAATTTGTGCAACAACATTGCAACATGAACCCACAGTATGAGAGCAGTCTGGATTATTATGGTACTGATAAGCACTCCAATAACCATGATCACAATGAACAGAAATCTAAGTCAATAAGACGTAAATGCATCATGACTGAGATTCTGGCACTTCTCCTTGGAAGGAAGCATGAGTTTATTATCACTGTCTATGATCAAACTATCGTTAAGAATTTGACTGAACGTTTAAGCTTTCCATATCGTTTTCTAATGACTGTACTTTTTTCTTTTCTTGGATCATTCTGTCTGCGACCGCAGCTACAAGAGCAGCACCTTTTCCACTTCCATCATGTGACAACATGAGTCGATACTGAAAATGAATAGGCAAGTAATTAAAACTAGTGGATTATATTAAACAAATTAACAATGACTCTTTTTTTTCTTTTTCTTTTTTTGCCAAAATCAAGACACAGAAAGTTTTTTTTTGTTTTTTTTTTTAATTAATTTCCATTTTAGTTTTTTATAACAAATAATGTTTGAAAGTACAAATGACACTAACATCCTTTATATTAAGACATTTTAGTACTGAAATCTGCAAACTGACTAACCTACTTTGGACCATAGTGAATATGCGAGACCAAGACGTTCTTATATTTCTACAAAAGGTTCATAATTTTTTTTTCTTTTATCTGCACAAAACAAGTGTCTATTAAAAGTGTTGCATTAGAATTGCTCCACACAGCATTGAGACCCCATCACATCCTGTTCTCCAGATATGGGGAGTCCAGTGGGGAGTATTTTACGATAATTCTGAGGTAAAACCTTCCATAAAACCTGCTGTGATCCTTCATTAGAACTGCCTCAGTGAGGCAGTTCTAATGAAGAATCACATCATGCCTTGACAAAGCATTCTAAATTGGGATCAAATTATAGTTTATTGAGCATTAACAAAAATTATCCTCAAATACTCCTCTTATCTTGAGCTCCAACAGCTCAACAATTACCACCCGAAATTTTTGGCAAATCTGAGCAATTAAGAAGTATAACTTTTCATACCTTGATTCCTGGGTTGACCAAGACTTCAAGTTTTTCCATCATTAAATCGTGGAAATGTGGGTGGAACCGGTATAATGATCCGTCAATGGCGACAACAACATCAGGTCTGTTCATCTTATTTAACAAGGTAGCAACACCTGAAATGTACATAAAAATATGTACCAGATAACCTACATACTTTTATCTCTGCAACAGATCTCTATAATAGACTATAACACCACCAAATTCAGATAAGTATTATTACTTTTCAGCAAATATTATTTAAAAGTGTTGGCAAAATGGTAAATAGTGTAGATCCTGGGTCGATTCCCTATGGTGGATGGGTACTATATTTTTACACCATATTTACAAGGGGGAACAACTTTCTGGTGACTATCTGTTTGCTTCCCTAGAAGATGCAGCCCTTCCGAAATGGGGATCAAATGGACTGAAATAAAAAGCTATTTTTTTCTTCAATACGAGATATTAGTCTTAGTTGGCAGTTTGACAATTTTTCAAAAAGGACAGTAACATTAACACCATCCCAACCCTTCCTTTACTTTTTAACTGAAGATCTGAACTGGCTTTTACATTCACTGAACAACAGTTGTTCAAAGCATCGTTAGCCTAACAAGCTCGTTAAGAGGTCAACTTGTTGGAGTTTTATGACTTTATAACTGAATACACTGATATTTTTTGTTGAAAAAAATTGAGAAGCTTTTGCAATGCAAAAGCTTTTCACATATTTTCAACACAAAATGTTGGCATATTTGAGATGTTAAGGTTTGAAATTTTAACGAAATGTTAACTAACGATGTCGTTAGTTTTGAACAACCGGGCCCAGAAAGAATACTAACCAGCTGAAGCCAGGTATGCAGCCCTCGTTGACACTAAACCACACACATGCTGGACTATTCTGCAGTCTTCCTCTGTCGTGTGTTCCAATCCCAACTCTTCAAAGATCTGTTTTGTGTTCTTGAAGCCATCATCAACGTCACTGTAATAAGTTAGGATTAAAAACTTTTACTACTCTTATTCCCAGTTGTATTGTTACACTTTTTTATGACTTAATTTGACTCTTTTGCATGATAACATCTACAGTTTGTTATTTTCTATCGTAGCAGGATAATAAATGTAAACAAAATTTCAAACATTTTAAACTTTAAACTTTCAGCAACAGAGGTACGAATTTGTGAAAGTTGAATTTCTTTTGTCATAATTTTGAAAAAACTTTTACTGAAAAGTATAATTTTACTGACAATTTGACATCCCCAAAAATCAACCATATGAGCATATATATATCGGAATTATGCTTTCACTTCATAAACAAACTCTTCCAGCTTTGAGTTCATATTAATGCATTAGCCATGACTGGATTCTGGAAAACAGCTCAAATCCTGATCAGACAGCTCCTTAGGAGCAGTCTGATCTGTGTCTTCTTTGTTTGTTCAGAGATTTCTCTCTCTCTTTGTAGAATAATACAAAGTTACAATTTTTAGAACATAAATATTTTGAATTATCTCCCTTAGACTATACTGTGGAAGATACTCTCTCATGAAACTTACCTTTCAATTTCTGAGACATATTTTGTATAGAAGCGACCCATAGTTGACAATTCTTCTGAGCCTCTTCCGCCAAATAATAAACCATGTTTCTTCAGTTTCTCCAGAACAAGACGGACAATCTCACCCATGTACATACCAGAGATCATTTTCTCATATCTACAATAAGAAACAACATCTCTAAAATAATGAGCAACATGTATCTTCATGGAAAATTACTTACTTTTTTTTTTTTTTTTTTTTCAAATATTTTGATTCAAGTTGTATCAGTACAAAATTACAGCCCACTGGGCACACAACCTTGAATCAACCTTGATTCAATGTCATGACATTGAATCAAGGTTGATTCAAGGTTGTGTGCCTGCTGGCAGTCTTCTTGACAAAATACTTTACAATGGTTATGATACAAAAAGTCTCATACTAGAATACATGACTGAGAAATTAGTAATAATTGAAAATGCTGGAACTCATACTATCAGATAATTTGTAGGATTTATCACATATAAGCTTTGTCATGGAAAAAATTGTGCATTTATTTACCTACAGAGAAACTTAAATCATCCTTGGCATCAGAACACTAGGTCCACAAAAAGACTGCAATATATCAGGCATATTTTATGCGGCATCTGGGATAATATTCTTCTTCCTTCAACTATACAGTTTGAGGGTGGTCACTAAAACCATCTTGTTGAGACATATCTCATGAGGGGTTACACTAGACCTACATGTTTTTATGCTACATATTTTCAGAATTGTAAACAAATCAAGATCTAAACACTTACACTTGTCTACCAGGGTTGATGGAATGCCTGTCAACTTTTCTGTCATACTCTGTTTTGATGAAGTCTAAAGCACCATCATCACCGAATGCTCCCCATTCTGTGTTGATGATCACCTGGTGTGGTTCATCCGTATCTGCATCCCACAATCCTACATTCTCTAGCCGCTCAAAGTAACAAGCATTTGTTCCAGTACCTGAAACCAGAAAAATTACCGTAATTAGCCTCAATATTGGTGCACCTTAACCAATTATTGTACATGAGTCACATCATGTGACTTCCAAAATGTGGCAGTTTTGTCATGTGATATTCAGATTACTGTTATCATTTACACTGGGTCTATTGAGGCCCCACTGTTGGCTGTATAGTTTGGGCCTATTCCATTGAAGGCTGAGTTGACAAGGGAAGGCTCTGGTCAGACTCGCTTTAGTGCTTTAGTCTGATCAGAGATTTTGCTTGTCATCAATGCCATATTGTTGGAAATCACATGGTGTGGCTCGTATATATGATAAGTGAATGGATACACCGTCAGGGGAAGCAATTCTAACATTTTTCATTTTTGCTTCCCTTCTAAATGAGTCAAGTATTAAAGGAAAGAATTTGCTCCTCTAGGAGCAAATTCTTCCCTTTAAGAGTTAAGCCCTTTTAGAAGGGTTTTGTTGTCTGAGAAACACACATGAGTGTATCCATAAATTTGAGCGCATATTCATAAACTTTAAGGCTTAACACGTTGTTTTAAGATATTTGTCATGTGTCAACAAAATTCATGACAAACATGCAGACCCAGATCAGACCGCCCTGCCAGTAGTTAGGGTCATAAACTACCCTAGTTCAGTATATAGAGATATGAGATAATGTTATTATTATTCACCTTATTAATTTTCTTCTGAGCAGAAGATCTGTTCATATATATGCACATGAATCAACCTTTAAAAATGATGAAAATGAGAGTTAAGCCCCATGTGTTGATATGCATGACTTTCGATTATGAAACTTTCCACTAAGCTGGTTAATCTGCACTCTTTAGTGGATTTAAATCCATGCCCTGTTTTTGGCAAGCAATGTGAGACTTTCTTAACCGATACAGCTTTCTGCCAGTAAATGCATAAACAAAACGACGTCAGCCAGTGCATTAGGTTAGTGGACCAAAAAGTGTTGCATTGCAAAGAAGAGAACATGTATTACTAATCAAGCCAACTTTTGTAAATACAGTTTAAAACTACAAATCTTGTTTTGTATTTCATGATCACAAAATATTCCCGAGTTAAGTAACCTTTGTCTGTCACCCTGAATAAAAGTAATATAAATCTACTGATACGGCATACTGCACAAGAAAATCACTGGGTTATTATGTAATCAATCTTACATTAAAAAAAATTTTGAACTCAATCTTCCTTGTTGGGGAGATCGATAAACAGTAGTCTTCAATACTTAGACAAAGGGAGGAACATGTACGAGCAATGAAAACTAAGACCAGCCTGCAAAACCATACAGTCTGATTGATCTTTTTGTTTGAGCAATCAATTGAATCCATATTGCAGACAGTAAAGACTCAAATCAGACTGCTGATCTGTGGCTACACTGTCTGATCCTACACGTACTTTATGTCTTCTTTTGTCTTGAAATGGACAGTTGTACTAGTCATAAACTTAAGAATAAACAGTGGCATTTGTCTATATTTAGCTCTTAACTAGACACTCTAGGAGATTAAATAAACATTAATGACAATGTAAATGACATTAATTTCCAAAGATAACTCTAAATTATGCTCATAAATATCTTATTCTGTACATATCAACATGCTGAAATGACATGCCATTATCTTTTCAACATTTGTCACTTAACTGAGTGCAAAGATTTAAAACAACGAAATGACTTCCATTATGATGAAATGTAATCAGAGAATTGCCTATACAATGTTTTGAGTGGTTTGCACTGAAGCATAATGATTTATTATGGTAAAGGTTTGAAGGGAAACGTTTGTTTAAACCCTATATTTACTTATATAGCAACAAAACTGGGATTGATTTTAACTGAAAAAATATACCATGTCAATCCTACAATCTAACAATCAACAGAACATCTTAGTCAGCTAGGGATGTGTCTAAAAATGCTAAACAAATCAGACCTTCATCAAACCGCTTATTTCTGTTCAAAACAATTACATGTACTGGTACTGGGCCGAGATTTTTTTATTCTTCCTTTTATTAATTTTATCACTGGGCAGTCATGGGCTGCAATAAATATAGGATTAAAAATATTCGCCCTAGTAAATCAGGTGTTAGAACCCAGTGCCAAATGTCAATAGTTTAAAATCCAAAAATGAACTACTAAAAGCTGGACCTATGCCCTTTGGAGATATTAGTATGTCAAAATCTTTGGCCAGAACGAGCTTGGCTTCACTTTATGACCTTTTTGGGATTTGGAATTGAAAGAAGTCCAAATTTTCAGTTACAAAATGCCAAATAACGTACTTAATACGTAAACAAAAAGTATGGCCAAGTTAAGTGTGCTTTATCTGTCTACATGGGCCGGCTTCCAAGGTCCTTTAAAATACAAAACTCCACTACCCTAAATAAATAGGAAATGCTTGACCAAACAGTGCAGACCCTGATCAGACTGCTCCTGAGGAGCAGTCTGATCAGGGTCTACACTGTTTTCCCAGTTTTACCGACTATTCTTCATGAAACTTTTTAAAAGAGAAAATGATTGAGGTGTTCAAATGTTTACGATATGGTACTATTATCAAAACAAATGGGGACAAGCACCGCGTAACATTAATACAAATGTTTGAATTTGCATAACAAAGCATAACTGTAAATTAACCTACCATGCTCTAATGCTTCAAAACCAAAACAATGCTAATTACACAATGTTTTAATATGATAATTTAAATTTGTATGAATAGAATTTATGATTAAAAGAAACAAGAAGAATAGAATTTATGATATATACAAATTAAGATGACGTCTTTTGGAATTTTGCCATATCTTTTTGTCTGACCCAGTGACCGAACTGTTCCAGGCGGAAATGGGACAGCGGCGTATGATGAAATGCACGTTTATGAACACGATACAATATTAACTGATGTTTTTAGACTACTCCCAAAACAAAAACAAAACACGCACACACACACCCATTAAACAATGAACAGATGGATGGTTTTTGATGGATGGCTGTCTGGATGTACGATTTGCAGTTTACTGACCTTTCCACAGTATTTTTTCTGTAATATCGAGCCAATGGATGAATGATAATGGAAGGCTGTGTGCAATGGAACCCCATTTACAGTTGAAAAGAAATCTGCTTCCAGCAGGATTTGAACTCAAGCTGCTAGCTTAGCATGCCATTAACCCATTAAGCTACCAGGCTCCAAAAAAATTCTTGAAGGCACAAAACAGATAGTGTAATGCAGTCTGATCTGAGCTGTATTATGACACAAAGTCTGCAAACTCAAGAGCCTTATACTATAACCTATACCTATTCTCCACTGTTACATTAATCATTTAACACTTAAAGCACCAGTGACGAAAATAGCAGAACTTGCAAACAGGGTAGATCCTAATGAGACGGCTCATCATCTACGCTGTTTGCTCTCTAGGCTTTGAATTTTCAATATAAAATACCTTTGACAAGGCATTTTTTTTAAATTTTAGACGTAAATTTTGTCGTCTGCTTTTTGGCGCTTAAAGGGTTAATTATTTAAAACGCCTTCGTTAACTTACCAAGAATTAATCCTATTGCACATTCCCGATCACTGTGGGCACATGACATCAATGCCCCCACGGTATCGTTTATCACAGCTAAACAATTCACCTTGATGTCCTGAAAATATAAGATTTTTTTTTTTTCATTTGAATTTTCGCTTACAGTCAATTCTTGATATCTCAAAGTCGAAATTCATCCCAAACTATTGATATCTCAAAGTAAATTTTCTAGTCCTAGAAAATTTACTCTGAGTTATCGATAGTTTGAGGAATTTGGACTTGAAATTTAAATAAAAAAGGAAATATGTCCCAACTATATTTTTTGATATACAAAAGCACTTTGAGATATCATATCAGTGTTCGTGATATCGAGAGCTGACTGTATTTATTTATTTATTTATTTTATTTTTTTGCTTAAAGTTTTACAAGAATATTTCATTTAAGAGCAGCCCTATCTTATTAAATGGTTTCAGCATCCCATGACGCAGGGGAGCACATGAAGTCAAGAAAGTTGTTTCCCTTTGTAAAAATGGCAGAAAAACAAGAAAACAGACTCCTTCACCATAAGATCAGATTGATCTGGCTGTGTCTGTTCTGGGTTCTAGATAAGAGACAGTATTTGGTGACAATTCGGGATAATTTTTTTAACTCTGCATAAAAACATATGTTGTGACCCCTTATTTGAACTGTCTCGACGAGACAATTCAGATGAGGGGTCACAACATATGGTTTCAATGAGAAATAACAAAAATTATCTCGCAGTTATCATCAAATACTCCCTCTTATCTACAGCTCTGTCTGTTTGGTCAGGCGTTTCTGTCAGGATATTAAGGGTCATTACTTCAGTAACCCCCTGACCTACAATTTATTTTCAGGGTAGTTGCGTAGGCAGAACATGTAAAGTAACCCCCATGACCCATAACCATATATAGGTTATACATAGGTTCAAGTCATTTTGCAATGTCAAGTTTCTAGCATGCCAACGTGACAGTCTGACTTCTCATATTCATCAACATGAACGCGCAATTGTTTATGTTTACTAATTACTAGCCACAAGAATGCGTAAGATTTATTGCATCCATACCTATATACAATAAATCATTTATTGCACCATAACCTTAGTAGCTTTCTTTTTTTATTTCTTTTGACTGCATCACCCTTATGCAAACCTGGACATTTCGAAATTCTCTATTTACAAAATTCACAGTTATCCAATTTGCACGTTGAGATGCATGCACGTAGTCACGTAAAAAGATAAGTTATTAGAAGTTTATTATGCATTATACAATAAAAGAATTAGTGCATTTCTGATTTTTGTATACAATTAATTGCATTTCAGGTTATAAATTCAAGAACCGTTTTTATTTTATACCTGTAGGCAAATCATTCATTAAGCAAAATGACTGTAGGCATTTTATTATTATTTTTGTCTGTCTACAATCAGAGCTCCAGATAAGATGGGGTTTTGAGGATAATTTTGAGATAATTTTTTTTTTCTTACTTCTCAAGGAAAACATATGTTGTGACTTCTCAATAGAACCGTCTCGCTGAGACAGTTCTAATGTCGGGCCACAATGTATTTTCTATGCAGAAATATGGAAAATTATCCCTAAATTATCCCTGTTACCCCTTCTTATCTGGAGCACTATTCAGTGCTCATGGAAAACTACTGGGAAACGTACTCTTCTTCATTTTTCGAAGGTGCGGTCTTAGCTATGTGACAACACAAAGCTATCATACAACCTGTGTGACAATAATTGTTTGTTTATAATTTGTGTGGTCTCATCTGAGATCTAGACACAGATAATTTCTTTCTCCATATACCATATCGATTCTAATAAGCAACCCCGCTTTAATCAACACCCTCCTCCTCCCTTTTTGTTCATATCTGTATATTATCTGCATACTTTCTTCTGTTACATGACACTTTTTATTTTTCCCTTCCAAAACAATTCCGACCAGGGTGAAAATTAACCCATATATGTGAGAAGATAATCCCCCTATGCAACAAAATCAGAGTGCACTGCAAAATTTAAAATCTGTTAAAGCAAAATTTTTATTATTCTTTCTTTTGCCTCTAAAAGAAACACGATCTTACCCCTCTCCTCTCTATAGCTTCATGTAGCAACTGTACAATGTTATTCCCTTCAACTCCCTCACATTTAAACCCTTTCGTCCACTGTGTCAAGATGGCCCTGTCTAGCCCCTCTTGTCGGCAAGGAAAAGAGAAGGTGAATCCAAGGGGTAGATTTTTATCCATCAAGTTGTGGTCTTTCATGAATTTAAAGATGCTTTCTGCTATAAGGTCAAACAGCTGTAGAAATACAAAAGAATTATTAAGTTTAAGGTGAACGAGTACACTTTCAGGGGAAGCAATTCTACCACTTTCTTTTTTGTCTCCCTATCAATGGGGGTCAATTCTTAAAGGAAAAGAAGTTGCTCCCAAATGAGCAAATTCTTTCTATTTAAACAAACCCCCTTGTGAAAGGACTTTGTCCTTGGAAGTCAGGAAAGTTGTTCACCTTTGAAACAAGACCTGGTCCTGAGGTTATAAAACTTGAGTACATTCTCAAACTCAAAACAAAGCACACTGATTGGCTGCTTCCGAGCACATGCTCGGAAGCAGCCAATCAGTGTGCTTTGTTTTGAGTTTGAGAATGTACTCAAGTTTTATAACCTCGAACCCTGTCCTCATACAGGATAGCTTGCCCAACAGGGCCTTGCCCATCACATAAACACTTTAACGTTAAACTTAAACATTTTGTTAACGCCCCTGTCGATGCCAGAAGTAGTGCAAAAGTTAATCATCAAAGGCTTTCCTTATTCTTAGAAATTATTCCGTGTTTTTCCTTTTATCCTCTTAATTACATGCATTTATGCGAATGAATATACCTCCAAGTCTTTACCCATTTTCATTATGGGAGATAACTTTTGTGACTTCCTATTTGCTTCCCTGGACAATGTAATGCTTCCAATATGGGATCTACTCTCAAAGGAAGTTTTTCCCCCTATTGGGAAAGGAAGAAAAAATGAAAATGGCAGAAAAAGTTTATTCATTCACCTATATTACATTCTTGGGCATGTGCAAACATTATTTCACTTCAGTTTTGCAATTGATAAGTATTATTTTGCATCTATCACCAAACTTCAGGTCTTCATCTTGAACTATAATATATTTAAGCAGATGGACATTGTCATGTGTATCTTCAATATATTTCGTCTTCATTTGTTTATCAACTTCCCAGTTGTAAAGGCATAAATAGGCATATTTATAAAATGACAGATCTAACCATAGACTTTATTTTTTCTTGTATTTGGGAATTTTGGAAATATTTACCTGCGTGCCTGAGCCAAGCATAATATGTTGAGGAATAAGGTAGATTTTGCTCTCCATCTTTACTTCCTGTTCCTCAAGGGAGATAAGCAGAACACGGAAATTTGTGCCGCCCAAGTCCAGCGCCAAGAAATCGCCAGATTCTGAACAAAACAAAACAATGTTATGTGAAATAAACTTCATGACTATAATGATATATTACATGTGCTTGCGCCCAGAAGTCTTAAGAAAACATCTGCACCTGATTGACCAATTCATAAGATTCATAACAATTTAAAGTGGGTGGGGTAAAGCTGTATAGTGTTTGGTTTATTTTTCATATAAAAAGTTGCTGTATTAGTTTTCTCTTAATATTATTAAAATATAACTCACTGAAAGGATTCTAAACATGGGTGAAATTTTATAAATGTTTAATATGAAAAAAAGTCTCTTCTTGTGTTTACATTCTTCCGAAATATTATAAGATTTCCAAAATAAATGCAGGAAGCAGTCTTTAGCAACAACATGTGAGTATACTTTGTCCAGAAAGTGTGTTTAAACATGATAAATATGACTTTTTTAAATATATTCTTGTTACTTCCGGATTCAGGTAAAAGGTAAAAAGTCCACAATCGATTATCTTCACAGCCATTAAAGGGCCAAAAGAGCAGACAACAAAATTTACTTCTGCAAAATTTCTCAAAAGAAAATTTTTTTCATTCAAGCGATTCATAATGAGAATTCAAAGACTAGAGGGGCGAACAGCGTGATCAAGATGAGGCGGCTCATTATGAGCCGCCTCATCTGGATCTAAGCTGTTTACAAATTCAACTTTTTTTGTTTCTGGTGCTTTAAGTGTTAGACATTTTCGTCTTTCTTCACACCCTTACCTGAGCCATCTGGTACAGTTCTCACATATGTGGGGTACATCTTCACCCTGGCTGTAGGGTTCGTTTCTTTGCCAAGGCCTTTGTTGAAGTTGTCCAAAAAGAGGTCCATAATTTTTCGGTAGTCATCGTCGGTGAGGTTAAAAGGACGTAAAATATTTTCAACCTGGAAAGATAGAAAGAAGAAAAGGTCACTCTCACACTAACAAACTGCGCTCAACAAACTGAAAATGCATGAACCCCCAACATGCAAAAGCGTATTAATTTTGCTTGTAGGATCTTGCTTACCATAAATACACATATATGTTTGCAAATAACTAATAAGCTATGCATATCCTTTATTTTTTTTTTGCATACAGCTGCTCACTAAAGGTACTAGAAATACCGGTAGATTCAAACCTTCAAAACACGGTACCACAAAAAGTCTTATTATACTATATGAATATTGCAGTGCGTGTGATTTTTGTTTCATTTAGTTTTTTAATTTTTTTTTAATTCTTCAAATAATTTTTGTGACAATCATATGAACACATCATTTTTTTATGTTCTTAAATTTATGCGATTCAGGTTAAAGTTTCACACCTCTCTGCAATGAACCAGCGAATAGATTTATGAATGTTGAACTGTTATAAGGGCATCTTTTTTAGCGCCATTTTTTTTTTACTGAAACCTTGCTACCTCCTAAATAGGGATTTTCAAAAGTTTATATTATAAATTCTAACTTACAGAGATTTCTGACCCACAAAATATACAGCAAACCATTGTCCACTGTCTCCACAGTAAGAGAGACAGTTTTTCATACAATTTTATGATCGTATCCATACATGTTCATCCTCTCAAAATAATTTTAAACTATTACTAATTCCAGTTCATTCTCACAACTTTTAAATTTGATAATGATATGGACCACCACTTTTTATTACCAATATGAACTGCACCTTTCTATGATCAAAAGTACTCTGTTTACTGGCAAAGAAAGTTTTTGCCGAAAACAAAATTTAGTAAACATTAGGTAATATTTTGTGTGTCTATATATATAGACATAAAAATTTCCAGAAAAATCTGGATGACAAAAGCTCTATTATTACTACACTGCAACACATCAACGATCATGATTTTTTTTAGTTTATCAAGGACAATTTCGATTTTTTTTCTCACACAAAATCTTCCTGGTACAAGGTCTTACCAGTTTATGTAAAAATTCTAAGCATTACGACAGAAATACTAGAACAAGCAGTGCAAACCAGGATTATGGCCCAGTTGTTCAAAACTAACTACGTTATTACACAAGTCATTATACTTTCAAATGTATTGTACACAAAAACACCACGGAAATTTTTTTTAGAAGACTTAATTTACAAAATCTTAACAACTTCGTAAAGTTACAAAGGACGCTATGAACAACTAGGCCAAGACTGCTCCCAGGTTCTACACTGTCTGCTATTCATTACCATACTGATTCAGTTAAAAGACTTTTTTTCTTTTCATATTGAACTAGAGCAAGTGAGCAGGGGCTCACGTATACCCCCGACCAGCGCCACCGCCTAATGAAACCACACCCTAATGAAACCAATCTTATACATGGTATGAACCTAGAAGTAAACTTTATCACCTATCAAATGCTTCCATCAAAGTATATTACAAATATCAGTAAAGAAAACCAACTAAGCACAAAATTTTAATGTAACCTATAAGTCTGTTTCCATGACCTTGGATGGCAGCAGCATCCAGATGATGTCAACTAATCTGCATTGAACACAAAGAAGTAAACATAGTCATAAATCAGAAGGTTTCATCAAAGAATGTTTGAAATATATACAAAGAATGTAAACTTAACACAAAACTTTAACGCAAATGTTAAAGTCTGTGACCTTGACCTTAGGTCAGCAGCAGCATCAAAATGATGTCAATCATTGTGCACGAACATAGAAGTAAACCTAGTCATATATCAAAAGGTTTCACCAAAGGATGTTGGAAATATAAGCAAAGAATATAAACTTAACGCAAAACTTAAACGCAAATTTAACACATATATACAAATCTGTGACCTTGACCTTTGGCCAGCAGCAGCATCCAGATGATGTCAAATACTCTGTATGAACCTTAAAGTAACCCTAGTCAAATAGCAAAAGGTTCCATCAAAGGATATTGGAAATATAAAAGAAGAATATAAACTTAACACAAAACTTTAACGCAAATGTTTAAGTCTGTGACCTTGACCTTAGGTCAGCAGCAGCATCCAGATAATGTCAACTATTCTGCATGAACCTAGAAGTATACCTAGTCACATACTAAAAGGTTTCATCAAAGGATATTGGAAATATAAGCAAAGAATAAAAACTTAACACAAAACTTTAATGCAAATGTTAACGGACGGACGCACGGAGGGATGAACGGACGGATGAACGGACGGACACACGGACGGACAGACGAACGGACGGACACACAGACGGATGAACGGACGAAAACTATATACCCCTCGACATACTTCGTATGTCGGGGGTATAAAAATAATTCCATACATATATGTGCCATAGCACTACATTTTAAACCAATAAAGTGGCATGTGTGCCCATCCAAGACTCAGATCAACCCAAGTATCGGTCCAGTCTGATCAGTCTCTTCACTTTCCTTAATGGGTAAGGTTTAAGTTAGCTCCATGGGGACAGCAAAGCAGATGCCCAGGCTGATCTGAGTCTTGGCTGGGTGTACATGCGACTTTGTTGGTTTTGTTGTGCTGCGACTCATAATTACGTGTTACAATTTTACAAACTGAGTCACTTCAATACAAAAGCATCATATGTGTATTTTCCTGGAAACAGTCGACTCGAGTGCAAAATGTCGCTAACTCAATCTAAAATACTAGCAAATAAGGAAATTGTGATCAATACATCATTTCATGACAAAACCTGTCACGTGTCTTTCACATACTATACTCAGAAAATGTCTAATCGTTCATTTCCAAACTAATTTTTTTTTTTTGTGGGGGGGGGGGGGGTTCAAATAAAGGGATTCTGGAATACCTTTTTTTACTCCAACATATGTTGTGACCCCTTGTTGAAACTTCCTTAGCAAGGGGGTAAATGAGCCAGTCTGGTGCAAGTGCAAATGCTTGCAAGGTATAGCAAGTTTTTTTTTCACAAGCTAAAACAACAATGGTCATTATGTGTGTGAAAACATCCTCATTCTTACATCCTAAAATAGTGATTAAGGTTACAAATGATAATTACCGTATACTTCTAAAATATACAACTACCGGTAATTTTTTCTGCAATTCCCATACAACTATGATTTTATATTTCTCTGAAGTCAGTTGAATGATAGTGACAAGATTGACAAGAAACTATTTGATTATTAAAAAAATAAAATATGCCCTTCTTTGAAAAATAATACTGACATAATTACAAGGCAGAAGCTTTTACTATTCATGGGAAGAAACTTTAACAATCTGAATAGTAAACTCTTTTTCATCATATGCTGAGGGAAATACAAAATACCTGACAATTTTGTCATCAGTTTAAACAAAACTGGACTATAATCATGCAGATTAACAAAAAGCATGAATAATTAAACATAAATTAGACTGTGCATTTGAAATCAAGAAATTTAAGATGGTATATATGAAAATTCTCATATAAAACCTGTAAGTCAAAAAAAATAAATAAAAAAATAGACAACGGCTTACATGTCAAATATCAGGGTCAGCAAATAAAATGCTCTGCAATCACCAACTTTGTATATCTAAAGACCACAGATAGATTTCTAAATTTGTTTGCACTAAATGGCATGGCTGATATCTTTGTTCATGATATAAAACTGAGGTAATTCTTTCAAATATAGAAAGTTTGCCATGCAATACTAACACCGCCCCATTATGTCTTACCAAATTTATTCTATTTGCTTTTAAGTGAAAGAAACTGTGCTTGTTAACCCTAAAACTGCCACACCGTTGAGTTTCCAAACAGTCTAGATCCAGATGAGCTGGCCTCGTCTGAATCTACACTGTTTGCCCTGTACTTTTTTAATTCTCTATATGATATAGCTTGGTGGAACCATTTTTTTTTTTCAAAATTTTGCAGAAGTAAATTTTGGCGTCTGCTTTTTTGGCACATTAAGGGTTCCGTAAAACAAACATTGTTTCATTATAATGATTCTTGTTTGAGCACTGTTTTACTGTGACTGTGTAAAATTTTACAATCGAAGAGGTACCAATGTGTACCAGTACCTTTACATTTTTTTAATATATATATTTTTTACCCTTTTGCCAAACCTTGACCTTGATATGACCTTCAAAGCCACACAAGGTATAATTTTTGTAAACAAACTTATGTTCAAGGCAACCAGCCAGATCCGCATTGATTTTTGCCGACAGGATGATGCAATATTGCGTAGTTGCCTTCAACTCCGAATAAAAGATGGTCATGAATATTCATCACTTCGGAATATTGATTGAGGGTGGTCTTAAAGGGGAACAAGTTGAACATGTCAGACAGAACATACTTATCAGACACACACAAGATTCACAGTAGGTCATCAGACTGGTTAATGAATAGGGGTTACAATTTGTACTGTCTAGGGGAGATCACTCAATGAGAGCTTCTCTTTGAGGGATTGGCTCTATGAATGAGAGCAAATTCTTTCTTTTAACAGTGGCTCTCATCAGAGAACGGATTCACACTTCTGCCACATTTCTCCCCTCTAACTATGGGGGTGTATCCATGCATCTTAACCCATTAATGCCCAGGGGACTCTTCCATCTGTATATATATATTGGATGAGTCCATTTTGTCATTTAAAGGGTGTCAGGTTTAGTTTGTTTCTAGAATTTTTGTTTATTCTTTGGAGAAATACCGATTTGTCTTATGCAAAAAGTGCACATTTAGACCTTGATCAGATGCCGTGTTTCGAGGCGTCCCATTTTTGGGATCCTCTATAGGCATTAATGGGTTAAATGGTATGGGTTTGGTTGTTTTGGGTTTAACAGCCCTTTAAGACAGTAGTTTAGTCTGTATAGAGCCGTTTCTCAGAGAGGGAGAAAATAGATATAAGGGAGAGAAAAAATACCCAAACAGCCCCCACCTGCACCTACTGCAAGGACAGTAGGCCCTTGCTCTACTACTATCCAAATATTAGGAGGATGCCCCAGCACTGAAATGGCCTGCCTTCACCACCCCCTAAATGGTATTGGTACATCTCTATGTTTTTCAGCCATTTTTTTGTTTGACAAATTTTTTCCCTCGAAACATTAAGTACTATATTACCCATTCTTCTAATGAATGTCCAAATAGTTCTGAACCTTCAAAAAAAAAAAAATCTCATTTACAATAGTACATGACTGTTACACATCAGCCAAAGACTTTCCATTCTGAAAATGTACTGGGCATCCGCATCATGCAATATGATAGCAATATTACAATAGAAGGCTCAGAATTGCTGGAAACAATATTGCTGATACAATATCCACAAGCATTTCCAAAACTAGGTTTGTACTCGGTGACAAATGGTAAAACTTGATTAAGTACAGGCTATAAGCCAACCTTTTGTAGTGGAGTGGAGTCATGGTATCACAGCTCCACTATTAGTGGAGTGGAGTCATGGCTCCACTATTAGTGGAGTCGTGGAGTCATGGCTCCACTTTTAGTGGAGCCTTGCCCCCATGACTCCATGTACTGTATAGAAGGAAAATTTTACAATTTAACTTGCAAAACTGGGAAAAAAATTCATGTAGTATTGAATTCGGGATACTCCATATGTTCTGTGCCTTGATAAAGACCACAGCAATTTTCATGATATTTCTATTTTTGTGAAATTTCAGGAATGTGAAGTTTCACAAAATTTAACTTTTATGTTCCCCAGTTTACAGTATATTTTTATGGGTGAGATTCTCTATTTTTAGCCTTATTATATGTGCAACAAGAATTCCAATGAAGGCATTATTAGTGCCCCGCCTGCCTAGAAATTGTCACAAAGCAGAGCTAAAACAGAAAACTTAACAAAAAGTTTATGCTGCTGACAACGCTGTAGGACAGCAATACCTGTATTTCGGAAGGCACAGCAATACCTATGTTCAAAAAATTAGACTGGTTCTAACTTTTGTTTTTATAATTGGTACTCATGTATTTTGCAGGAAATTCTGTCAACACAGCTATTATGGAAAATGTACTGTAAATATTAATGTTATGGCTATTGAAATATCACATTCGAGTTTGTTGACACCCAGACCCCCTAGAATCTCAGCTTGAAATGTCAAGGTTTAACATAGAGCTAGCTCTTTGACATTTGCAAAGTTGTGATGTATAGTAAGCCGGAGGATATCGTATCCAAATAAAGCATCTATGGGCTTACACTATTTGACCCTTATAAGAAGAGGAATTTTCTCCCTTAAAGAGCAAATTCTTTTCTTTGCCTTTTACAGGAGTATCATCCCAAATCAATGGAAAGATTTTTTATTTGATTTGTTGCTTAACGTCCACTGTAAACAGCTTAGGTCATGTCGGGACGGTCAGTTAACCTAACCACACTATTCCTGAGCAGGCTTAGACCTCCTAAGCGGTTAACCAGTACTAAGTGCACATACTTTCACCAGTAACTGACAACTGCCCTTCTTGAATCAGCGGAAGGAGAAAAGATTTAGTATGTGGCCAGACTGGGTATCGAACCCAGGACCTCTGCCTTATGAGAAAGAAGTTGAGCCAGTCAATTCGATTCCAAACCAGTCAATTCAATTTGTATGTACATGCAAAGTAACACATATACTATTCGCAACTAATTTGAGAAGAATAAATGCAATTAAGGTTTAGCAAATGTTAAACTAATTCTGGTCTACATTTCTGAAAGTAACGCCTACATAAATATTAGCCATACAAATATACGTGTATTTATAGTAACGACAGCTTGCATCAAAACACTGAAAAGGAACACTCTAATGTGCTTAAATATTGGGACACCTAAAATAATAAATTTTCCATTTGTCCCAAATGGAAAATTCATTATTTTTAGGTGTCCCAATATATACGCAAAATACGGTAAGTAACATCTGCGCCATTGGCATACACAGAAATATCAATTATGACGCAGACAGCAAGAAAATAAAACTATAACATAGGTACCAGTTGCCACTTTGGCAGTTACATACATTCTAAGAACACCTGTTTTTGATATTAATATACAGGTTCATAGACCTTACTTTGTACTTCAAAAGTAGTTCTGATGGCCTATGAATAACATTGCAAGCAGTAGTTCTTTAATTCCTCGTGATTGAGCCATGGTCAATGGTCACTGCCATCTACTCCATCAACTTGATAAAGCAATTACTGCACATGTATGTTAAAACAAGGCAATAAAACCAAAAACAACCTAAATGTATTTCTCCCATTTTTCAACAAAAATAACTTGTTTAAAGAAATAAAAGAAAACTGTTAGCCCTGTAACATTTCTCGAGTCTATTGGTCAAAGCTTTAGATTTTTAGATAATCAGACTTAATTTCTTGAGGCTGTAAAGGCCAGTTTATTTGAGGTGATCAGTCATTGTTTCAATTTGTCAAACTATCAGTCACAACTTTATTTCTTAAGACTGTCACTGCTTCATTTCTAGAGACATTCAGTCTAAGCTTCATTTCTTCAGACTATCTGTCAAAGCTTTATTTCTTCAGACTATCAGTCACAGCTTTATTTCTAGACTATCTGTCAAAGCTTTATTTCTTCAGACTATCAGTCACAGCTTTATTTCTTAAGATTATCAGCCACAGCTTCATTTCTTGAGACTATCTGTCACAGCTTTATTTCTTGAGACTATCTGTCACTGCTTTATTTCTTAAAACTATCAGTCAAACGTCATAGCATTATTTCTTGAGACTATCAGTCACAGCTTTATTTCTTGAGACTATCAGTCACAGCTATATTTCTTTAGACTATCAGTCATAGCTTTATTTTTTAGACTATCAAGTTACAGCATTTCTCGAGTCTTTCCACCACAGTGGACTATTTCTTGAGACTATCAGCCACAGCTTCATTTCTCCAGACAATCAGCCACAGCTTCATTTCTTGAGACAATCAGTCACAGCGTTGTTTCTTAAGGCAATCAGTCACAGCTTCATTTCTTGAGGCAGTCACAGCTTTATTTCTTGAGGCAGTCACAGCTTTATTTCTTGAGACTACCAGTTACAGCTTTATTTCTTGAGAGTTACAGCTTTATTTCTTGAGACTATCAGTCACAGCTTTATTTCTTAAAACTATCTGTTACAGCTTCATTTCTCACAGCTTTATTTCTTGAGACTATCAGTCACAGCTCTATTTCTTTAGACTAACATTCATAGCTGTATTTTGTTAGACTATCAGTCACAGCATTATTTCTCGAGTCTTTCCACCACAGTGGACTAATCTCCAGACTTCATATCATAAGACTATCAGTCTTGAGACTATCAGTCACAGCTTCATTTCTCAAGACTATCTGTCTTGAGACTATCAGTCACAACTATTTCTTGAGACTATCAGTCACAGCTTCATTTCTTAAGACTATCAGTCTTGAGACTATCAGTCACAGCTTCATTTCTTGAGACTATCAGTCACAGCTTCATTTCTTGAGACTATCAGTCACAGCTTTATTTCTTGAGCCTACCAAACTTTAGACTATCAGTCACAGCTCTATTTCTTGATATTGTAAGTCACAGCTTTAGTTCTTGCATCACTCCACCACCATGTGACAGTGGTCTATTTCTTGAGACTATCAGTAACTTTATTTCTTGAGTTTACCTGACACAATAATCTATTTTGTGAAACTATCAGTCACAGCTTTATTTCTTGAAATTATCAGTCACAGCTTTATTTCTTGAGATTATCAGTCACAGCTTTATTTCTTGAGACTTTCAATCATGGTTTACTGTAATTGTACTTTAGACATAATCATGTGTACTTATGTTTGCAACTTTGTTATGTTTTCCTTTTATTCTTTAATGAAAATATCATGTTCCAGGAAAAAGGATATCTAAGTGAATTTATGTCCATAAAACATTTTGTACTTTTACAGTTTTAGCTGCCGCTACACTTCTTGAGACTATCCATCATAGCTTTATTTCTTGAGTCTATACATGATCGAGTGCCCTATTTCATGAGACTATCACTTATACTGCTTTATTTCATGAGTCTCTTAGTGGCTGCTTCATTTCTTGAGAATATTCTTGAGAATATTATGTACAAAATTATCTCTGAGGCTGTAAGTTCCTGGGACCCAGTTTTATTTTCTGGGACTATCAGTTACTTCTTTATTTCATGAGACTGCATTCTTCAGACTTCCAGTCAGGTACACAATTATTTCTTGAGTCTATCCACCGGTGCTCTATTTCACTGCTTTCAGTCAGAGACTATCAGTCAGTGCTTAGCCAGTGAACTATTCATTGCCTTGTCTCTTTTCAATCATCCAATTCTTGCTTTCTGAGTCCCATTTTATCCTTACCTTGTAAATTAGGTATTTCTAAAAGATGGACAGATGATAATGACGACTTGCAATTTTATGTATTTTCAAACTGTATTTCAGTCATATCAGGACGATGGAAGAGTGATAAAGAAGGGCTGTGCACAATGGAACACTACATTATTATATCAATGTTGTTTCAATGTCATGATGTTGAATTCACATTAATACAATATTGTTTCAACACAGACACCATGCTGAAACAGCATGATACAATATTATACAATGTTATTTCAATGTCATGATGTTGAATCCACATTAATATGATATTGTTTTAACATAGTGACCATGCTGAAACAGCATAATACAATATTATATCAATGTCATGATGTAGACTCCACATTGATACAATATTGTTTCAACATGGACATTATGCTGAAACCACACTGTACAATATTATACCAATGTTGTTTCAATGGCATGATGTTGAATCAACATTGATACAATACTGTTTATGCTAAATCACTACACACTACTATATCAATGTTGCTTCAATGGCATAATGTTAAATCCACTTTGATACCATATTGCTTCATCATGGACACCATGCTGAAACAGCATGATACCATATTATACATTATTTCAATGTTATGATGTTGAATCCACATCAATACAATATTTTTTCAACATGGACATTATGCTGAAACCACACTGTACAATATTATATCAAGGTTGTTTCAATGGCATGATGTTTAATCCACATGGCACACAATATTGTTTCAACTTAGACACCATGCCGAAACAACATGATACAATATCATAAAATGTTATTTCAATGTCATGATGTTGAATCCACATTGATACAATATTGTTTCAACACAGACACCATGCTGAAACAGCATGATACAATACTATACAATGTTATTTCAATGTCATGTCATGATGTTGAATCCACATTGATACAATATTGTTTCAACATGGACACCATGCGAAAACAACTTGATACAATATTACACACAGTTATTTCAATGTTATGCTGTTTGAATCCTCATCAAATACAATATTGTTTCAACATGGACATTATACTGAAACAACACTGTTCAATATTATATCAATGTTGTTTCAATGGCATGATGTTGAATCCACATCAATACAATATTGTTTTATCATGATGTGCCTGCTCAGCAGGTGATGAAACAATATTGTACAATTACTGGTAAGATAAATATCAATATTGCTTCAATGTCATGATGTTGAATCCATTTTAATACAGAGCTCTAGATAAGAGGGAGTATTTGATGATAATAAGGGATAATTTTTCTAATTTCTCATTGAAACCATATGTTGTGACTCCTCATCTGAACCGCCTCATCAAGATGGTTCGGATGAGGGGTCACAACATACCTTTTTATGCAGAATTCGCAAAAATTATCCCTAATTATCACTAAATGCTCCCTCTTATCTAGAGCTCTGATTAATATCAATATTGAATCAATGTTATGATGTTGAATCAATATTAATATAATCTGTTTCAAAGTGGTGTGCCTGCTGGGCTCTGACTTGACTGTCATATTCTCACCTTTATCCATTTCTGTTCCACACTGAGGCGCACATTTTCACTTAACGACCTTTTTAACTTTGGCCTGTTTGGCCTTCCCACACCACCATCAACATTATCACTCTTCTTTCCAGAAATTCCACCAACAGTCTCGCTTTTAGTCCGATTTAGTTTTGGCCTGCTCACTTTTGACATAGCTTTATTATAGTATAATATAAATAATGTTGTATCTTCAGTATCTAATGTTCTATAATACTATGCGATAAAATTCAGCACAGTAATGATTAGTTTTTTGATACATACAGTATGTTCGCTATTACGAAATGCCCTGAGTCATTCATAAACTATATACTTATGAGATACTTATGAGTTTTTTTTTTTTTCAATTCTGTTTTGTTTTTACTATAATTTCCGCAAAATATCTAAAGGTCACTACAAAATTCCTTTAGACGGCACTATAACCTTGATCCATGTGAAGGTTTTTATTCCCACATGTGCTTCACAGCTTGAATGGTTTCTCTATTGAACTTCAGACTGGCACCGAGTCTTTTACAAGAAATCAATACATATGATCAGATCCAAAGGTGAATTCCAGTCTATTCTTTGGAATAACTATCAGGAACAATTATCGACCAAAATATCAATAAATGTGCAATTCTGAGTGTGTAGGCAGTTTTATGTCAAAATGTAGCTTTGATATTTTTCCACAGTGTTCAAGTTAGTTTTATTGTTGTTAAATTGTCTGTCAACAATGTGTTGTTTTGTCAGTATTATTCACACTGTTGATGGTCCATGTAACAATACATAAGCACGGCATTCAAGTGTAAAATGTCAAAATTTTAACAAAACACCTCAAACTGAATGTTTTCCTTGTTCACATAAATACTAATTTCCCGCAAATTTCCGACCCACTAACTATACTGTGCGAGCAAAAATTAACACTTTGTCCAAACTGAAAATTTAATATATATGCAGAGTCACTCCCAATTTTGTAACACAAACAGGAACTATGTCAAAAGGTTGCATCCAATACAAGCAAAAGCACTTCAAAACAACAGGATCCTATGTATGATTCCCAACACCCTCTAATGAATGATACACAACATCAAAGGAATGCTTGAATACTGGGAAAAAATAATTTGTACAAGCTACACAAATTCAGTAAGTGGGTTACGCATTACATTAGATTAGATTATTTTTAACACAGTTATGGGAAGCCAGCCTGCTCACTGACTGTCATATGCAATGATGGTAATGCACCAGTCATTTGCAACCACAGCCCCCCTGGGGCCGGGGAATAGCGGGGATATTGACTTTTCATTCTGCAAAGCCCTGGTATATGCCCTGCACTGTGGGGACATTTTTATGTCAAATCCCTGGTAAATGTCTCCCCCCCCCCCCCCCACCCCCCCAGGGGATCATATAAATATAAAAATCCATATTCTGACAATGTGTAGCGGTAAATTTCATTAAACTCACTCCAGAGCTCCAGATAACTTTTCGGCAGGGAGTTGCTGAATCCTCACTTTGTGACAAGGGAGTTTTTCTGCAAAATCTTGAAGTTTTTTCACTCCCATTTTTTTTCAGGCATTTTTTGTGGTTTGATTGCCATTAGATATTACAAGAAAGTCATTTTTTAAAACAGAGATCCAGATGCAACATGTATGGGGTTTTTAATACGTTTCTCAACAATGTCAACGCACGAACTCAGCAGGCCAAGAATAATGGGTTTTAACAGCTCCGCTGATGATATCTCTGGCGGATCAGACCGCTGGAAAAACTTAAACAACGACTTCTGAACTGTTTTGACTCGCGTGCGAGCAGCCATGATGAAATTGCCGGAAATGAATATCGAAGACTGTGTCTCAATCTATTACGTGTAAAATGTAGCAGTCTGTCTTTTTGCTCTGTAACCCGTCAATGACGCAAAAAAACATGGACTGGGTCACCCAATTTTAAGTCTGGTTATGTACTATTTTTTCAGATATGTAGTTACCCGTCTACCGGATATTGAATTATGTCACACAGCACTTTCTACACCGAACTGTCTCATTAATCGGGGGTAAAGCTGGGAAATTTCACGCGAATAAGTTCGGCGGTTTTCGTTCACGCTTTTGCAGACATACCCACATGGCCATGCGCAAAATACGAGACGTTTGTTGACGCTTCCGTTTCACAATCGATTCGTAAACCAGTATTTTAAAGACGTTTTCCTGACGCATCAAACAGGAATGGGATGCGTTTTAACCCTTTATCCATGCGTCAAAAACGCCCTTTATCTGGGGCTCTGTCACTCCACTATTTGCTCCGCTGTTTTGGCGGGAATCAAAAGCCCGGCATATCCACGGCACTGCCGGGACACCTCTTAGGTAAAAACACAGTACTTAAGCCCCGCTATGCCCCTGCTATCCCCGGCCCCATGGGGGCCGTGGTTGCAAATGACTGGTGCATAACAAATGCATATCCCATCCATCCCATCCTCAACGTTTAAAGTGAATGGGTACACCTCCATATTTTTTCTGCCATTTTTACAAGGGAAACAACTTTTGTGACTTCTAATTTGCCTCCCCTGGATTGCATAGCCCTTCAAAACTTGAAAACTGAAAATGAGGGACAAAACCTGTCCACATACAGGATAGGTCGCACAACAGGGCCTTGCCCATCACATTAACCTAAAACATCCAGAAGATAAACGTGAACACGAATGCCATGGTAACAACAACAGCTCTTCCTTAACTGATGTTCATACAAAAAGTGTATCTTTTCGAAGAACAGTTATTAAAGACACACCTATATATTTTCAATTACCCAATTAGACACATCTCAGACTGCTCCAAAAAGAACAGTATGCCAGCATATGACAGCCTCATAATTTTTTTTTAACTCTACAGCCTCATATTTTTTTTTCAACTCTTAAAGCACCAAAAACGAAAATATTTGAATTTGGGAACCGGGTATATCCAGATGAGGCGGTTCATTATGAGCCACCTCATCTGGGTCTACACTGTTTGCTCTCTAGTTTTTGAATTCTTAATATGATATAGTTTGGCTGAAACATTTTTTTTTAAATTTGCAGACATACAGTTTGTTGACTGCATTTTTGATGCTTTAATGATTTTAAAAGGGTTAAGATAATTACAGTCTGTGGGTGGTGACAATATTTAGATATTTAATGGTATGAAAGGAAAAAAAAATCTGGCTGAGCTAGTGTATTTCATAAACATGATTTTTTATCTTTTTATTTATGTTTATTTACTGACCTACATGCCCTGTCCTCGTTGGCTTTTTAAACACCCTGAAGTTTTCAATTCAAACTGCTTCACTCAGTCATGAATGTCAATAGATCTATCATCTATGCACCACAAAATCTGAAATGCTGACGTACATCACTTCAGAGCTCTAGATAAGAGGGGTATTTGATGATAATTGAGGGATAATTTGTTTTATTTCTCATTGAAACCATATGTTGTGACCCCTCATCTGAACCGTCTCATCGAAATGGTTCAGATTAGGGGTCACAACATATGTTTTTATGCAGAATTAACAAAAGTTATCCCTAATTATCACCAAATACTTTCTCTTATCTAGAGCTCTGTCACTTGAATTGAATGGACCAATGGACAGCCAAAACTGTTCATGAGCACCTCAGGAATATTTTGATAACCAGGCTATGACATTATTTGTTACGTATATGTTGATTTGTTTTGAAGCACAATTTGAGGGAAACAACTCTGTTTTCAGTTTTGCCTCCAATCTCAATGCCGGTCAGCTCTCAAATCGATGGATGGATGACTTGTGATTTTTCCATCCATTTTAATAGAGAGACGGTTCTAATGAGGGGTCACAATGTATGTTTTAATGGAAAAATAAGGAAAATCCCTGTTCCCCTTCTTATCTGGAGCATGGAAAATCTACCTAGCTCTTCACTCAGTTTTCTTGGACATTTCTGCCCTAATATTTAGCGTTATTACAATTTACAGTATTCTCTCAAATAAGCGCACATACACCTAGTCTGCTCTTCAGAAGCATTCTTTGAAGTGCACATACTTTATTTTCACCTAATATCTAACCTATATACGCCATCTATACTTGAAAAAAATATTAAGGGCTCAAACTTTAATTACCCTGTGATTTCTGAACATTTCAAACAATTGGTAAAATAAATCATTTCTACCTTCCATTTCATTCATTTTTCAAGTTTTCTACACATGAAGTTTGAAACTATAGCCTTTATCTTGACCAAGTCCAGACTTCGATTCATACTGCCCTCAAAATCAAAGTGGTCAGAAGTCCATAAGGTGCAAATTCACCAAAACTTTTTAATTCGCCAATTCATGATTTTTTTTGCAAAATTGCTCAAAAGTCATCAAATTTAATCATTTTTACGGCCAGCAAACTGTAACAAGTTTAAAACCCATAGCAATTTTAGAAGTTATGCCCAACCAAACTGACACGCTATCAATTCTCTATGGGAATTCAAACCACTTTCATTTTAGGGGTAGTCTGACTTAAAACCTGGACTTGGTCAAGACAAAGGCTATAGGTTCAAACTTCATGTGTATAAAACTTGCAAAATGAATAAAATGGAAGGTAGAAATGATTTATGAAATGTTCCAGAATCGCAGGGTAAAAGTTTGACCCCTTAAATTTTTTTTTAGCCTATTTTGAATCGCATTTACCCAAATTAATAAGCTTTAGTTTGTATGTATCTGTGTTTGTAACAGAATAACTGTCTAAAAATGAAATTTCTAAGCGCACTGTACACTTCTTTAAGGGAATACGGTATCATTCTCTTGTTTTTATTCTGAAGGCAATTTTCACGATCTAATCAGTAAATTGGATCTGATTTCGTGACACCTATAAATTGGATTTAAAATTCTAAATATATTTCAACAGTTTTTCATTTTTCATTGATTTCTTCCTTTATGAAATCTTCCCACTCAATTGCGCTTACGTTATACCTTTTGAACCTCAGCCAAGCCTCCACAATTAACCAATGAAAAAGCAGTATTCAGCCACACCTTCAACAATCAATCAATACACCAGCATGTGAATGTGAATAATGCAGGAATACAGCACTTGAGTGACATTTCAAAACAAAACGTTATAGATATTTGACTTGAAATAATACAAGTAGATCACAAATTCAAACATGAATGAATTTTGTAGATAATATATCATGGATATTTTACATGAGATAATAGGCAAATGTAATTATGCTGAAAAATGTAGGTTTTTAGGTCTTCTCCAATACTGGTCCAATATATCATATTCTTTATGTCAAGGACCCCTCTGTATTTTTTATTATCTTTTCTTTTATGATAATAAAGATCTAATCAAAGATCAAAGATATAAAATTGTGTCAGTGGTAACTAGGTCAAAGAATACCAAAATTGCATCAGCCTGACCAGTGTCAAATTATTAACCCTTTTTAGACTGGTACCCATTTTGGGGACATATGCAAACAGTGCAAACCCAGTTCAGACGCTGCAAAATGCAGCATCTGATCAGGGCCTACACTATTTGCTTACAGGAATTTCTACGCAAATTCAAATATACTGTATTTGTACAAATGTTCGCTGTATACTTATGTTTGCGATTTTTGTGGTCAACATAAATTCGCGAACCATATATCCACGGACTTGATAATTTTACAAGGCAATGATAGGAAAGCATGACGACTTTTGTGAGCTTAAACACCCGTGATGTGTCTCAAATTGCTAAGCAGTGAACTTTTGTCCCAGCGAACATAAAGACGATTAAAGTAATAAAATTGAAAACATTCACAAAAATTCCCATTAAAATTAGAAATGGACTCATCCAAATGATAAAAATGGACGTCCACTGGTCATTAACCCTTTTTTGACCAGTGGACTTGTCCATTCTTATCATTCAGATAATCCCATTTCTAGTTTTAGGGGTTTCTGGTGAATATTTCCACTTTTATTGTACTTTGCACAGAAATTCCTGTAAGCAAACAATGTAGACCCTGATCAGACGCCGCGTTTTGCGGCGTCTGAACTGGGTCTGCACTGTTTGCATAATGTTCCCAAAACGGGTATCCGATCTAAAAAGGGTTAAAGGATAAACAAGCCAAATGTTAAGCATTACTGCCTAATCAATGAGAACCCTTAAAGCGTCAAAAAAGAAGACAACAAAATTTACGCCTCTTATGTTTTGAAATTAAAATCAGAAAAATTCTGGATTTTTAAATGAAAATGGGGGTCTTTGGATAACAACTTACTTAGCTAATCTCATCATTTGGAAAACATAAGGGTCTTTTAGTACCGTAATGACCCTAAAATTTTGGACACCCAAAAGTCGGATAATTATTGTTTGAAAATTCTTAGAGAAGGTTAATGCATCCAATGATGCTTAGTGAATGGCAAGGAGCAGTTTGACCTGGGTCTACAATGTTTGCCCAGACCTATCTGTCCGAATATTTAGGGTCATTACGGTACTGACTCTTTCAGAAAAGGCTGTATACCTTTTAGAGTGGCCCAGTTTGATTTGGCGGCACATACTATTTTGCAAAAAATTTACAAATACAGTAATCTTCATATAGAACAAATGAATCTATCAAAATTTAGACGAAAGAGTCTGTCAGGTATCCGAATATTTATCATATTAAAATATGCGACTGCATAAAGACAAATGTATCTTGTCATGTTAGGTTGAGGATCTATCAGTCAAATTTCAGTCCTTCACATTTCAGAAATAATGGATGAAGTATATAAGACTACTTTGAAGGACATGACCGCAGCCTCTCATCAAGGCAATCCAATTCATCACACCGGGTAGGCGGCAATCGAAAACGCTCATGCAGTCGACGAACGCGGATCAAAAACCATTAGAAACAGCGTTTTCGATTGCAAATTGGCGACAATTTGCAATCGAAAACGCTGTTTCTAACGGTTTTTAATCCGCGTTAATCGATTGTCAGGAGCGTTTTCCATTGCTGCCTACCCGGTGTGTTCATTAGGGCTTCTATTGATGCTGTATGATAATATAGATAAGTACTTTAAAACCCCTATGTACTGTGACAGACGTGGCTGAGAAACAGTCTGATCAGGATCTGCACTATTTCCATTAAATCAAAGAATTTGAATTGAACTGAATGTGTATACTTCCACGGAAAGCAACTCTGCCAATTTCATTTCTGTCTCCCTTCTCATTGGGGATCAACTCTTCAATGAATGAATTTGCTCCTCTAGAAGCAAATTCTTTCCTTTACAAGTAGGCCCCCTTTTGGAAGGGCTTCCTCGACACGAAATCAAAGAGGGAGTCACAGAAGTTGTCTCCCTTTGTAAAATTGATAAAAAAAACATGAAGCTGTACCCAGTCGGCTTAAAATAACAATGGAGACCCCCCAGATCAACAGTGATCTAAATATATCATATAGTGATTTGAACTAGCATAATCTAGCAGTGAATGGTGACGGCACTGATCAGACCATGACAAAAAACCTGTTTTCCGTTCTCCAACCCACAGGCATTATTAGTCAGGCCTCTAGAAAAGGCGTGCTTAATGAGAATAATTCTGGAATACTTTTTCTTCTTTTTTCTTCTTTTTCAGCTAAAATTTCTTTACATATTTTGTGACCCCTGTTTCTAATGAGGGGTCAAAAAATATGTTTTATAAGTTAATTTTTTTTCAACCATAAAGCCCTAAAAAGCAGAATGATGACATAATCTACAACTGCGAAATTTCAAAAAAAAAATTCTTCCAAGAAATATTATACTAGAAGCCAAACAGTGTAGATCCAGATGAGGCGGCTCATCATGAGCCGCCTCAACTAGATCTACACTGTTCTAAATTCAACTCTTTTCATTTTTGGCACTGCTTGTATGTATTAAAACCACAGATATCTGAACCTCCATAATGTACATTTTCCCTCGCAAACCTATACTATACCGCAGACAAGGTGACATTGAATAATAGACAAGGCTACTGAACTGCTATTTCTCCTATCTCAAGAGCTAACGATTCTTATTCTTTTCAAAAGTTTCATGAACGGTAGCACGTACACAGCATTTTATTGATCTGAGAGCTGATTATCATCAAAATAAAAACACTGAAGAATCTTTATATCATCAGAGTGTTTTTCCTTGCCTGTAATTAATAAATTGCAGCTAATTTGAATGATACTTTAAACACGAAAAAGTCCATGCAGTTAGATGAGAATTATTGAAAAAGGTTGTCAGTTTCTTATGGTGTTTCTTGCATCATAATTTGTGTATTTGCTGCCAACCTATTGCTGAGCCACCTGACAGCCATCAACTTGTTCCCACAGAGAAGCATCAGACTAGCTGTTTCTGAAACGTTACGACTAATCACTGGTCTTATATCTGATAAATACACATGGTTACCTCCATCTTGTGGATCTTTAGCTGGGGAGTATACTATACTAGAAACATGGACTAAGGTTGGCCAATCAACTAATGGTGTGACAGTTTGAGTTTTTCTTCTAATTATCATGCAATTAACATCAATGCAGAACTTTGAAATATTTTGCAGAACTTTTAGACTTTTTATTCTGCACTGCATAACTTTGTGATTTTTTATTCTTCTTTTTTTATTCATTTGTGCAGTTTACATCATTGCAGATGTTGAGATATTTTATTCTTGTGCAATTTACATCACTGTAGAACTTTGAGATATTTTATTCTTGTGCAATTTACATCCCTTCAGAACTTTGAGATATTTCATTCTTGTGCAATTTACATCACTGCAGAACTTTGATATATTCTATTCTTGTGCAGTTTACATCACTGCAAAACTTTGAGATTTTAATTCTTGTGCAGTTTACATCACTGCAAAACTTTGAGATTTTAATTCTTGTGCAATTTACATCACTGTAGAACTTTGAGATTTTAATTCTTGTGCAGTTTACATCACTGCAGATCTTTGAGATTTTATTCTTATATAGTTTACATCACTGCAGAACTTTGAGATTTTTATTCTTGTTCAGTTTACATCACTGTAGAACTTTGTGATTTTTTATTCTTGTGCAATTTACATCATTGCAGCGACCTGAGATTTTTTATTCTTGTACAACTTACCATCACTGCAGAACTTTGTTATTTTCTATTCTTCTGCAATTTACATCATTAAAGAAGTTTGAGTTTTTTTTTATAATGCTTGTGAAATTTACATCATTGCAGAACTTGTGATTTTTTATATTAATAGGCAATTCAAAACATGAAAGAACTTTGGAGTTCTTATGTTTACTAAATGTACAATGTTGCAGAACAATTGGTATATGCAATAACACTCACAAATTACAAAATAGGAGAACTTTGGTATTTCCTGTCTTTACGGAGTATTTTCTGAAGTACTACATTCATTACTGGTAAAACCAACTTCCTTTCACGTATGAGAAGCTTTTGCGTTTTCAGCAAATGAACACCACAAACTAGTTAAGGTGTATGGATACTGCTCCATGGTCTGACCACCAGTTTCACAAGGGAGACAACTTTAGCAGAATAGTATTTGCTTCCTTGATTGGTGAATTCCTTTTCAAGTGGGACTGCTCTTAAAGGAAAGAATTTGCTCTTTCTGAGAACAAATTCTATCATTTAAGAGTCCCACTCCCACCACCATCTGTGAGGAGGGAGAGATCAAGATCAGAGTGAATTTCCCTTGGAGTGTATCCATACACCTTAAGGTGGATGGGTTAACTTTGAGAAGAAGCAACTCTGCCATTCTCTTTTTTGTCTCCCTTTTCAATGGGGTCAACTCTACAAGGAAAGAATTTGCTCCTCAAGGAGCAAATTTTTGCCTTCCAGAGTAGATCCAGTATCAGAAGGCTTTCGTCATCCAGGGACGAAAACAGGAAGTCACTTAAGCTGTTTACCTTTATAAAATTGCAAAAAAAGGCACGGGGATGTACCCATACACCTTAAATCTTCATAACAATCAAGTTTAACTTTCAACGGGTTTACAACAGAATCAGTTCACACAAATTTGAATGTAAACCCATTCAATCCTCACCAGCATGATACAACTCATACCAGTTTGCCTTGAAGATCAATCAATCATAAGATCCATGCCAGTCTGATGATCTGACTGGCGAGGATCATACAATGTAAGTAAACATATTGGACTGGCATGGGTTGAATTCTAGAAATAGATTGGCATGAACTGTATTATGCCTGGGGTTGACTGGAGTGTTTACATTCTATTAAAAGTGAAATACAAATACATGAGAGCTATTCTATGCTTCAGTATAACTTCTAGTTTAACTTTTCATTCAAATCTCAACAGGACATCTTCAATATAAACTTCCTTGCAAAGAAAAGGGGGTTTACCATCTCAAAAGCCCCTTCAATCAAGGAAATTTTGAGACAAACTCAGCTGCTGTTTTATTTTTTTCTCTCCTTACCTTTTGCCCCACCTTTTGCTTTCCGAACTGTTTGTTTATGGGACAGGGAAACACTAGGAACTTATTGCACAGTCTGAGTCTTGGGTTTTCACAAAAAGCAGCAGCAGCAAAAAGTAGGGTCCAGTTGTTCAAAACTTCTTCATTTGTCAAGTCTTCTAGAGTATGGTATGTTCATATGTTTTCAGCAAAAAGTGGAACTATTTTTGCATGTAATCCAATTGAATATGTAAACGCCTTGTTAATTAACAATATCGTTAGCTTTGAACAACTGGGCCCCCGATCAGCAAACATTCAGCTCGCAGTCAAGTTTTCAGAGCAGTCAGCTTTAAAGTTCGAGTCCTGCCTAGGCCAACTCTGGAAAACCAGCAAAAGGTAGAGAAGGCCCTGTCCTTTTATACCCATGATACAGCAAGCACCTACTGATAGTCTTTACAAAGATCCAGTTGTAAAGCTGTCCTTTGCCCCAGTGCACGTGGCCATATTATAGCCTATGGCCACCAGCAAACAGGACAACTTTACTTTATATCTCTCTGTAAAAAGGCCATTTTGCCACTAAAAGTAGCCAGTATAGGAAAGTCGGGTAAATTCGGACAGCGGGTAAATTTGGACAGTGACATTGTTTCCTTTATATGTCAGTTGTTTGGAATTTAAACAAAATTAACTTGGCAAACAGTGAAAATCCTGATAATGAGCCGTCTCATCTGGATTTTCACTGTTTGCAATGGTATGTCCGAATTTACCCGCTGTCCGATATTACCAGACTCCACTCTACTGTCAAAAGCAAATTAATTATTAGTTCTACTTCTGTTCTGATACATATTTGAAACATACAACATATGTTACATGCCAACCTGGCTTTCTCTCTCATACATGCTCACAAACATGCACATGTCATACAGAACAACAAGAAAAACACAATCAAATCTGACTCACCAATTCCTCTTCATGGTTCGGCATCAAGTGAACCATGGCCCGGAGAATCTGTTCGATCCCCAGCCTCATGTTCTTGTCCTGCAGGCTCTTCTTGAGCACCTGCAGCTCGGGTGAATTCATGTCCAAAATTTCAGGATCAATCTCAACACCACAAGAAGCCATCGTTAGCGATATTTTCAGAAAAGCTCAAAAAAGTTCTTTTTCAAAATTACTGTCTTTAAGTCTTAAAACTGTTTACTCTGTTGCGAAGTGCTGACCAAAAGCTGTTTTGTGAACAATAATCTGTTTTGCAAGCAAGCTTATTTTAGCGATATTATAGTTTTGTTGTACGAGTACACACTTTATAGTATTTCCAATGAGAAGGTGGAGCTTAAACTGCTGTAAGATTGACAGATAACACAACATAGTAGGTCAGTGTATTTTGGTATTGGTCTATTTTTGTTTGACGTCAGTTATGAATGAGCGTTGCAGTGTTAAGAGGTTTACACAGGGGCAATAATTGAGAAATGTTACAGGATACTTATTATCAGAGCTCTAGATAAGAGGGAGTATTTAGTGATAATTTTTATTACTTCTGCATAAAAACATATGTTGTGACCCCTCATCTGAACCGTCTCGACGAGATGGTTCAGATGAGGGGTCACAACATGTGGTTTCAACAAGAAATAAGAAAAATTATCCTTAATTATCATCAGATACTCCCTCTTATCTAGAGCTCTGAATATTACTCAGTATTTTTCTGTGAACTTATAAAATGTAAACAAAATGAATCATCAGTCCCCCGTCATTACACTTAAAGTGCTAAAAGAAAAAATAACACAAAAAAGAACAGACAAAAAAAAATTATTTCTGTGCAAAATTTCAAAATATATTCCGTCAAAGCTATACTATACTTAGTAAAACAATTGAAGGATATTAAAATTCTATTATTATTTTTACTTAAAACAAAATTTTTACAAATTTCAATATGCATGCATTCAATAGTGCCGGGTATCTACAATTAAAAGCCTGTCCAATAAAAGTCACGCTTAAGTAGTTACAGTACAGGACCGCTCCAAATGGAATAACCCCTACATCATGAATTCACAAACATACATACTTGTCGTTATATTGTTACTAATACCGTTTTTATGCAGTTTAATGGTTTAACATAAGGAGACCATCATTCCCATAAAACGTTAGTTACACAATAAAAGCATTTGAAACATTTGCAAATCTGAAGAATTGAGACTACTCCTACTCACTGCCCTGGATATTCTTAAGTTTAGTCTTGATCAGCAGCAGAATAGTTGGCATAAGAATAATGTAAGAGGCGCTTAAATGATAGGGCAAGCTGCCTATATGAATTACTTGCGAAACAGCAGGTTTATACTCAACTTTAATTGTTTGTGATTTTTTGCAGTAGGGGGTCAGTACATTTGGAATGATTCCTTACAGTAACCACTGTAGCGTGACGTTAATTAATCCTGCGCATCAATTGCATACATCCGTTACAAATACATGCATGCACATTTAATTTGATAAGTATTCCATTAAAAGTCACAAATAGGATTAAAATGTAATATCCTTCAATTGTTTTACTAAGTATATATTGAGAATTCATAAACAAAGAGGAAAACAGTGTAGATTCAGATGAGGCAGCTCATTATGAGCTGCCTCAGCTGGATCTATGCTGTTTGCAAATTCAACTATTTTCATTTATTTAACAAGTGTGAACCATTCAATATGACCTTTGGCAAACATTATGAACCTACATCGGATGATCCACAGCAGCACACTGATCTGGGTCTGCAATTTTTGTAAAACCTTTCCAAAAAAAATCCAACTTACCATAAAAATTCTAAGTCTTGGGACAGTGGGTCTAAGCAAACAGTGCAGACCCAGATCAGACTGCTCCCCGAGCAGCCTCATCAGGGCCTGCACTATTTGCAAGCCAATCTGCATGTTTTAGAATGCTTTACTGCAGTGAACAACCAAACTGCTCAATTTTTAGGAAAGAAACAGTAATTATTTTAGGTGTCCAAATTTTCAGAATTTTTACAGTATTTTATATGTTAACTAGAAAATTGTGTCTGTAAGACACTAATGATGCCCCCGTGCAGCGCCTGTCACAGGATATGTGTACATCCCTAAAGCACCTTTAAAGCACAAATGCTATTTACAAAGAATCCACTGAAAACATTTCACAAACTTTATACCCTATAGTGCAAAATGCAGCCCAAAATGACTAAGTTTAAAAGGCCATAATTCCTTCAGAATTATTTTTTTCCTATCATAACCAACATGCACATCTTCACTGTGTCCACAACAAGTCTCCAATGTCTGAAAAACAGCCAATGAAAATTGTGGGAGGAGTTGATTACACAAAGTACTTACCCTACAATGCAAACATATGCCTAAAATGACTAAGTTCAAAAGGCTATAATTCTGTCAAAATCAATTCTAGCTCCAACAAAAACCCACATGCACATCTCCAATATGTCCATAACATGTATGCAAAGTTTGGAAAAGATCGATTGAAAACTGAGGGAGAAGTTGATTACACAAACTCCTCACCCTACAAATGTAAAAATTTGCCTAAAATGACTAAGTACAAAAGGCCGTAATTCTGTCAAAATCAATTCTAGTTCCAACAAAAACCCACATGCACATCTTCAATATGTCCACAACATGTATGCAAGGTTTGAAAAAGATCGATTGAAAACTGTGGGAGGAGTTGATTACACAAACTACATACCCTACAATGCAAAAATTTGCCTAAAATGACTAAGTTCAAAAGGCTGTAATTCTGTCAAAATTAATTCTAGCTTCAACAACAAGAGCTGTCGCCTGACAGCATAGCTCGCCTGAATTGGTGCTTGCCCATCACACAGCCGCTATGGTGGTGTGCACTCTATGCATAAAACTTCAGGCAAGCATGTCCATACTGAAAACACATTTATAAACAAAAGCTATCTCAGAAATAAGTCTTAAAAATAAAATTAAAATAAAAAGAAAAAGAAATGAAATTTCAAAGCCCATGAGCTTGAGGTAAAAAAAACTGACGAGTAGGGGGAAGGGGGGAGGGGGGAGGGGGGGGGGGCTACTTGGATGTATCAAAACCCTGAACCATTATCTAACATCAGTCCAAGTATTAGTATCAACTGAGTCCATCATCGTGGCACTGTGAAATTATGTCTTCATAAATATAAAACTTTAACCAAAATCTTTAAGACAAAATTCTAAGTCGATGACCTTGACTTCAAGGTCATCCAGTGGGGTAAGTATAAGGTGTTTTGTAAAAACTCAAAAAAGAGTCTAACATCAGTTCAAGTATAAACTAAATCTCTGCAAAGCATTATGAATCAGTATGCAATTACAAAACTTTAAAAAAGACAAAAAATTCCCAAGTCCCTGACCTTGACATCAAGATCACTGAGCGGGGTTGGGGTAGTACTCTGTAGATCTAACTACAGTGCAAATATAAAAAGAATTCATCTATGGGTTCAGGAGATATGTGTCTTTAAAAAACTTTAACCAAAACATCCAATCAATAAAAAGACAATGTTCTAAGTCCATGACCTTGACATCAAGGTCACAGAGGGGGGTGGGGGTGGTACCTTCGAAAACTTTAGACCAATATCTAACTTTAGTGCAAGTATCAAAGGAATCCATCCATGGGTTAAGGAGATATTGGGCTTTTAAAAATTTAACCAAAACATCCAGTCAAAAAAAAAATACCAATTTTCTAAGTCCATGACCTTGACATCAAGGTCACGGAGTGGGGTGGGGTTGGTACCCTGTTAAACCTTAGACCAATATCTAACTACATTGCAAGTATCAAAAGAATCCATCCATGGGTTAAGGAGATATAGGTCTTTAAAAAACTTTAACCAAAACATCCAATCCGGACGCCGACGCGGACGCTGACGCGGACGCGGACGCTGACGCTGACGCCGACGCCGTGGTGACAACAATAGCTCTTCCTGAACTTTCGTTCAGGCGAGCTAAAAACCCACATGCACATCTTCAATATGTCCACAACATGTATGCAAAGTTTGAAAAAGATCCATTGAAAACTGTGGGAGGAGTTGATTACACAAACTGCATACCCTACAATGCAAAAATTTGCCTAAAATGACTAAGTTCAAAAGGCCGTAATTCTGTCAAAATTAATTCTAGCTCCAACAAAATCCCACATGCACATCTTCATTATGTCCACAACATGTATGTGATGTTTGAAAAAGATCCACTGAAAACTGTGGGAGGAGTTGATTACACAAACTCTATACCGTAAAGTGTGACGAACGGACGGACAGACTGACGGACGGATGGACGGACAGACAGGAGCAAATCTTAATGCCCCCGTGACGATCTTAATGCCCCCTGACTATCGTCACGGGGGCATAAAAATTTTGAAAATTTGGATGTACCTAAAATATAAATAGTTTAACACAAAAATTGGTGAAGGTTTCTAAATCTATTATGGTAAGAAGAGATGTTCTATCATAAAGAAGACCCTGATTATATCTTGGTAACCACAGCAACAGGTAATTTGCATCTTTAGGTACTTTGCATCTACATGACCTTTGGCTTTTTACCCCAATATGCCCTAGTTCAGTGACCGCAGATTTAATGACACAGATAATTCATAAACATCCAGGGACAGATTTTAATTTATTTTGTCATGGATGAAACTTTTCCGAATGTCACAAGGTCGCATCCCAAAGTTTGTAATTATCTTGATATCATTTGATCAAAATTAAAAGTAAATAAACAATTTCAGTGTTATTTGAAGAACGGTAGCTCTGATGTCATTAGATTCACCAATCAAATAGCAGATGGACACTGCCAAATTGTTTTCATAAAGATGGATGCAAAGTTTAGGAAAAATTTATGACAAAATCAGAGACGATTGCAAAAACATACCTTGGGACATTTTCATGAGAATCATCTGGTAGACAGAATAACAAGTTTCTTCGAAAACGGAAATTTGCAAACAGCATAGATCCAGATGAGGCAGCTCATGATGAGCCACCTCATCTGCATCTACGCTGTTTGCCCTCTAAAGTTTTTGGATTATATTACCTTGGGAGAAACATTTTTTAAAATTTTCCACACCTAAATTTTGTTGTCTGCTTTTCTGGCGCTTAATTAAAAGGTTTTAAAAAGTATTTTGGCCTTCTGGAGCTCTCCTTCAATGTCTCAGTAGATGGCAATTAAAGTTTCCCAACTTTCCCCTCTGCAGACACAATTCACCAACAATAGTGCACAAAGTAATTATGACGCGTACTAATCAACAATGTTGTAAACAGTGCGCTGCAGGCAGTTTCTCTCTCAATAAAAATCAAAAGCTATTTATACAGGTAACTAATGTAGGTAAACATTTCGCAGAATTTCCAAATATACCAATTCCAAAATGTCTAGAATGCAGTCGTCTACGCAAGTGTTGCATAACACTACTGGGGTGCATAATCTGACGCCAAGGACTTACCCAACTGCGTGCACAAAATCATGTATCAATGGCCAAACATCACTAAAGGATACCACTGAAGAAGGCTTCTTTTGACTAACCCACTTTTAGCAAATTTTTTGCTGCAAGTTTTGTTCCTGAGTGTTACAAATGCCCTTAAAGCCCCTTGAAACTGTCTTTTGACCGCTTTGTGACAGTAGAGTTGGTGACCCAGACCTTGGTTGGTTGGTTGGTTGATTTGATGCTTAACGTCCACGGTAAACAACTAAGGTCATGTCGGGACGGTCAGTTAACCTAACCACACTATTCCTGGGCAGGCTTAGACCTCCTAAGCGGTTAACCAGTACTAAGTGCACATACTTTCGCCAGTAACTGACAACTACCCTTCTTGAATCAGCGGAAGGAGAAACGAAAGTATGTGGCCAGACCGGGATTCGAACCCAGGACCTCTGACTTATGAGTCAGGTGCCCTACCGATTGCGCTACCCGGCCCGGCCCCAGACCTTGGGCATGAGAACCTAACTCTTCTGAGTAACACATCTTCTAATTATGTTTTCTTGCTGTGAAGTTTGATCTAAGTCACTTCAGTAGTTTTTTAGCAATTGTGGAGATGCTATTTGACATCTGATCCATGATTGTGACCTTGACCGTGGGCATGCAAACTTAAATCTTGTGCATGACACACCTTGTCATAATGCTTTTCTTTTCTGTGAAGTTTGACCCAATTTGCAACTAAAGTCAAAACATGAGTTTGATCACCTTTGACCATAAGATGTGACCTCGACTCTAAATCTTGGGCATTCAGACACACCTCCTCACTTGATTCTCTCTCTGTGCTCTTAAATCAAATTTGCTCTGACAGTGTTTGAGTAATTGAGGAGACATAAACTGGCTTTTGATCCCTGACTGTGACCTAGTCCATGGGCATGGGAACCCAAATCTTAAGCACGCAACACACTTTCTCACAATATTTTTTCATTAGTGATGTTTGATCAAATCTGTGCAAGTTTTGACCTACACTGTGCCTGCACGTTTGTTTGTGATTCCAAGCTTTTCTGTCTTGAACATTAACTCTTTCACTACCAAAAAGCAGACGACAAAATTTACGTCTGCAAAAATTAAAACAAGGGCTTCGCAAGCAGCGCATAATACGCCCGTTTCAGTGTCATGAAGGAGTTACAGAATGAACAAGGTTGTTTATAGAAGGATGGACAGGCAGACAAAACAGGGGAAACAACTCTGTAATTAATGACTGCAATGTTATTAAAACAACACATCAAATACTATTAGTACACCAAAAATCAGGATCCAGGGTGAAGCAGCTCAGATGTTGTGAAACGCCAAAGTCAAACAAGGGAGATAATTCATAAACTCTTAGTCGCAATACTTTCCCTTGACAATATACACATCACCAACAAGTTTCTTTAAAATATTTCCAACGGTTAAGGAGATACAGAGTAAAGTGGAAATTGATGCAAGGGCAGATAATTCAGGAGGTAAGCAAGAGTTATGGTTCATGCGCATGATACATTACCCAATTATTATACACATTCCTACAAAGTTTCATTGAAATATTTCAAAGGGTTAAGGAGTTATGGGGGAATGGGTTAGCCTAAAAAACTAATCAAAGGGAGGTTACTCCAAAATTAAGTAAGAGGGAACAACCATTCTTATATGTGACACACCATCTTGTGATCATGCACATTGCTATAAAGTTTCATCAAGATATACCAAATAGGTACTTAGTTATAGAATGCACAAGATTAGTATACACAAAAATACCCTAAAAATCTAATCAAAGGGATGCAACTCCAAAACGAAGAAGGGGAGAGCAACCATTGTTATACGCGACACATCATCACACCCTCATACACATTGCTATGAAGTTTCATTAAGATATCCTAAACGGTTATCTAGTTATGGCGCGCACAAGACTAGTAGGGTAAAAAATAATCAAAGGGGAATAACTTTGAAATTAAGAAAGGGGGAGCAACCATTACTATACGCGACACTTTGCCCCATCCTAATGTATATGCCTACAAAATTTCATGAAGATATCTCAAACCGTTTCTGAGATATGGTGCGCACAAGAATGTTGACGGATGGACAGACGGACGGACAGACAGACGGACGGACGGACGGACGGACGGACAGCGCCATTTTCAAAACGGGCGTATAAAAATGCCTTGTCCAAGACTTTTTATATTGAGAATTCAAAGACTAGAGGGCAAACAGTGTAGATCTAGATGAGGCGGCTCATTATGAGCCGCATCATCAGGATCTACGCTGTTTGCAAATTTTGCTAATTGCGTCACTGGGGCTTAAAGAGTTAAGAACAGTAACTGTTGCTGTCTTACTGAACTATTACTGATCACTGCTCAAGAGCATAATCTTCTTAGAATGTTTTAAAATATTTTCAGTATAATGAAGAACTTTTTAATAATATCTAAAAGCTTTTGAACTGCTCTTAAAAAGTCCAGAAATATGTAAGTGTTTTACCAGATCTGCATTTTTCTGGATGTAAATTTTATCATCTGTTCCAAATACAACGCTGAAAAGGTAGATTTTAAGTATTTTGAGGAGAAAGAGCTAGGGGCCAATTACCACTTTGTGAACTTCATGTTGATTCTCCTCTAAACTCAAGGACTGACTATAGCCTTGACAAAGTGAAACAGGATTTCAAAACCAGAATGCTGCTTGAAAAACATCGTTGTGAAGAGTACATCCAGGAATTCCTGGAACTAAACCTACTCACATCAAGAATTGTATCCCGACAGGTAATTATCTGGAAATCTGATATTAGAGGCCTAGATAAGGTGGGTACATAACGGCATTCATTACAGAGAAATAAATTTATAAGGACAGAATCGCTTTATTGTTCAAAATATGTATTCTTTATAACAGCAAGATCAGTGTTTGGGAACAAATGCCGTCATTGTAAAGAGGGTCCATTACATTTGAAAATAATATAATCGTCCCTAAAAACATGTCTGTGACCCCTTATTAGAACCATCTCACTGAGATGGTTCCAATGAGGGGTTACAATATACGTTTTTATAGAGTAAGAAAAGACATTATCATCAAATACTCATCTTATCTGGAACTCTGATATTTTGCAACAACTAAGAGTTGGGATAGAAATGCCCGAGCAAACAGTGAAGATCCAGATTCATTCAGATTACCCCTAAAGGGCCATCCAATCAGGGTCAGGCAAGGCTGAGCATACTGGATAGTCCCACACCCTGGCCTGGAGAAAGTCATATTTTACGCGAGGCAGTGAAAATCTTAAGCCCTTAATTGGTTCTAGATTAGCTCATAGCATGTGGATTTTCACAAGGAACATGTCCCAAAACATATTTTTTCCAGCCTTGGTTAGGAGAGCACTGTCACTGTTTGAGGGTCTTTATTAATTGGGACAGCTCTGAAATTGGCAATCACTAAAACTGTCTATCTCAAAATGCATCAGCAGTAAAATTTTAAGACCAAAATCAGTACCAAGTGAATTTTTAGCCAAGCCAAGCCTTAACCAGTAATCCTACTGATCAGTAAGCAAGTGAAACTATCAATTTTGGTATCTAATTTAAGCCCCATTCTCACTGTCCCGGTTTGCCAACCCTGGTAAGTCCCAGTAAGTAATCAGGGGGAAACCCTTTCAAACTGGGAGAACAACCCTGGGGGTACCGTGAACATCCAGAACGATCCTTGATGAACCCTGTTAATGTATAACACAACCAGAAGCTATCGGGAAAGCTTAATCCTGCAATTTCAGGGATTTTGCTAAGGACTGAATGACTGGTGGTCCCCAGGACCAACTTATCCACAATTTAAGTGGTCCTCTCGATGTTTAGGCTTTTCTTTGTTATCATGTGTTTTCATTTAATTTCAAAATCAGTTGGTCTGCAGGACCAGCTACCAAAGACATCAGCTAGTCATGCCCAAAAATCACTGGTCCAGGACCAATGGACTTATGGTTAATAAAACCTCTGAATTTCTGGGATAGGTCCTGGTCTCTACCTGCCCTCTGCCATGATAAAGCATTCTGGTGTGATGTGGTCTGCGGTTAAAACAGCCTCTGGGCCAGCAGAGCCCAGGTGAAGAACAGTATAGCCCTGTTTTGCACTGGTGGAAGCAGGGACTGGAACGGTATGAGCCAGTTTATTAGCCGGTTAAGCCCCACTTGTACCCTGAAAATGGTGGTACACCTACCGTCAGGGCCTGTCACTGAGAGCCCCATTATATATAAGGGACTGATACAGTTTAGCATGGTTCATGCAAGATGAACCCTGCTCAACCAAAGTTAAAGACAATAAAGTTGCGGTGACATAGGGTGTAATGCCTGGTATGTACCAATTTAATATGCAGATTCCAGGTGAAATCAGTGTAGTTTGAGTTTATGAGGAGTACACATAAGACATGATGAAATACCTCATAAACATGAACCAAAACAGACTCCAGATGAGGATCTTTCAGTCTGACCCGGAGTAGCTAAGTTAATTCCCAGTTTACAACAGAGTATTTATGGTGCAGGATGGCATGTTTCCCAGTTGAACCAGGTAAAGCCCAGTGTGATCAAGGTTGTTGCTGATGCTGTCCCACTGTGACTACTCGCACTGTCTTGCCATACCATGGTTGTGCACCGGTGACAAGCCGGGGTAAAACTGCGAGATCTTTCTTACAGACTTGAGAAACACTGGGGTAGCGTCTGTACTCTGAGAATACAATTTATTTTTTTACGAAAAAAGTCCAGGATCATCATGGTATACTGGGTTTTCTTCACTGGGAGGTAACAGGACCAGCACCGTGACATTGAGAATGCGGCTTAAGAAAGGAATAAAAGAAAAGAAGGAAATGGCTGTATGTCATTCTGCATGTCAACTGTTCATCAGTGTGCTCCAGTGTCGAGACTAAAGTGCATATGCCAAACTGCATGTGCTTAACATTTTGAAATGCTTCCAAGTAGGACATTCGCCAAGATAGGCGCTTATCTTATCTATTTTTTTATGTATTTCATTTACATTCTTTTGGGGACCTTGATATGCTAAGATACCATAATGAGTACAGATACTGGGACAAATGTGTCCATGTAAACAGTTCAGACCCCGATCGGAGCAGTCTGAACAGGGTCTGCACTATTTGCCATTCTGCCAGTAATTTTTTTCCATCATGCATTTTTAACTTTCAGCCACATTGGACGCAACAAGAATTCCATGGAAGCTGTTGTCTCACCTGTCAGAGCATATTCACAAAACAGAGGTATATAAGAAAACCCGGAAAAAGTGAAAACTCGGAAAAAGTGAAAAGTTTACCGCACCAGCGCGGAAAATGTTATACCTATGTCTGCCTTCTGCTAGTCGCAGAAGAGATAAAAGCTTGCCATATTTTTTTTATTTATTTTTTTGCGAATCGCAGAAGAGATAAAAGCTTGCCATATTTTTTTTATTTTTTTTTTTTTGCACAAAAAAGTCAGGAACTCTTGCAGCAAAAATAAATTTTCAGCTAAAAAACTATAGCACATTGATTTTGTTTATGTGTATTAGAAGACTAACGAATCCCTGACTAACAACTTTATTGAGCTAATGAGGCTTCCTGGATGATAACAGTAACTAGTAATACTCATAAGCGCACATACTCTGTGCACAAGTGTCCCAACTTATGCTACAAAGATTAAAGAACAAAATATCAAAGTTATGATACAAAGATTAAAGAACAAAATATGAACTTTGATGTATTGACAAATGTGATTTTATCTTAATATTTTAAGAATGTGATTTGGCAAAAAATTGAGATTAAGATGAGATTAATAAAAGAACAGTTTGTGTCAATAAGATTATACAGCTAATACAGCTAATGAACTAGTAATCGATTATGAACTGATTTAAATTCCTTGTTAGAAAATATTTGAACTTCAAATGTAATCGCGTTTTCTTTGTTTACAATCAATGTCGTAGGCTTACGTAAGAACATAACAAGAGCTGTCACCTGACAGCAAAGCTTGCCTGTACATCGTCATGACCTGTTCTACATACCTGTGAAGTATCATGAAAATTCAAGTTATAGAGCGGACACAAAATCAACACAAAATCACAGCTAAAAACATCAAGGGGAAATAACTCAAAATTTAAGAAAGCAAGAGGGTATTCAAGTTACAGAGCGGACACTAATCTGCCAAAAAATCACCAAAGGGGAGATAACTCAAAAAGTACAATAGCAAGAGTTACCATTCTTGTAGGCGACACATCGCCATGACCTGTTCTGCATAACTATGAAGTATCATGAAAATATTCAAAAGGGTATTCAAGATATAGAGTGGACAAGGAAATGTTTACTGACGGATGGACGCCAGGCTCATTGCTATATCCCACAAACCTTTCGGTCGGGGGATAAAAAGGAAAAAAAACAACAACTGAATTTTCAAACAACGCAGATCCAGATGAGGTTGCTCATTAAAAGCCTGCATGATCTTGATTTACAATGTTTGACCTAAAGTCATGACTTAGCTTGGGCAGAACATTTTTTCTGATGTAAATTTTGTTTGCTGATTTTTTAGCTCACCTGAGCCGAAGGCTCACAGGTGAGCTTATAGTATAGGCAGGCATCCGTCGTCCGTCGTCCGTCCGTCCGTCCGTCGTCCGTCAATATTTTCAAACGACATCTCCTCTGAAACTACAAGGCCCATCTTTACCAAATTTCATGTATAGCATCTATAGGCAGGGGGAACCAATAATACTGTTTTTTATCCAAATCGCTTCAAAACTTTGGTTGCTATGGCAACTTAAAGTTTCCATTGACTTGTATGGGAAAAACTGAAAATTTATATTTATTGCTATGTCATTGCAGATATTATGACAGAACTTTTACAGAAATGTTCCTTGAGTATTCCTCTATCAACCACATGAACTTTATGTAAATTGCACAATTTGGCTGGTTGCCATGGCAACCGAATGGTTAAAAATAGAAAAAATATTCAAAAATCATCTCCTCAGAAACTATGCAACCAATAAAGCTCAAACTTCACAGAAAGGATCTTAGTACTAGCTTCTATAAAAGTACTGTTTTTCTTGGCAATTGCTCAAGCAGTTTGGTTACTATGGGAACTTAAAGTTGCCATTGACTTATAATGGCAAAATGGAAAATTTGCATTTATTGCTATGCCACTGCAGATATTTTGACAAAACTTTCATAGAAATGTACCTTGAGTAGTCTTTAACCAGCCATGTTAAATTTATGCAAATTGCGCAGTTTGCCTGGTTGCCATTGCAACCGAATGGTTAAAAATAGAAAAATATTAAAAAATCATTTTCGCAGAAACTGTGTGGCCAATAAAGCTCAAACCTTACAGAAAGAACCTTAGTACTAGCCTCTATAGAATTACTGTTTTTCATGGCAATTGCTCCAGCAGTTTGGTTGCTATGGCAACTAAGAGTTTCCATTGACTTATCATGGGAAAAATGGAAAGCTGCAATTTTTGCTGTCTAACTTCAGTTATTTAGATTTTTTTTCTACAGAAATGTTTCTTGAGTAGTCCTCTACGATTCATATGAATTTTCTCCAAATCGCTGAAAAATATAGGGTAAATTTTCGAGAGAAAAAAAAAATCTGCTCCTCAGAAGCCATATAGGGGATGAAGCTGATATTGTGCAAACGTGTTGATGACAGTAGCCTCTACATAAAGTTTATTCTTTTTCTTCCAATCCCATAAGAACTTTGGTTGCTATGGCAACTTATAGTTTCCATTGACTTATAATGGGAAAAGTGAAGCTATGAGGGGGATGAAGCTGATACTTCGCATACATATTAATAACATTAGCCTCTACCTAAAGTATGTTTTATATTATCATTGCCCATGTGAATTCGTTGCTAAGGCAAGGTAAAGTTTCCATAGACTTATAATGGGGAAACTGGACATTTGGTATTTATTTCTGTGTTACTGCAGATATTTTGACAAAACTTTACAGAAATGTTCCTGGAGTAGTTTTCTACCAGCCATATGAATTTTTCCCTAATACCTGATTTTGATTGGTTGCCATTGCAGCTGAAAGGCCAAATTTTCATTTTTTTTTTTTTGCCAAAGATCTTCTTCTGAGAAGCCATTAAGGGGGTATAAAGCTCATTATTTTTGCATAAATGTTTGTGATATTATCCTCTACATAAATAGTGTTTTTTATTGGTGATGTGCATGGTGTTTTGTTGCTGTAACCTCAGTGCTTCGGTGCTCAGGTGAGCGATATAGGGCCATTGGCCCTCTGGTTTTTGGTACCCTTTTATAGCTGAAGTGTTGCTACTTTGCAGTAAATTTATTATGATCTCAGTGTCCTTTTCAACTCCCAGTGTCCTTTTCAACCCAGTACAGACAAACAATTATTTACCCAAGACAGACGTCAATGGCAAGTCTCCATTCGTACTTTTATACTATATATATTTGAACAAAGATATATAACAGTAATTACAAACAGCACTTTCAAGGCCATGACAAACTAGGCCAACAGGTACGTATGGCCTTCAGACTTTGCAAATTCTCAACCAGTCAATGCAACATCAGATCTAGTCTACATAATTATGTTGTTTTGCATTCAGACTGAGGTGAATGGCTACACCTCCATGTTATTTCGACCCTTAAGTAAAGGGAGACAACCTTCAAATTTATGATTTTCTTTTTGTTTCTCTGGGTGAAGAAACCCTTTCAAAAAGGGTCAACACTTAAAGGAAAGAATTTGCTCCTGAAGGAGAAAATCCTTTCCTCTAGGAGTTGACCCTCACTGTGAAGGGGCTAATGGAGTCAGTTGATGGTGCTGGGTAACTTTCAGAGCCGGGGTGTCCTTCTAATTTGGATAATGATAGGGCAAGGGCCTACTGTGCTCGTAGTAGATGTGGGCTGGGGTTGTTTGGATATTTTTTTCTCTTGCCCATTATATCTCTGTCGTTTCTCCCTCTCTCTGGAAGATGGCTCGATAATCGATATACACTGAAATACTCTCAAACAGCTGTTAAACCCAGAACAACCAACCACCTCATTGAGAAAGAAGTCTAAATTGAAAGTGCAAAAGCTCTTCACATTTTTGTAGCAAAACCCAGCAGTATATAATGAATTTAAACATGTAACATCTTATCAAATAACAACGTTGTAGTTTTAAACAACAGAGCTGAGTTTTTCTTTTTCCACTGAGTTGAAAAGGCAAATGTAAACGTGATGAAGAAACAAAAAAGATTCACTTAAGTAAGAGAAGACTCTTTTGCGTCTTGCTAACACCCACTTCTTACAAAACATCTAAGATCGCAAGATTTATTAGAATCCTTGAATCTCTGACAAAAATACAAGCAACAGTTACTGTAGCGACACGAGAACACCAACAATGTGGTTGTGCGCCCTGTGTAGACTCAGATCAGCAGGGGCATCCGCCCAGCCTGCTCAGACTCTTCCCTGAGTGCTTAAAGGGTAGCTGAAAACTGAGCTACCTTCATGCGGACAGCGAAGACTCTGATCAGACTGGGCGGAAGCCCAGGCTGATCTGAGTCTGCGCTGGTCGCACAACCACATTGTTGGTTTTCTCGCATCGAAGCTTATACAAGCTACAGTAGCGAAAAAACTGACTTGATTTATCTTCAACCAGCATGCAATCCCTCTTCCTAAATGTTAATTAGACATATCTGCAGACTTCTGAGTTAATTATTGCTGTAATTATCAGTGTATAACAAATCTAGCTTCACTTTTTATCCACAATACCAATTCATTTTCTGTCTGTACCATAGTCACAGGGTATAATCCATTCCGCCAATTTTCGCTTCCGCCAAGACTGTCAGCGAACTTTTGCTTCCTGCAGAGATTACTGTCTGAAAAATGGCTTCCTGCCGAGACTGTCCGGGTGACTTTGCTTCCTGCCGAGAGCATCCGCAGGAAGCAGAATCACACGGACAGTCTCTGCAGGAAGCCATTTATCATGTACAGAAGTCTCGGCAGGAAGCAAGAGTTCGTGGACAGTCTCGGCGGAAGCCAAATATGATGGACAGTCTCTACAGGAAGCGAAAATTGGCGGAATCGATTATACCCTGAGATAGTTTAGTCTACACTAGTTTGTACTGTAAAAAGTTGCATGGATCAGCAGCACAGGTGGTTACTCGGTGCTGGCTTTCTGTGCTAGTGGTAGAGGGTTCTAAACCAAACATCAGTAAAAACTTCTTCACATCATAGATGGGGTTCCACTGCACACAGCTTTTCATCATCATCTTACCATTAGCTGGGTATTACTGAATTACTTTTGAAAGAAATGTAAAAATCAGTTTCATCCATCCATTCACGTACTGAGATTAATACGTCACAAATCAGAGATCCTACAAGCATATTAAAATCCCTAAAAAACAAATAGTGTATTAATCCTATTAAATGCCCATGCTTTTATAAATGCCCCCTGCTTCTTTTCCAAATATGTTTAATTAACTTGCATAAATTCTTGTTTACTTCTCTGGATGAGGCAGCTCTTTGAAATGGAGTCTACTCTTACAGGAAAGAATTTGCTCCTAGAAAGATGACCCCTCCCCTACCAAGAAGGGAGGCAAAAAATAGAAGAGTTACTTCCTGTGAAAGAACATGACATTGTATACCCATTCACATTATTTTGGCAGTGGCTGAAATACTACAATTACGGTTCTAAATAATGCTCCATCCCCTTTTCGTAAAATGCAACACTCCTAGAGCATTTAAGAGGATTAATATGGTATATAGGCCATCTGAGCCAGGGACAGGCAAAAAGAAAACCCTCTCGGACCATATTAATCCTATTAAACACACCAGAGGCATTGCAACTTATGAAAAGGGGGGCATTACTTGGAACCTAAATTGATGTAAATCAGCAACCACATAATTCCTCTAATAAACAGTATTATGGTGAATGAACGGGTATACTTGCAGAGGAAATTAACTCTATTTTTGCCTTATCAGTATATCAGTACCTCATCCACAGAAGCAAACGGGAATTCATGCAAGTTAATATAACATTATTTCCTGGAAAAGGCAGGGGGGTGGGGCTTTCATTACAGCAGGGGCATTTATTAGGATTAATGCAGTATGTGTAGCATGGGAGTCTTTACTGAATTGTCTCCCTTGTCAAAGGAAACTGATCTGTGTTGTGTGAACAGGTGCATGTGCAAACAGAAAAGATTCAGATCAGCCTCTGATCAGCAGTTGAATTATTCACACTGTATAAGTGGTTTTATTGCAAACATCTTCCATTTATATCACCCTACAATCACCATTGTTGTAAAGACCTGCAGTGGTTGAGTGGTTAGAGGCATTCACTTATGAAGCAGAAAGCCACTGGTTCAGCCACACTGCTAACCCAGCAGTAGATGAGTACCTTTTTTGAGTCAGTCAGTGCTCCAGATAAGAAGGGGTAACAAAGATAATTTAGGGATAATTATCCATATTTCTCCATTAAAACATATTTTGTGACCCAGCATTAGAACCGTCTCGTCGAGACGGTTCTAATGAGGGGTCACAACATATGTTTTCATTGAGAAATAAGAAAAATTATCTTTGAATTATCCTCAATACCCCTTCTTATCTGGAGCTCTGTCAGTAAAGGATAAGGCAGGGAAAGGAGAGGAATGGGCTCCGCTTTTCAAATGCTGTGTCAAAGATACAGTGGTCCTCTAACCCCCACTGCCCCTATGGCCACTAGGCTAAGGGAAACCTTTACCTTTTTTTACCAATACAGTCAATGTCACGTCACTCACATGTTACTTTTACTATATTACAGTCAATGTCACATGTTACTTTTACTGTTACCAATACAGTCAATGTCACATGTTACTTTTTCATTTGCACATGTGAAATCAAAACCATTTCCTACAACTGTGACTAGAACTAAAGCCTTGTGACTTACATACTACCTTCCCTTGAACTAAATTGCAGAGTTCCAGATACACCTTCATCAGACACACATTCAACTGCGGAGTTCAAAAAAACCCATTATAGGCTGGTGCAATATTTCACAGAAATTTCTTTAAGAAAACAGTGATGCAATAGTAAACAGACTTTACTGAGAACAATGTACTCTACAGGGAAACAGGTCTATTGTTTCAAAACTGAACACATGATCCATATATACTCAGTGTGCGTGCAATTTTTTCTTATTTCTTAATAAAACAAGACCTGTACTTGTACAGGATAGCTCGCCTGACAGTGACTTGCCCATCACATAAAAAACATCAACTTAAAATGGCCAGAAAACTGAAGCGAACACAAACATGGATGCCAGGGTGACAACAATAGCTCTTCCTGAACTTTTGTTCACAGACAAAAATGCATGTTGTTGTCCATCATTACAATCTCCTTGGAAATGATGAGTGGCCTAAATGTCAGCTGAACTCAGGTACATCTCAATAATTCCATCAGAGCTCTAGATAAGAGGGGTATTTGGGGATAATTGAAGGATAATTTTTCTTATTTTTGATTGAAACCATATGCTGTGACCCCTCATCTGAACCGTCTCGACGAGACCGTTCATATGAGGGGTCACAACATATGTTTTTATGCAGAATTAACAAAAATTATCCCTAATTATCACCAAATACTCCCTCTTATCTAAAGCCCTGTTCCATGCCATTTTTATAAAGGGGAAGAACTTTTGAGACTTCCTGTTTGAAAAACCCTTCCAAAATGGGGTCTACTCTTTAAAGGGAAGACACTGCTCCCTTGGGAGCAAATTTTTTCCTTTAAGAGTTGACATCCATTGAGAAAGGAGGCAAAAATGAAAATGGCAGAGTTGGGTTTCCTGTGTCTTATCCAAGAATTGAAATTAAACAACCTTAAACATACTGTTTTGAGCTCTATACACGGATGGACAGATGAGTTGGAATTTTACAGCTCTTTCAACGATATTTGAGTCACTCTGGGATGTCAGAGGAATGAATGATTAAAATGAGGAAAAAATAATTGAGAGGCTAGAGAACAACCATGACAATGACCCACAGCTTCTGGCCGGGCCGCGTAGCGCAATCGGTAGGGCACCTGACTCATAAGTCAGAGGTCCTGGGTTCGCAACCCGGTCTGGCCACATACTTTCGTTTCTCCTTCCGCTGATTCAATAAGGGCAATTGTCAGTTACTGGCGAAAGTATGTGCACTTAGTTCTGGTTAACCGCTTAGGTCTAAGCCTGCCCAGGAATAGTGTGGTTAGGTTAACTGACCGTCCTGACATGACCATAGTTGTTAACCGTGGACGTTAAGCATCAAATCAATCAATCAAAACCACAGCTTCTGGATTATAAGTACCACACTCTGACAGCAGTACTACTGAATGACATCAGTTTTAAGGGATGACAGGCAAAATGGGTATGAAACCTATTTGCATAGAGCATAACTTCAGTTACAATTTTTCGTACATATTTGTGAAAACATACATTGTGACTCCAAAATGAACTGTCTCATTGAGAGGTAACAACATATATTACGTAGGTGAGGGATAACAGAATATATTATATATTTATAAAGAAACAAAACTATCCGGGAATGTCAGCAGATAATCCACTAATGATGGTAACTTATCTACGATATCTGATCTAGATTTCCACTAGCATCATTTGTTCTGTAAGTATCATCTCTGACGTATCAATGAACCATACTTTACTCCATATATATTTCATTATAACGAACCAACGAAAGGGTGATAATGAAAAGTTCCACTGCATGCAGCCTTTCATTAGAACCCTTCCATTGGCTCAATATGACCGAAATACTATTGAAGGGACTGTAAAGCCTCTGGGACTTTACTGTCTGTACTTCAAGTAACACAATAAAAGATCTTGATAAGCCGAAATTTTTGGGGTTCAATTCTTTTTATTTCATATCCCTCCTCTCCCCCTAACTCCCAAAAACAAACAAGGAATGGAGGAATCAGCCTAGATCTAACAAGAAACCTCTTTAAAAAAGATAATTGTCGAAGATGAAATTCGTTTTTAAAGAACAACTTTTTAGTCATGTCAGGACGGATCCAGCGCTTCCTGGGTATTATCAGTACTTTTGTAAAGTAAGTGTGTCTTGTTCAAGGACAAAACATGAATTCCCGAGTGAGGATTATCGTGATCAGCCTTGGTCGAGTTCGATTACAACTATTGTCTGACGATAGTATGTCATGGAAGAAGCGGGTCAACTCGACCTGCTTTCTGTAAGCCTGGGGTCTTCACGGCTCCTGGGTCAACTCGGCCTCCATTCAACTCGTCCGGGTCAATTCAGCCTGCTGTCATTTGCATCCTCGCCCCAACCTATGAAGATGGGCTGCGCCAGGAATGAACGGAAACACAATAAACAAATAGAGTTTGTTGGGTTGTTGATTTAATAAGAAGTCCTTCAAAATGGGTGACAAAACATGAATTAATATAAAGGGCAACCCAATAATCCCTCAACGGATAACTGCAACTGCAGCTAGACTATGGTAACGGGACGTTCCGGGCCTACAATAATACAATGGCGCTGGGATAGCCGGACCAAGGTGCAGGGCAATTATATTTTAATTGTTTCCATAGTGCCGGAGTTTTAAGATTGGGGTCCTTTACCCTGTAAGATTTTCTGTAGTATAGGGTCGAAATAAGAGCAAGGTTGTTACCATCAGCTAATTATCACAGGTCTCTGAAATGTAAAAATTCCATTTCTGTAGGTGGGGTGTGTGGATACAAATGACTGGCGCATAGATATATAACCATGCGGCACCATGGCCAAAACTGATGTTTTCCTTACTCATTTTCATACAACTTCGATATCCTAGTTTATTTGCCACAAGTAAGATTTAATGCAGGGGTTTTTTTAAGCGCGGGTCCGTTGGCCCGGGCCCGTTGATTTTGGCCTCGGGCCAGTTAAATCCCACTGTAGCAGGTCCGTCAGGCCAGCTGAATTTCGGGGAGTCATTTCGGGACATTCAGTTTGTTTCAAACTTGAAGCGAAAACCATCTGAAAACCAGTCTACTTTCGTTTTGCTACGGATGATTTCATTGGACGATCAGAAATGTTTAATCCAATGAAATTTCTCCTCGCATTGCAAATAGACAATATGGCCGACCAATGAAGTTTGGGGATGAATCGCAGAAGTCACATGTAAAAAATGGACCCCAAAGGACTTCTGCGCTTATTTCAACCCCCGCCATCTAAAAAACAAAAACAGCTGCTTAAGTCCGATGAAGAAAAAAAGCCACCCGAGACAAATACCAACAGTCTGGCCGCCATCGGTACTTTCAACCTGGGTGGCTGACTGAATTCAAGTGCCTGAAGCGGCTCGAGTTTGATGATGCCCTAGGAATGAAATGTTCAATTTGTAAAACTAGGGACACAGTTGGCTCTTATGTTACTGGATGCACCAATTACAAGAAAACCTCACTGCTATATCATGAGGTATCAGACTTGGCTTAATGGGTTAATTATCTTAAACATTCGGATACTAAACAACTACAGATAAGACTGGATATTTGGTGATAAAGGATCATACATTTTAATGGTGCTTTATTTTATTGAATATAATTAGTCCTGTATATTCCGCATTGGAAAAATAGTCGGGCCAGTTGATAATTTGGATGGCCAGTAGATTTTCCGGCCAGGTGGCCCTGCAGGCCAATGGCATTTTGGTCCCTAGGAAAACCCCTGTAATGGCATGACTGAACTGCAAAAATACCGATACCTCGGCAGGAGCTAGCTGTAACCGGGGGAACACTTATTAAAAGTCTATTTCTTAGCTTTTTCTGTCTCATATTTTCATGATTTTCCCTGACTTCGTTTGGCCCAATTGCTAAGGGAGTGAATTCATGAGTTTGTGAGTGAGTGAGCGTGTGTGCAATTGAGCGAATGAGTATCAAGATAAGCCTGCATTGAAATAATTCCTTATCTAGAAAATTTTATCGCCGATGCAATGAATTGGTTTCAAAACTCAATGTCAGGTTAAAATCACTTTCACATGAAGGCCTATCGGAACCAGAATTTTACGATGACTTAGTATACAAATTCAAAAAGATAAGGGGTATGTCTGATTTTTTGTTCAGCTTCGAAAAGTAGTTTTTTTGTTCTCATTGTATTTTGTTCAGTGCTAGCACTAACCATCAAAATCAGGAAGTCATATGACTTCCAAGGTTTGTCATTTGGAAGTCATGCTGAAGGATAGACTTGGTTTCTTCCAGAATGTCCATATTTATATTGCTTTCTCCTTCATTAATGGGTGAAATACCATTATTACAACAAATTTAACTCATTATTTAAGTCAATATTCACTTTATAAATGGTAGGTTATGATAAAAATTGGAAGTCACTGAATTCCTGGCATTCAGTTATAGAAGTCACAGACCCCCAGACTTCCACTAGTGGAAGCACTGTTTGTTTCCTTGTAATTTTATTAGAAATACATCAGTTGTTAAAGAAAACTGATTTCTGGCGCGGCAGATCGGAAGCGCGGTGCGGTTATGGCTTTCATACTAGACCTTTAAATACACGATTGGAAAACTCGAATGCGCCTGATTTACGGCTGCTCAAACGGGTCATGAAATTTGCAAATGCACTTTTCATCATTCGTTATTATTGAATAAAACACGTCTATACGCAAATAACGGCGATTAAATTAAAAAGGAAACGAAGCCAAAATAAAGTTTATATTCATAAAACGTCATTTTAAAACTGTTTCTTTTCACAAATGGTAGATTGTGTTTATTATCCCCCATACAATAAAAACCCGGATGCAGGTCATGCATGCTCTGATATGTCTACGACAAATACCGTAATCAACCCATTTACCGCACATGCCCCTATAACCGCACACCAAGGCAATTTCCGGAAAAACTGCACAAGCGCACACTGCTTTTTCTTTGAAACTCTCACAAAACCCAATAACTAACAGGGAACTCAAGGCTTTCATATCATAAAAAAACACAAGGTATTTCCAGTCCTACCCATGTCGCGTCTTTCCGGTCACCCTGCATTTCATTGTTCTGAGTGTGCGGTTATTAGATACATTTTAACCACATCTTTTTGTTGCAATTTTGAAAAAGTTAAGCGCACGGTGCGGTAAATGGGTCGATTACGGTAATGTCTTACAGTAAATAATGTAAATACGGTAGTATGTATTTGTGGAAATTTAAACAATAAATTAAATCTAAATGATAATTCCTCTAATTTTGGCTTCTTTGTAGCTTCAATAAGATGCCAATTCAAATCTACCATGCAGAGAGAATGTACATCCACAGGAAATTGGCAACCTTTTTGACAAGTATTAGACTCTATAGCTCAGAAAAGCTATATAGGAGTATGAGAACACTGCTAGCTTTTTCAAAGGGAGACTACTTTTGTGATTTTCCGACTGCCTCACTGGGCAATGAGCCCCTCCTAATATAGGGTCTAACACTTAAAGGAAAGAATTTGTTCCTTCTTTCCTTTAAGAGTTGACCCACATTGATGGGGGAGGCAAAAATGGAAATGACAGAATTGCTTCCCCTGAAAGTGTACCCATTCATCTTAACATAATTATGATTCCCCTAAATACTGGGAAGTTTATAATCAGATTGGCCCTGTGTCAAAAAAGGCTTGCGGAATGCCTGTCTAGATCAGGAGCAATCTGACATGGGTCAGATGCTACTATTGTCCCAATATTTCTTCTCGGTAAGTCATTAAGGTAATAAGCTGATGTGCCAAATTATGTAACACAACAATAGGTACCGGTAGTCTGAAACGTACTGCATTTCTGAATAAACTAGACAATCACTAAAGGTGATGAATGCCCCCGCCATATGCCTCACTAGATGAGTTATGTGTTAAAACATATTTGTGTGAAGTTACATCAAAATCTGTCAATAAATAAAGGTGCTAGAGGGATGACTGAGTTTTTCTTAAAAATAGCAACTGTGACCTTGACCTTGGACCTGGGGTGCTGAAGCGGCAAATTATTCAAGGTATTGTTATACTTAACATTTATGTGAAGTTACATCAAAATCGATCTATAAATGAAATCGCTGGAGCAATGCTCTAGTTTTTCTGAAAATAGCAACTGTGACCTTGACCTTCATCCTACCAAACTGAAACGCAAAGTTGTTCGAGGTACTGTCATCCCCAATAAAACTGTGATGTAATACCAACATCGGTTAATAAATGAGGCCGCTAGAGCGACGATAAAAGGTGAGATTGTATTTAAGCTATGGAAATGGTCAAAATATGTATGTAATTCAAGGGGACATAATTCTGCAATAAAGACCTGACTGAAAGTTCTGTTTCCTTTATGCACATGTTCAATGCATGTCCGAACTGTGTAGCAAGTTTCAAATCCCTACATCAAATACTATTGGAGGAGTTGCAGAGACAAAAACAGTACTACAAAGTGTGAAATATGGTCAAAATATGCATGTCATTCAAGGGGATGTAATTCTGCCATAATGACCTGGATCAAAGTTCTGTTTCCTTTATGCACATGTTCAATGCATGTCTGAACTGTGTTACAAGTTTCAAATACCTACATCAAATACTATTGGAGGAGTTGCAGAGACAAGAACAGTATTACAAAGTGTGAAATATGGTCAAAATAAGCATGTCATTCAAGGGGATGTAATTCTGCCATAATGACCTGGATCAAAGTTCTGTTTCCTTTATGCACATGTTCAATGCATGTCTGAACTGTGTTGCAAGTTTCAACTCCCTACATTAAATACTGTAGGAGGAGTTGCGGAGACAAGAACAGTACTCAAATGTGAAATATGATTATAATATGTATATTATACAAGGGGATGTAATTCTGCAATCAAGACATTAATCAAAGTTCTGTTTCCTTTATGCACATGTTCAACGCATGTCTGAACTGTGTTGCAAGTTTCAACTCCCTATATCAAATACTGTAGGAGGAGTTGCGGAGACAAGAACAGTACTCAAATGTGAAATATGGTCATAATATGTATATTATTCAAGGGGACATAATTCTGCAATAAAGACCTGAATCAAAGTTATGTTTCCTTTATGCACATGTTCAATGCATGTCTGAACTGTGTTGCAAGTTTCAACTCCCTGCATCGAATACTTTAGGAGGAGTTGCGGAGACAAGAACAGTACTACAAAGTGTGACGAACGGACGTACGTATGCACGGAAGGACAAGGGCAAAACTATATGCCCCTCCCCACTTCGTGGCGGGTGCATAAAAATACAGAGAAATAATATTTGTGAGAAGCAGAATGGACAACCAAACTCCTTTTCCCCCTCCCCCACCCACCCCACCTTCCTATAGAAAATACTGAATCAAGACATAGAACCACTATCATTTACATCATTTTTAATGACCCTTCAAGCATCATAAAAGCAAACGACAAAATTTATGTCTTGCAAAATTTCAAAAATGTTTTATCCAAGCTTTATTATACTGAGAATTCAAAGACTAGGGGGCAAATAGTGTAGATACAAAATGAGTCACCTCATTCTCTACCTACCCTGAAGAATGATGGACTGTCTCTGGTGTGTTTGTTAAATTCAGTTTGATCTTGATGAACAACATCTATTTGTCCTAACAAAAATTCCAAGGAACACTGTGTCTTGCCTGTCTGCGCACTGTGACAGAAACAAAGCTTGACCAGAAAACTTCACAAAAGCTTTCATATGCTTTCGTTGCCAAAAGTAATACCTATGCCTCAGGAAAGACAAAAACAATAGGCTGTTATTATTTACCTTCAATGAGCCTAATATGAAAATAGATGAATTTGCAGACACAGTGATTTTTTCACTATCTTGGGAATAGTGCCGGTGCCCATAGAATTGGGAAAAATTGCGTCGTATTCTTAAATTTGGAATTTCAGAAACACCTTTAATGGCTCAAGTGGTGGGGTACGGGACATGAAACAGAATATATAATATTTAAAGTCAATTATAGCTATATATAATATCTGCCAGTTCTGTAAGCAAGCAAGTAAATTCATGCTTGTAGCATGGTCCCTAGAAAAATTCTTCCTGCAATTGGGAATTTTTCAACTTGTAGTTGGGAAAAAAAATACTATTTTGAATTGGGACTGGTGCCTTTTATGGGCACCAGTTACATAGAGAAAAAAATCACTGAGGCAGCATAGATTCTGATGAGGGAGCTCATAATGAGCCACCTCATCTGGATCTACACTATTTGCTCTCTAGTCTATGACTTCTCAATAAGATATACATAGCTTAGACGATTTTTATTTAATTTTGCAAGCATAATTTTTGTCATTTGCTCTCTTGGCTCTTTCAGGGGTTAAGATCACTGGCCATCATTTCTGAAAACATGAGCCATGACACAAAACCAACAAATTGGCGTGTGTGCCCTGGGAAGACTCGGATTAGCCTGGGCATCCACCGAGTCTGATAAGAGCCTTTGCTGTCGGCATGCAGGTAGCTTAAACCTTTAGCTACCCTTTAAGTGCACAGTGAAGACTGAGGAGACTTGCTGGAGGTCCAGGCTGATCTAAGTCTTCGTATAGCAAACATGCCACTTTGTTGGTTTTGTTGTGTCGTGGCTCATACATGTATATTATATAGGCACACCACATTTACCATCTGTGACCCTAATAAAGGCACATCCCTAACTAAGTGAATTTACTTGGGAAAACACACAGTAAGGGTGAATGGATACTTTCAGAGGAAGCAAATCTACCTTTTCCAATTTGTGCCTTCTCATTTAGGGCACTGAACTCTGATGGAAAGAATTTGCTTCCCTAAGGACAAATTCTTTCTTGTAAGACATGACCGTAATTTGGAAGGGCCTAACTGTCCAGGAAGCAAACAGGAAGTCACATCAGTTGTCCCCTTTTATAAATGTGACAGAAAAACAGAATGGTGTATCCATTTCTCTTAAACCTTCATATGCAACATCTGTCTCAAAATAGCTGCTGGCTGCAGGCATCTGTAATAGGGCTATAAAATATTTAAAGCAATCAATATTTATGCACTTTCCTTCAATACACATAGAAGCCCAGTTCAGTGCTGGCCTGCTAAGCTAGCGGTCTGGGTTCGCATCCAATGGGGGCATAAATCTGTTCAAACACAAGCCGGGTTCCATTGTAGACCTTTCATTATCACCCTTTAATCAGCTTGATATGACTGCAATACTGTTGGAAGGGCTGTAAAACCACAAGTAATCTATCTATTCATTCAATAGACATAACAGGAATTTCTGGACAATGGGTCAAACCCTGAGGCTCTTGAAAGTTCTAGTTCTAATAACTGTTTAGTGGCTTTCATATTGATACATTGCCATACTCTGATACTGTATTAAGCCTGCTAAATGCCCTGGGGGCGTTGCATTTTGTGAAAGGGGGGGCCTTATTTACAGCCTAAAGTGTAGTAAATCAGCCACCAGTGACTGCCAAAACACCTTTAATAAGCAATTTAAAGGTGATAGGTATACTTTCAGAGGAAGCAACTCTACTATTTTTGCTGCCCTTCCCAGTAGGGATCAACTCTGAAAGGAAAGAATATGCTGCTCTAGGAGCAAATTCTTACCTTTAAGAGTAGACCCCATTTTAACAGAGCTACCTCATCCAAAGAAGAAAACAGGAATTCATGCGAGTTAATACAACATTAATTTTGGAAAAGCAGCAGGGGGCATTTATTAGAGCAGGCGGGTTTATTAGGATAAATACTGAAAATCCAAATCCAGTATTATCAAAAGTTATGTCACTTTTTTACCAATGATTTAGTATAGCCCACATATACCTGTTTCTACTTATCTTAAAGTCTGTTTATGTGGCTAGAGACATAAAACCATTTCGCAACATAAAGGCAGACAGCCACCAAACTACCAATCTGTGAACAAAGGGATGCACAGACTGAAATGACCCCTGACAGTATCTTAGGGGTATAAATATCAATGTGGGTATATGTGCAATCATCACCAAACATACAAGGAAATGTGAATATTATGTACATGTATAGGTGTACAAATATTTTAAACACAATGAGGAAAAGGTGGATTTAGAACAAACTTAACTTTGAAAATGTCAAACAAAAAAGTTGTTTGCCCAAGTTAATGAGTTCAAACTATTAACTGTGATTAAGAATCAATAAAACGGTGAAATCTAATTCAACCTCTGAATTATAAAACACAAGTAAAACATACCGACTGCTTATGAGGTAACATATTATGCTGATGAGTTAACATGCAATTTCACTGTAAAAAGAAAACACAGTACTTCATTGACACCAACAACAGATCAATTTTTGTGAACCTTCAGTCGTAAAACCCCTCATCAGAGGTCCCGATAAGGAGGGTTTTTGAGGATAAGATCTATGATATAGAGGCTCTTACACACGTGGTCATTTCATATGAAATTTATGAAACAAGCCTTTGGAGAGTTTCATAAATTTCATATGAAATGATCATGAGTGTAAGATTCTGTTTATTATCTGACCCTTTAAAATGGGATTTTGACGCCTTCAAAGTAGACATTATTTCAACAAGAAAAGCATTGTTGACATGGACGTTATCAATGACGTTACATGTACGTGTCAAAGTGTTATTACATCTGTGGTCATACAATTTTTATGACAATTTTTTATTCACTGAATAACCGTGACGTCATATATCAATTTTTTTTACTTATTTCTCAATGAAAACACGTTATAACCAAGGATATTTCTGGTCCAAAATATTGATGGGCCCTAAAAATGGTCCATCACCCATTCATTGACATGCAAAAATAAAGATTTTGATGGGCCTATTTGAATTTTCAAGGGCCTTTTGGAAAAACTGATGGCCCCAAGAATCAACACCTTATAGTAAAATTTACATCAAATTTGAATAGCTTATAATATTTTTGGTTGGGTCCCATACACTGATGATACATAAGCTCAGCTCAGCTTATGTGTGGGACCCAACCAAAAATTAAACCAGATTTAGTCTATCAATAATACTTTTCTCACAAATTGACTGGGCCCCTACCAGAAATATTCCTGTGTGACCCTTCATTAGAACTGTCTTGGTGAGATGATTCTAATAAGGGGTAACAACAAATATTTGTTATGGAGGAATATAGAAAATTATCCCAAAATTATCTGTTATCCCTTCTTATCTGCAGCACTGGATGAAGGTTTGATTAGGTGGTGTGCTGGGTTTTTGCTGGGAATAATGGGTTACAGAGGGTGTGCTCAGCAGATAAAAAGGCTGGCTATCTTGACCAACTGATTGTTGATCCTGTCTCTAATCTATATACATGTAGATTTAGACAGAAAATGAAAACAGTATGAGCCATCGCATAGTGTTTTAGCAACAACTGAAAAGCAGTTAATAGAAAGATTTTCTCAAACTTATGTGTAAATGCCGCTAGTTTTCTTTATCATGTTAATATCACACACATAAGACATAAAATGAAAATAGATACACTCAAATGAGCCGCGACACGAGAAAACCAAGAAAGTGGTTACGCCCAGTCAAGACTCAGATCAGCCTAGGCATCCACCCAGCTTGATCAGACTCTTTGTTAAGTGCTCAAATGGTAGCTAAGGGTTTAAGCTACCTCTATGCGGACAGCAAAGACTCTGATCAGACTGGAAAACATTGTTGGCTTTCTCGTGTTGGGTTTCCCACAGTTCCAAATTTAAGGAGTCGTTGGGACCTTCATTTTCATAATTCAGGGTCCATGCAGAAAATCAAGGGTTCTGATTTCATTTATCTTAATCAAGTTCATGTTTCTTTACTTTTGCCTAAAATGGCAAAAAGAATATTTGAGAATAGGTATGAAGTGCTTCTCTCTGAAAACAGAAATTAGATTAGATCTATCAAATCAAGTAAATGCAACAATTTCTGACACCAGAATTTTCAGCCTTCCCACAGGACTCTCAAGATTTTTTTTAGTGAGTCCCAGGAATGATTCTGGGAGTAAATGAAGCTAAATCCTGCGTCAGGGAAAAAACCCTCTTAAGACTTCGTATTGCAATGTTTAAATTCCTGGTTGAAATTCTTATTACTTTGATAGTTTATTTTATCATTAAAATGCAATGTAAATAGCTTGAGTAAATATTGGAAAGATGACTGTTTTATGCACCAGTCACTTGTAACTCTGGCTACTCCAGGGCCAGGGAATAGTCCAAACCTTGATTTTTTTCTCTTCAGAACCTATGTAGACACCCTGCAGTGCGAATGTTGGGACAGATGTCTGATCATATCCCTGTTTAATAATAAGACCCCACCCAGGGGATTATGTTCAATAGTTGATTTTTGCTATCATTGTCCCAAGTGAGTGAACTTGGGTTTAACGTCCCACCAACGAGGTCATATGGAGACGGAACCTGCGGACCTCTGTTTAAAGTCTCATCCGAAAGACCAGAGAAGCAGGGGATCGATCTTGCGACCCCTGGACTGGTAGTCTGGGGTGTTATCCACTACACTACAGCCGTGCCTTTCATTTTCCCAAATATTTTGACAGTTAATCAAAATCACTTCCTCCTTGGATGCTATATTTCCTCAACAAGAGACTTTTGCAACAGATAGGAATAATTTCAGTTGATACTTAACTGCCACTGAATGCAAAAACAAGAGGTCCATGATGGACCTAAATCGCTCACCTGAGTTATGATGAAATAACATGGAAGATCATCTATTTGACGATGATTCAGTTGGAGAAGTTTTGCATTTTCCAATCAATATTCTGACAAAGTTTCATGTTCTGACCTGGCGATCTAGTTTTTGATCAGACATTATTCAGTTTCAAACTTGGCCTACATTTCATGAAGATAAACATTCTGACAAAGTTTCATGAAGATTCTATGCAAAATAAATCCACAATTGTGTAGCCAAGGTTTTTCTATGATTTGACCTAGTTTTTGACCTGACAATACCCAGTTTCAAACTTGGCCTAGATTTCATAAAGATAATCATTTTGACAAAGTTTCATGAAGATTGAACCAAAACTGTGCCCTGTAGAGTATACACAACATTTTTCTAAGGTTTGACCTAGTGACCTAGTTTTTGATCCAACATGACTCAGTTGAATCCTTGGTCTAGATTTATTGGAGAAATTTTTTTTGTCAATTGACAAAGTTTCATGAAGACTGGAACAAACCTGTGCCCTCTAAAGCATTCACATGGTTCTTCTAAGATCTGACCTAGTGACCTAATTTTTGATCTGACATGGCCCAGTTTCAAATTTGATCTAGATTTAATAAAGATAAGCATTCTGACAAAGTTTCATAAAGATTGGATCATAACTGTGCCCTCTAAAGTGTACACAAGGCTTTTCTAAGATTTGACCTAGTGACCTAGTTTTTGACCCCACATGACTCAGTTTCAATCCTGGCCTAGATTATAGAAAGATAAACATTCTGACAAAGTTTCATGAAGATTGGATTATAGCTGTGCCCTCTAGAGTGTACACATGGTTTATCTAAGATTTGCATATTTGACCTAGTGACCTAGTTTTTGAACCCACATGACTCAGTTTATTATTAGACAAACATTTAAAATGGACCAGAAAATGAGCTTCTCAAAATGGGCGGGAAAATGAGCTTCTCAAGAACTGAAATAGTTTGACTGGATTAGGAATTGTTTTTGAAGAGTTTATGCTGATTTGAGCTGATAATTATAAAGAGACATGGTCCAGTCGCCTGGAGCGAGATTCTTTAATACGAAACAAAACAAAACCGTGTGGGTAAGCTGAGAAATGACAGCCGTAAGTGATACAACTGAAATTTGACAGGCATTCGTATTCTGGCATTTTCAGTGCGTAATTCACAAAAATACGAAGCTTATCTGGCTCTCTGACTATTGACTACTATTTGACAGGTAATTCATAATGTCTGTGAATTTTTAAGAAACATGTATTTTTTTTCAATTGTTACACTAAATAATTAGGGTAGATTCCACTTTAGCGGTCCCCAGAACTTTCACATCTTCAACTGCTCATTGTCTATTATGCATGAGCCCAGCTGCAATTAAGTTGTGTAGCAGGGGCCTGGGGGGGAGGGGCATGGGGGGGGGGGCAGAAGCCCCCATCAAGAAATGTGAAAAAAGAATACATCAACTATATCAGCAAAACTTACTACCAATACTACCAATTGCTGGGGACCGCCAAAGTGGAAGTGTTCCAATAATTATGAAAAATATAATAAAAACAAATTAAGACTGAGTGTATTAAAGCATATATCTATTTTAGGGGACTGTCACTGTCAGCTCAGCTAAAAATAAACATGACAAGTCCAGCTAGCATACTTCATGTACTTCTACTTGACAATACTTCCTTAGCCTATACTATTTAGCAAACAAGACTTATACAGACAAACTTTTGAACTCTAAGGTTTATAGGTTTTGGCAATTATGTTAGGTCAACAACTGACACAAAAGGTCATTCGGTGCAATTTCATAAAAATGTAAGTCGCGAAAACTCATGACATGACCATTATTTTCATCCAAAGCTTACCGCAGATCTATCAACGGGTGTCGGAAAAGGATTTATCCTGATAATCGGTGGTGGTCGCCTTTCTGCTTGATCAACAGACATACTTCAAGTCATCAGTTAGGCTAGTTTCACTTCCCAAGGCCGGTCAGTAGGCAAAATCAATCAAAGTCACCTTTTCCGATTGATCGATTCCACACAATTACATCAGAAAGGTCAATAATTATTCAAAAATATCCGTTACCCAGTCATCGCGTGGTACTCGGTCTTCAAGGAGGATTGCCCATTTCCCGTGCAATGTGCAGGTCTCAATTAGAGCTGTATTCGGACAGAACTATAGTCATTCGCTTATACTCTTGGTGGACTCTTCTATCCTTTTCTTTGGGTGTGGATGGGTCGATTAATAATTTTAGGGGTGTCTGGTATATCTATGATACATAAGTTTTATAGAAACGGCTGTAAATTTTATTCAAACTCTATAGACCCTGATCAGACGCGGCACAAATGGGTTAACGACTCTTGTATTAGTCTGTAAGTTATCATGCTGATTGATGAACTGGCTAAAACTATGTAGATGGGCAAACAGACTGATTTGATTTTATTAGATTTTAGTAAGGCTCTTGACAAAGTTGCCCATGAAAAACTTCTTCAAAAACTGCATCACTACGGTATCAGAGGAGCCAGCTTACAATGGATTAAGGACTTTTTAGATAATAGGAAACAGACTGTAGTAATTAATGGACTAAATTCAAACCTTATCCCAGTCTCCTCTGGCGTCCCGCAGGGCTCAGTTCTCGGACCAATTCTCTTCCTTGCATACATCAATGACCTACCAGAGCAGGTCAAATCAAGAGTAAGGCTCTTTGCAGATGATACTGCAATGTACCTTGCTCTTAGCTCATCGCCCGAAGGCAAGGTCCTCCAAAAGGACCTACTCAGCCTAGAACAACGGGAAAAGATGTGGGATATGAACTTTAACCCCTCTAAATGTCAGGTCCTTCATGTCACTCGTCTTAAAAACCCCATTCAGACTAAATACTTCTTACATGATAATGAGCTGGATAGTGTTTCATCTGCAAAATATCTAGGGGTCACCATCTCGGATGACCTAACTTGGAGTACCCATATTGATAATGTAACCAAGAGCGCTAACCAGACTCTTGGATTTCTGAAAAGAAACATTCGGGTCCATAATAAGGACCTGAAATCAGTAGCCTACAAAACACTAGTAAGGCCCCAGTTGGAGTACGCTTCAACGGTATGGTCCCCCCACACTGCCACTGATATACATAAAGTGGAAGCGGTCCAAAGAAGGGCTGCCAGGTGGGCAACAAGAGATTATAACTACACATCCAGCGTCACTGCTATGTTGAAGGACCTAAATTGGCGCCCCTAGACCAATGACGTATAGATTGCCGTCTTATAATGATGTACAAGGTCACATATGACCTTGTTGCCATTCCTGCATCTGAGTACCTGTTCGCAACACTAGACAGTCAAAACATATTCATCCACTTTCATATCGACAAATCCCAACTTATAAAGACTACTACAGGTTCACATTCTTCCCTAGGACTATCATCCATTGGAATGCCCTCCCACCCTACATACCGGTCCTTCCTACCTTGGTGCAGTTCAGCAGTGCTGTCTGCCAGGTAATCCATGTCTCTCCCTAAACACCAATTTCTGTTTTTATCTTTTAACTATACTAACACTCTTTATCGCACTGTACAAACTCATTTCACACACTTTCCTATACATTTGTTCCAGCTATCCCCCTTCAGCACTTGGTTCGCCGGAACCCGTCTGTTGTCCCCCTCGGGGGTTAAGACGTAACGGAAGATAGATAGATAGAAGTTATATGTCTTATATCGAGCAAATGATAGGCTTACAATATAAACGGGTAAAAATCCTGTTTATGGTTGACAGAATTCCGTCTCCGGTTGATCACTGCTCAGAATCAGAACTGATTGCTGGTTGTTGGTTGGTTGATTTGATGCTTAACGTCCACGGTAAACAACTAAGGTCATGTCGGGACGGTCAGTTAACCTAACCACACTATTCCTGGGCAGGCTTAGACCTCCTACCCATAAACCAGTACTAAGTGCTCATACTTTCGCCAGTAACTGACAACTGCCCTTCTTGAATCAGCGGAAGGAGAAACGAAAGTATGTGGCCAGACCGGGATTCGAACCCAGGACCTCTGACTTACGAGTCAGGTGCCCTACCGATTGCGCTACCCGGCCCGGCCTGATTGCTGGTGATACGTACAGAAGGGAAACAATTGAGAGATTTTGTCTCACTCAGTGAGACTTGGCAAAAATGCACTGGAGTAATACCAATTATGCACTAGGGCAATAGCAATTTCCCTACATGTGCTGTCGACCGAGGGAGTCAGTTACCACACTCGCAACCAAAACAATCGGCAAGAGTATCAACTGGGTCGTCAGCCATTTACAGTGGTATCGAATACCGTTATTAGTATTGCTTTCGGTCTACAGCCACTTTGCACAGTACCGGAATGGTCGACAGGTATGCAAATCGGTATTACCCCCGTGGTATGTGCACAAGCCTATGCCTATTCAAAATAGTGTAAGTAATGTACAGACTGTAATGATATTTTAGTAAACGCGATATCATAGTGAACGTTAAATAGCATAGATTATATAGAACATTGTTACTTTTCTTGTATTGTCTTCCTGAAGTAATAATAATAAAAAAAATGAAAATAAAAATATTTTGTTAGGTCCTGTAAACTAGTTTAAGCTACCTAGTAATATATTAACGGCCATTCCAAGGCGATACCTTTGATGTGGCTTCTCAATATTACATGTTGTAATGTCCGCTTGTCTATTGTCTCTAGCAATATGGTCACCTAAATAACTGTCCATTCTGCTTTTTCTGTTTTGTTTTGCAGTTTAAAATAGAAAATAGGTTAAACTAGAAATGTGTCCAATGTACACAGATGCCCCCGCCCTATGGCCTTTGAGTAAGGCTGTTTAATTTGCCCCGCACTCTAGCTCCACCCACTCCACATAAGGGACTGACCCTTATGATTAAGAAGTCTATAGTAAACAATTTTGTCAAATAACAACTTTACATCATCAACTGTATTGTGATTCTGAGTTATGCGCAACAAAATATTAAACATGTTTTAGGCCCTACCCTATAGCCCCACCCCTAGCCAACCAAGTGGCCTGATCACTCCACGCAAGGGTCTGATCATCAAGCCATGAAACATATACCTTGATAAAACTGACAAATATTTTCATCATCTCTGTCACTATATACTTGTTCGCTTTTTTGTGATTGGGGGTCCGACAAGGAGGCCTCCAATTGTCTTTTATGTAAATGACTTAGTAAAGAGCTTGTCTGTGTTTTTACAAAACCAAATGCTACAGTACTAGTCCTCGTCTTTTGTTTAGGAACATAGTTTCTGGCTTTTCTGAGTAATTTGGAAGTTCCAATCCTGTTAATAATGACCTTTAATAAGTCTCTTACCTAAAAATGGAGCACCATATGTGCTAGCTAGTGCACGAATGAAGTTTGCATCAGAAGCTAGACTACTAAGTCAGTTGTTCCCTTTGGCAATACAGAGCCGACTTGTATGCCACTATCTGGACACTTTGTGGACATTGAGGTCCTAGTGCACCAGACGTAGAGATACTAACTCAGTCTAACTTATAATGCCTCATGCTGGCAAATGGTGGTTCCTGGTACTGTTTTTCACACGACCTTTACCCAGTATTAAGTCGGTCTGCCGACACCTTCATATCCTTTGCAGACTTCCGTCCCAAGTCGGTACTTTCGTTGCGGTTGCATTTGTTTTATGTTCGGTGCTGTTTAATTTATTGCATTCTCATTTAAAACCTTCTAAAATAAAAATAGAAATTGGGTAAAAATAGTTGTTAAATGTTTTTCGTATAATTTGCTTAGTCTGTTGTAACCCTTCTGTTGGTCTAAATTATGTAGTTCAGTAAAGACAGATGAGTTGCAACCTATTTGGGAAAGAGCTGCTGACTCGGCTTATCACTTGTAATTTATTGTTTGTTGGGCTGTCTTTGTCAATCTTTCCCTTTGATGTTGGGGATAGGGTTTGGGATCTGATTCAGTCAGTTCCTGAAGTGCAGTTACTCTTTAAATTCTCATGTTAAATTTAGTCTTAGTTAGTTTGGTTTTGAAGTAAGCATATAAAATATCCGAAGAAGAGAACTTGTGCAATATCAAAATAGAATGATTAAATGTATCTAAAAATAGTCACTGTGACCTTGACCTTGACCCTACCACCATGAAACCAGCTCGTTCGACGCATTGCCATACCCAATATTTGATTGAAGTTATTTCAAATCATTTAATAGATAATTTAAGCTCTTCATTATCAAATGTATCAGACTTTTGACCAAGCAAACATTGGATATGTTTGTTTTGGTCCCTATCTGTAGCCTCACTCCTACCCGACTCAGTAGCCTGACTGCTCCATACAACGGACAGACCCTTATGATTATGATTCATTTATTTAAAGGTAGGTTCCTGTACTTTGGAATGCATCAAAATTTTGATGATCTTTCATCCAAGTTGTTGGAAAGCACTTATAAAAAGGGAACGAATAAGCTTCACTTAAAAGAGTAAATCAAAATATTATTAGAAAAGTTGTTTTGCAAGGGATTTCCTAACTCTGCTTCGCACACCAGTTAGTGCTATTTTTAGTTCGCGCCCAAAATAGATAACGTTAGCTGACGTCATGCTGCATTGCATTTTGGGATAGTTTTAACCCATCTGCCATGCCAGGACCTCTAGGAGAGCTCACGGCGAGAGAAAATTTACCTTTGGAAAATGGCATCAGAAATCGCGCACTTATAGACATATAACACATCTATTTTTAGAACTGGAATTCCAACGAAAGAAAATAAACCAAAAGGGTAAACGACTATTTTCTTCAACATCTGACGATTTTCTCAGTAGCAACAGATTCAGAAAAATAAGAGAATTCAATACTACCCAGAAAAAGGCGAAATTATTTTGTGAACATAATTGTTATCTCTAGTCCAGGAACCTACCTTTAATATATCAACCATAAATATTTCCAACTTTCCAGCATCAACACTTACCTGAGTTATGATCAACAAAACTTTCAAACACATTTCCTTTGGCCCCACCGTATAACCCTACTCCTAGTCTGATGCAGTTGCCAAACTCTGGTCTCCGTATAATGTTTTTCATCTCTGATCATTATGCCCGATTTCTAACTCTCCAGGGCAACTAATGGTACCAGACGTATGATTTTTTCCCCATTTTGCATATGTTCAATATAACCTGTTATACACTGTGCCCCTGGACCCACCCAAGGGCAAGCCCTAGGGACAACTCTACAATGACGTCAAAGGTGTTAGTCTGGGTAAGCATCATACCAAATTTGACTATGTAGCATAAAAGGTATCGAAGAAAAAGAGCTCCAAGAAAAACACATAATGTGTTCAATATGACCTGTTATACATTTTGACCCCCTGGCCCCACCTTATTGATTTAACCCCTGGCCCCACCCATGGGTAAGACCTAGGGGCAACTCTACCATGAAGTCAATGATGTTGGTCTGGGTAAGTATCATACCAAATTTAAATTCTGCAGCATAAAATATATCAGAGTTATGAGCTACAAAAGAAACGCGGACGTGAAGGTGGATGTAAACTTGAATCGAAACTTTAGCATTTGTTAGACTCTGGTTTGGCGAAAAACAGTATGCGCAACTCCTCCCTTTGGCAGGCGGGGCATAAAAATGTTGCTGCTGTTTTCAGCTAGGGTAGCTGAATGACCACCCGCTTGGGAAAGAGCTGTTCAACTGATTTACCGTGCGCATCTTTCGTGAACTTTTGTCAATTTGTGTGTGTTTGCTTCTATCCGTTTTTGTTTTGGGGCGGGATGTGGGATTGGATTGTATTAATTCCTGATCATTGTCTGCCTTTTTATTTTACTTTATAATACCCTTGATCTTTAGCTGCACTATGATCCTTAGTACACGGAAATCTGGTTTGGTCCTGCTACAGGCACCAATGACTTAATACTAGATTCCCACCGGGGTTCAACTGGTGGTCTTCTTTTGCTCCAGTGTTCCAGAGGTGTTGCTGACGCCCCAGTGATCTCCTGGTTTCTCAACACGTTTTGGCTGTCGAGTCCTCATCCTAGCTTCATCACAGTCTTTTCTTGATTTTAATTGTTGCCCGTGATGACTCTCTGGTGAGTTAGGGGATCTCTATGCGAACCGAACTACTAACTAATTGTGTGCACCGCGGCGGAGGGTGAGGGTGAAGGTTTGGGCCCAGTAAAACCGGTTTAACCCCCCCCCCACCAGTAGTTATTACTGACCGTCCCAAGGCGGTACTTTCGTAGCGGTTGCGTTTGTTTTATCTTCGGTGCTGTTTGGTTTATTTTGTTCTCATTTTAACCCTTCTGTGATAAAAATTGAAAATAGGTAAAAATAGTTGTTAAATGTTTTTCGTATACTTTGCTTAGTCTTTTGTAACTCTTCTGTTGATCTAAATTGTTTAGTTCAGTAAAGATAGCCGAGTTGCCACCTATTTGAGAAAGAGCTGCTGACTCGGCTTATCACTTGTAATTTATTGTTTGTTGGATGTCTTTGTCAATCTTTCCCTTTGATGTTGGGGATAGGGTTTGGGATCTGATTCAGTCAGTTCCTGAAGTGTAGTTTCTCTTTAAATTTACAATATCGCTGATCGCAAGGATCGAATCGGGGACACCCGTGAATGGGTTTATCTTGAAGAAGGATGCACTACAAACGCCGAGATGACCTAGAGCTTTGAGGTATAGAAAGTTCTCGACTGAAGTTGCGAATAGTCGTTAATATATAACACGGAATTGAATGACTTTAGAATAATTCTTGAATGAATTTCAGTTTGTAATATCATTAAAAATTGGCGGAGCATGGCATACACTGTTTGCTATGCTCCAGAACCAGTGATGTCATATATTTGTTACAACTTAACGCTCATATTGATGGCTAAGTGACATCATCGAGAAGTCATTCTGCCAAAGTACAAAGTACAACAGTTAGTAATTCAATAGCTTCTATGGTAACAGATCAGTGGAATCATCTCACTTATAATTCGAGAGGAGAATGGTATACAGAGTATGTCAGGCTTCTCTCGAATTTTACTTGAGATGCCATCTGAAAATCTTACAATGGAAAAATGTGATATTGTCGTACTTATAACTCACCCTATGGAAACGGTGACAAGGAAACCTGGTGAAAGTTCGGGGGTTAACTGGCATTTTACCGTTACTTTACAAGACACGTTACTTATATGCATGTTCACAATGCTTCCCTCAGTGCACCTACCAGTTAATAGATGTTGATTAGATAAGGTTTATACTTTTCAGTGAGATCTTTGTCTAATCATTTGTTGCGACATTAAATATATATTGCACATGTATTTAATTACAGGTATGTGCAGTTGGTAGCATTGAAATACTCACTATTTGTTCTTCAGTTCTAAGCAATATCAATCTCAACGAAATGAACTTATTAATGCATTTTCAGTATACCAAAACCGTTCGTTATTATTTTTACTATATGGGGACATGTCCTTACAACAATATATTTGCACACGGATCAGAAGTTTATCCTTGAAACAAACGGTTTTATATAATACTTAAGAAGTCAATTCGAAAAAAAGGAATTTTGCCGAATTCGTGTTAGGGGAGTGTGAGAAGTGTTGCAACGTTACAATACTGTACATGTACAGACTCAATTAAACCGAGTCTGTTATTTTCGTTTCTTTGATGTGTTCTTTGCTCCCAGAGGATTTTTCTTCAGAATTTATTTCATCTTCACTGCAGCTGGTGTTGTGCCGTGTGGCGGCAGTAAAAGTCTTCCCGTATATCATCAAAGTGCAAATTTTATATTTTCTCGCCCTTTTTGGATAGATCATCGGGTTTATTCGGATTCAGTTTGAAAATAGAGCTCCGCTGAAATCGATGCTAGGAGGCGTGGGCAGTCTGCGTTTTTCTTGATGTGTTCTTTGCTTCCAGAGGATCTGCAATTTGTTTTATAGGCATGCGATGAGGATCTTCCTTCCGAACTTATTTTATAGGAATGCGATGATTCAACAGTTCTTTATTTCATACTTTTTATTTTTGTTTAGTGTGGTCATTTTGTCTTGATTTACATGACCATCATTTCCTAATTGTATAAAGGACAAACAGAGAAAATGATTTAAAAAAAGTTATTTAGTTTTCTTCGTTTTTCTTACAACACAGTTTATCGTGTAAGACAATAACTGATAAAACTGAATTTCATGGCAGCTTCATTCACAATTCTTGTGCACTATGAGCAGACTAACAGACAGACCGACAATCGGAACACCGCTCGGCTAATTCCGTGTATTCACGGAATTGGCCGAGCGTGTTCCGATTGATGACCGATCGATCGATGCATGTGCAGATAGGAATAGGTACCTACATACATGTATAAAGCTTTAGCAATGTTGCCGCACTGTTTTTATGTTGGTGGATGAGCAGGTAGGCAGGGTAGGTAAGTTAGCAGGTTAAATAAACTATATATGATAAGGTACAAACATGTATGCATGGATGGAGGAGGGCCAAGCAGACAGATACCCGGTAGATATATAGACGGACAGACAGATGCAAAAACAAACCGTTCGACCAATAATTTGCTCGACCAATTGATCGGTAGATAGGAAGGGAGGTGAGGGGGGTAGGAAACACTAATTAAGATATGGTAGGACAGAGTAGTAAAGGATAACCTACGGTAAAGAAGAAGGAAGCAGAATAGGGTAGATATGCATTTTGGCAGGTATATAGAAAGGTAGCAAGTAGGTGAGTAGCAGACTGGGCATGGTGCATGTTATAATAGATAAAGATAGTGTACGGTAGGTTTAGTAGCCTCGGATTAGAATAGAGTGAAATTTGGGGTGTACAATGTACACTACAGTTTTGCAGGATGAACCACTTGCAGCCATGTAGTTACAGAAGCCTATCTATCTATCCATTATCCATAAACCCTCTCACGGGTATTATTTGGATTTTTGTGACCACGCACGGTGTGTTAGTAAGAGAAGTAAAAAATGAGATAGTGCAGAATAAAAAAGTTTAAAAGTAAGGTGAATAAAGATGACAGAGTTAAGTTTAAATTCAGAATAAAAACAGTATATATAGTATAGGAAGGGCACGACTGATCTTACTGACTCCTAATTTAAAGGAGTCAAGATCTGACACCTGGACGAGATCAGCTGGTAATCTGTTCCAAAGAACAATAGTCATAGGAAAGAACGAGTATAGATAATAACAGGCAGATGTGTGGATCTGTCTGTAAGAAAGAGGATGTATGTGACGAGTGTATCTGGTGGGCTGTTCGAAGTATGATGGAACCGGTATGGCAACCAGACCATGAATTACTTTGTAGAACATAGCAAGACGCGCATCATAACGTCGATTCTCAAGCGACTGCCATCCAAGATTACCCAACATATCTTTTACACTACTATAAGGGGAGTAGTCGTTTGAGACCAATCTTGCTGCCCTTCGTTGAATCTTTTCAACTTTCTCAATATTTTCCTTTGTATAAGGGCTCCAGACGGAAGACGCATATTCAACCTGGGGTCTTACCGGAGAGTTGTTAGCCAGTGTCTTAATTTCTTCATTTTTTTTGTTTTTACATTTTTCTAACAAAGCCTAAAGTTCTGTTGGCACTGGCAGTTATATTATTAATATGTGAGTTCCAGTTAAGATCCATGCTGATGCTTACCCCTAGGTACTTGTCAGAATCTATAGACTCCAATTCTTGACCATACATATAATACTTAGTCTTAAGAGGGTTTCTGGACCTAGAAATGTGGAGCAACTGACATTTGTTGGATTGAACTCCATGTCCCACGTTCGTTCACAGTTCTGGAGAAAATCAAGATCAGACTGAAGTACACTACTGTCTCCTGGTCCAGACACAGTCAAGTAAACAGCGGTATTCAGGAAATGACTTTATAAATAAGCATCTTGCTTACTGTCAAATCCTGATACTTTTGAAATTGTATTGTACAATGTAGTATAGTTAATAAAATATCGTTTAAACTAAACTAAACAGCGGTATCATCAGCAAAGAGCCTAATTTGAGACTATATATTTTCAGGAAGATCATGCACAGGGAGTGTTCAACTTGACGTTCCGATCCGATGGACGACGCATTTTTTAAATGTCATCCATGCAAATGTCATTAATAAAGCGTGTTCGGACACGAAAAATTCTAATGCCACTTAGCCATCACCGGGGAGCCAATCCGGGACTCTAGTAGGCCATAAGATAAGAAATTATATTTTAAATACGCATTTTTCAGCCTATATGAGAGTGATGGCACTCATAAAATCACCTCCAACAAACATATCCTTTCCCAGTTCCCAACATCAAAGGATTTTCTTATCTTAAATGATTATGAGTGTCATAAAATCCCGTCACTGTATCCTCTACCTGTATGAAATATAAGGTCTCTTTAGGACCCCTGCTGATTCCGTATCTCATGTCTCCATATTCCAATAAACAGTCTGTAGGGTGTTATACAATCAAAAATGTGTCTTTAAGACGGCACGAAGCAAAAGAATAATAAAAAAGAAAGAAAGAAAAAGAGCCCCTAAGGGACAGCTACTTGGATGGATCATTTTATACATACATACATACATACATACATACATACATACATACATACATACATACATACATACATACATACATACACACACATACATACATACATACATACATACATACATACATACATACATACATACATACATACATACATGGTCGAGTTAATCTGGCCAAGTTGACACAGGCCGAGTTGACCCCGGGCCGAGTCGATCAGATTTGCGGTGATTAGTACGACTTTACTCGAATGCACCCACAACGAAAATGGCGGTTTATGTCTCTGGAACTGTTCTTGCTTCCTTGTTTTATGACCACTCAGTCAGCATTTGTGATCAGGTACAATCCTGTTCTACCAAACATCAGTTAACAAAGAAGTTTAATTGTTGTCCTTCTGACAAATCCCGTTCTTCAGTGGAAACCTTGTTTAGAATTTTCAAACCTGGTTAAATGAGTCAGTTGTCACTGTCAGCTGACCCAAAGTGGGCAAAGAAACTATAAATGAACATAAACACTATTTAGATTTATAATATATACTGGAATATGAAAATAGGCACTGCCTATAGGTGAGCACATTGCTCTTTACAGTGTGTGAGTGTATGGTAAAACCTCTCTATGGCTGCTATCAATGTTCGAAGTGTAGACCCAGACCTTGACTACTCATTGTAAGATTCTGGATTCAATTTCACAAGTTTTTTCATCATATGAAATTTGTAATAAAAATTATTGCAACTCCACAGCTGCGAAAAACTCTGCGAACTCTGTCCGAAATCTATTTCAGTTTCTTCTCTGCGGCGCTTTCTGTTTTCTTTAAATTTCATCCAAACGCTCAGCCTCTTTGCATTTTGTGTACTGACCATGTAGTGATCTACTCATAGAAGCGGTTAACGTTGACACCATCTTGATTTTCTCAAACTGAACGTTTGTCGTCAGTATGTAACGTAGCGACAGAAAGACTGTACGACCATTATTCCTAATTGTTTTGTTGATTTGTATGCTTGTATTCAAACCAGTTTAATTTGGATAACAACTTCCGTCAACGTACTCACAGCTTATTTTCGAGCTTCCAGTGGAACGTTGAAATTATTTACATACACAGATCAGGTTTTGTGCCGAAGAATGTGTTTATGTTTGTTTCTACGGAGAATAACAACCAATTGCACCATGAGCAGTGGTCAGAGACAAAACAGATAGAGACAGTTTGTTGAAATAAATGGATCAAACTTCCTGTTTAATCATAATGGCAGCCCCCGCATGGAGGTGAATTTGGTCGAGAAATCAAAATGATGGTTTTCGGAAGCAACATATGCAACATCATCTATTTACTAATGTCCTACCATAAGAGCTTGCCCTTCGTGCGAGTGTGCCCTTTGGGCCCGCTCGCGGTGCTCCCTATAATTAAGGCACATTTAATGCTTAAACAGCAAATAAAGCAGACAACAAAAAGTGGATGACAAGAAATGTTCATTCAGGCTGTCATGTTGAAAATTCAAAAACTAGGGCAATTATTGTAGATCTAGATGAGGCGACCTTATGTGTCTGGAGATTCTCAGTTCCTAATTTGCTTAAGTATTGGGACAAGTAAAATAATTGATTTTCCATTTGTCCCAAATGGAAAATTAATCATTTTAAATGTCCCAAAATTTAGGCATATTACAGTATTTTCAGTGTCATTGCTTCAGAGCTCCAGATAAGAGGGGGTATTGAGGATTATTCAAAGTTAATTTTTCTTATCTCTCAACGAAAACATATGTTGTGACCCCTCATTAGAACCGTCTCAGCGAGACAGTTCTAATGAGGGATCACAAGATTTGTTTCTATGGAGAAATGTGGAAAATTATCCTTAAATTATCCCTGTTACCCCTTCTTATCTGGAACACTGGTTTCAGTGCTTTAATTGTTAGTCATACTGCTCTCATGTGTCTCTATATTGTCTTTCAGATTGGTTTTCTGTTTGGAGATGTTGTAAGCCATGTCACAGATACAATAAGTGATTCACAGATGAACAACTCAGAAGTGGAAACCAGAATATGTATGAAATCTACCTCAGTTCTTGATTTAGACAAAGATCTTTGTTGTTGTATTTACTTGCTTATAAGACAGGAGTTTTCCCTAATCTAGAATGACCCCAAATATATATACCAGTCTTGTATAATTCTGCTATAAAATGAGTTTTCCCTTCTAGAACAATCCCAAAAATCTAGATCCATCTTAAAGACAGATCTAGATTTTTGTCACCCCTTCTTACCTGTATCTCTGAACTGTATTACAGTCATATTGCGAACCCCAAGTCAACAAGGACTTAGCAAGTTAAATTTTCTTCAAGACTAGAAACAAAATTTGGGTGACCTCATATTTCAATGTTCTCAACAATCATGACAATTTACAATATATTTTCTATTAGAAAAAGATGTTACATGCACATTGTTGGTTCACAAAAACTGCCTACGAGATGTATCCATATGTATATTCTAAGTCCAAAACCCCACCCCTCATTATACCCTATCCACTTCTTAATAAAATGTTGACTCCACTGGCAATTATCCCAAATACAAGTACATGTATGAAAATGCATAGTTACTTTATGTGAGGACCAATGAGAATAGAGGTTTTGGCCAAGTAGACCAAATGGGAGTAGTCGTTTTGGCACAGTAGACCAAATGGGAGTAGACGTTTTGAGAGTAGACATTTTGGGAGTAGACGTTTTGAAATTAGACGTTATGGCACTACCCCATATTAAGTTACCGAAAGAAAAACAAAGGGGATTCAGATAGAAAAATTACTTCAGCATACCATAAAAAGAAATCAGGGAGACAGTATTACATTAGTTTATTGGAGCAAGTCTTGCTAAAAAATAGGGAGACTTAACGTGTCTGTATGTCTGACGGTTCTTGCCTTTGTTTTATAAAATGTAAATTCTGATACTGGTTATTTTAGATGTATATGACAGCGTACCATGTACACCTGACAGAAAAGTCTTCGACTCTCGAGGAAATATAGTAGAAGCGTCAGTCCTGGAGCTATTGAAAGGAAAACAGAAGGTGAGAGACAGAGTTTTCAAGTAACTGATAATGATGTAGGGTAATTTTTAAAAGAGAAGAAACTCTGTCATTTTGATTTTGCGGTTCAGCTTTGCTCCCCTAGGACCAAACTCTTATAAGAGTTTACCCCATTTTTGAAGGGCTTCATTATAAAATAAAGCAAACAGGAAGACAAAATTTGTTTCCCTTTGTAAAAATGGCAGAAAAAGATGGGGATATCTCAGACTGTGGCTAGTGACTAGTGATTTTGGCACTCAACATAATTGTAAAGGTTTAGCTATGGCTAAAAAGGGAAATCAGTAAGGTGAACATTGTTCCTATAAATACTGTATTAATCCTATCAAACACCCCGGGGTAATTGCATTTGACAAAAGGGGGCATTATTATAATTTAGAGCCTAAAGTGTAGTTTATCTAATTATATATAAACAATAATAAGATGAATCGATATACTTTGCAGAGGAAGCAACTCTACTATACTGCCTCCCTTTTCAGTAGGAGCTACTCTTAAAGGAAAGAATTTGCTCCTCTAGGAGCAAATTCTTTCCTTTAAGAGTAGACCTCATGTCAAAGAGCTACCTCATCCAGAGAAGCAAACAGGAAAATTCATTTTGGAAAAGAGGCAGGGGTGCTTATTAGGATTACTACAATATATCAGAAGGTCTTAAAATGGTACAAGGTTTATCGCAGAGAACCAATTATACAGATACAGTATTCTTGCATAATAAGTTGTTGACATAGCCTTTTGGCACTATATAGTCTAATGAAGCAACATTCAAACGGTCAAATTCACTTAAAATCAGCATGTTCAGATTTTTTAGCCCATAAAGCGGCAAAATGCTGAAGACAAAATTTATGTCTGTGAAATGAATTTTGTCATCTAAGCTATATCATTACGCAAATGCACAGAGTAGAGGGTAAACAGGTAGCTCCAGATGAGGCGGCTCATAATGAGCTGCCTCATCTGAATCTATACTGTTTGCAAATTCAACTGTTTTCCATTAATTACAGTGATCTGTTAAGTTGTGCAAGTTTCTAGGGTAATTGTGATGAGTTGTATTTTGGCATTTTGTCATTTCAGAGTGTGGTAGGATGGTACAGTTTTCGCCGTAGCTCAGCAATGCGACCATCATTCAGAGAGCGACTTATCCATGAGAATTTATCACACCGTGTTTCAAATGACCACCCAACAGACTTTATCTTTTTATTATGTACTTCTAAATTTACTGCAAACTTATCCACACATTCATTTGATCATGGATTTATGAAAATCACAAATAAGTAAGTTTTTATCTATTTAATGTGTTAATCCTAAATATTTGGACACCTGGGGCTCAAATTTTGCACTAATCTGCCTCTGTTTACAAGTTGTGCACCGGTAAGGACAAGTAGAACTTTAACTTGTCATTGAGAACGATTGACTTTTTTTTTGACAGTTAATTGAGCATGAGGTGCTACAGATGCTATTTACATTTCCATTGAAATAAAGCATACATTTCATGTAACAGAAAGTACAATTGCATTAAAATGCTTCCCAAGCTTTACATATATGAGCCGCGACACGACAAAACCAACAATGTGGTTGTGCGCCCAGCGCAGACTCAGATCAGCCTGGGCATCCGCCCAGTCTGATCAGAGCCTTCGCTGTCAGCATGGAGGTAGGTTAGACTCCTAGCTACCTTTTGAGCACTTAACGAACAGTTTGATCAAACTAGGGGGATGCCCAGGCTGATTTGTGTCTGCACTGGGCGCACAACCACATTGTTGGTTTTGTTGTGTCGTGGCTCATATTATGATAATGTGATGCTCATTAAGAACATGGGTTGCCATTTTAGAAAAACAAAAATGTATACTGGTATTGTCTCATGACTTTGACACTATCAGATAGGCTTCATTATATGGTACTCTGGTTTAAGCATGTGACTTCATTGAATTGGTTGTAATGTTTCCCTGTTCTAAATTTGGTTGTTTAAGAGGTAGTGAAGTTGTTAGTGAACTTTAGATCTCTTCTTTAGTATTTAATTTTGCCACTGAATATTTGTACAAAATTTCCTTGGCAAACAGTGTAGATTCAAAACTGGGACAAGTGATCAGGGTTTGCACTGTATCAGTTTGACCCATTACCTGGTTGTTAAATTCACCAGTTTAAATTTTATGTTAAGGTGTATGGTACACTTTCAGGGGAAGCAACTCTGCCTGTTTCATTTCTTAAAGGGAATGAATTCGCTCCTCAAGGAGCAATTCAAGAATTTGCTCCTCTAGGAGCATTTCTTTCCATAAAGAGTAGACTCCCATTTGGGAAGGCCATCCAAATATGTCAGAAAAACATGGTGATCACAGGGTAGGATGTCCAAACATTAGGGTCATTATGGTATGAATAAGAAATAAATTTCTTCTAAGAAATGCCGTCTCTCTAATAACCCGTCAACCGTCACTTTTTCTTTGAAAAAAAAAGAGGCCAAAAATTCTGTCAAAATTGACTTTAGACCACCAGATTTGTCATTTATTACCTAAATTTTGTTTTCAAAATGCCATTTTTAGGGACTTTTGAATTGCAACACCCCTGGAACATTTATTAGAAGAAATATAGTATTACAAATTTTACATGTACGACACAATGCATGCGTCTATTTCAGTGTATTTAAAAAAGTTCCCTTGACAGTGGTTAATCTTGGAGACACAACACACACAGAATATAGACAGATTCCAAGCCACACGGTGTCACATTCAAGAGGAATTTACAATGCTATTGTCAAACAACATGAGTATGTAGTACTATTTCTACTAGTCTAAGCATCCTAAATACTTTTGCAAGTGCTGTTTAGAAGGATTGAAATGGTTTTCCCTGCAGTAACATGCTAGACCATGAGAAAGGCGTTACAGCCCAAGTCCCAAAGGGGATAGTTTCTAATCCAAGATGTCCAGCTGATGTTAGTGCATGGAAACAACATGTCTGATCACTGGTATTGCTTAAAACTTACAAGAACAAGAAAAGTCATAAAATGAGCAAATGGCTAAAAGCTAAAAAGTCCATAAAAATGTTAGCTGCTAAAATTTGAAATATTTATTTCCAGGGCAAGATGTAATATTATTTCTGACGTAAAAACCTGTAAAAGTCTTCTCCAGACTCAAATCACAGCGGGTAGGCGGCAATTGAAAACGCTTGTGCAATCGACGAACGCTGATTGAAAAAAGAAACAGGGTTTTCGATGGCAAATTGGCGACAATTTGCAATCGAAAATGCTGTTTCGCAATCGAAAACGCTGTTTTCACATTGGTGACCATTTGCAATCGAAAATGCTGTTTTGAAAACGAAAACCCTGTTTTTGATCGGCATTAATGGATTGTTAAGAGCATTTTCGATTGCCCCCTACCCGGTGTGTGAATGTTCTCTTCATGTCTTTGCTGACCACATTTTGCTGTGACAGTGGAATGTGTATCAAGCCACAAAGGTGGTTTATAACAGCATGTGCATTGCCTTTCTTTAAGAAAAGTTTTTTTTTCCACTATAGTTTGTCAACTCTCGATATCTCAGAGTCGAAATTCATCCCAAACTACTGATATCTCAAAGTAAATTTTCTGGTCCCAGAAAATTTACTTTGAGATATCAGTAGTTTGAGGTGTTAGGAATTGAAATGGAAATGTGTCCAAACTATATTCTTTGATATAAGAGGGTTCTTCAAGATATAAGTGTTTGAGATATCGAGAGTTGACTGTAGATGTTAATAGCATGCAGTACTAGTTTTCATGCATTTATTCCTGTTTTCACAGTCTTGTTGTCAGGACAAGGTTGAAATGATTGAACAAATTTTAGAGTTCCTGATACAGGGAGTATGGGATGATAATTTTCCGATTCTTACATCTGAATGAAAGCATGTTATGACTCATCACAGCAGAACAGCATCAGCATCATGTTTTTAACTCACCTGAGCATAAAATTCTGGGGAAAAAAAAATTGCTATCGTAGAGTAATTTGCTGATGTTAAGGCTTTTAATATTAATTGATAGTGACAGTACCTGCAAGTTGAGGCAGGGCTCAGCCTAGAGGGCGATTTGGATGAAAAAATCTCCCAAAGCTGGCTGACTTCTCCCTATTTTTAGCTGAGGGAGAAGTGAGAGTGTATAGAACATATAGGGAAATCCAGAGTTTGGGTCAAAACTTCTCGCCAAAATCGTGAAAATGTCGCAAAACTTCTCCCTGTCTGAAAGCTCTTGGCTGACCCCTGTGAGGGTTGACAAATTACTTTGTCATGATTATTACTATGCTTTATCTTGGAATCATGGAATTTTATTTCTTATTTTCTATGGGAACTCTAAACATTGCCTAAGGCCCTTTTATGTTCCCACAGAAGTTTGTATGATATTTGTTATAGTGATATGACACCATGGAATTATGTCTATTTCAGACAGGACTTCTTAAATTCACATGGCCAAGTAGAAATAAATAGAATTACAGCATTGAGTAACACACTACATAAACAATTAGAGGTAAGAAAGACAACATGATGACTTTGAATTTTGCAATAATTTTGCAGTGTTTAAAAATGAACTTCAGTGGTAATATTATGTAAAAAAAAAATTTAATTTTAAACCTATAATGTGTATGGGTACACCGCTATATTTGTTTGCCAGTAAAAAGCTGCAAACAAAGACCCCTACGTGGGCAAAACCTGGCATTTTGGTTGATTCTGCCATTGGTGTTCCGAAAATCTAAAAGCAAAATTTTATGGATTAATTAGTCTCAAGATAGAGAATTTGACTTTCTGCTAATGGAAGCATTTTGCAAAGCAATATTTTTACAAAAATATAAATGTTCGAAGCTGAGAGGTAATTATGTTGAATACTGTAAGCTCAGTGGATTGGTACACTTGCAGGGTAAGCAACTCTACCATTTTCATTTTTGCCTCCATTATTATAGGAATGAATTTTTATTTTTGTGCATTTTATCGATGTGTCAAAGCCGGCGGATCACTCACAAACTGAATAAAGCCCAAAGGGCTTTATGTTAAGTTTGTGAGTGATTCGCCGGCGTTTACACATCCATAAAAATCCACAAAAATGAAATTCATTTACAATTCCAACTCGGTCATTTGTATATCTTAAAAATGTCAGCTATACCGAGTATTTTAGAAACTGCTGCAAAGAATATAGTCCAAGTAGTTGCCAATTTCCGGTTCAAGGGATTTATCGAAGTATAAACGCCATTTTCTGTACGCTCTTGACCAATCAAATTGCGCTAAATTAGCAGTAGAGAATAGAGTTGGAATTATCAATACCTGGATCAACTCTTAAAGGGAAGAATTTGCTCCATTTGGAGCAAATTCTTCTTGGAGGAGTAGACACCATTTTGAAGTGTCCAGAGAACACCAGTAATCACAGAAGTTATTTCCTTTTGTAAAAATGACAGAAAATCACGAGATGTACCCATATACCTCAATTTTGCTACCAGTCTCTTGAAAATGTTTTATCTAGCTTCAGTATCGTATTTATATTGTTATAAGATTGTTTTTTTTTTCGCTTTCCAAAACAATCCCGAAATCTAGATAGATCTTACAAGATGGCTCTAGATTTTTGGGATTGAATTCCAGAATTTCATGTGACTGACTTAGTTATTTGGGGTCATTCTAGAGATGGAAAAACGCAGTTTTATAGGCTAGTAAATATGGCATGTATACTATTGCAGCATATATCAAAAGATGTTGCTGAAAGTGAGACAGAGTTATCTGCCTTGGAAAATGAAGTCCAGAGACACAGGAAACAGGTGAAACTGAAACAGCTCGAGCAGAGACAGAGAGAAGCGGCATTGGCTCAGAGCAGTACCTCAGCAGCCAATCAGAAATCTGTGATACACGAAGAGATGGAACATTCAGGTAAGTTTAAGATCTTTTTATCTTGCCTGCAACCAGTGGACTGCGAGACATAAGTACTGTTTTTTGAGCTTTGTCGGCTCTGGCAGCATGAACTTTCTTTAAGTTTTCTGCTATAGACTGAAAGTAGTATAGGAGCCTTAATTTATTCACTATATGGTATTTATAGCTTTGCTATCTCATATTGGTTAGCTTGAGCTTAAATCGTATCACATTGAAAATTTGATGTCTGGGCAACTTTCAAAGCTTATAAACTTAATGATGCCACACCCATCCCTCCTTTTGACAATAAGATCAAGGTCATACACTCGTAATATATTGTGTTAAAGTTTTGCAACAAAGTGAAAGTTTTTAAGACCCTATTATTCTGCATTTGGTCTTTGCCCATGTGTAATATCATTGTGCTAAATTCAGTAGGTTTCAAGATACAGCACTCTTAGCTTACTCTTTTTACCGAAATATATCACACTTCTTAGAGTGTTTCAGTTTTAAATAACAATTTCATTATGGCTTAAGGGATTTATGTCTGCAGATATCTTCAGAATTGTAGGAAAAACTGTTTGGCAACTGTTCCCAGTCAGACTCAAAACATCAGAATAAAAGTTCTTTTGCATGAAATCTTCTGAGTCAGTCAGCTTTTCGAGTTAAGAGTCAGTGAGTGAACTGGGGTTTAATGTCCAACCAACATATAGGTTGTATGGAGACGAAACTTTGGATAAAAGTCCCATCTGAAAGATGCAGAAGCTGGGGAACAAACTGAGACCCCTGGATTTGTAGTCTTGCACCCTTTCCACTACACATGGTCGCTCCTTTCAAGTTAAGAAGTGTTATGCCCATTCATGTAATCATATCTACACTTGTCCACAATGCCTATACTGGGCTGACAATGTTCATACATCCATGAAAAACACTTGTTCACGGGACATTACGGGTAAGCAACATCACACAATATTCAGGTAGTTAATTGGCCGACGTAACGTTTGATATACGTCATGTCAAAGTGACGGCTGTTGAACATCGTAACCAAACACGTTAGTTAATAACTATTCTTTGTCCTTTCCTTGGCACTTGATTATACAAAACTTCACTTTTAAGTAACAAAATTGATATGAAAACAGAGTATAAATATAAAAGATAAATTTAATTGTTCAGAAGTTTATGAAAGTATGAAGAAAATGGGTTCTGTGCAAAGTTTACGTGACACCCTTTGGGGGTCACTTACTTTGCATGTAACCCATTGCATTCATACTTCCGTGAACGTCCAAAAAATGACATTCATTTCTTAAATAAATTAAAAATGTGGAATTTATGACATCAAGTATGACAGAAATACAGTGCAGTCTCAATTTAAGGTGAGTGGGTGCACTTTCAGGGCAAGCAACTCTGCCATTTTTCGTTTTGCTTCATTTTCAATGGAGTCAGACTGTCTGCTCTTATTTAAGAGTAGTCCCTGTTTCCTTTAACCCTTTTTTGACCAGTGGACTTGTCCATTCTTATCATTCAGATAATCCCATTTCTAGTTTTAGGGGTTCCTGGTGAATATTTTCACTTTTGCGTCTGAACTGGGTCTGCACTGTTTGCATAATGTCCCCAAAACGGGTATATGGTCTAAAAAGGGTTAAGAGATGATCCCCATTTAGAAGGAGGGCAAAAATGACAGAGTTGCTCTCCTTAAAAAGTGTTTCCTTTCACCTTCAGGGTCTGAATATTGAATAAGGTAACTATGACATGCTGAAAACTATATTAACCTTTGAATCCTTTCAGATTTACATAAATCAAAACAGCCATCTATAGATGATATTTTATCAATGGAAGATGTGGACTCCGAACCTGTGACCTTGAACCATGCAGTACCGACCTTTGACCTGTCTGATATAGGCCTTCTTAGTCAAAGTTCAGAGACAGAAATAAATGATAAACAACAAGATACTAGTCAGACTAGCTCTGAATCTGATATTGAGTTTCCTAAAACTAAACAAGAGGTCAAATTGACAGCAGCCATTTCTTTACATGATAAAAGCGAGAAAAAAAGTAATCCCTCCGTTCCTATATCGAAATCTGAACAGTCCACATCAAAAGGTGCTACTAGTGAGAAGTCCAGTGACCCATTTTCTTTTGTGTCAAGTATAATAAAGGAATCAAAAACTGAAGATACTAGTAATGTAAGGTCAAGGTCGACAATGGAAGTGCCAAAAGGGGAAGAGATTAAGAGACCATTGATGAAGAATAAAGGTCTGGCTAATAACTCTGGTACTCAGGAGAAAACTGTGAAAGTGACTAGGAGTAAATCTGATAGGGAATCAGTGGCTGCAATGGCTGCTGCTTCTGCTATTGAAAGGTCAAGAAGTACTAGGTCACAGACTAAAGTTCAAGGTCAAAAGGGAAAATTGCCAGATGGGAGTAATAGCAAAGTAGAAAATGATTTTAATGATGATGTTGAAATGAAGAAAACTAAGACAAGAACAAATGATGCTACTAAGCATTGTGGGCAAGAAGCAGAAGAGGAAAAGTCTCAAAGTTCACAAGATACTTACGATATGGATGTATCCTCATCACCAGTATATTGAAGTTTTATTCTTGAAGATGAATGATGCACCTCCAAGCTTTCCTGCCATTTATCTGTCCTTGCATGATTGGGTAGGGGGCATAGAGTGTTCAGGTTGTTCACTCATGTGTTCTTTCATACATAGTCTATAGATCAGTCCATCTGGGCCCAGTTGTTCAAAGCATCATAAGCCTAAGGAGCTCATTAAGAGGTCAACTCGTTAAGTGTTTTATGACTTTAAAATAAAATACACTATTTTTTGTTGCAAACACGTGATAAGCTTCTGCAATGTAAAAGCTTCTCACAATTTTTTCTACAAAAAATATTGGCATATTTGAGATATAAGTGATTGAAATTTTAACGTCTGATTAACTAACGGTGTCGTTAGTTTTGAGCAGCCGGGCCCTGAAGGTCAAGATTAAGATTGTTGTAAAGCTATTCTCTTCAACACTATATCTTATTAACATCTAAAGATAGAGCATTTAGTTAGATTAAACATAATTGAGCCGCAACTCTACAAAAACCTACAAAGTGGCATATATGCCCAGCAGGGCTCGGGAAAACCGAATTTCTTTCGGTCCCAGACCAAAATTCAGAAATTGGGACCGATTGGAAACAGCCAAAAGCCCCAAAAAATCGGTCCCATACTGGCCCAATACTTAGGAAATTTTCTCCGATTCGTCCGATAATTGTTACACACGGCCGTTTGATCTTGTCCCGACGTATGAAATATCGCCACTGTCTTTAAAATTCTAGCACGTGTCATAACTAATCGGATTAACGCAGGTGTTAGCCAGACGAAAAGACCGCCTACGGGCCAATCGAGATTGTCCGTATGGAGCACTGAACCACATGTCGGACCGCCTACCTGTCAATAACAAGTGTCATAATGACGCGCACTCAAAACAACTTATCTAAATCACGATGACTGGGCTTTGGGATGAAAGGAGTCCATCTTTTTTCACGATCGCGAGAATGTAATTGACCTGTATGTGTAGGGCGTATGCCGACTTCAAAAGTTTGTGAGTGTATCCATAACAGATGAATGCTGACGAATGTATTGACAAAGTCTGTCCGAAGTTCATTCATATTTGCATTTGCCCTTACAACGGATAGTCTTTCATGTTTCATACTGTCTGCAATGGAGTTAGCCAACCTATTCCGAGAAAAGTGTAGATTCAAAACGAAGATACATTGTTAATATTAATAGTCACAATTTCCGACGCGTTATGGTCTATGCTCTTGTAAAAAGAATAATGGAACTATAAAATATGAAAATGGAAAAGTCCATTTCACCGATTTCCTAGTTGTATCGTCATATCGTCATGCAGACCAGTGCGAAAATAATGCCGATCAGTGCACAAAAAAAAAAAAAAAAAAAATAGCGCATTTTGATCAGGGTCTACGCGATTATGATATTGGGTAGATACTAACGGTAGCGTTGATATGCAATTACCCGCTCGTTTATGGGTCAAGCACGTTTTGTATTTGATGTAAAGATAAAAGACGCCGCTGTGAGTATAGCAGTGTCATTCTAACTGTATGACGGTTAAAAGTACCTAAGTACACACAAAGATGACGAACAATCGTACCAGCCAGCGCAACTAAGCAGTCAGACCGGTCTTTCTTGTTCGCATCTAACATTAATAATAATGAACGGCGACCTAGCGACAACCGAATACTTCGGTGGAAGCTAGTCAATATACGCTCTTCACGCGTTCGGTAAGTCACCATTTCCGACGCGGCCCATTCGGCGGCAGTGGAGGGGGAATTATGCAATTTGGGTACGTTAAACAGTACAACCATCATAACTTGGGCGAGTTAATGCTCATGACTTGCGTATTGTTCACAAACAAACAGGAATGACCGTCAATGTTAATGCAATGGGCTTGAACAGGTTGTCTCCCCTGTCCACCTGTCAATCAAGTGTGATGTCTTCTATCACGTCCGCTTTGCCTACGAACACGTTCTAGTCTTGTATTTGCTTCTACATGCACAGCTAAACGTCTTAAAATGTTTGAAACCAAGAACTCCACCAAACACAACAATGTACGACCATTGTATGGAAATCGGGATTAATTCATAGGACTTCGCTTGTTGTCATTAGTTTTCGTGACAGGTATCAATTTTTTTCCCAATGGAAATTAGTTAGGTGATGACGTCATCGGCTGGACCGATTCATTTTTCAATATTTCCCGAGCCCTGATGCCCAGTGAAGACTCTGATCAGCCTGGGGATCTGCCCAGTCTGATAAGAGTTTGCTGTGCACTTTAATGGAAGCTAAGGTCAAAGCTACCTCCATGCCAATAGCAAAGACTCTGATCTGACTGGGCAGATGTCCATGCTGATATGAGTCTTTGCTGGGCACATTTGCCACTTTGTTGGTTTTGTAGTGTCGCGGCTCAATTATGTTATTGCCAAACAATACAGACAAATAGAGGATTCAGACTTGATATGAGACCTTCCTAGACCAAAACTCTTCACTCTTTGCTACTCTGGCCACAAAGTCTTGCCCTGGGGTGGAGCCAAAGGTTAAAATTCAGAACTGAAGTAACTGTTAAGGTTTGTGAAGCAGTTCTATTGGAGACCGTATTTCTGTTACCATTTGATGTAGATAACTGACACTTGATAAGATTCTTACTTGGTTGAAAGCCTTTGAATTTCTGCTGTCCTGGCCTCAGGATCATTCTCATAGGTAAGGCTCAGGGTCAAAATCTTTAAAAGTGTTAATCTAAGTTTAAGGTTCATTTTTTTGCTTCATTTGATGATACCCTTTAAGAGAGTTGATACTTGGTCAAATAGTCCCTGAAAGTGTAGCAGCACCAACCATGCATGCAGACTCCTGTGTCTGGGACATGCTGTCATGGTCCAGGGTTTTTTGCCTTATATCTCCTGTCTCCACTACTGTTAAATGGATTTGCTTCATATTTGGGATAGTTGGCCAGTCTTACTCTACAAATTACCTCATACTATTTGTATGTTACTATGATCTGTATTTCATGGTCCAGTGACTTTGATTTATATCCAACACCATTTAATGGTTTGGCATTGTACCTGAGATAGTGGATCAGTCAAATTTTACTATTTCTGGTTTTTGTGACCTGTGTTTCTTGGTTCATTGATTTTGCCTTATTATTTGTCAAAGACATATAAGATTACTCCTCCATTTGACTATGTTTTATGACAATAAGTATAACTTCAACTGCCGTCAACTTGAAAGCTTCATGCTTCTTGTGCTGGGAAGACTTATCCAGTCTTGACAAAGACATGACAGAAGATCAAAGAGCTGGGGCCGTATTCATAAAGCCACTTAAGTTGTTGCCATGCGGTTGGTAAGGCTAAATATCTATAAAGGAGATTCTCTACAACTATGAAATTTGCTCTGGAGGAACAGTCTTACAAAGACTGTTCCTCCAGAGCAAATTTCATAGTTGTAGGGAATCTCCTTTATAGAAATTCAGCCTTAGCAACAGCATAGCAAAGACTTAAGTCGTTTTATGAATACAGCCCCTGTACTTTCCCCAGCAAGCTCATGACTTTCATGCAGCATCGCATGAATGTCAGTGCAACATTATGATGTTGATGGGACGTTGTGTTGTCGCTGGATAAATGATAAAAATTCTTATATACTTAAGGCACCATGTCTCTCTTACCTTCGACATTATCTTTTTTTAAAGGAGTTTATGTCTCTCAGCTAGTCTGCTATGCTAGAGCCTGTTTCAAATATCAAGAATTTATTGATTAACCCTTTCGCTGCCAAATATATAGTGAAAAGTTCCCCTCAGTGCCAAATATTTTTTTCATATTTTGCTATCGCAAGGTTCAGCTATTAAATCATATATTTCTCATAAATTAAAGATGGTGTGAAGCCTATACCTTGAGCGCAGCCAGTTTAATTGTTTTCCAACCGTTTTCAATAACATTATTTCTAATTTCTTGAATTTTACGGCCTATTTAACAAATAATAAGTGATCAGGAGCAGATATATGTATTCTAGAGGCTACATGTACAACCATATTTTTATAAGAAACACAACTTTGAAAAATATCAATTTTATTACAAACTCTATTGAAACATTGTATTTAAAGCTCTCCATGTCTCAGAACCTGATTTCTTAATAGGAGGCATTGTTCTTAGGTCATGTTATATTCTAGCACCAGTTATATTAGAAAGTCACAAAATGCGTGTTTGAAATAGCATTTCAAGTACCTCCTTTTATAGTTTTCTAACATATTTGCACCTCAAAACATATTTTGTATGATGCTAAGATACTATGGCAATGTGTATAAAATTGTCAATGTTCTCATTTCAGTCCAACAGTTTCATACAAAGGTGCTAATTCACCCCCACCCCACCCCCCCAAAAACAGCGCCAAGTACAGCAATTCAGATGTGGGCCCAAAAGTCATGATACCTCAGCATATAGTCAACAAAACTTTGTAAACTGTATTTTTTTCTAGTTTATTTACTCACATTATCTATAGCCTTCACTGCCATTCAACCTTATATCTTCAACATCTGCTCCCTTAGGCAACCAAGATTTGGCTTCAAACACCATTTTGAATGGCAAAAATACAACGTTTTCCCTTTTTGAAAAAAACGTTCTCACTGTCAATCTACTTTCGTTTTTGTTCATTGTTTCGCGTGTTTACACACCGCATATGACCTTAGGATTGATTTCCTGTGTTTTGTGAATTTCACCACATCGTGAAACTTACTTATGGTTGGTTGAAAACAAGTACTAGCTTTGTCGACACAAGTCGCCTATGGCAGTCGGCCAGGTAGTCAACTCCAGTCGCCTACAGCAGCGAAAGGGTTAATAGTAGCTACTCACCAGTAACTGTTGGCACAGGGCTTGTGTCAACAGTTAAAAAGTTTTATGGGAGACAACATGACCTCATTAATCCCTACATTGTGGCTGTTTCTAAACTTATTTCCGATTTGATGGCCTCAGCCAAAGCCTAGTAAGGCTTTCAAATACCGGATTTATATTTTCACTGATTTTTTCTACAGATACACAGATGTGGTGGGTGTATTATAATAGGCAGGTGATGCTTACTACTCGCCAGCACCTGATCACACCTCTGTTAGGGGTCTATATCTATATGTTTAAAATATTCCAGAATTGTCCTTGTTTAAATAACGAGTTTGGACTTATGAATTGGGTATTTTGACCTTTTTCATTCTTGTCTTCTGTCATGCTGTTGAATGGCCCTGGAAATAGTCTTCACTATGATACAGAGCTCGAGATAAAATGTGAGTTGCATCACATGAATCCTGTTTTTGACCGGTAAACTTGTCCATCCTTATCATTTGGATGGGTCCATTTCTAGTTTTAAGGGTTTCTGTTGGATGTTTTCATTTTTACTGTATTATGTATAAAAATTCCTGTAAGCAAACATTGTTGACTGATCAGACGCCACATCCTGTGGTGATGATCTGGGTCTGTACTGTTTGCACATGTTCCCAAAAAGGATATCAAGTTTTGTGTAAATGGTAAACACTCATATCAACCTACATATCTGTGCAGACTGATCAGAGTTCTCACATTCACGTTTAAGATCCCCAGAGTCAACAGATTGTATAATGCAAAAAGGGAACATTCTGATGAGACTGCAAGGATGGCCAGGCTGATTTTAATCTTTACCGTTAGCACATACCATTAGGGTTGTTTTCATGCTATGCCAGTCTCTTTGAGACTCACCACAAAATACATGACATTGGATTTCATTTGACTCCCTATAGTGATGTAGAGCTGCAGTTAAGGATGGTTTTTGCAGATATTTCTAAGATGATTTCTGTTAATTCTCCCTAAAAACACACAATAAAAGACCAAACCTTTTTGTATGGGGGGTGGCGGGGGGAGGGCAGACTGCCCATTGTGAATTTTGCAGTAAGCTAATGGTAGTGAAGATCTATTTTCCAAGATGTAAGGGCCTATCCTAGAGCTTAGAGATCATGTGAAACAGGGTTTCTTTTCAGTCTTTTCCCTGGAACTTTATCTGGGAAAACATAAGTTGTGACTTCTCTTTAAAACAGGACAGTGACATGGCTCCATCTTGATAAGAAGACTTGAGGGTTTACAATGTATGTTTTAATGGAGAAATAGGAGAAATTATGGCGCAATGATCAACAAAAGTTCTTGTTGATTTGTTCTTATGAGATCCAACATCAAATGCATTATAGAAATATTGGAAAATATCAATCGAAAAGTTTAGGCTAGGCAAATTTCTAGAGCTCTGAATTAGAATAATTTGAAAAGATTGTGCTTCACCTATGTCGTACATGTATTTATAAAAATTACCAGATGTTGTTGGTATACAAATAAAACCTACTTACCTGTTTTGATGTTTTAGCATGCCTTTGCCAATGCAATGCTATATGCCTCGGCCTGGTTGTAGTCAAGGATTTGTCAAGTCTTCTAGAATATAAAATCAAGCTTGCTAATATTTTTTGACAAAAAAATATGAGGAAAAGGTCCTCACATCTTTTTGGGCAAAAATGGCAGTATCATTATGTACAACACATTTGAAAATTTAACATCTTAATAACTAACAAAATGGTTAGTTTTGAACAACTGGGCCCATTTGTTCAAAGTATTGTAGAGTGACAGGTTGCAGATTTGTACACTTGGAGTTTTAGGGCCTCTATTGAATGCATTATGTCAATTAAAAAGAAATTAATTATACAACTGTATACACAATCTATCGTGTCAATTATTTTCAGTGCACGCTTGTGCGTGCCTTGTAGATTTCACTCAATGTAGACGATTTTTTCCGACCGTCTTCACTGCTGCCTCTCTGATACAGCAGTTTGATTTCATGATCGAGGAGCAGAATGGCCAAGTCCACAGCTTAGCTTAATAATAGATGTTGAGAAAATCATTCTACTTTTAAGGTACACACATTTACTTCAGTGCAAAATGTCATGAATATTTTAAAATTTCCATTTTCTGAACTGAGTCCAGCTCGCTGACTCATTCGATTCAGTTCTGTTATGCTTACAGATGTCGGTAATTCGTTGTACCTGCTATATTGAAGTGCTTAAAATCTTACTTTCTTACTGACAGTCAGCCTTGATGTTTTGCATGTCTTTCTGAAATATATTAGTTTTGTTTAAAACAATATTGCTTTATCTGGCTCTTGTTTTGTTATGCAAATATAGTGGTGTAAGAATCTGCAAACTGTGTCAAGAAAAATTCTCCTCTTTTCCAGCAGCGGCCTTATGTTAGCCCCCGAGCTGGGTACCAAAGCGAGATCTAATTTTAACTTTTCAAAATAAACAAGAAATGTGTATTAGGTTGATGCTGACATATAAAACAGTTCTCAAGTGTAAGAAAAATACAGTAAAGACACATGTAAAACTGTACGAATCTGCAACCACTCACTCTAAGCCTAACGAGGTCGTTATAAGGTCAACTCGTAAAGTGTTTCATGACTTTGTAGCCAAATCATTGATAATTTTTGCTGAAAATATGTGAGAAGCTTTTGCAATACAAAAGCTTTCACATTTTTCAACAAAAATATTGGGTTATTTGAGATATTAACGTTTAGAATTGTAACGTCGCATTAACTAATGACATGTTTAGTTTTGAACAACTGGGCCCAGGACTCTACTGTTGTAGCCGGAGTAACTGCTTGTGTCTGGGATAGCATCAGCATTAGCCTCATTGTTGGCATCTGTGATCAGCTTAACCTGTTTTAACAATTGCAGTTAAAATTGCACAACTGTAACAGCTAGAATCGTTATATGGTGCATATATGCACTGTGATCCACCTGATACTATTTGTAGGTCATTGTGATTTATATTCCATGGTTCAGTGAAATATGACTGCTACAGTGGTGGCACTTATTGAAACTGACCCATTTAAAGTCAAACACCCGTTAGGCGCACTGTATTGTCTTTAGTCAATTCTTGTTTACAGAAAGCTACTTCATTTGTGAAATACTTACCTGTGGTTCATAAGTACTTACAAAACGAAATGTTTCATAATATACCGATTATGAGAAATATTATACATCATTTTAACCCAAGAATTTAGCCATAGGATTAGGCAACCCAGTCAAGGTCTGGTTATGTTGACTAAGGACCTTTGGATGGATGACTTGCAACTTTAAGGCCTTTTTAACTGTATATCAGTCAAACAAAGCTGATGGTGATAATGAAAGGCTGTTTGCAATGGAACCTCATGTACAATTGAAAAAAATTTAGCCTCCAGTAGGATTCAAAGCCAAACTGCTAGCTTAGCAGGCCAGCATTTGACCCACTGATCTACCATAGCTCCTTCAAGGTGACTTATCATCCAGGTGTTGTGGTCTGGGTGTGGAAGCTATCCAAGGTCCAATTTCTTCTCTGGTCTGTGGATTATTCAGGGCTACTATAGGTCAGGGAAAAGTCAAAGAAATTAAAAATTCTTCCAGGTCAGGAGAAAGTAAGGGAGCTTTTTGACTAGTCAGGAAAATTTAGAATTCAAAATGAATGTCAGGGAATTTGAAATGTCTGGCTTCAGATTTACTAAATTTGCATCTTCCATGGGGCTGTACCACAGGGTATAATCGATTCCGCTAATATTCGCTTCCTGCAGAGACTGTACATCATATTTGGCTTCCGCCGAGACTGTCCGCGATCTTTTGCTTCCTGTCGAGACTTCTGTACATGATAAATGGCTTCCTGCCGAGACTGTCCGCATGATTCTGCTTCCTGCCGAGGCTCTCGGCAGGAAGCAGATTCATGCGGACAGTCTTGGCAGGAAGCCATTTTACGAGGACAGTAGTCTCTGCAGGAAGCAAGAGTTCGCGGACAGTCTTGGCGGAAGCCAGATATGATGTACAGTCTCTGCAGGAAGCGAAAATTGGCGGAATCGATTATACCCTGTGTGTACTAAAATGTCATTTCAGTGTCAACAAAGGAGACTGTTGCACAGATATATGGGGGAAACAGAGAATTTGGTTATTTGCTTATGAAGGTCATGAAGAAAAATGTTTTGCATGCACTACATGAAAGAAATAGGTGGATAGAGCATTCTAGTGGTCAGAGAAACTCGGGCAGTTGGTCAGGAGAAGATCAAAAAAATGTCAGGGACTTTAGAAAACGTACTGATATGGGAACCCTGTTAAATATTTCCTGCTCATTATCATCTCACCCATTCACTCATCATCCTTATACAACATCAGGAGCCCTGGTAGCTCAGTGGGTTAAGCGCTGGCCTACTGATCAAGGGGACTGGGTTTGAGCCCCGCTTAAGGCGAGGATCTTTCCTACCTTAAACAGGGTTCCATTGCACATAGCCTTTCATTATCACCATCTCATCATCCTGATAGAAGTGAAATACTGTTGAAAAAGGATGTAGAATAGCAAGTTACCCATCCAACCATCCTTCTCCAACTGAAATACTCTTGAAAAGGCAGATAACTTCAAGACATCCATCCATCCAATCAGAAGGAAGATTTAGGATAGGTAATTTCTCTTGCATACGTGTAATAAACCTCTCCAGGTTTTGAAGTGAGAAAGCCATTCCATTTCACAATGTATAGGTTGGACCCTTGACTTACAATATTTACCCAAGTACGGTGAATCATTAAGGTGTGTGGATACATGTTCATGGGAAGCAACTCTGCCAGTTTTATTTCTGCTTCCATTTTCAGTGGAGGTCAACTTTTAAAGAAAAGAATTTGCTAATCTATGAGCAAATTCTTTCATTTTTGAGGAGATCCCAGTTGGGAAGGGTTGTATTGTCCAGAGAAGCAATGAGGATGTCACCAAAGTTGTTTCCCTTGGGAAAAATTGGTGGAAAACACTACTGTGTACCCATTCATTTTGATACATATATTTGCAAGTTTTATTTTTGCTTACATTTGTAAATCTGTTGGCCTCTGAAACAAAAACTATACACAAGCTTTTTATTTAGGTATAAAAATCCTTTTAGTCTATGTCCCTACTTTTAATATACATGTTTACATTATTCTACCAGTATTATTCTACCAGAAATTTACTTTGTAGAAATACTTACATATGAGCTACACCATACAAAAAGGTGCTTATGACAAACAGCAAAGGCTGAGATCAGTCTGTGCATCCACCCAGTCTGATCAGAGCCTTTGTTGTTCTCACACACCGTGTATTGACCCTGAAGAATCTACCTGTAAAAATTGTAGCACGGACACACAGACTGGTTTGAGTCTTAAACACTTAAACCTCCAGAACTGAAACTAGTAAAATTTTCTAACAGCGTAGATTCAGATGAATGAGCCACCTCATCTGGATCTATACTGTTTGCCTTGTAGTCTTTGAATTCTCAGATTGATTTAGCTTGGACAAAATATCTTTTTTTAATTTTGCAGACATAAATTTTGTTGTCTGCTTTTTAGCTCACCAGAGCCGAAGGCTCCGGGGGAGCTTATAGGATAGGCACTTGTTCGTCGTCGTCTGTCTGGCGTCGTCGTCCGTCAACACTTTTAAACGACATCTCCTCTGAAGCTACCAGGTCGATTGGGCCCAAATTTCATCAGTAGCATGCTTGGGCTGGGGGATTGAAAGTTTGTGTGTTTTTTTTATGAAAATCTGCCCTTTAGTTTGGTTGCTATGGCAACTTAGAGCTCCCATAGACTTATAATGGGGAAAATTGAAAAATGGCATTTTCTGCCAAGCCATTGCAGCTATGTTGACAAAACTTTTATAGAAATGTTTTCTATCAGCTACATTTTTTTTGGCCTACTGCTCCTTTAATTGGTTGCCATGGAAACCAAAATGCAAAAATATGGATAAAAATACTTAAAAAATTATCTCCTCTGAAGCCACTGGGTCGATAAGGCCCAGATTTCATCTGCAGTATCCTTAGGCTGGGGGATTGAAAGTTTGTGTTTTTTTCTGAAAATCGGCTCTTTAGTTTGGTTGCTATGGCAACTTAGAGTTGCATTGACTTATAATGGGGAAAATTGAAAAACTGCATTTACTGCCAAGCCATTGCAGATGTGTTGACAAAACTTTCATAGAAGTGTTTCTTGAGAAGTCTTCTATCAGCTGTATGTTTTTTTTGGCCTACTGCTCCTTTTATTGGTTGCCATGGAAACAAAATACAAAAAATGGAAATGAACTACTTAAAAAATTATCTCCTCAGAAGCCACTAGGCAGATATGGCCCAGATTCCATCTGTAGTAGCCTTAGGCTTGGGGATTGAAAGTTTGTGTTGTTTTATGAAAATCGGCTCTTTAGTTTGGATGCTATGGCAACTTAGAATTGTATTGATTTATAATGGGGAAAACTGAAAATGGCATTTACTGCTAAGCCATTGCAGATATGTTGACAAAACTTTATAGAAATGCTCCTTGAGAAGTCTTCCATCAGCTATATGTTTTTGGCTCACTGCACTTTTTATTGGATGTCATGGAAGCCATAAAGCAAAAAAAAAAGGGGGAAAAAAAAGACTTTAAAGAAATATCTCTTCTGAAACCAACTAGGCAAATCAGGCTCAGACTTTATCTTTAGTATCCTTAGGCTGGGGAATTGAAAATTTGTTTATCGGCTCTTTCATTTGATTGCTATGGCAAATTAGAGTTGCATTGACTTATGATGGGAAAAATAAAAAAATGGCATTTACTACAATCAAAATAAGGATAATAGTTACATATTTTTAGCTCGCCTGAGCACGAAGTGCTCAGGGTGAGCTTTTAGGATACCGTGATGTCCGTCGTCCGTCGTACGTGTGGACGTCCGGACGGACGTCCGTCCGGACGGACGTCCGTCAACTTTTGCTTGTGTACACTCTAGCGGGCACAGTTTCGATCCAATCTTTATGAAACTTTGTCAGAATGTTAATCTTTATAACATCTAGGCCAAGTTCGAAACTGGGTCATGTCGGGTCAAAAACTAGGTCACTAGGTCAAATCTTAGAAAAACCTTGTGTACGCTCTAGAGGGCACAGTTTTCATCCAAAGTTCATGAAACTTTGTCAGAATGTTTATACTCATAGTATCTAGGACAAGTTCGAAACTGGGTCACGTCGGGTCTAAAACTAGGTCACTAGGTCAAATCATAGAAAAACCTTGTGTACGCTCTAGAGGACACAGTTTTGATCCAATCTTTATGAAACTTTGTCAGAATGTTTATCTTTATAAAATCTAGGCCAAGTTCGAAACTGGGTCATGTCGGGTCAAAAACTAGGTCACTAGGTCAAATCTTAGAAAAACCTTGTGTACGCTCTAGAGGGCACAGTTTTGATCCAAAGTTCATGAAACTTTGTCAGAATGTTTATACTCATAGTATCTAGGACAAGTTCGAAACTGGGTCACGTCGGGTCTAAAACTAGGTCACTAGGTCAAATCATAGAAAAACCTTGTGTACGCTCTAGAGGACACAGTTTTGATCCAAGCTTTATGAAACTTTGTCAGAATGTTTATCTCCATAAACTCTAGGCCAAGTTTGAAACTGGGTCATGTCGGGTCAAAAACTAGGTCACTAGGTCAAATCTTAGAAAAACCTTGTGTACGCTCTAGAAGGCACAGTTTTGATCCAAAGTTCATGAAACTTAATCAGAAAGTTTATCCTTATAAAATCTAGGATAATTTTGAAAGTAGGTCATGTCGGGTCAAAAACTAGGTCACTAGGTCAAATCATAGAAAAAACCTTGTGTATGCTCTTGAGGACACAGTTTTGATCCAATCTTTATGAAACATTGTCAGAATGTTTATCTCTATAAACTCTAGGCCAACTTTGAAACTGGGTCTTGTTGAGTCAAAAACTTGGTCACTAGGTCAAATCTTAGAAAAACCTTGTGTATGCTCTAGAAGGCACAGTTTTGATCCAAAGTTCATGAAACTTTGTCAGAATGTTTATCCTCATAATATGTAGGACATGTTTGAAACTGGGTCATGTCGGGTCAAGAACTAGGTCACTAGGTCAAATCATAGAAAAACCTTGTGTACGCTCTAGAGGACACAGTTTTGATCTAATCTTTATGAAACTTTGTCAGAATGTTAACTTCTATAAACTCTCGGCCAAGTTTGAAAGTAGGTCATGTCGGGTCAAAAACAAGGTCACTAGGTCAAATCATAGAAAAACCTTGTGTACGCTCTAGAGGGCACAGTTTTGATCCAAAGTTCATGAAACTTTGTCAGAATGTTTATCCTCATAATATGTAGGATAAGTTTGAAACTGGGTCATGTCGGGTCAAAAACTTGGTCACTAGGTCAAATCTTAGAAAAACCTTGTGTACGCTCTAGAAGGCACAGTTTTCATCCAAAGTTCATGAAACTTTGTCAGAATGTTTATCCTCATAATATTTAGAACAAGTTCGAAACTGGGTCACGTCGGGTCAAAAACTAGGTCACTAGGTCAAATCATAGAAAAACTTTGTGTACGCTCTAGAGGACACAGTTTTGATCCAATCTTTATGAAACATTGTCAGACTGTTTATTTCTATAAACTCTAGGCCAAATTCGAAACTGGGTCATGTCGAGTTATAAACTAGGTCACTAGGTCAAATCTTAGAAAAACCTTGTGTGCGCTCTAGAAGGCACAGTTTTGATCCAAAGTTCATGAAACTTTGTCAGAATATTTATCCTCATAATACATAGGACAAGTTTGAAACTGGGTCATGTCGGGTCAAAAACTAGGTCACTAGGTCAAATCATAGAAAAACCTTGTGTACTCTCTAGAGGACACAGTTTTGATCTAATCTTTATGAAACTTTGTCAGAATGTTTATCTTCATAAACTCTCGGCCAAGTTTGAAAGTAGGTCATGTCGGGTAAAAAAACTAGGTCACTAGGTCAAATCTTAGAAAAACGTTGTGTAAGCACTAGAAGGCATAGTTTTGATCCAGTCTTCTTGAAACTATGTCAAAATGTTTATTGTCCGTATATCTAAGCCCCCTATGAAACTGAGTCACGTCGGCTCAAGGTCAAATCTTAGAAAAACTTTGTGTACACCCTAGAGGGCACAGTTTTGATCCAATCTTCATGGAACTCAGTCAGAATGTTTATCTTAATGAAATCTAGGTAAAGTTTGAAACTGGGGCGTGTCGGGTCAAAAACTTGGTCACTAGGTCAAATATAAGAACGACCTTGTATACGCTCCAGAGGGCACAGTTTTGATCCAATCACAATGAAACTGTGTCAGAATGATCCAGGCCAAGTTTGAAACTGGGTCATGCCGGGTCAAAAACTAGGTCAAATGTTAGTATGGTAAAAACTCTTATAAATCTTCACCAGAGCCAGTGAACTGATTAATGCTCAGGTGAGCGATTCAGGGCCACCATGGCCCTCTTGTTTTATCAACTCAACAGACTGTCAGAGTGACTTTGTAGTTGTATATTTTGTATAAGCATGTACAAATGTGACAGCAATTTTGAGCCTATTCAAATTCGACAGCAAGTTTGAGCTAGAGATCTGGTGAGCTTTGTGGCCCGTGGGCATCTTGTTTGTACTTAAAGGGTTATAAATATCGTAACCATAAGGACTGTACTTGGCTCACCAGTATTTACCCCACACTGTTGTAGTATAGTCTACCTCTCTAGAATTTTGACAGGGTGGCTGCAACTAGCAGAAACAAGACATAGGTATTACTTTTCTGGTTGTGGCTGCACCAGCGGCATAGACTTTTTTCAAGTTTTCTGGCCCTATTTGAAGTATAGAGGCCCCTTTGTGACAACACAAAACAAGCAAGACATGCCTTTCAGTGGAATTCTTGTTCTGTCAGGCTAAATCACAAGCAGTGTCGTCTTGATCAGACTGCTCCTTAGGAGCTGTCTGGCCTGATTCTACATCACTTGCTAGGGTTTTTAAAAACATATCCAAAGAGTTAGGATTTTGTAGGGTATATTCTCATAGTCACTTATATCAGCATTTATTTGAGCAGCGACACGACAAAACCAACAGAGGGATGTGCACCTAGCAAAGACTCAGATCAGCCTTGGCATTTGCCCAGTCTGATTAGAGTCTTTGCTGTCGCCATTGAGTTAGCTTAGTCCATGCTTACAGCAAAGACTCTGATCAGACTGGGCAGATGCCCAGGTTGATCTGAGTCATCGCAGGGCGCACATCCCGCTGTGCTGATTTTGTCGCATACTGCTCATTTGTGGTTTTTCATCCCAAGCATATGTAAGTGTTAATGTAACCGCCATGTTTTCCATTATTTGTTGTTGTTTCAATACTCATAACCATGGTCTCCGGGATGCTCAGCTGAATGAATCCAGGCCCAGAGGTTATAAAACTTGACTACATTCTCAAACTCAAAATAAAGCACACTGATTGTCTGCTTTCGAGCACATGCTCGGAAGCAGCCAATCAGTGTGCTTTATTTTGAGTTTGAGATTATTCTCAAGTTTTATAACCTCGAACCCAGGGCTGCATCTTCTGGCACTGGTTGCCACAGTCAGGGAAAAACATCTGGGAAATGATTTTTTCAGGTAAGGGAAAAGTCAGGGAATTCTGTGGTTGGTCAGGGAACTTTGGAAAGGGCTTGTAAAGTCAGGGAAAAGTCAAGGAATTTGAAAATAAATGGCCCAGGCTTCAAATATATACTTATTCTGTTCAAGGGCAAAAAATATTCTTTCTAGAGAGATAGTCCAGGTATATTTCCCTCTTTGTTGGGTGCTACTCTTTAAGGAAAGAATTTGCTCCCCGCGGGGGCAAATTCTTACGTTTAAGAGTTGCCTCCAACTTTGTAGTGATACTGTTAGCACTGTTAAAGTAAAGATTAAAATCAACTTTTGCATCCGTAAAACAGTATGTAAAACTGTAAAATGTCAGAAAAATCAGGGAAAATTCAGGGAATTTTGAAGTGGAGGATAAGTGGCAACCCTGAGTGGAATTGTGCATCTGCCAGGAATGCACAAGCTCTGGTCTTTCCAAGAATTGTACGCCTTGTACTCATATTGTAATTATAACAAACATATGCAATCTCGGTTCATATGATAAAGAAATTTGTGTTTGTTTCAATTAATAGGACAGTGAATATATACATGTAGTACTTTGTACATTGAAGTTCAGTTGGTATACAGTGCCATCAAGGAAAAATATGTGATTTATAGTAATGTTTGAAAAGATGTCAGAAAATTATAGACATTGTAGGCAAAGAGTTTTGTATAAACATAATCAATCCTTATGAATAATATACGACTTATAGTAGACCTATTTTAAGCCAGTAGAATAGTATGAGTGAATCGTATTCATGGAGACCTTTTTGAGCCGCAACACAATACAACCAACAAAATGGCATGTGCACCCAGCGATGCCTCAGATCAGCCTGGCCATCTGCCCAGTCTGATCAGAGTCTTTGCTGTGGGCATGGAGGTAGCTTAAACCATAAGCTACCCTTTAAGTGCACAGCTGAAACCCTGATCAAACGGGATCGATGCTCAGGCAGATCTGAGTCTTTGTGTGGTGCACTTCCCACTTTGTTGGTTTTGTAATGTCATGACCTACATTATGTTAGCATTGGTCTGAATCCCTTCTGTTTAAAGTAAATGGATGCACTTTCAGGGGCAGCAACTCCGCCATCAAAGGTCTGCATTCCTTCTCAATGGGCAGACCCCATTTTGGGAGTGCTTCTTCATCCAAGGAAGCTAACAGGAAGTCACAATAGTTGTTCAACATAATACCCTAAGGTCCTTAGGTATTGGGACACCTAAAATAATAAATTTTCCATTTGTTCCAAATGGAAAATTCATCAATTTTAGGTGTCCCAATATATACACACATTACGGTAATATGGAGGTGAACATACACCTTGAGATGAATGGGTATACTTTCAGGGGAAGCAGTTCTGTTCATTACATTTTTGCCTTTCTTCTCAATGAGGGTGGACCACTCTTTAAAGAAAGAATTTGCTCCCCTAGGAGCTAATTCTTTTAAGAGTAGGCTCTTTTGTACTTTTCTTTAAAAGTAGACCCCTTTTAGGAAGGGTTTTGTTGCCCATGAAAGCATACTAGAGGTCATAAAAGTTGTTTCCCTTTTTAAAGATGGCGTAAAAAACATGGAAGTATACCCATACACCTTAAATATGACTACCTTCCATAATGCACTAATACCAAGGAAAAAACAACAAGAACAAAAAAAACTTCACTTGAATTTAAATCACTTACATTTGTAGAGCCCAAAGTCACTGTGCTATATTCAGGGACATGGTTTTTACGATGCTAACTAGTTTCCTATAGTTTAAGTATGATTTTAGAATTGATTTATCATGTATTTTGTGTTACTTGTTTGTTGAATAGAGGTTTAATAAGCTAGAAAGCATTTAAAAGCCTTTAATGGAAAAAATGGCATGAACAGAAAAAAATTGGCTTTGTTATTTATTATTTCTCCACAGGACTTGCCTAATTGGTGATTTCTCAGTAGGTTTGATCGACATACCGTTAAAAAATCTAAAAATTAAGACACCTAAAATAATTTGTGTAATTACCCTAAAATGGAACAGTTTGCTTTTTACAATGCAGTAATTGGTCCAAAAGGTGCTGATGGTATGGCAAACAGTGTAGACCCTGATCAGAGTGCTCCTATAGGAGCAGTCTGACCTAGGTCTGCACTGTTTGCGCAGACCTATCTGTCCCAATAATTAGAATTTTTAGGGTAGTAGAAAACATATGAAATTTTCAAATAGAGTCTTTTTAGACTAAGAGAAATGGTAGAGGAAAAGCAGGGACTAATGAAATGTCAATCCTGTCTCTGATACAAGTGCAGGTAGGCCTTGCCATACATGTATCTCTTGGCATTCCATCCATTCCAGCTAACCATACAATCAAATCACTTGCTACTGGACTGTCAAGACTTGCTTGTACAAAAGTACAGGAAGAATTGAAATACAAAATTGAATTGAACTGAGGGCTTTTCCAGGAGGGGTTGAAGAGAAAGAAATACTATCTTTTCTCATTGTAAAGGTTATTAAAATTTCCTTGGTGGTACCCCTCACAAAATGTTCTGGTCCTGTCAAGGGTGGTTCTTTTATCTGGAATAGCCCTCTTCAGAAAACTGCATTATGTAAACACTAACAAGTGCGACAGTATACAGTTATTGACCTTTGTTGAGGTGAATATGTGGTTTTTATTGACCTGCAAACTACATTTTGACCAACTTGTTTGCAGGTCAATAAAACTGCATATTCTACAAAATAAAGGTCAATAAATGCTTATTATATGACAGTTTTAAATGCAGATTCCTATGGCAGGATATGATGGAACAACATGGTATTATCTTGCAACATTATGCCATTAACATTAATTTATGTGCAATGTTACATTACAAAAATCAAATGACATCAGCTGAAAAGTAATATTCACTGACTGCCTGGTAGATATCCCAAAATATTGATGACATGTGATGTCCACTCAGCCAATGAAATTGTGTTACATTTCAGTCATATGATAATGGAAATTATATTTGTGAGTACTGCTTAACTCATATCTATAGTGGCCTGTTAAGCTTGCGCAACAGTTCGACAGTACCATATGATGAAACATTGGACATAAAATTTCAAGACAAAATATGTAAAGTGAGTAACTTGTTATTCTGAATAAATGCCATGTCTAAATCAGAATTCAGTGAATCAGAAACATCCATTCTCAAACTGATGTGTGTTAATAAGGTTAAGTAATTTTGTAAAAAAAATGTTGGTTTACTACCAGAGGTTTTGGAGATGCATGGTTTGGTGTTATCCATTGTCCAGAAATTTCAGTTTTATGACTATAATACAAAGTTCACATGTAAGTCTTTTTGCCAATATATCATATCTAGATATGCAGATATCTTTAATCTTATTAAACATATATTTTATTTCCTGAAGAAGATATATGCTAACTATATAATATGTTGTTGTTCCATTTCTCGTAAGGATGGTCTCCAAGAGGCTCATTTAGTACATGTACAATATATATGGAATATTGAAAATGACAGGTTGCATTATATGTTTGAATAAATAAATTATTTATTTGCTATATAAAATAGATAGTTTTCAAAATAAATCGTTATATAAAATATTTCTATTATTATTGAACAGGGGAGTCTCGATAGCTCAGTGAGTGAAGCGCTGGCCTGCTACGCTAGAAGTCCGGGTTTGATTCCTGCTGGATCTGCAGAATGCTATTTAGCATGAGTTTGCATTTTTAGCTCACCTGGCCCGAAGGGCCATAGTGAGCTATTGTCATACCAATGCGTCCGGCGTGCGTCGTGCGTCATCCCGAAATGTGTCCGTCAACACCTAAAAACAAATATTCAAACATCTTCTTCTGTAAAACTACTGGTCCCATGGTTCTCAAATTTCACATGGAGTATGACCTGACTCCAGGGTCTCAGAATTGTAAAATTGGGTCATTTTGAAAATCCAAGATGGCCGCCGTTACTAAAAATAGCAAAAACAACAAAATAAACTTCTTCTCCAGAACCACTGGGTATATTTGTCTGAATTTTGGCATGGAACATCAATGAAACCTTGGTATTCAAAATTGTAACAAGGGCTTTGCAAGCGGCGCATAATACGCCCGTTTCAATGTCCTAAAGGAGTTACAGAATGAACAAGATTGTTTACAAAAGGATAGACAGGCAGACAAACAGAGGCAACCACACTATAATTAACCAGAACTGTTGGCGAATCCGACTATACCCCCGCTTAACTGCTTAAATCAAATGGTGTTATTTTTGTAACAAAAAGCATAGAGAGAGAGAGAGAAATCATTGTTACCATGTATACCAAATATGAATGGTTGCTGTGAAATCTGTTACAAAAAATTACATTATTCAAAGTAAAGAGACAAAGAAAATCGGACAAATACAGTGAAGAAAAAGAGGAGAAGGCTGGTTCTCAATCCCATGATACAGTAAGTAATCATTAACCTGCATACCAAATATGACTACTCTAGCTTGCAAGGTTGTGGAGAAATCTTTGACGAAAAATTTCATTATTCAAAGTATGGAAAGAATATTGGACAAATACAGGGAAGAAAGAAAATCAGACAAATACAGGGAAGAATAAGCATGTCGTCATCAACCTGTATGCCAAATATGACCAGTCTAGCTTGTATGGTTGTGAAGAAATCTTTGATGAAAAATTTGATTAAAAGGGGATGGAAGGACAGACGGACGGACGGACAGATGTAAACCTGTATAACCACCCCCCCCCACACACACACTTTTTCAAAGGTGGGGTATAATGACTGCAACATTATTTAAATATTTAACACATCAAATACTGTTGAATAAGTTGCTTGTCAAAGTGGGACAAGGGAGCTAACCTAAATATACTAGAGATATCATTTTTTGTTCTACTTGTTTCCCCTGACAGTATATTGTACAAGATAAATATACACAAAATAGCGTATAAGAACTAATGAAAGGGAATGAAAGGGATTAACTCTAAAACGAAGAAAGGGAGAGCAGCCATTGTTGAACGCGACACACCGTTGGGACTTCATACACATTGCTATGAAGTTTCATGAAGATATCCCGAACGGTTATCTAGTTATGGCGCGCACAAGACTTGCAGGGAAAAAATTAATCAAAGGGGCATAACTTGGAAACTAAGGAAGGGGGAGCAACCATTCTTGTACGCGACACGTTCCCCCAACCTAATACATATGCCTACCAAATTTCATGAAGATATCCGAAATGGTTACTGAGTTATGGCGCGCACAAGAATGTTTACGGACGGACAGACGGACGGACGGACAGAGCCATGACATAATACGTCCGTTTTTTAAAACGGGCGTATAAAAATGAAAAAAATCTGTAGTGGAGTTTTGTCACTGTGACCAACTTTCTGTTTACGAGTGTAATTTTGCTCAAATGCCAATGTCAAAAAATGACTTATTCAAACGACTTCAAACACAACTTCTTCTCTAAAACGACTGCACCCATGGGTCTCAAATTTCACATGGAGCATGACCAGACTGCAGGGTTTCAAAATTGTAAAATTGGGTCAGGTCAAGAATCCAAGGTGGCCGCCGTTACTAAAACTAGCAAAAACAACAAAATCAACTTCTTCGCCAAAGTTTTTGTGGAACATTAATGGGACCTTGGGATTAAAAATTGTAAAAATGAAAAAAATCTATAGCGGAATTAGGTGACAGTGACCTGCTAAGCGTTTACAAGACCGATTTTGCTCAAATGTCAGTATCTCAAGAAATCGCAATCGTGGTCAGAAATGGTCCTTGAAAGGAATTATTTAAATTTTGTGCCAGTTGACTATCCAAGATGGCCACCATGGGGGCCGTTATTAAAAATAGCACAAACATAAAAATGACAATTATTCAAGAACCCTTGAATGGAATTCGACCAATTTTGTGTCAGAATGTTCCTTGCATGAAGCCGTTTCAATTAATTGCAATTTGGCGTTCCAAGATGGCCGACATCTGCCGTTACTAAAAATAGCACAAACATAAAAATGACAATTACTCAAGAACCCTTGAACGGAATTCAACCAATTTTGTGTCAGAATGTTCCTTGCATGAAGCCGTTTCGATTAATTGCAATTTGGCTTTCCAAGATGGCCGACATCTGCCGTTACTAAAAATAGCACAAACATAAAATGACAATTACTCAAGAACCCTTGAATGGAATTGGACCAATTTTGTGTCAGAATTTTCCTTACATGAAGCCATTTCGATTAATTGCAATTTGGCATTCCAAGATGGCCACCATTTGGCATTCCAAGATGGCCACCATACTAAAAATAGCACAAAACATGAAAATGACAATATCTCAGTAACCACTGAATAGATTTTGACAAAATTTGTGTCAAAATGATTTTTGCATTGAGATGTTTCAAACGTAACTAAATATAGACAAGTCATAATGGCCTTTGTTACTAAAAATAGAAAAATGTGAAAATAAGAAAATCTCAGTGGAATTGAACTAATTTTCTGTCAGAATGGTCCTTTCAATAAGCTTTTTCGATTTTTAGCTCACCTGGCCCGAAGGGCCATAGTGAGCTATTGTCATACCAATGCGTCCGGCGTGCGTGGTGCGTCGTGACGGAATGTGTCCGTCAACACCTAAAAACAAATATTCAAACATCTTCTTCTGTAAAACTACTCGTCCCATGGTTCTCAAATTTCACATGGAGCATGACCTGACTCCAGGGTCTCAGAATTGTAAAATTGGGTCAGGTTGAAAATCCAAGAAGGCTGCCGTTACTAAAAATAGCAAAAACAACAAGATAAACTTCTTCTCCAGAACCACTGGGTATATTTGTCTGAATTTTGGCATGGAACATCAATGAAACCTTGGTATTCAAAATTGTAAAAACGAAAAAAATCTGTAGCGGAGTTTTGTCACAGTGACCTACTTTCTGTTTACGAGTGTAATTTTGCTCAAATGCCAATGTCAAAAAACGACATATTCAAACAACTTCTTCTCTAAAACCACTGTACCCATGGGTTTCAAATTTCACATGGAGCATGACCAGACTGCAAGGTTTCAAAATTGTAAAATTGGGTCAGGTCAAGAATCCAAGATGGCCGCCATTACTAAAAATAGCAAAAACAACAAAATCAACTTCTTCTGCAGAATCATTTGGTATATTTGGCCGAAAGTTTGGGTGGAACATTAATTGGACCTCGGGATTAAAAATTGTAAAAATGAAAAAAATCTATAGCGGAATTAGGTCACAGTGACCTACTTAGCGTTTACAAGACCGATTTTGCTCAAATGTCAGTATCTCAAGAAAACACAATCGATTGTGGTCAGATTTGGTCAGCAATGGTCCTTAAAAGGAATTATTTCAATTTTGTGCCAGTTGACTATCCAAGATGGCCACCATGGGGGCTGTTACTAAAAATAGCACAAACATAAAAATGACAATTACTCAAGAACCCTTGAATGGAATTCGACCAATTTTGTGTCAGAATGTTCCTCGCATGAAGCCGTTTCGATTAATTGCAATTTGGCTTCCAAGATGGCCGACATCTGCCGTTACTAAAAATAGCACAAAACATGAAAATGACAATATCTCAGTAACCGCTGAATAGATTTTGATGAAATTTGTTTCAAAATGATTTTTGCATTGAGATGTTTCAAAAGTAACTGAATATAGACAAGTCATAATGGCCTTTGTTACTAAAAATAGAAACATGTGAAAATAAGAAAATCTCAGTGGAATTGGACTAATTTTCTGTCAGAATGATCATTTCAATAAGCTTTTTCGATTTTCTGCATTTTGGCATTCCAAGATGGCCGCCATCTGCCGTTACTAAAAATAGCACAAAACATGAAAATGACAACATCTCATTAACCCCTGAAGCGACTGAGACGAAATTTGTGGCAAAATGATTCTTGCTTTGATGTGTTTCACAAATTAACAAATAATGACCCCTCAGGTTGGCCTCTGTTACTTAAAATAGCAAAATTTGAAAATTACAATGGAACTGGACCAATTTTGTGTCAAAATGGTCCTTGCATGAAAGCTTTTCAATTTTTTGCATTTTGGCATTTTAAGATGGCCGCCATCTGCCATTACTAAAAATAGTACAAAACATGAAACTGACAATATCTGAGTAACCCCTGAATGGATTTTGATGAAATTTTTGGCAAAATGATTCTTGCCTTGAGGTGTTTCAAAAGTAAATATATAAAGTCCAGACAAGTTGGCCTCTGTTACTAAAAGTAGCAAAATGTGAAATTGAGAAAATCTCTGGAATTGGACCAATTTTGTATCAGAATTGGGACCATTCGGATACAAAAGCCAGGTGAGCGATATCAGGCCCATTTGGGCCTCTTGTCTGCATTTTGGCATTCCAAACTTGGCCCCCATCTGCTGTTACTAAAAATAGCACAAAACATGAAAATGACAACATCTCATTAACCGCTGAAGCAATTGAGACGAAATTTGTGGCAAAATGATTTTTGCTTTGACGCGTTTCACAAATTAACAAATATTGACCCCTCAAGTTGGCCTCTGTTACTTAAAATAGCAAAATTTGAAAATTACAATGGAACTGGACCAATTTTGTGTCAAAATGGTCCTTGCATGAAAGCTTTTCAATTTTTTGCATTTTGGCATTCTAAGATGGCCGCCATCTGCCGTTACTAAAAATAGCACAAAACATGAAACTGACAATATCTCAGTAACCCCTGAATGGATTTTGATGAAATTTGTGGCAAAATGATTCTTGCCTTGAGGTGTTTCAAAAGTAAATATATAAAGACCAGACAAGTTGGCCTCTGTTACTAAAAGTAGCAAAATGTGAAATTGAGAAAATCTCTGGAATTGGACCAATTTTGTATCAGAATGGTCCCGTTGCACAAAAGCCAGGTGAGCGATATCAGGCCCATTTGGGCATCTTGTTCATGCTCAGCCTGGGCATTAGTGTTGAGTTTGAATCAACAATCCATATCTTCTGAGCTTCACAGTAGACAGCAATCAGTTAGGCTGATTCACACATGCCCTAAGATTTCTGAGCTTTGGCATACACACCTGTGCCTAATATACTTTCTGAAATGATATCTCATATTATATATATATTGTAAGATTTAGGGAAAATACATCTAACAAACAATAGTTCTGCAGCACTGGATCCACTCAGGATGCTAAAATGATTTAAAATTGGCTATAGATTGGAGAGATAATCATTAACAGTGCATTTGTCAATATGTTAACCTGAACGCTTTCGCCTTCACCAGAGCTTTCAAACAATAATAATAACAACCCCCCCCCCCCCTCCCCGTAAAAAAGCAAATATATCTACATTTCGATAAAATAAAAACTGAACATAAAAAGAGCTTCTAAAAGGAAAAACGAACAAAACCCCCTAAGCGGGTACCATGCAGGTCAAATTATAAAACTAAAATGTTTTCTGACAACGCCTAAATGTTATGCAAATGTCTTGCACATACAGAAATAAACACAACGCTACAACAAACAGTATAAAACACAGATATGAACAAGAGTTAAGTCTCGCTGTGTTGCAGCTTGTGAAACCGTGAAATCGCATTACAACTTTATTGGCTTTTGAGGGAAAACCCTATTCAAACGTTTTGAAGATGATCGGCCAGTGTTTGTTGACAATCTCCTTGACTTTTAGGTAGCTCTGGATGACATGTCAGCACGAAGGGGATCAATGTGTTTGATGGTTCTGGCTTTGGCTAGTAGCGAAGTAGGTCTCCCCTTCTGTGTGATCTAGTTTTCGAAGTCGCTGTGAAAATTGCTTGAGTGCTGTAACCTCGTCTTCGAAGCTGACCCGACAACTCTGTTGCCCTAAATTCAAATGTATCAAGATCTGAGCATATTCGCCTGAGGCTGAGGTCTCCAATGAAGAGCATGTGGACACCAAGTCTAGGCTTGAGGGTAACGAGATTGATGTGGACCTGTATACGAAACCTACAGACACACATCAGTACCTTCTACTCTCAAGCTGCCATCTGAAACACTGCAGTAGAAATGTTCCATACAATTTGGCCTTCCGTGTAAGATTTTTCTTCAAAAGCCAATAATGGCCTACAGACCCTTCTGATGATGGGCTCATAAGGGAGTCAGAGCCTTGTGGAAACAAAAGATGCTTTACTTGTAAACTGATGACACCAACCCAAATCATCATCAGGAGCGTAGTAAAACTCTGGAAACACAAACTGCGAATCTGCAAATGTCAGCTACCTAATCACTTGTACTCAGTGTGGCAAACAGTACGTAGGCGAAACAAAACGTGCACTTAATAAAGGCATGAATGGCCACCGCTCTGACTGGACGAAGTGAAGATTTCAGTCACCTGTCGCCGAGCACTTCCACTTACATGGCCACGACTTTAACAGCCATGTCTACCTTTGCTGCATCGAACATGATGCTCAGTGGTCGGGTGATACAAGGAAAACCCATGAGAGCTACTGGATCGGACGACTGAATACCATACAACCTCATGGTATCAACAATGGTGACTAGGACTGAAAATGCATGCTGCCTCACAGGACCGTTCAACTCCAGTATATCTTCCAGGAGATAGTAGACTGGAAGCATATGCAGTGTTCTTCCGATAATTGACTACAGACTGACAGTGCTCGCTGTGCTTGCAGTAGGTGCGGGACGTCTCTTTTTGTCCCTTTTGGAGGAGCCTCGGTAGCTCAGTGGGTTAAGCGCTGTGGTACTGATCTAGCGGACCGGGTTCGAGTCCCGCTTGAGGCGAGAATCTTTCCTACCGTGAACGGGATTCCATTGCACACAGCCTTTCATTATCATCCTCACATCGCCCTGACTGAAATACTGTTGAAAAGGACGTAAAATCGCAAGTCGTCCATCCATCCATGTCCCTTTTAGACGAAGGTACTGTGAAATTGTACAACGGATAAGATAGTCATGAGCAGCAGGTGCGCCATTCTTTTTTTTTTTTTTTTCTTTTCCTATACACTCTTTATCTCCCTGATAGGGACGAATGCGCCGTCTCTGGAGACCATTGAATCCAATACAACCAACAACCCATCAAACAGTACTTCAGTTGTAATGCAGTTTCACGGTTTCACAAGCTGCTTGACTCTTGTACATATCCGTGTTTTATACTGTTTGTTGTAGCGTTGTGTTTATTTCTATATGTGCAAGACAATTGCCTAATATCTAGGCGTTGTCAGCCGTTTTGACCTGCATGGTACCCGCTAAGGGGGTCATTTTGTTCATTTTTGTTAAGGTGTCATTTTTTCCCCTCGAAATGTAAATATTTTGCTTATCGTTTCTATATATTATTTATTGTTTGGAACCTCTGATGAAGCCGAAAGGCGAAAGCACTGTAGGTAGCATATTGACAAATGCACCGAACCCCGTTTACAGTTGAAAATATTTCCACCGATTCTGATGGTTTCCAGCATTTGATTTTCACATAATTTTCGGAAAAAAAAGTTTTAAAACCTCAGGCCCTGATCTCGATCTCTTGCCCACCTGGCATACATCGTCAAAATGAAGTATTTTGCACCAACGTCGAAACGACGTAATGTTGACGTTGTCTGTCCGCTGGGTGTTTGTACATGTCCTAATGATCATTTTCCCCCTTTTTAGCTGAAGGAAAGTCTCGGCATAATCGATACTGATTTTGACCTGAATTGACCTAGAAAATCGTGTTTTCACCTGAACTGACCTTGCTAGAGACGACCTTTATTGAATAGGTTATTAAACCTAGGAAAAGTTTGACACAAATCTTCGGCAAAAACAAATAAACACAGTAACCGTCATCACCAACGCCGCAACACGATAAAAGGGACAGAAAACAAGCGAAGAGTTAAGACTTTTTTTGGGGGTCAGCCTGCTCATTCGCGCAGTCTGACAAGAGTCTATCCTATTACAGGCCCGGATCCAGACCATCACGTACTGGTGGGCCTCTGGATAACTGGTGGGGCTGGGAGGTGCCGAAATGTATGTGTGTGGGGGAGGGGGCTTGAAAATATGACATATTTATGGTTCAATTTCAAGAGAATTTTTTAAATATTTTTTTTTTCTTGAAATATATGTTGTGACATTTCATTAGAATCGCCTCCCCGAGGCGATTCTAATGAGATATCGCAACATATATTTTGATCTAACCACACTGGATGATTTTTCTCAAACTGTCATCAGATACTTCTTTTTATCTGGAGGCCTACATATTATACATAACACAGAGGCCAAATGGCGGGGCTGCAGCCCCAAAGCCCATCCCCTGGATCCGGGGCTGTTATTAGCATTGTAAATACTATCTGGGAGATGAAATACATAGAGCTGCCGATACGCAAATACGTAGAATGCACGCCTAAAACGTAGAAGGCGCGCGTATTGAAATTTTGTTAAATTGACAAAGAATCCATCCCTGCAGGCACACAATGTTGAATCAACATTAAATAAATGTTGATTCAACGTTATGACGTTGAATCAACGTTTATTCAATGTTGATTCATATGTGTGGCCAGTGGGGTGCACATGGTATGTATGATGAGACCTTATCTATTTTTCACGAAGCCTGTACGCTTTTCAATGCTCAGTTGCGTACGTAGCATCGCTCTGTCGAGAAGGAGGCTGGGAGGGAAAGGGTTAGGCGAAGTTTTTTTGTTGCTTTATTTCCACGACGTCAAAGCTTTATAGTCTTGTGAAATTAACCACTTCTGACATTTTCAGGAACTTTTATCATTATTTTTTTTTACTCATTTAGAACCAATGTGAAACTGAACACGCAAAAGGAGTAACTTCAATAAACAGAAGTCATAGTTCATTGGATGAAGCTGGAACATGTGTGTCAACATAAATTGTTCGATAAAATCTCCAACGCCTTGAACAGCCGCTCCATTATTATATTATCTGCGTACGAGAAAGAAGTTTCATACCAGTGTGTGTAAACAGACAGATACACAGAATATTTTTGAAAGACAACTACAACATATAGCATACAGTATACTGACATACTTATAGTCGTGTCGACTTTTCTTGACTAACTTTCTGTAGACTTTGCAATGATTTAAAATCATGCAAATAGTAAAGTCAAAGGGTATTTGTTTTCACTAAAGGATTACAGAAAAAAGGAAAATAACGGGGATAATAAACGCGCATAAAAATGGAAGTAAAACCTATTAAACCGAACTCTTCGATGCTAAGTTTGTCGGGTCGGAAGATTTCTATGTCGAAACAAGTGACAGGTTTGAATGTCGACCAAGTGAAAGAATCATTAATAGAATTACTGGAAGGATACGAAGATTTTGTGGTAAATCAATCATTATATTGCTTGCACGTTGTTAGTTTTCTTGTAAAGTTCAAGGTCGAACGAACCCTTCTTATAATACCATGTGCTTTCCCATTTCATAACATGCACTGTAATATGTTATAGCCTGGGAGAGAAGTCGTGCAGTAAGTAATGAAATCCTGTCTGACTTACAAAACATTGACATGCAAATACGCAGGTGCGTGTAGAAATGTCAGTTTGACAAAATTTCGATACGCGCTTGCGTATATAGCTACGCCTTTGACTCTATCGAAATAAATGTCATAGCAAACGGTGGACCCAGATCAAACTGCATGCAGTTTTATTAAAGTCTGCATCCATCCTGGACATTCTCATTAAAGACCCCATTACTAGACCCCATTACTACAGTGAACTCGACAGTATCGGATCAAGTTCAATAAAACTCCCGTTTTGTTGTGTATGAATGCTAAAAGTATGTATGTTATGACACAAAACAATTGCAAAATATCCCTTCTATCTATCCATGTCAAAATATTTACGAAATTCATTCCTTTAAGGGCAGATAACCTATGCAGACTTACGGGAGGGTCCTGCGACAGTTACGAATCATGTGCGACAGTATCGGATCATATGATATTATTTTATAGGAGAGTTTCTCCGAGGCATTCTGACAACCTTCTTAGCTTCAATAATTTTGCTACATAAACAGTTGGCCCTATTAAACTCTCTGAGGAAACTTTTACGGCCCTTCAACGATATTTTTCATGTGGTCCTTCACCAGCAACGGTTTTATCTGTTAAATAAAAGTTGAATGTATACCAAAACTACAAGCATGCCAAAAATTCTTAACTCAGTAATCCCCTGCGCCTCATAGCATGGAACTACTCAAACAGTAAAGATCATAAACTGCCTTTGCAAAGTGTAGACCCTGATAAGACCGTGGTGTCTGCTCAGGATTTACAAATTTACGGTGATTTTCCGCCTTAACGATATTTCAGTGCAATCAGTGTATAAACACTACATGGTCATTCAACGAGTTCTCCGGCATTAATCTGAGTCTACACAGTGTATAGATGTCCATCCGATGAACGCCAGTCATTATTGGGTTCACATTCATGCGAGCTGATCTCGAATGTTTCAACAGAATGTTTAGCAGAAGCTTGGTTGTGCTACGCATAATCTTCATTATCATACGCTAGAATGTGGGGCTTGGGATGGGGGATATTTTACAAAAAGGATGTTGTCTTAGTTTTAAACTGATTTTCTTTGAAAAAAGACACAGCAGCCACTCAGGTAGTTGATTTATGACTTATTTTCAGCATCAGACCATACATCCAGCATGCAGTTTCCAGCTGAGGTCTGTATTTCAGTTCAAATTATATAATGATCCGTTACTGTCGCACATCGGTGCCTCACTTTTCAAGTCTTTAGTTTCATCAAATACTGGGATGTCACAAAAATAATGACTGCCTGCAATTTTAGGGATGCCAGGACAAATTACAAAGCAAAATTGGCTTCAATCGCCAAATGCTAAAATAGTTTAAATAACCGAAATCTATCTTGGGGGTAACGAGCAACAGGCAAAATGCAAGCGCCGCTGAAGAGGGGCCAAGCTTTTCAACAACTCTGATTTGTTTCTCAGCCGCAGATTTTGATCGAATTTTTCACCCTGCCTTTTGCCATTGGTCGAACTTGATGATTGTAATATAATGGTAAAAAATATTTGCTTCATTTGTGAGAAAAATGGGTGATAACCTAAGATTGATCCGATACTGTCGATGATCCGATACTGTCGAGTCCACTGTATATTAGTGGCAAATATTTTATAATGAGGTATCGCTGCAAGCTTCTTGTCATAGTATCGTCATTGTAAATGACCGCGATTAACCAACTTTAAACGAATAAAACATTATTGAGCTCCTCGTAAAAAAGTGTTGAAACCTAATTTGGTTCATTTTAAATGGCAACCAATATGACCTACTTTCGATAGAACTTATAAACTAATAAAATGATAAAAATACAATGTACAAGCCTGAGGTCCTGTTTATTGTACCGCTTTTGTTTGTATTGAATTATCTGACGGGGAACCAGGAAAGGAAATCTTATTTTGTGAAGCAATTTGTCATTTTTCAAAACCATGCTCTCTCAACTCGTTGCCAGTTATATTGCTCAATATAAGCACAACAATCCATATTTCATCAACATACTCGTGAGTGAAGCTTGGACCGCTTTTCACTACTGATAGGGCTTTGGAGAAAGCAGTTCAAACTTAACGTTTGGTGATAAAATGTGAGTTGAAGTGCATATACAACTGGCAAACAATAGAGCAAAAATGTTTTTGAAAAAATAAAAATAAAAAAAAATGACAAACTTTATATTCTGGTTCCCAGCGAACGATGCAATGTAAGCAAAAGCGGAACAATGAGTCGGGCCCCATGCCTGTACATGGCATGTTTTTACCATTTTATTTAAGTTTATGACTCAATGAAAAGTAGATCTAGATCATGTTAGTGATCTAGATCAAAACATTTTATGTGAAACTCATGGTTGTATTAATTATTTGTTTAAAGTTGACTAATCACGGTCATTTACAATAACGATTCACGTCGCATCGACGTCATTTGGACGTTATGTGCCTGGTGGGTGTAGTGAGAGATTGCAGCGATCCCTAATGATAAAATATTTCATACTTTTAGACCTATAGTGGTAATAAAGTCTTAATACAAATCACTATCAAAAGAGGTTCAGCTTTGACATTTGGTGATCAAATGTGGGTAGATGTGCATACACCGAGTCATATAATTGGCCAAAAAAGTGGGAACATGTTTTGAATTAAATGGGTTCGCCATCATGCCTGTACATTGTATTTTTACCATTTAGATCTAATACAAGTTTATGATATCAAAACTATGACCTAAATCCATTATGAAATCTGAAACTAAAAAAAAGAAAAAGGAAAAGTTTGTCGGTGTCGCTGAAAGCTTCTCACCACAGTTTCGTATTGTAAATGACCGTGATTAGCCAGCTTTACTCAATTAAAACATTGTTGAGTTTCACATAAAAAACAAGTAGAAACTTGCCGTCATTTTTTAAGGCCCCATTGCTCTATCAGTGACAAATATTTTGTCATGAGGTATCGCTGCAAGCTTCTCGCAATAGTGTCGTCATTGTAAATGACCGCGATTAGCCAACTTTAAACGAATAATACATCATTGAGTTCCTCGTAAAAAGTGTTGAAACTTAATTTGGTTCAGTTCAGTTCAATTCTTCTAACGACGTTCCCCAAGTGGCACGCACTTGGCGCCGTGTGTCCGTCCAAAACTTAATTTGGGTCACTTAGTTGGCAACTTATATGACCTACAACTTCAAGAAAATGGTAAAAATACAATATACAAGCCCGATGTCCTATTCTTTGTACCGCTTTTGTTTGTATTGAATTACTTGAAAGGGAACCAAGAAAGTAGATTTTATTTTGTGAAGCGATTTGTCAGCTCCTTCAACTTTTTGCCAGTTAGGCCTACATTGCTCAATATAAGAACATCAACCCATATTTTATCATATGCTTGGGTCGTTTTTTCATACTGATTTGTATTCAGACGTTTTTAACACTGATAGGACTATCAGTAAAAATGACCTAGAATCTACTTTCGATTTCAGAAGCTTGAATAAAATGGTGAAAATACAATTTACTGACGTGATGTCCTGTACATTGTACTTTTGTTAATATTGTATCGCTCGAAGGGGAACCAGAAAAAGAAACTGTATTTTGTGGTGCAATTTTTTCATTTTTCAAAAACATGTTTCCCTGTTTTCTGCCATTATATTACTCAATCTACACATCATCCTTCATTTTTATCACCGCGCGTGAAGGGTGAACCGCTTTCCACAACGATTTGTATTTAGACGTTTTTCCACCGGTAGGCCCCCAATATGGTCATTTGCGATGACTAAACTCTAGTGAAAAGCTTGCAGCCGTACCTCTCACGATAGAGCAATGTAGCCTTTCAGCAACAGCCGCAGCTTGGATTACACAAAAGCAGTAATTTGGACAAATAAGATTGAGATGCTGTCGAAACGAAGCAATAAAGAACATTGTTATTTCTTAAATGGAAAACGATTGGTCATATAAAGGCAGCCGTTTGAAGCGTTAGGCATACAAAGTATCGACTTTTGAACTAAATACCAAATAAAGCAGATCTTGTTAAGCTTCATGGCTGCTAAAAACGTCTAAAACATATAAAAGCTAATCTGGTTAAGCTGTTTGACTGCGAGAAATATTGCCTTAACACCGTCCTCCAATATGGAAGCTTGGAATGGGGTTATGTTGGTTTGTTTGTTTTGCGCTTTAACAACCCAATGGGACAGTAATTCAGTTTATACCGAGCCGTCTCCCAAGGATGGAGAAAGAAGAGGTAGATATGATATGATAGACGGTGTAGTAGTAAAAATTCAAACAACCCACATCCCGTGCCTATTGAAAGCACGGTAAGCCCTTGCCTTACCTTAAGCCAATACCAGTGCGACGCCGAAAATCTCAAGGCATCAGGTTCAGTAAGAAAAATGCTATTTGTTATGACTGAATGTTCGGATTTATGTCGTTTGTCAGTGCTTTGTGTCACACCAGGCACACAAGATAAAAAAAAGACGGGTCGTTTTGACGTCGGTACGTCAGGACGCCATTTTTACGCCAGATAAGATATTTATAAACCAATTATGAACCATTTTCATGGTATGGAATTAACTATAATATCGCATAAACATATTTTTTGAGAAAAATAGAAGTCCCACTATGTAATTTCGTTACAATTTTCTGTACAGTAGGAGGGTGTACATGGAACTGCAGCGTTAGCGTCAGATGAGAATCCTGGTGAGAGTTGAAGGAAATAATTTGTTTTCTATTGAGAAGACCCATTTGGGATTCGACAATCGGAGAGGCAAAAACTGTCCTGCTACAGTTGCTTCCGTTATTAAAAGGGCAGCTAATCCTTGATGAGTATCCATGCAAGTTAAAATGAAAATAGTTGAATTAACAAACAACGTGGTTGTTTTGGGTTTAATGCCTCTTTGAGACAATATTTCAGTCTATATCGAGCCGTGTTCTAGAGAGAGTGAGACAGAAAAGAGGCAGGAAAATGGCCAAAACAACCCTACCCGCACCTACTGCAAGCACAGTATGCCTTTTCCTTACTGTTATCCAGATAAGTAGGACGCCACGACACAAAAAGTTACCAATTACCACCGCCTGACCACGACCATTAGACTGGCTCCAGTCGAATCTGTAAATATAAGCTGGTAGTGAGCCGCCTCATCTGGATCTACACTGTTTTCCCGCTAGTATATACTTTTGAAATTTCGCAGACGTGAATTTGGTTGTCTGCGTTTTGGCGCTTAAGGGTTAAAAGCATCAGCTGCACAAAATCGTTTTATTTTATGTACTTTTTTATTTTCCACAGCAAGAGCATATAATCGACGCTCTGTGTTACAGTGATGAAGATTATCATAAAGTGTTGAAGCTGATGGACGAGAACATGTCACGTGGTCTCAGCAAAGAAACACATGACAACGCTGACGTTTCCATGGATATCACGTTTGTAAGAGAAGTGCCAAACGGAACAGGTCAGGAGTTTTGATTTTGTTACGGGAATCTACCCTGGCTGCTTGGGTTGAAAATATACTTAAAGACAAAAGTTCTGCAGGATGTTAATTTACGTCCGTGCAGATCTTCACGGATGTTAATTTACGTCCGTGCAGATCTTTTGGCCTTAAGTATATATTGATGGTGCGTCACAGCATTCAAAATGAGTGCGCTTTCTCCAGAGTTTTTGAGAAAATCTAGATATATCCAGTCCCACATAAAGAAGCAATCAAAAGTAGTCCACTTCTAATTACGAATTAAAAAAAAACTTAAGAAAACGGGCTTGGCAGCCCCTGACAGGCCTAACGTGCCTCAAACGCAAAATATTGGCATTCATACCATTCATTGTTGCGCTTTTATTTATATGGTGTCGCTCGATTGTGTGTGTGTGGTGGTGGTGGTGGTGGTGGGGGGGGGGGTCTAGAAAAGGAAATCGTATTTTGTAGAGCCTGTTTTTTTGTTGTTTTTCTTTGTTTTTTTTAAAGGTCCCCCCCCCTATTTTCTGCCATTTATTTGATTTATTATCTGCTCTCAGCCTTCATTTTATCACCAAACATAAAAGTTGAACCGCTTTTCATAACAATTTGTGTTTAGACATTTTACCACTGCTAGTACTACAGAGACTTTAAGTGCTGGACGTTCAGTAGGTGCGAGATGGAGTGTTGTATTTGTGTAACGGCAAAGTGCTCATTGTAGCGGTGTGTTTATTAGCTATTAGTGTCAGACCACGAAAAAAATCATTTTTCTATGCTCTTCGCACAGTTTGCCCGCTTACGGCATCTGCTAACGTTAATTCTCTCACTAAAATCTTGTAATTTTTTATAGTTTTAATTTCGTCGTGGTTCAATTTTTTCTATATCTTTTTATCTCAATTTTCTTTTTTTTCTCGGAAATCCTGATGACGGTAAAAGCGAAAGCGCTCTAAGTTTGAATCTTGACGCAATATAATTATTTCTGTATTCTAGACACAATATCTGAAATTATTGTGGTACAGGTTACATTGCTAAGGACGAGTGCCTGACTATTCTCCCACTCTTTTTGTCGCCCGACGTAGGCGGAGGGGGACTATAGAAATGACCCTCGTCCGTCCGTGTGTGCGTCCGTCTTTCCGTCCGTCCTTCCGTCCGTCCGTCCGTCCGAAATCTTGTCCCCGCAACTCCTCCTACGTCTTTCATCGGATTGATTTGAAATTTTACAGATTGTATTCTTATGATATGAAGATATGCACGTGGTTTTTTATTTTTGTTTCGGCCATTTTTAATGGAGTTACGGCCCTTGCTGACTTAGACCTTCCGAAATCTTGTCCCCGCAACTCCTCCTACATCTTTCATCGGATTGATTTAAAATTTTACATATTATATTCTTACGATATGAAGATGTGCATGTGGTTTTTTATTTTCGTTTCGGCCATTTTTAATGGAGTTACGGCCCTTGCTAACTTAGACCTTGTCCCCGCAACTCCTGCAACATCTTATATCAGATTGACTTGAAATTGTGCAGAATGTTTTCATCATGATCTGAAGATGTGCATGTGATTTTGGAATTTCAATTGTCTTATTTTTTACAAAGTTATGGCCCTTTGTCATTTTTCCAACTTTTTAACAGTTTGACCGAGAGAGCTGAAATTTGGTATGCTATTAGCATTTGGTAAATTGATTATTCTGATTATTGTTAGGATGTGCTAAATTGTAAGTGACAGAGTTATTCCCCTTTCATAGATAAGACATTCACTTAAAGGTAAAGGGATAACTCCAGAACTATTCATATTAATGGGTGAATTTTCATAAATGCATTGTTCAGTTTTCATCAGATTCATATAAGCAGGATTATGGCTCTTGTTATTTTGTTACTGGGTATACAGTCTTGATGTTTTGGTCATTTTGTAAGGGCCTATAGTTTCAGTAACCTGATTTTACACGTATATGCCCCGTTATGAACTTTAGTATTTTATAAAGAGGCCCAGTAATTGGGTATATGTCTTTGCTTATGTTCAGTTATCATTTGCTTACCAGGTTCTGTAATTATATTTTCTGTTTTTGGCCATACATTTACTCTGAAACAGAATAAAGGGCTGAAGTTTGTGACACATTTCAAACGTCGGGTGACACTTGGCCGATGGCCTTTTATTCTTTTACACATAGTTTATCTACGCAGGTGATAACAGTTTCTTAAGCGGATGCGTCCTTCTTCTACATCTTTTTCTTAGAAACGGATTTTAATGACGTTTCTGAGTATTCATTCACAGATCCGTAATAAAAGGAAGCTTCATTACCAGAATCTGCAGAGAAGTAAATAGACTCTTCACGTTCTAGCTCTAATTCTTAAATCTTTTCCCGTAACTGCCCTAGATACATGTATTCAGTTAGAAATAGTTCGACAAGATGTGTAGACATAGATCCTACAGTTTGATCAGGATCTACACTGTCCACCTGTAAAAGGAAGTTTCATTACCAGAGTCTGCACTCTTCACTCTTTAGCACTTAGTCTCAAATCTTTTTCCGTTACTTCCCTAGATATTCAGTTAGAAATATTTCGACAAGATGTATGGACATAGATCATACAGTTTGATCAGGATCTATACTGTCTTCCTGTAATTTTATGAAACACCTCTTTCTAGAACAAATATCCTTGTTAAATATGGAATATACTATCACATGTGTATGCTATTTTAAAAGTCAATCAGATATCAATATTTTTGCGGTAAATACCAAAGCAAATTCCTGCGCTGAGGATGGAAAAGTGCTTACTGAATCAGGCACTGACGCACTTGCTTTGTTTAGTTACTGCTTAGATGTGCTCTTGCATATTGTTGGCTTTGTTCACACCATGTCAGCACTGAGCAGACTGTTATGTACACAGGCTGATGAGACCGTGAGCAGTTTGCACATTTCTGAAGACAGAGTTTCTCACAGTCAGGCTTACTGAGCGTAAATAATTACATCTGCGGAATTTACAACAATAATTCGTTCAAGCTATATTATATCGAGATTTTATTTTTTGTGTCTAGCGCTATACATGTCAAAGTACGTCTGGTGCCGGTACTTAAATTCAAGCCAGTACTACTTCAACTTATGATTTTTTTTTCAGAAAAGGGCCAGTTCCTGACCTTAGACCTGTGGGGCAACCATTTCCGTGTACTATTAGTGACAATAAAAGGACAAGAAACTGAGGTGGAGAGTAGCCAGGGACTCATACCAACCAAAATACTAGAAGGGACAGGCGAAGCGGTTTGTATATTTTCCTGCTCATCAATTATATTTGCGTGTACTTGTTCTCACCAGTAAACGGTGTTTACAATAAAGTAATTGAACCAATCTTCGCTGAAACCAGGAACGTTCATTTTTGTGAACCTTTCAAAAATTGGTAAACGTTTGCCCCGTCCTCACCTCCTCCCAAGCACACATGCACAAATCGCACAATATTCTGTCCAGCAACAATATAGTTTACTTATTCCGTGACAGGCAATATATGGGAACAAAACAACAAAAATATCCTATAAAATAACTAGCGATTGAAGTGTTAAGATGTTATGAATCATCCTTCGGTTTGTTGATGAATGCCAAGATATTTTATGCAGAAATCAATCTTGTTGCATGAAACAGACATATAATGTTATGTTTTACGATCAAGTTGAAAGTTACATGGAAAACCAATTGGCTAGATATAATATCGGCATATTAGCTGTTATGTTTTAATAAGCGCTAGCGAAACCATGAATATGAATCGGGTCAGCTGCTTTTTGAGGAAATAATACACTGCTGAAAATTTCACGGTTTCTTCATGCACCCTACCACCCATTTACGTTAGGAGAAGCTCTAGATAATCAATTTTCTGCCTTTTATCCTAATATTTTATCCTACAGTATCTAGACAAATAAAATATGTTTAAAATATAAAATCAGTTGGAAACTGAGCTTCGCTTTAAATCGCATTGCAGTATTCGAGACCGTCTTCAGTTGGTTCAGCCGAACACAAGAATTGCATCATACGAATGTTAAATTGCATCATTGTTATGCAGATAAAGTGTCCTTGAATGTCATGATGTGATATTGAATGTCAACATCTGTATACTACTGCAATTAAATGCCTCATCGCTCTCCGACCGATAAATATTCATGTATTGTTTTATTGTGAAATATATATCTGTGCTGGTTTCTCTACTTTCGATATCAAACTTCATAAAAGGATGGATGAAATTCCTTCTCACTTTATTGCTCAAAGGGAAACCACAGCAGAATAATTAAAAACAACAACAACAGAAAACAAAACAACAACAACCATTAATCAAATATACAAAACAATCTATGCAGATTCGTTTACACATTATCATCAAACGCTGTTCATAATCATGTTTGCTTAGATACAGCTTTAACTTTATACAAAAAGATAGGTAGCAGACTTGAAAGATTGCAAGAAATATACAAAGGGGAATGCCTGTAAGTAAGGTTATGGTTCTTTTTCGCTAAACATCGTATGATAGTGTTCGAGATTGTATGGTGGACGAAGATGCCACGCAACTTACTGCATTGGATGTCGTGTTACGGCATAATAGTCGGTCCCTCGGACTATCGTATTATGTTCATCCAAAAGGAAAAGTATTTTGATATTTGTTAGACAAAGTTGGATATATTAATGTTGGATGAATCATGTATTTTTTGTAGCTGTTTGACTACATCGCGGGAAACATACACAAATTTTTGAAGAAGAGAAATTTCCTGAATACTCCGGAGCCACTACCTCTAGGTTTTACCTTCTGTTTCCCTGTGAACATGTGTGCCCTGAACAAAGCAGTGCTAAGACAGTGGACAAAACATATTCACGTAGACGGCGTGGTCGGTAACGATGTAGTCGCAATGCTGCATGAAGCAATACAGAGAAAAGGGGTAGGTTACGTCAAAGCTTTAGAAAAAGGGATATAGCCTGGCCAGGTAGCTAATGAACAGGAGCTAGCGAGCTGCACTTGGCCTATAGAGACATGCTTCTACCTAAAATATAAGGGCTGAGCCAGTCTAAAGGGGTTATCTGGGATATTTTTCTTTGGATACTTGCATGACTCACTTAAAAACTTAAGGGGTATGACTCCTCTAACAGTTGATCCCCATTGCCAAAAGAGGCGAAGATGAAAATGACATATTTACTTCCCCTAAAATGTGCTTATTCACCATGAAATAATGCCAAAACAGGGAAAACAGTCACAAACGGAAAGTTCAGAGATAACACATGGATTAAAAAGATCTTAAGAATAAAATAATGTAAATGTAAAATAAGTAAAAAATTGAGTTCTTTCAAATCCAAGTTTCGCATCACCATATACGAGGTATGTTCGGAAAGTTCCCGGACTGCACTAATAACTTTTTAATTGCCTAGTAGACGAATTCAAATATGAAATCAAAACCAAATGTCAGGAATTTGAAAGAATATCTAAACAAATGACTGAAAAAGTTGCTCTAAGACTTGACCGAACAGAGATGACTCAGCACCAGCGCAGTCTGATTAGAGTCTCCTCTTTTCACATTTGTAATTTAACAATCCTGAGGCATCAAAAGAGTGAAGGCTCTGACCAGTGTGGTTTTATTCCAAGATTTATAGAACGCATATGACGCACATGGCGTATGGTCCTTTTTCGCGCAACACAAATTAAATAGAGAATACACTCCCCTATTTCCGTTAGCATCAAACTTTACTCCAAACTGGGGAGTCCTTTTCTTCTAAAAGGAAACTTTATTTTTTTCTTATTTCCAGGAGATGAATATTGTGATTGACGCACTCGTCAATGATACAACTGGAACACTGATGGCCGGGGCTTTAGAAGACAACAACTGTGCAATAGGACTGGTTTTATGTACGCAACTTTGATACCCATTTAATTGGCGTCTTGTGAAAACCTTACGCCATGTGTGTTCTTTTAATATAGAGATCAGCCAAAGTTTCATTTCAGACCGATCAGAATCTTCTCATTATTTTAGATCCCCCAGTATTCAAAGATTGTATATTCGAAACTGGGAAGACCCTAATCAGTCTGCGTGGATCGCATGCTGATCCGAGTCTTTCCTGTTCGCACACGCCTAAAGGTACTTTTTCAAAGGACGCCAATAATTTATCACATTTCGATATAATCCGACTTCATGGAGAAAAAAATATGAGCCTGCCCTCATCCGTATCTACTCTGTTAGCTAATTCAATTATTTTTGGCGCCTAAGTGTTCACATTGAATCAGTTATAACGGTTGAGAGTTGTACTGCCAAGAAGCCTCCATTCAGTTTCTTTAAGCAGCTTTTGATGGATGGATGGATGACTTGCGAGTTTACGTCCAGTAACAGTATTTCGCTCATATCAGGACGATGGGAGGGGAATAATGAAATGCTGTATGCAATGGATTCCCGTTTACGGTTGGAAAGACTTCCGCCCCAGCGGGCCTCGAACCCTAGACCGCTAGATCAGCAAGCCAGCGCTTAACCTGCTGAGCTGTCGGGGCTGTTAGTAGCTTTAGAATTTCCAATTGTAGCAATATATTTTTGCGTACTTTACAATATCTTATTTATCAGAGTACTTATAAATATTAGGTTTTAGTATTCTGTAAGTGATTTATATCTTAAAAATCTGTATCTGTAGAATGCCATAGGCTGAGAATGTTATGTTTCATTAAAACTAGTTTTAGAAACCATTAATTGTTTCATGTCAAGCAGCCAAAGGAACAAATGCCTGCTATATAGAGCACCTGGAGAATGTTCAACTATGGGACGGTGACACAGATGAGCCACAAGAGGTAAAGTCAGTTCTTGTTTAGGGTAGAGTCGGGTAACTACGGACAGCGGGTAAATTCGGACATACCATTGCAAACAGTGACAATCCAGATCAGACGGCTCATAATGAGCCGTCTCATCAGGATTTTCATTGGTTGCCCAGTTAATTTTGTTTCAATTCCAAACAACTGACATATGAAGGAAACAGTGTCACTGTCCGAATTTACTCGCTGTCCGAATTTACCCGACTTTACCCAACTTTGAAGTATTATCGTAAATATGCCCAGTCGAACAAAACTGTGATGATGGAATCATAATTGAGCCGCGACACGAGAAAACCAACAAAGTGGCATATTCGCCCTGCGAAGACTCAGATCAGCCTGAGCATCCACCCTGTCTGATTAGAGTCTTCGCTGTGCGCATGGAACTAGCTTATACCCTTAGCTACCCTTTACGCGCAATTCGAAGACTCTGATCAGACTTGGCGGATGCCCAGGCTGATCTGAGTCTGCGCTGGGCGCACAGCTACTTTGTTGGTTTTTTCGTGCCGCGGCTCAAATTATTAAATTTCTATCTCGTATTTTGATTTTTAGCTTTAAAGTAATTTGGAGTCTAGACAGAAATTTGATCGTGGCCTTGATTACATTTACCTCCCTTACGATGCAGATTACTTTATGGTTTAAACTTGGGTTCATCTCTCTGACACTTATCACAGTTCATACACATTCAAGCTGCAGCATGCTTTTACACATTTTGCGCTGATCCGATTGGCAAAGACGCAGATCAGTCAGTGCCTTCGATCGTCTGACAATGTACATGTGTGCATTATGATCGGCATACACATAGTGAGCATGACGTTGAATCAGCTGTGGTTTGACGTCAAATTGATTTCTCAATACGATATAGCTCGGATATCAGCCTAGTAGTCACGTTTACAAAATGAACCTGTTTATTATTTTAGGTTGTGATAGACACAGAATGGCATTCACTTGGTAAAGATGGGTGCCTAGATTTCATCAGATCTGAATATGACTTTGCCGTGGATGAAAAATCTTTACATAAAGGAGCTGCAATGTAAGTTCTTTCCATAAGTTTGAGTACTGAAATATGTCAAGTAAAGGCTGGTGGTTTGGGGTTTAACGACAATTTGAGACAGTATTTCAGTCAGCCGTCTCCCAAAGAAAGGGAGAAAAAAGAGAGAAATGACAGACGAGAGAAAAATGTCCAAACAAGCCCCACCCGCACCTACTGCAAGCACAGTAGGCCTTTGCCCTACTGCAAGCACAGTAGGCCTTTGCTTTACTATTATCCTAATCAGCAGGACGTCCCGGCACTGGAAGTTATACCCAGCACTATCGCACTACCCAACCACCTAAGTGAAGGAAGGAAATGTATTTTGTAAGCAGTGTTCCTCTTTTCAGATTCCCTGTCTCTAATTACACGAATATAGTGTTGTGGTTTTGAATTATATGGATAAGTATTGTAAAAGCCAAGTGAATAAAATGTCCAAAAGTGAGTGTAGCTAGATCATTTATACAGAAATAAGAAAATAGTGCACTTAGTACTGGTTAACCGCTTAGGAGGTCTAAGCTTGCCCAGGAATAGTGTGGTTTGGTTAACTGACCGTCCCGCCATGACCATAGCTGTTTACCGTGGACACTCAGTACTGGTTAACCGCTTAGGTGTAAGCCTGCCCAGGAATAGTGTGGTTAGGTTAACTGACCGTCCCGACATGACCATAACTGTTTACCGTGGCCGGTAAACAATAACGCATTTACACAACAAGAAAATAGTGTCATTTATAACAGAGATGGAGGGAGGCATAGCATTATACCAAGAACAGAAGCCGGAGTTTGCATAACTGCGAGATCAAAAACATTGTTAAATTGATTTTGCATAGTATATATGATTTGTCTGATTTTTTTTTCAAAATGAATCCTCATAAAATCAGCGATAACCATCGTGATAAAATGACTACCAGACTGTAAAAGTCCCCGTGGGAATGGCTGAATCCATTACACATGTGCTGTTCTGAAATGCCCTTTTTCCTAAATAACTTGTCCATATATTCCCACCTTTCAGATTCGAGAAGATGATCTCAGGCTTATTTTTGGGTGAACTTGTTCGCTTAGTTTTGGTGAAGTTGAAAGAAAACGGTGTACTGTTTGAGGAACATTGGTCAGAGGAACTAGAACACCCTGGGAGATTTTATTCCAAATACGTTTCAGAAGTATTAAAGTAAGTCAATTTAAACCATGTTAAACAGTGGCAAGAATATGAACATATATATCAGTAGGGGTCGGCCTATTTGCCCTTTAGTGGTTTTTGATGACAGATTTCGTTTTGCCAGCTTAATTCTAGCTTTTCGTGTTCCGCAAATTATGTTAGTCAAAAGTTTACCAATGCCGCCCTGACGGACTATTGATCTAATTAGTAACCAGTTAATGAACTGACACATTCTTGTTCAGTGGAATTTAACGCAAAATCAATGTTTTAATTATCTGTAACATCATGTCCTTTTCGAAGTTCAATTTTGACCGGTGTCATATCTGATCGAGAGCGCTGCCTAAGATGAGGTCTCGAACTATCAAAACATTTGAGCTTTAGTCTAATTCGTTTAGATTGAACTTCTTACACCCACGATTGTCGATAGAACACATGTTTTCAATGGCACACGGCTTTTGTGACTTTCTGTTTGCTTTCCTGTGCGAAGAAACCCTTTAATAATTTTTTGAATAGTGGACTTGTCCATCCTTACGATTTGGATGAGTTCATTTTTAGTTTGAGGGGTTTCTGGTCAATATTTTCACTTTAATTGTATTTTGCACAGAAGTTCGTGCTAGCAAACAGTGTTGACCATAATCAGACGCCGCGTTCTGCGGCGTCTGAACTGGGTCTGCACTATTTGCATAACACCCCAAAACGGATTTCCAGTCGGAAGGGTTAAAAGATTCGTGTCGCAGTTTGATAGGTATTCATTTCTGTGATACGAAAGTAAAAGTAAGCCGAAAAGTGTTACCCCTCTATTATGGTTTTATAACCTTGTTATGTCATTACCGATATGGGGTATTTCCTTTGATGAAACAGCAGTGCCATTGGACTGTTGTATAAAAGGATTATGACACCCAATAAACAAGAAATATGTCTTTAAGTTGGTGATCAGATTTTTTTCTTCACAATGAACATCTAATTCTAGCGAAGAAGACATTAGGTTCAAGCATGTACGAGGTGTACTTCATGATGTGGACTACAACCAAGCCTCAGAGACAGAATGCCGAGTATTACATCATATCTGCCAGCTGGTGTCAATACGTGCTGCAACACTAGTTTCTGTTGGTAGGTCACACAAATTTTATATATGGCTAGATAAGGGTTTGGTTTAGATGAACAGACTGATAATTTTTTAACATAACATTTTTTTCTTTAACTTTTTCTTAATTTTTCGTATGGAACTTCTTTAAATTTGGTCGCCTTATTTTGGCACGACATTGACATAAATTATCGTTCTTTTGCAGTTACATTCGGATTTTTTTGGAATAAATCACATGATGACCGAACAAAAAATGAACTGATACAGGCTTTGGTGATCCAATAATTCAAAATTTTCCCAGATCAGTATCTATTCTGCATGAATGCCATTAGATGATGGCATTCAAGGAAATCGTGGAAGTGTGCGTAGCCATGACATCTTACTTTACTTTTACGTGAGGTTTGATTAAATTAAGGGAGGTTCTGACTCTCACAAAAATCCAAGTTAATCTTTAGATATTTGGGGGTTTTATGCCAGAAGTATATACGACAGTTTGCACTTCTTGTTCTCCAGCAGTTTTAAATTTTAAAAAATGCTAAATGAAAAAGTGGGGTTTGAAAATCTTGTTTATTGACACTTGGCATGTACGATTTTGTTTACTGTTGATATTTTTTTAGGGCTGGCGTGTATTATTAACAGAATGGGCAAACCGGAAGTCGGGATAGCTGTGGAAGGGCCATTGTACAGATTCCATCCTCTGTTCCATGATCTGTTGATGGAAAATATACCCAAGTTCTTGCACCAGCAAACAAAGGTGTTAATGATATCTTATTTATCATATGACTTCGCTGTTATTCAGTGGATAATGTCGTGTCATAAAATCGTATGACCACACTTGTAATAACACTTTGGCGCGTACATCTAACGTCATTGACAACATTCATGTCAACAATGCGTTTTCTTATTGAAATAATGTTAATTTTGAAGGCAAAACTCCAATTTTAAAGGGTCATAATAACAGAATCTTACACTCGTGGTCATTTTTTTATCAAATTTATGCCTATCGCCGAAGGCTCATCACAATTACATATAAACTTTTTGTAAGGAGTATATTAGGGAAGATAGTCTAGGAACGTTATTTCCGTAAAGGTCAGTGCGTGTTTCAACATATTTCATGCAGCGAAAAGCCATACTTCATCTCCAGCAAACGTGCAAATAAAATTCACGTATACACAGACAGCCAAACAAGAAAAATAGTGAGCACAGCTGAAGTATGAAAATTAGCTAATATACACATTCTAACATATATACTCAGCTGGCTCCCAACGTTCAAGCAACATCAAAGTCGATGCAATGTCATTAAACTGCATTCGAAGTCGATACATGAAATAATACAGGACAACAAGTACAGATTTTTATGTATATTAAGTATCTGTTGACAGTTTTCATGTGTTTTCAAGATGTTTTCGTATTCTTTATCACCGATCTAAATTTCAGTTTTGGTTTCATCCAACAACGGACGGCAGTGGCAGAGGAGCTGCTATTGCAGCAGCAGTTGCTGAACGAAGGAAGAAGAACAAACAAGATGGAAATATAGTTAAACGAGAAGGACAGAAAGACTCGCAAGATAAAGAACACAAGGAAGAGGAAGAGATAGAAGAGGCTACTAAAGAAAACAAAGAATGTAAACAGAAAGATGAAAAGGAAGCTGAAAAGACATGAGCAGAATGGATGAAAGCTAGAATAAAGACATTTATAGAGAATTTATTAAATGAGAATATTGCTTTCGTCCAAGGGTCACACAACGTTAAAAATGTCATATGAACGTCGACGAAATGTTATGACACTTCAGCGACGCTGATACGATATTATGTTTACTTGTGGGTGGATGGATGCCATAGTTAGCTTGTGTTCATTTTATAACCAAAGCGTTGACAATTTATGGTTTGTGAATAAACTCATTACGAATTTGAGTGGGCTACAGATGCTTGTGGATTGGTATAAGGCCTCTATGAGATGAAAGTTTTCTTTCATTATTCCGGAAGCAGTTTTTGTCACGACTGCTTTAGCAAGCAGGGGCGACTTAGGGATCATTTTCCGGCGGTGTCGTTGTTTCGTTGAGACAATGTCAGTTTCGTCTCAAAAACCTATTGGCAGTCGCGGCAAAGACTTTCGCGGAATTCTTGTAGCATCTTTAATGACAGGCTTATTGTTGGAATTGAAAATGCATATGTATTTTTATTGAACAGTGTGTGTGTGTGTGTTTTTTTTTTATGGGATATGCAACCAGTTTTTAAGACTGTCGAGCTGGATCATAGAGAGAAGAGACATATACAAAACAAATCCGCCCGCACGTCCATTTTATTATTCATTTGCAAGTACAACACACAGTCTGGTCCGTAGTAGCGGCAAGGCTATGATATCTTAAAGTCGAAAGCTCAAATGAATCAGTATTAAAGTTTCATTAATTTTACATTCTGTAATTCATTTATATCTGTTAAATATAGTCAGGTCATCTACCATTTAATGTTGACTAATTCTTACTGTTTGCAAAATTCAAGAACTATTTATGTTTTGGTTTGAGCCACTTCTATGTTTAAATTATATAACCCTGGCAAAGACTGATCTAATCAAGCCAGCAAGCCAGGGTTGAGACCTTTTCAAACGTTGCACCTTTTCGGATTTGAGGCTTGTTACTATGCTTTTTGACAACAGGGAAAATTTCAATTACTATTTTTTAATAGCAATATTCCTTAGGCACCTGCATATTGAGTTCATGTCTCTTAGTCCGCTATCCCAGGGCCTGGCTTTGTTGAAAGAGGGAAGCTTCTCACCGCTCGTAAATTGTTGCCCCAGAGTTGTTTCAGAGCAAAACTTGTGTAAACACTTAGAAAGTTCAATGGGGGATACCTTGACTTCGCTTTTCCCTACAGTTATATCGTTTCTTAAGTAATTTCCGATTTGATGGCTACGGCCGAAATATAGTATCGCTTTCATTTACCAGGGGCCGTATTTATAAAATGACTTTAGTGGTTGATATGCTGTTGCTAAGGCTGAATATCTATAAAGAAGATTCCCTACAACTATGAAATTTGCTCTAGAAGACTGGTCCTCCAGAGCAAATTTCATAGTTGTAGGGAATCTCCTTCATAGAAATTTAGCCTTAGCAACAGCATAGCAACCACTTAAGTCGTTTTATAAATACGATCCCTGACTTTCATTTTCACTGAGATCCTTCAGATACATAGACATTGCGGGTCTATTATTATAGGAAAGTGATGCTTATATGAGTCCACGTCTGTTTATCTAAGCATTTCGGATTTGTCAATGTTTCTATGGTTTATGAGTTTGAACTTATGATTTAGATACTGTGATTGTTTCCACTTTGAATTGGACGTATTGAATTTGTCTTTAAGACGCTGTTTTTGCTTTGCGTTTGTAAATCATGTCTTTTTTCTGCAAAGACCACAAAGATTTGACCTATACATAATTAGACCTTATCAATTATTCCAGTCTTGTCAAAAACTCAAAATAAACTACTGTATATATTTATAGGAGCACCTAATACGTTACCGTTGACGACAGTGCAATGCATCCGCACGTATAGGGCTATTCACTTTCGATAAACCAAGACATGAAATTACCAATCATTTTGCGAATTTTTTAAACAGGTTTGCGGTTATTGACTGCACAGCTTTCGATCCAGTATTAATCCTGCCCATGTTTATGGACTAATTTTTGTAAAAATAGAATTTTGGTAAAAAGCATGTAATTTTTCAGAACAGGTGAAAAGCATGAACAATTCAATCAAAATGATCATTTTCATTATGAAACTGAATGTCTTACAAATTGCCATGTTTGAAAGGACCACTTTGAAGTTAAGTTTATGAAATTTTATAGCCTTACAGAAAAATGCCTCAATTTTAGAAAATCCGAAAAATTGCAAAATATGTTCCATGGAAATAAGCAAGGCATCAGTTGTAGGGAAATTCTTGTTGTTTCAAAATTCTGCCAAAGAATGGGAAATTTTTGGCAGCTGGTATTTAAATTTATGAGCATTTGAACTGGTCTATATGTTGTACTAATGGCTATGGGAAAATATCAGTTGCTCCTTAAATGATTTTGTGCAGTGTATACAAATAAACACACTCTTGCACTAAAGACAGGTTCGTCAGCTGTATGTTATCATATGTCACATGACAAATTAATATTTCTGCATTTTATCATATGTTACATGACAATTAAATATTATAGATAATATGTCACACACTATTAAATCCATTTTTCATTCGAATTCTGAACAGACTTTTAATTTTAAATGCATTTGCCATGGGTTATGGTGATAAAAGAAGGTTTTAACAATAGCATGCCCAGTGTTATATAGTCATGCATTATTTTATTCTTCTTCTGTGTTGTGTATGTATGTTTTTTCAAGTGCCATGTATTTGGTGCAAGTGTGATAATATTTTATGCGTTTAACTGCAGCTTCAGGGAATCCTTTAACAAACAGCTTAAAGAGCAAATCGAGAGTGCATTTATTATCTACTTAATTTGATGACCGTGCTATTATTATAAATGATTTTATTAGGTTTGCTCCTGTCTGCACAACCTTGCCCATCTGCTCATAAAGTGATTGACATTAGATACGAACAAAAAGCAGCTCAAACGAATAAATAAACGTATAAATAAAAGAAATACTAAAATAAACAGTAAGTATTGAAACAATAAAAAGTATTGGTAAAAAGATAACCATAAAAATCAGACCACTGCTTTGTACCTGCTTACTAAACACAAAGTAAAAAGATAGGCAATGAGCAGTAATTCGTGATCAGGAATTCATACAATCAAATCCCACATCCCGCCCTCAAAACCATTAGGGAAGGAAGCACACACACAAATTGACAAAAGTTTATGAAAGACACGCACGGTAAACTAAATGAACATTGCTTTTCAAAACAGATGGTCATTCAGCAAAACCCACTAATCAAAATTGTGAAGAATGACAGTAAGGGTTAAAATATCTATGTAGCTTATATATATTTCATAACATGAACGTTACTTAAAAGAACAGGATCAGGCTTAAAGTCATCTCCATACAATTCATCTCTCAATAACACATTAATTCATTGCAGAAATCCATTTTTCTTAAACAATTGAAACCATAAAAACAGATGTAAACCAGCCTACCTTCAAAGGCTAAATCAGAGTCCGGTATAAAGGTTGTTGGTTGGTTGGTTGATTTGATGCTTAACGTCCACGGTAAACAACTAAGGTCATGTCGGGACGGTCAGTTAACCTAACCACACTATTCCTGGGCAGGCTTAGACCTCCTAAGCGGTTAACCAGTACTAAATGCACATACTATCGCCAGTAACTGACAACTGCCCTTCTTGAATCAGCGGAAGGAGAAACGAAAGTATGTGGCCAGACCGGGATTCGAACCCAGGACCTCTGACTTACGAGTCAGGTGCCCTACCGATTGCGCTACCCGGCCCCGGTATAAAGGTATTACAACTTGCACATTCAAATTCGAAATAAAAAGATAAACCAGCCTAACTCCAAATTCTAAATCGGAAGACACAGCAGAAAGATTATCCATCTACCTTCAAATCGGAGCATTATAACAAAGGTTAAACCAACCTACCGTCTGGTTCTAAATCGGAACACAATAAAAGGTAAACCAACCTACCTTCAAGTTCTAAAACGAGCCCAATTAAAAGGTTGACCAACCTTCCTACAAACGTTTAAATCGGACCACAATAAAAAGGTAAACCATCTTAAATTTAAATTCTAAGTCCGTGCGACCATGGAGACGGAACACTCCAGAAGTCAAAGCCAAAAAAAACAACTCCTAAACCAGATCACAATAAAAAAAGCAAACCAATCTACATTCAAATTCTAGATCGGAGCGCATTTACAAGGTGACCAGCCTACAATCAAATTCTACATGGGAGTTAGATATCAAAGCACACCAACCCAATTTTAAAATTCTAAATCGCATCACAGTAAATCTGTTTCTTTGGTACGATCTATAATATGAAGGTAGGGGTTGCTTTACTGTTAGATATACTACGTTATAGCATAAACGGGTAAACATTACTCTAGTCAATTAAAGTATGATTCAGATGTAAATGTATATCTCCAAACTAATATTATGCACAGGATGGCAGGCAATTAAGTTCCATTCTTTTTCAAAAAGCACACACCCTTCCTTTGCAAAATATTTTCGTGGCGGATGGGCATAATCTGTAATGTCTCGCATTATATCCAGCGTTTCCTTCGCATTTACTTTATCTTTTATGGCATTATGGAAAATTTATCAGGGATTAGTGCGTTTTATTCTGGTGCTATACTATATAATTTAGCATTGGCTCGAATACTGTCAGTAGGTCTGCTGGTTATTTTATGTGTTACATATTTGATTTTAGTTTTGGATTCTGAGCGAGACAGATTCCCTCTAAACATGTTTACATAATTTGATTATATCTCGCTTTTACCGTACTGAATCATTTCTATAGACCGTTTTGAATTATTTTTCACATGCTTTTTTCTGAGCTTTAAACTACTACGGATTTTTTCCGTATTTGCAAACTGTTGTTGATTACCCCTCAATTATTTTTCATTTAAACTGAGTTCTGTGTGTTGGTAGAAAAATTACACTTGTGTTTGAAGATATGGGCATATATTTCTTCAGAAAGCCAGCTTTTTAAAGAATATGACAGCTATTTTCATTTTTTGCATTTATTGCTCATTAATATTTGTCTTATAGACATTCTACCGGTATTTTTTAATTGTTCAGATTTGTTTTACTTTACTTCATTTTGTTCCTATTCTTCATCACAACTTTATGTTCTCTTCTATATATTTCACGTGTTTTACTAGGAATTAACACTGTTCAAAATAGTAAAAGATTAAAAAAAATATGAGCCACGACACGACAAAACCAAGAAATTGGCATTTGCGCCCAGCAAAAACTCAGATCAGCCTGGGCATCCGCCCAGTCTGATCAGAGTCTTCGCTGTCCGCATGGAGCTAGCCTAGACCCTTTAAGCGCACAGAGAAGACTGATCAGACTGGACGGCTGCCCACGCTGATCTGAGTCGTCACTGGGCGCAAATGCCACTTCGTTGGTTTTCTCGTGTCACGACTCATATAACTTTTATAGGTCTCTTTATAACACTCATCATCGTCAGAACTAATAAATAGGTTTACTTGTAGACATTGATGCCTATCCTGTTTATTAGTTTTAATGTTGAAGCATTTTATTCATAGCATATGGCAATTATATACAATGGTCCTCAAAAGATGTTGAGGAGTGTGTTTTAAAGTCCGTAAGAAAAAAAGTGCTGATTGGTTGGTTGTTTTGGGTGTAACGGCTCTTTGAGACAGTATTTCAGTCTTTATTGAGTCGTGTCCCGGAGAGAGGGAGAAATAATAAAGATATGATAGGCGAGAGAAAACATATCCAAACAACTCCTACCCGTACCTACTCTAAGGACAGTAGCCCCTTGGCTTACTATTATCCAAATTAGTAGGACGCCTCGGCACTGAAAGTTACCCAGCACCGTCGGCCCGACTGCAGCCACTCCCAAACGTGCTGGTACATGTATGACTGAGCTTATATAGCAATATAGTAAAAGTAAAACATTTGTTCATTTCGATGTTATCAGGCCATAGAACAATAACAATGTATACCAGTTGCCGTAGATGTTGATCATTGTTTCTTTTATACTGGGATTGAAATAACACGGCTTTGATCTGTTCAAGAGTCTTTAGTTTCATGCAACCTAACCTGACAAATATGTCAGTAGTTAACTGCTTAAATGCATTAAAACTGGCACTGTAGTTAATTTGACAGGTTGACCTCTGAAACTGCGAGAGTATTGTTAAATTATCATATTTATTTGGCTGTAACACGGTGTTTTCCCATATATTGAATAATCCCAAACATCTTAATCTGTCTTCTGAAATTCTGCTTTGAGATGGAATTTCCCGTTCTAAAACAATCCCAATCCCAGAATCTAGACCCGTTTCACAACACAGATAGCGTAATGTACTCGCGGTATACAGATTTCCTAAATGTCGCCAGCACTCTTGCTTTTTCTTGAATTTTTGTTGGGTCACAGTATCTTATGACTAGTCTATTGTTTGATAGAAAAATAAACGTTTATTATCGGAAATGTTTAATATGCACTGTATAGACCATTGTTCTGACCACCTCTGATTTTCAGGTGTAGTATATGTTTATTTGGTTTAAACAATATTTTATACAGCTTTGACATATTATACATTCAGAGTACAATTTTCATAAAAAGAATTTGGTCGACAGCAAATAAGATTATTTGTTCCGCAATGCGCAAGGACAGAAACATACAATTTGACAGACATAAAATTAATAACTGATCAAATGAAAGGATGTTTTCTGTAAGTATATTGAGCATACATTTATATTTATAAGGTATATTATGACATAGAAAAAATAGAATTAATAAAAGGGCAGCTTTCTTTTTGGCTTATGGCTTATTTCTTGAAGTATCCTTTATTTGGCCGGTTACTAAACCTCGGAACAGACGTAAAAACGGAACAAATATTATTTAGTCATTTAATTTAATTGTGGCCCCAACTTCGAAGAAGTTGAAGTGGCATATTGCTTTCGCCTTGTCCGTTCGTCAGTTTGTCAGTTCAGCAGCTATATTCCATGAAAACCACTAGGCCTAGGGTTTTGAAATTTCATATATGGATAGGTCATGAAAAATGAGCGGGGTGCAAATGGGGCATGTAAACACAACTTTTATAACAACGTTAAAGGTAGGTACCTGGAGTATGGAATGCATCATAATTTTCATGATTTTTTTTTAAATAAATTATCGGAGGGCAGTCCTAACAACAAGGAAATAAATAAGTTTCATTAAAAAGTGTAAAGCCAGAAGAAAAGTTGTTTCGCGAGGGATTCCCAAACTCTTCTTCGCACACCAGTTAGCGCTATTTTTAGTTCACGCCAAAAATAGATAAAGCGGCTGACATCATGCTGCATTGCATTTTGGGCAAGTATGAACCGATCCGCCATGTCAAAGCCTTTAAGAGAACTCAAAACAAGAGAAAAATTGACCTTTTAGAGAATGACGCTAGAAATTACGAACTTATAGACATATGACAAAATTATTTTTAGAACTGGAATTCCAAGGCAGTGGTTAAACCAAAGAAAGTAAACCAGAGGAAAACGACAATTTTCAACAAAATCCAATGGCTTTCTCAGTAGCAACAGTTTCGGAAAAATAAGAGTGTTTAATACTACACAGAAAAAGACAAAATTATTTTGTGAACAGAGTTGGTATTCTGAGTTCAGGAACCTACCTTTAACATGTATAACCCTAATGTGATTTTCCTATGCAGTCTAGAGAAGGTAACGAGTCTTTACCTCTATGACAATGAAATTTTTCAAATGGAAAAAATATATATAGAGTGTCTTGCACAAGTGTCATTTCATGTGAAACTTACGAAACGAGCCTTCGGCGAGTTTCATAAATTTCATGTGAAATGACCAATGTAATAATGAGTCTTTACCACTATGACAATGAAATTTTTCAAATGGAAAAAATATATATAGAGTGTCTTGCACAAGTGTCATTTCATATGAAACTTACGAAACGAGCCTTTGGCGAGTTTCATAAATTTCATGTGAAATGACCACGTGTGTAAGATTCTGATTATCATATGATCCTTTAACATGGGCTTTCAACGTTTTCAGATTGAACATTTTTTCAATGAGAAAACGCATTGAGGACATGGACGTTGTCAGTGACGTTACAAGTACGCGCCAGAGTGTTATTACACGCGTGGTCATACGATTTTTATGACACGACGTTATCCACTGAATAACAGCGACGTCATATGATAAATAGAGGATCTAACGCGAGTGGTCGGTTCATATGAAATTTATGAAACGAGCCTTCGGTGTTGTGACTTATTTCAATTGTGGTTTCAATTGTGGTATGTGGGATTATGACCGTATCTATTCCTGCGCTTTACTCTTCTTAATATTCAAAACGATAAACACCTATTTTTACCAGCCCAGCATATTAACTTAACTAAATAGGTGTGTTTTCCCTGTTCCACACTGACCTGTGACTATCAGATTATGGCAACAACCAACTAGTTCGAACGTAATCCGCTGCTATTCTGTCAAATCATCCATGTCATGCTCCATTAAAGAAGTCAAAATCTATACAAATACCTCATTAAACGCTTAAAACTATAAAATATGTAAAATTTCTTATAAAATAGCGAACTTTAATGAAAACTGTTAAGAATGACGACTGCACAGTGTATCCCGGGTGGTAGGTTGAAGTTGGTGGTCCGGCGCTGAAGAAGGAAATCACGCGCTGCTAATGTCGGGTTTTACCCAAGGTCAAACTGAGTTATTTCTCTAGCCTCACATTCACTGCGAGATGACCTTATGGACGTTTACCGAACTAGGAAGTAGGAAGTGAAATTTTCGTCGATACGGGTGTAGAAATGAATTTCCGATGACAACATGGACGTATATTACAGTAATAGGACTTTTTCTTCACGTTTAGCACAAAATCAGTCAGTAACTCTTCCAAAACATGTCAGAATTCTATGTAAACAGGTCCCGAGGCGGGATCGACCGTTGATTTCATTGCGGCTACGGCGCTTAAAATGGGGTTTGGATGCTCTTTATTATTGTATTGAAAAGATGTCAATGTCCTGTGGTTTCATCTAAGCTCGAGATAACTATTTGCTCATCGACAGGCAGATCATCATGACTCCGTCATGGAAACAATTAATATTGCGTATGACCCAGGTGAGCTGTCTCCTTTTGATTGGTTTAAAATATGCATGAACAGATTGACGTGCCTTTTAAAACCTCCATTTTAATGCCAGACAGCATGGCTCAAAGCCTTCAAGTTGTTGGAACTGCCACTGGAATAATTTAATTGCACTGTGAATAATGACATCATTAATCCAGCCTTTTGTTTCAATTTAGGTTTAGACTCTTTCACAGCCTTACAATATAAAATTTAAGTCATATCTGCCTAACAGATATAGCAGTGAAACAGTCTAATTTAGGTTCTAAAGCAGTTTGTCGTTTTCCCTTAGAATCCATAAGTCTTCAAAACTGTTCCTAACATCTTTTAACAAGAGCTGTCGCCTGACAGCATAGCTCGCCTGAATACGTGTTTGCCCATCACACAGTCGCTATGGTGGTGTGGACTGCAATGCATAAAACTTCAGGCAAGCATGTCCATAATGAAAACACATTTATAAACAAAAACTAACTCAGAAATAAGTCTTAAAATAAAATTAAAATTAAAAAAAAAATGAAATGAAATTTCAAAGTCCATGAGCTTGAGGTAAAAAAACAGGGGTAGGGGGAGGGGGGGGGGGGGTGGGCTAGGATGTATCAAAACCCTGAACCATTATCTAACATCAGTCCAAGTATTAGTATCAACTGAGTCCATCATCGTGGCACTGTGAAATTATGTCTTCATAAATATAAAACTTTAACCAAAATCTTTTAAGACAAAATTCTAAGTCGACTTCAAGGTCATCCAGTGGGGTAAGTATATTGTGAAAACTCAAAAAAGTGTCTAACATCAGTTCAAGTATAAACTAAATCTCTGCAAAGCATTATGAATCAATATGCAATTACAAAACTTTAATAAAGGCCAAAATTTCCTAAGTCCCTGACCTTGACATCAAAGTCATTGAGCGGGGTTGGGGTAGTACTCTGTAGATCTAACTACAGTGCAAATATAAAAAGAATTCATCTATGAGTTCAGGAGATATGTGTCTTTAAAAAACTTGAACCAAAACATCCAATTAATAAAAAAACAATTTTCTAAGTCCATGACCTTAACATCAAGGTCACTGAGGGGGTGGGGGTAGAATCTTCGAAAACTTTAGACCATTATCTAACTTCAGTGCAAGTATCAAAGGAATCCATCCATGGGTTAAGGAGATATCGGGCTTTATAAAACTTTAACCAAACATCCAGTCCAAAAACAACTACCAATTTTCTAAATCCATGACCTTGACATCAAGGTCACTGAGTGGGGTGGGGGTGGTACCCTGTTTAACTTTAGACCAATATCTAACTACAGTGCAAGTATCAAAAGAATCCATCCATGGGTTTAGGAGATATAGGTCTTTAAAAAACTTTAACCAAAACATCCAATCCGTACGCCGACGCGGACGCGGACGCAGACGCGGACGCCGACGCCGTGGTGACAACAATAGCTCTTCCTGAACTTTCGTTCAGGCGAGCTTAAAATGATTCACTCAGGGTATGAAATTGAATTTGGGGTTCTGGATCCGTCGATAGCTCTTTTTGTTTCTTCCGTTTCTTTTCTTCTCTTTTCTATTGCTGTATAATAGTTCATAGCTTCCATCTCTCTTGCTCAATTCATTTTCCGGTCCAGATTCGCCTTCGCTTGCTTGATTTATACTTTGATCAGCTTCTTTTATTTTTTTCTATATCAGCAAGCATCGGTCATTTCTTCCTAGTTTTGTCCTTGGCATTCTTTCATGTGGTTGGCTCTTATCCCCACTTCCATGTCGACTACTATTGGAATGCCAGTGGTTCTCTGAAAACTTATAAGTAGTGTTTCATGTACTTTTTGCAGTTTTCTTTCAGTAACTAAAACAATGACTGCATAACAGGCAAGTTTTCCTGAATGACAAAAGGAGCAGACATGTGAAAATCTCCAAGGAAAAATGTTGTGTCATAGCCCTGAAGCATATTAGGGCTATAGATATCATAAACTTCGAAAAGCATTTTCAAAATTCTTTCGACGACACTATGAATTGGTTTCTAAATTCAATGTCGGATTATAAAGCCTTTTGCAACAGGGCCTATCGGAACCAGAATTTTATGGTGACTTAGTCTATAAATTCAAAAAAATGTAGGTAAGTCCGGGTTTTCTATTCAGTTCAGGAAAATTATTGTTCGTTACAAACGTATTGGATATGCTACAGTCTGCATGTTTAGTGGTTAACCCAATTATGGTTAAACACTTTGCTTCCCTCTTTAATTGCACGCCGGTTGGTCAGGCATCAGACTCAATGATGGGCCCGACATAAAGCTACTTAATTTAGTTGGATTGGGCCGGAGTTTGCATTGTCTGTTGTTTGGTTATGCGGGGTTCAACTTATAGTTTTCTTTTGCTCCGGTATTTCAGTGGTGTTGTCTGACTTCCCAGAGGTCTCCTGGTGTCCCGTTGAGTCCTCATCTCCGATACATCATAGGCCTTATCTGTGATTTGTTTGTTTCCGGTGATGGTTCATTGATGCGTTAGGAAACCTTCATGCGGACCAAACAGCTAACTTAATGTTTCAAACCACTGCAAAAGCAGAGGGCGAGGTTTGGGCCCAGTAAAACATGTTTAAGCCCCCCCCCCCATAATATTTTGCTGACCGTTCCAAGGTACTTCTGTGCAGTTCCTTGGTGTTATATTGTGGTGTGTCCGCTTGTCTATGGTCTCTGCGGCTTGGTCACCCGTATTGCTGCCCAATCTGCCTTCTATTTTGTTTTGTTTTGTAACTAAAAAATAAGTAATAATAGATGTTGATGCTATAATTGGGGTAGCTGAAGTACCATCTGTTTGGGAAAGAGCTGCTCATACGGTTTACTGTGCGTGTCTTTCGAAACTTGTGTCACTTTCTGTGGGTATGTGCTTCTTTCCCTATGGGTTTTGAGAGCGGAATGTGGGATTGGATTGTATTAATTTCTGATCATTGCCTATCTTTTTACTTTTAAGTCCATTAAAGACCCCATTGCTCTATAAGCATGGAATATTTTATTGTGAGGAAACGCTGCAACAACAGTTTCGTCATTGTATATGATCATGATTGGCCATATTAGTTGGCCTACTTTCGATTTCACAGTTTTCATTACATGGTAAAATAAAAAAGGTACAGGAGATAAAAATACAAGGTACATGCGTTTAAAGTCTCCATAGTCCTATCATTGGTAAAATGTATAATCTCAAACCATTGTAAAAAGCGATTCAACCTTCGCATTTGGTAATAAAAATGTGGGTTGATGCGCAATTACTGAGTCATTTAACTGGCAAGAAGCAGGAACATTTTTTTTTGGAAAATAACAAATCGCTCAACAAAATACAATGTCCAGTTCTGGTTTCCCGTCCAGCAATGCTATATAAACATATGCGAGATAGTGATATAGGCTTTATGACTGTGCATTGTATTTTTACCATTTTATTAAACCCTAATGAAATCGAAAGTAGGTCGACCCAAATAAGTTTTCAAACCTTTTTATGTGAAACTCACTGATGTTTTATTTGTTTCAAGCTGGCTAGTCAGGTCATTCACAATGACGAAACTATAATGAGAAGGTTGCAGCGATACCTTATGATAAAATGCTAACGAGACGGTCTCAGTTAAGCTGGGCCATTCGCGGACAAAAATGGCCATAACGTCAAGCGGGGTATTATCGGACAAGGGTAGGCTAGTTATCGGACAAAGTCAAATGGTTATTAATCCCCTGTGCCTAATATATTCCTGTAGCATACTAAAGGCAGCTGGGTACCAATCATTTTTTCCCGCCACTAGCAGCAGCAACGTGGAGACCCACAGGGTTGGCCAAGATCAGAAAATCCGGGCAAAACTAAGTCCACCCTGTCAAAAACCTCCACTTTCGGTTTTTATTACTATTTTCAGTTCACGTTGAAACGTATGTCTGCATTTTTCTATGAAAATTTAGCAGTCATAGCTGAATTTTAAAATTGGCATCAGCCTCGTGTGTGTCGGTAAATGGCATCTATTTATAGACTGATCGGGTTAGTGTGTTGGAGTCATGAATGAACCGAATGAACCCAATTACGGGAATTATCGGACACGATTTCAAATTCAATCACGTCGCTGTCGTTTTCATAGAAATTGCATGCTTCTATTCATATTCATGAAATTTCTTTTCAGTGTAATGTCCAAGTCACTGTTTTCATTGCGTTATACATCATTTTACATATTCTTATATGTGCATGTTTTTACATTTGTTTGTATTGTTTGCTCCTATGCCATCATAGAGTGGCCGGAGTCTTATGTTTAGCAATAAGTTCTGTTCTGTTCTGTTCAATGAAAGCCCCATGAGTACACAGCCCCTAAAATCACTTTGAAGCAGTCACACCACATTTTGTACGGAATAAAATTTTACTTTGCTACTGTCATTGAGTGGTCAGTATATACAGCAAGAAGTTAGAAATTGTACAAGCAACCTGAAAGTATAATTATCATCAGCCCTCCTGCTGGCTTAATGGATTTACTGCAGAGGCTAAAATTTTAACAGTAGTGATAATTAAGTCACTGAACAGAAAATGTTCAATCCACTGGGTTTATATTACACACTGTAATGATTATGCCGAAATTCAGAATTTAACATTAGGGGTATGGGCATTTTCTTCCAAATTTCAGGGGCCCTGCCTAAAGTTTACGGGCTTTGGGCAACTGGGCCCCTGTTAGTCTTTATCCCTGCACAACCACTTAGTTGGTTTTCTCCATATGTTCCTGGTAAGGCCAGTTTCTTAAAATTTGTTTCTTTTATGCTGAGCTGGGCCGGGTAGTGCAGTCAGTAGCCTGAGTAGGGCGTGTGACTTATAAGCCAGAGGTCCTGGGTTTGATACCCATTCCGGCCACTTACTTTCATTTCTCCTGCTGATTCAAGAAGGGCAGTTATCAGTTACTGGTGAAAGAGGAGCACTTAGTAATGGTTAATGGCATAGGAGGTCTAAGCCTGTCCAGGAATAGTGATGTTAGGTAAACTGACCGTCCCGACATGACCATAGCTGTTTACCGTGGACGTTAAGCACTAAATCAGTCAAAAAATATCCCCCACCACACACACACACACACACACACACACACACACACACACACAAAACCCAAACAAAAATATTTTTTTTCAGATTTGGATTCTTTGTCCAAATTCACCTACTTGAGAGCTCAAAAGAAATTAGGTTTGTAGCACAGACACTCGACGAAAAATTTGTGAAATTCTCATATATTATGAAATGGTAGTCGGTCTCCCTCCTCTCTATCAAGTTTTAAGTCGATCAGTTCCAATAGCGTGGCCAATTTTGCATTTAAGGTGGTAATTTGTGGTAAATGCAAAAATCTGCAAAAATCATAAATAAATAAATAAATGTATCTCCCTGGAAGTTAGCAGATTTTTTATTTTTGTTTAGAATACAAACAGAGATACATGCTGCTTAAATAGTGGTTTATAAGGAAAGATCAAAGGGTAATTTTCTGCGCAGAAATCTAAAACAATTAACATCGTTATTGAAAATTTACATAGCGCTGACGGTACGTTATTGCATTATGAAGAGCGTCCTAGCAATTATTGATTCCAACTCTTTCTCAAATTGTAAGGTAGACCAGATCAAAACGGTAGCTTATTCTCAAATGTTCAACCATGTACAAGGTCCATGTACAAATGTTCATTAGATGCATTCATTAAATAAAGGGTAGGCAAGCATACCTATATGACACCTTCAATGTAAATAACACATTACTGATACTAAACAGATGTATAAATAAAATTGTTCAATCTTGTTAAAATAGTATCACCTGTGTTTTTTTTGACAAAAAAATTGGACACAGGCTACGTCTTTGTTTTCTGCCGAGCCTGATAATGTGGGAAAGAGTTTGATAAAATAAGAACTAGGACGCTCTTTTTAATGCAATAAAGTACCCTTAGCATTTAGTATATTTTCAATAACGATATTATTATTTTAGATTTCTGCGCAGAAAATTACCCGTTGATCTTTCCTCATAAAAGCACTTCTGAACATCAACAAATCCTGCATTTTGGGATTCTAACTTATGAGAAACGTATAAGGAAGGCATCTGCTAAGTTTGGCAAGATCTATTGTAATGCAGATTTTAAAGTTCTTCCCGGTGCTTTTTAAATATTAGAAAATGAATAGAACTAAATTAAGTTTTGTAAATTCACTTCTTCAGGTCTACCTCATATTTCCATGAACTCTTTACATTTATGCAAATTATTTGTCACATCTGTTTCAAATAGAATTCTACGCATTTTGACCAAATAACTCCCATTTCTTGTAAATTCCATATCTGAATGAAAAGAACGCATTCTGAACTGTTTTAGTTGTTTAATTGTTGTTTTTCAACAACCTGCTTTTTGTCCGATAACTACCGTACATGTCCGATAATTACCCGATTTGGGTGCCTTAAAAACCATGCCGCTCTCTACAGGTTATCAAGAAAACACAACTCAAGTCCTACTGACAAGCTTCGGCTTTCTTCAAAGTATTAGGAGGTCTCATTTTAAAGAGTAAGGCAGTAAAGGTTAAATTTGGAAAGCCGAAAACCTGGTTTTTGTCCGATAATACCCCGACTGACGTTATATACAACCATGCCAGAATTCAAGAAAAAATCACGACCAAAATGCTCATTATATCTGCTTCAAAGCTTTAAAATATTTTCAGTAAATAGTTCTAGATTATGGAATACCAACCATGTTTAGAGACATACCCTAACGATTAAAAATGGCGTATTTTATGACGTTATTTAGATATGTTGAAGAAGGATGTCGCATACGATCTCTTAGACATGCGTAGCATTGCACATTACTAATCTACTAACATTTGATTATTTTGGCTGGTTTCAATTTAAAATGTTTTTCTTTGCTTTTTTGGACGAAAGGGGTTTTCTATGAAGCGCTGCTTAATCAAATGACGTCAACGCTTTCAAAACGTGGTCTTAGTGGCGCTGTGACGTAGGTTACGTGTGACGTAGGTTACAGTACACACTTTTTAACGTTTTTATACCATTTAATGTTTCAGTGCTTGAAATCTAAGCACACCATCTTGTAGCTGTTACTAGGCAAGATTTTGCACATGAGTTTCAGAGCGATTGCTTTGCTCAGTTTTAAAAAAAGCCCGTGACGTAAGGTTACATTCTTACAGAAAAATGCTGGGATAACGTATTTTGAAGTCGAGTAAAATATATAAAATTGAGCAAATTGTACAAATGATATAAACTATTAAAGAACACATACTTTTTCGTGTGATCTTGTAAGTTTTATGATGCTAGGCCATTTTAGTTCATACATGTATCATGAAAATTTACGCTGTGACGTAAGTACATGAAATTTGCGACATTAGTTCCCAGTCTCATTTCGTAGCAAAAACTACCCTTTAGATATTGTTTAAGCGGGAAAATATGTAAGAAATCACCTGAATTTAGTAATGGAACTCGATTTTAACCAGTGATTTATCTTTTTAGTCGTGCGACGTTCATATCTATGCAACGGCAATATTGCGACATTTAAAAACGTCGCCTTTTAAACCAGGGTATCATTATTCAAACCAGTGATAAAAATGTATAACAAAACACATGCATGTCTTGGCACTTTTATCTACTTCTTTAGACAGAGGGCTACTTGTCAGAGGGTAAACAGGACCGTTATTTTGTAATTTGAAGAAAGGTAATACGAAGGACAAAAATAATAGGTAATGACCCTGCTTAATTGAGAACGTCTCTAATATAGAGCAATGGGGCCTTTAATAGATGGTAAAATTACAATATAAGGCAAGGATCCCATTTCTCGCCTAGCTGCTGTGTAATTCCGACCAGAAACAAAAACCGTATTTTTGTGGACAGACTTGTCATTTTTCAAAACCTTGTTCCTCCTTTTTTGCCAGTTTTATGACACTAGAAAAGCTCATCGTCCGACATATTATCATCAATTCCGAAGGCTGTACCTGTTTGTGCTTCGTCAATTTTACCACTAGTAGGACTATGGAGACTTTAGCTAAACACGTTTCTAGTTCGTTAGCATCTCTCTCTGTCAGGCAACTACATGTATCGCATTGTCTGGATAAATCGTTATATGCCAGATAAAATTTGGTTCTTCGTATGAAATGTTACATGTCTTCAGACGTAACGTCAGATGTTGGAGACAAAAATGCTTGGATTTACCTAAATGTTGACGAATGGACGCACTGACGGAAAATCGGACTCCGCTGAAGTAGGTGCGATAATGCTACTAAGAGTACAACTACTACTACTTATGATTATTAGTAGAGTAGTGCTAATAATAGTAATAATAACAATTATAACAATAATAATAACTATTATTATTTGTAGAAGTAGTTTTGCGCATTATAAAGAATTACTACTTTCTGAATATTCTTTCAATTATTTGAAACCTTTTTAGCTGTATTTGGTGAATAAAAGCAATGTTAAAAGAGATGTACGTATATAAAAACCTCACCCACATTGACGACGTATTCGTTTTAACTGATGTAATACTACAGTTCCGGACAAAACCGCTAGATTTGCTTTTCGTATTTTACCGTGATCGGCTCTCAGAAATAAATAAAAAACAACAACAAAAAACAATAAACCTTGGTAAAGAACTATTGAATAGGTATTTCATATCCACCTGATTTATATTTGCTTTATATCAAAATGCCACCCATTAACAAAATAAAGAAATTTGGCGTTGCGGACGAAGTTTCTAGATTTGGAAAATTCGGTATTTCTTTATATAAGATCATACATTTCGAAGTATGATTTCACAGTTCAAAAATTCAAAATCGGTATTGTATGCCAGTAAATTTCCTTCTCACTTGCCGGGCCGTGTAGCGCAATCGGTAGGGCGCCTGACTCATAAGTCAGGGGTCCTGGGTTCGAAACCCGGTCTGGCCACATACTTTCGTTTCTCCTTCCGCTGATTCAAGAAGGACAGTTGTCAGTTACTGGCGAAAGTATGTGCACTTAGTACTGGTTAACCGCTTAGGAGGTCTAAGCCTGCCCAGGAATAGTGTGGTTAGGTTAACTGACCGTCCCGACATGACCATAGCTGTTTACCGTGGACGTTAAGCATCAACTCAATCAATCAATCCTTCTCACTTCTGTTTCGTATTGCTTGATCTTCGTCCGGGTGCCGCTTTTATGTACCAAAATTTCTGAAGTTTACATTTTTCTTGAATCGCTATCTCTTAAGTTTTCTTCTCGACGGAAAGGCTTAAATTCTGAGTTTATGTTATGTCATTCGCATCTACTGTGAAAATTTTGGCGGTTTTTGAGCTCTGATTTTCAATTAAAGCTAAAATAATTAATTTGAATTGCGAGTGCCTTACAACGTCTTACAGTGTAAAAACTGACATTGTTTGGTATTTCAAGACGGTGTATTTATTTTTATGTCTCATAGATGAATGTTTTCTTTTTATCTTCCAAATGTCCAAAAATTACCTTTGCGCGTCCGTTAGAAAAAAAGTAAAAAGTATGCAAAGACCAGGAACTGAAACAATCAAAATCCAAATCCAGCCCTCAAACCATAGTTGGAAACAACTAAGATTACAAATAATCAAGATACAGAGAACATATGGCCAACCGAGTGAGCAGCTTGTTCCCAAAAGGTGGCCACTCAGCAACCTGAAATACTGTATCAGGGGAAAATTACAAAATGGCTTGAAAATGAATTTGTCACCGACATCTGACGTTATATTACATCGTGGCTCACTCTGTTTTTGTTATCGACCTTTTGCTTGCGTACTAAAAATAGTTGTTTGTACCAAGTTGTTTGTATGTGGTGCCTTGCTTGTGTCCTTTAAAATGGACGGCTTGTTCTAATGAAAAGTTTTGGCTTGTTTTTTTTCTTTATTGGCATTATTATGTATAGTGAAAACAAACAGTGCCTCGTCTCCGATATAATGAACAATGGCGATCCTATTGTTTATTGGTTGGCGTACTTCCTTCCTGTGTCTGCCACCAGACACGTTTTTGTCGCACCTGCTTTAGCAAGGTGCGATATAGGTGTCCAGTTTTCCGTACGTCCGCGTCCGTCCGTCATTGCGTCCGTCCGTTCACATTTGTCGACCCTGGCGTTAAGTTTTGTCTAATTTCTCCAAAGTCACTGCACCCACGGTTCTCAAATTATATATGGACCATGACCAGACTAGGGGGCTTCAGATTACAGGAATTCATCCGGGTTGATATTTCAAGATGGCCGCTGTTACTAAAATAGCAAAAACAACAAAATTAAAACTTTCTGTAGAGCCACTGGGTATATTTGACTAAACTTTTGCGTGGAACATTAGTAGGACCATGCTTTCGAAAACTATGGAAATGAAAAAAATCTGTAGCGGAAGTTCGGTCACAGTGACCTACTTTTGGTTTACGAGTCCAAATTTTGCTCGAATGCCAACAAATCGAAAATTGTTGGACGGATTTTGCTCAAATTTAAACAGACTGATCCCTGAAAGAAGTTTTTTTTTCTTCAAATTATTGGATTGTACCATCCAAGATGGCCGCCGGTTGCTGTTACTGAAATAGCAAAAACATGAAAAAGACAATATCTCAAGAACCTATGACTGGATTTGGACCACTTTTGTGTCAGAATGATCCTTGCATATAGCTATTTTTTTTTTGCAAATCGGCCATCCAAGATGGCTGCCATGTACTGTTACCAAAAATAGCGAAAACATGAAGATGGCAATATTTTGAGGACCACTGAACAGTTTTCGACAAAATTTGTGTCAGAATGATCCTTGCGTGACACTGTTCTTAATTTACAATTAGGGAATTTTACCTCCAGAATTGCATCATTCCTAGCTTGTAAGTCTGCGTGATTCTGTCAAAATTATATTCATAAATCTATCAAACCCTGCTTGCACTTTCTTCTCACAATGACTTCTGCTACTGTGGAAGCGCAATGCAGGTGCGACATAGCATACCTCGGAATTCTTGTCTTTAAATACAGAAGTACGATTTTCTGTATCCTCTTGATCCTCGATAGAAATTTTGCACCTTGATTTAAGCATCTGAACGTAAGCAAATTTTATCTATAGTCGGAAGTAAAGTATATATTAGATGCACTGCAGTTAGCATTAAAACATTTTATCATATGACGTCGCATCTGAGAGTGAAATAAAGCCATGCATTAAAAACGATAATCCACTAGTGGATTAAATATGCGAATATCGTCGTAACGTTATACGTTGACGTCCGTTAAAACGTCGCGTTTTCTAATGGCGAAATCGTGACGTTTTAGTGCAAATTTTGCTAATACATGTAAAATGCGAATTTTGTGTCATATGATAAATAGAATCTTGCATGAGTGCTCCTGTATTACTGAATTTATTAAACTCTTTGGTGAAAACGATAAGATGCTCGGCAAAGCCTCGCATCTTATCCTTTTCCCCAACTCGTTTAATAAATTCAATAATACATGAGCACTCATGCAAGATCCTCTATGAATTGTTTGCTATTTTTATTTGATGTATCATCTCAAAATCGTCAATACTTTTTAAGGAAAAATAATGAAACAACCTACGACCATCGACTCGGCTTGAATGGAAGGACGTTCACAATGCCTTCGTGATTACGGAATATCCTAAGGATTTCATTTTCTTGGAGTTGACTATGAATATTTGTTTTATAAGGATACTTTTCTGTTATCCCGAAGGTTATCGTCCGCTCTGACATATTGTTGCTTTGTTACTGACGTCGTCCTATCTGACGCTAACATCATTTAGCATGTGTTGTTTTCCAGCGTTCCGTTTTCGGGTGTTTGAACCACCCTTTATTTGTAATGGTGTCATCTAGTAACATGAATATACTATGGCGTTTTGTGAAATCTGTATTCTACTCATTCAAACCTGCATAAGATGAAGTAGAACAATAAATACAAATGTATATACAAAATCTGTATATATTTATTTTCGGTTTCCGAGTACAACAAATATCCAGAAGACTTTCTATGAGCGTGAAAAAAAAACTTCTTGGCGTCATGAAAATATGATGGTTTGATGGTTATTATGCAAAATGAATAAACCGTTGATATCAATATAAATCGAATTTGTCCTGTTGTTCGTTTAGGTGTTGAAAAAAAAATCATACCAAAGTGCGTGCCATTCAAGATGTCCTTTCTTTCTCCCAATATCTAAACATTTCTAAACATTGTGACTGACACAACCTTAACTTCGCATGCTGTTGAAACTTGTTCTGTTTAACAAAAGATAAAACAAAACAGCACCTTAAACACGTCACATGTTAATTCAGCGGTTAAACGTAAAAGTAAAAAGTATGCAAAGACCAGGAACTGAAACAATCCAAATCCAAATCCAGCCCTCAAACCATAGTTGGAAACAACTAAGATTACAAATAATCAAGATACAGAGAACATATGGCCAATCGAGTGAGCAGCTTGTTCGCAAAAGGTGGCCACTCAGCAACCCAAACCGAACCAAAAATAATAAGAACATACATAAGGTAAAACATCACAGAAACTCTGACACCAAAAACAGGCAACAGAGAACCACAACAGAACTACCGCCTTGGAACGGTCAGTAATGAATTACTGGGGGGCTTAAATCGATTTTACAGGCCCAACCTCACCCTCAGTTTCTGAAGTGGTACAAAATTGGATAGTCCAGCAGAGCGTGAAATGTAGGTCACGCTTAGCATGCTTTACTGGCGTTCTTTAAACACTATGAAAACAAGAGCTTGTATGAGAAGAACGGACTCTGACAGACTTAGCACGCACTAGTCCGGACCACCGTCCGGTTCGGCAGTAACCGTACAGATGCTACAATAGAATGTCTCGTCTATGTCTGTGCCAACACAGTCTTCCTCTCCGTCGCAGGCATTGAATGGAGGAATACAATAGGTTGGAGCACCACACTGGAAGTCTATGGTTGCTGAAAAAATAAATAGTTACTGTGTATGGGTACATTCCCATGTCTTTCTGCCATTTCTACGAAGGTTTTTTAAGGGGGGGGGGGGGCAACTCATGTGACTTCCTGTGGGTTTCCGTGGACGGTGAGGCCTTTTAAAAGAGGGTATACTCTTTAAGACAAGAATTTGTTCATAGAGGAGCAAATTCTTTCCTTTAAGAGTTGACCCTTATTTTGGCAGAAATGAAAAACAAAACAAAAACAAACAAACAAACAGAGTTTCTGGCCCTGAAACTGTACTCATTCACATTAAAGAAGAACTTATTCTGAAGCGAAGCCACTATGTTACATTTAATTTATCGGGTTCTGTTGCATTGTGACGTCTGTTCATTATCTAGGGGCGGTGCCTTTTCTGGGTAACATTATCTATATGTACGAGAAAAGGTGTATTTACAGGATTTTAAAACTTTCAGGTCTAAAAAGTGATGCAGTAACGACCTGCAATACTGTGGCATACCACTACTTGTACATGTATTAAACACATCTCTAGACAGGGCATACATATGTATGTATATTTAAGAGACGTTCTCAGTTAAGCTGGGCCATTAGCTATTAATTTTGTCCGTCGTATTGCCTTCCTTTAAATTACAAAATAACGGTCCTGTTTACCCTCTGACAAGTTGCCCTCTGTCTAAAGAAGTAGATAAAAGTACCAAGATATGCATGCGTCTTGTTAGACATTTTTAACACTGGTTCGAATAATGATACCCTGGTTTAAAATGCGACGTTTTTAAATGTCGCAATATTGCCGTTGCATAGATATGAACGCCGCACGGCTTAAAAAGATAAATCACTGCTGAAAATCGAGTTTCATTATTAAATTCAGGTGATTTCTTACATATTTTTCCGCTTAAACAATATCTAAAGGGTAGCTTTTGCTACCAAATGAGACTGGTAACTAATGTCGCAAATTTTATGTAACCTACGTCACAGCGGTAAATTCGTGATACATGTATTAACTAAAATGGTCCGGCATTATAAAACTTACAACATCACACGAAGAAATATGTGTTCCTAAATATCTTATATCATTTGTGCAAATTTGCTCAATTTTGTATAATTTACTCGACTTCAAAATACGTTACCCCAGCATTTTTCTGTAAGAATGTAACCTTACGTCACGGGCTTTTCTTAAAACTGAGCAAAGTAATCGCTCTGAAACTCATGTACAAAATCCTGCCAAGTAACAGCTACAAGATGGTGTACTTAGATTTCATGCACTGAAACATTAAATGATATAAAAACGTTAAAATGTGTGCACTGTAACCTACGTCTCACGTAACCTACGTCACAACGTCACTAAGAACACGTTTTGAAAGCGTTGACGTCATTTGCTTCAGCAGCGCTTCATAGAAAACCCCTTTCTTCCAAAAACACAAAGAAAAACAATTTAAATTGAAACCAGCCTAAATAATCAAGTGTCAGTAGATTAGTAAATGTGCAATGCTACACATGTCAAAGAAATCGTATGCGACATCGTCTTTCAACGTATCTTAATAACGTCATAAAACACGCCGTTTCTAATTGTTAGGGTATGTCTCTAAACATGGTTGGTATTCCATATTCTAAAACTATTATCTGAAAATATTCAAAAGATTTGAAGCAGATATAATGAGCATTATGTTCGTGATTTTTCTTGAATTCTGGAATGGTTGTATATATGGCCATTTTTGTCCGCGAATGGCCCAGCTTAACTGAGAACGTCTCTTAAAGTCGTAAAAGGCTGTCATAGAAATGGTCGCGGTGGATATGGTAATTTACAGATAGGGTGGATACGGTAATTTACAGATATTTCAGTGAAATCGGTACCTCTTACTTTCAGTTGTGAGTGCAGTCTGTGTTCCTGGTGTTTTAGTCAATATTTCTTACGATGTAAATTAAATTTGTCTCACTTTCGCGACTTTTATTATAATTTGAAAGAGCTCCATGCAAGAATCATTCTGAGGTAATTTTGGTAAAAATCCGTTCACATAGCTACATGGCCACAGAGAGTTTCAATATTGCCGCAGAAAGTTTCAATATTTACAGGAAGTTCATAAACTTTATAAATGCGTATATATCTGAATATATCGACCCTTAGTGGTGTCTGTGATCCTTTTGGCATCTTCGCTCTATCCTAACTAGGAGAGGTAACAGTAATATTGTAAAAAAAAATAGTTATATAATTGAGCCGCGACACGAAAAACTAACAAAGTGGTTGTGCGCCCAGCGCAGACTCAGATCAACCTGGGCATCCGCCCAGTCTGATCAGAGTCTTCACTGTCCGCATGTAGGTAGCTGAGACCTTTAGCTACTCTTTAAGCGCTCAGCGAAGAGTCTGATTAAACATGGCTGATCTGAGTCTGCGCTGGACGCACAACCACTTCGTTGGTTTTCTCATGTTGCGGCTCATATATTGTTATCTTACAGTCTCCACAGCACTGGGCCTCGTCGAACTCATTTGGACATTCCGATGTTCGGTTGCAAATGGTTGAAAACGGGACGCATGTATAGTCCTCGTCTCCGCATAGGAAACCTATAATGAAGAGAAAATGGTTTGACGTCACAGTTTACAATATTTCAGTGAAGTCGGGGCGTTGCCCCGATTTTGTAGGACTTTTACCCAACCTGAGATAAATGACACTCGGGTCCTGGTACAGCTCCCGGTACAGCTACTAGCAGCTCTGTCGCAGAGGCACCAGGCAGCCCATCTACTTCGCAGGCACCGATGGGCGGGGCAAGAAGAGAAAAAGTTACTATTCTGTCTAACCTTTTATGCTTTTATGCCTAGTGGACTCTTCCGTCCTTATAAAACTGGATGACTCCACTGTCAATTAAGGGGTGTCCGTTTTGGAAAAAAATCTCGACATGCGACTGTGCACTGCTATAGTAGCTCTATGATGACTGTTCTTCCAGTCCACTTTTAGGTAAATGGGCTGCGACAAGAGAAAACCAACAAAGTGGTTGTGCGCCTAGCACAGGCTCAGATCAGCCTGGGGCATCCGCCCAGTATGATCAGACTCTTTGCTAAGCGCTTAAAGGGTAGCCAAGGGACTAAGCTACCGTCATGCGGACAGTGAAGACTCTGATCAGACTGGGCGGATGCCCAGGCTGATCTGAGTTTGCGCTGGGCGCACAACCAAATTGTGGGTTTTGTCGTGTCGCGGCTCAACTGGGTATTCTTTCAGCTCAAGCAACTCTACTGGCGTGCGACCAGTGGTGGCCGCGTACCAGTGGTGGCCGTTTTCATTTTGCACGCACAATTACGTATTTGATCCGCCTCAGATATGGCCATGTCCTAAAAGGAAACAAAAGGAACTCCCACAAAAAAGACTGGTTAAATTATCTCCCCGGAAGGCAAAAGGTTAACCATTTCCCTTTGCTACCCTCATGCCAACATTATTGCCTTGCCGGGGATCACAACCCTTGATACAGGCATAATTAAATACAGAAATAAACATGAACAAATTGCTTTATTAATGTTTACCTATGACAAAAACGGTATAATCTGCAACCAGCATCTAAATTCTTGTAAATGACAGCACACATGTAACCATTATTCATGTTTGTTTTCGACGTAATGTAGCGTGTGCCTTCGAAATGACTACGTCAGAGTTTTAAAGTCCGTTTCTGACTGTTGCTTATATTCTATCTGTGCTGAACGCGAAAACTTATTAAATTCTGACAAAGACCACAGACTTACAATGACATATCATCAAAGTTTAAATCCACAACAAGGTTTTGAAAAATGCATCATTCAACGCATGGTAATCCTGACGGCCATCACTGGTACGCTACGCTCGTATTTCAATGCGTTTTGGTGACCTAGTTTGAGGATCTGTCACAGGCAGATGTTATAGTCTATTTCAAAAAATAAATCAGTATTATAACGACAGTTACAGCTAGTTTATTAAAACAAAATATAGAATCACTAATCACAATATGTCCCTTATAAGATAAAAAGTGTAACAAAAAACGGCCACCACTGGTCGCCAGCCAGTACCATTTTTTGTTTTTGCCTCCCTTCTCAATCGGGGTCAACTTTTAAATAACTGATCCCTTTTTGGAAGTTTTTTTTTACCCAGGGCAGCAAAGATGACGTCACAAAGGTGTCTCCTTTTTTAAAATGGCTCGAAACACATGGTGCGTAGACATTCATCTAAACGGATTAACATGAATCGTACAGGCGATTGTTTATAAAACGAACCTGCAAGAGTTATCACAGAACAAATCTACTTACATCTGAAATGTAAATGATGAAAAGAAAAAGGAAGAAAGACAGAAACAACTGAACAAAACAGTTGCTGAGGTAAAACAGCAATAACCACCTACTTGTGTCACATAAATCTCCCCTCCAACCATCATTGCACGAACACTGAAACTCTACAGCGCCCGTGCGAGTGCAATCACCATTAACACAAGGATTCGCATCACATGGATCAGGAAGTTCTGTTCAAATAAATCAAAGAAATTATCAAAAATATTTCCAGCAGGAACACGTCAAAATGACGTCGTGATGACGTCGATACGACGTAATTACGTCGTATCAACATAAGTACGAAGTCATATGCCTGCTGGACTAATGAAGATGTCGAGGATGCGTTGATTGGCTGGTTGTTTTGGGTTTAAAGACAAATATGCTTGTTTACTGGATGTCATAACCCTGTTATACAACATTCCAGTGACACTGCTATTTCATCAAAGGAAACATCCCGTCTCGAATAGGTTATGACAAAACAGGGTCATAAAGCCAATACAGAGGGTGTGTTCTATATAGCAGAGAATATTTGTGTTTAACGGCTCGTTGAGACAGTATTGCAGTCGATATCAAGGCGTTGGTTGGTTGTTTTGGGTTTAACGGCCTATTGAGACAGTATTTCAGTCTATATCGGGCCGTCTCCCAGACAGAGGGAGAAAGAAGAGAAGTGATAGACGAGAGAAAGAAATGTATAAACAACCCCCACCCGCACCTACTGCAAACACCTACTGCCTTTGTCCTGCTACTATTCAAATCGGTAGGACGCCCCGGCACTGGAAGTTACACGCAGCACCATCGCGCCGCCCGACAACCCCCGTATATCGAGGCGTCTCCCAGAGAATTGGAGAAAGGAAGGAGAGATGAGAGCCGAGAGAAAAATGTCCAAACACCTCGCACCTACTGTGAGTACAGTAGACCATTGTCCTACTATTATCTAAATTAGTAGGACGCTCCGGCTCTGAAAGTTACCCAGCACCATCGTTCGACCACATTACCCCCCCCAACCACCACCACACACACACACACACACACATAAACCATTCCGAAGTAGCGCCTTAATCCAGATTTTAGCCTAACCATAGTACCAAGAGGACGACTAAACAAACAGTTGCTAAGGTAGGTAATGAAAAAGCAAAGCAACAATCCCTCTTCCCAAAGGAGGGGTGGTCACAGTACTAGAAAGGACTTTACAAGTATAGCACAGAGCATAGCTTAAAAACGCCCTGTAATGACAGGCCACAAGGCCATACGGAGAACGAACATCACTAGGTCTACAGCTTTGGAAAGACCAGAAAACACACACACACACACATAGATTGAGAGAGAGAGAAAGGGATTTAAATCAAATGTACATATCCTATAATTTCAGTGTTACATGAGAGAATCTTATATTTCCGCCAGTCAAGAGGCTAAACTTGTCATCAGAGAACAAGCTGGTTCAAAATCATCCTATATTCTTTGTACATACTGACCATGTTCGGTGAATTTCGGCTGGTCCGGCAAACAATTTCAAATTCTGGACAATTGTTCAATAAGGCAATGAACTGATCGACAGCCATAATACGATTGATGTCATTCCTATAAAACAACTTTTTACACAGTTCGTGTCAGTCGGACTGGCATTAAATGTATAACTGTTGTTCAATACCAATGTTGAAAGAATATGTTTACAGTAACTAACCTTCCTCGCAAAGATCGCCAGTATATTCCGGAGGGCAGTCGCATTTAAACCAAGCACGCTCAAATAAGCACGTACCTCCATTTGCACATGGGTTAGGAAAACAAGGATTATCTGTGTAAAAGAGGAAAACGATTCGAAAGTAAATAACAGACATTTGCAGCTATTCTATACAAGTCAAGTTGCCAAATATTTCGTTGTTGTTCAAATTCTCATAACTATAGTCTTCAAGAAGGCTCAGCAGAGCGGATTCATGGCTGCACCTCCTGGCACTGAGTCTGTCCAAATATTTTTCAGATTGCAAGACCTTATATTTAAGAAATAGATCAGCTCTAGCAGTGAATTGTTGAGTAATAATTCACTGTTTGGAAGTCAGTTGTAAAGTAGCAGATCATATCACGCGCGCGAAGCGCGAGTGATATATCTACTTACAACTGACCGACAAACAGTGAATAATTACTTAACAAGTCAATGCTATAGCTGAACTATTTCGATTCTAACACTCAAAAACACTGAAAAAGTATCCTTTTCATTCAAATCCTCCCAACATTCCTGCCAGCGCGTTCATGCTCCCGTAAATATTCGTAAATGTATCTAAAATAAATTAAAGTTTTTATTCATCATTCCAGTGACACTGCTGTTTCATCAAAGGAAACATCCCGTCTCGCATAGGTTATGACATAACTGGGTCATAAAGCCAATAAAGACTGAGGATGTGTTCTATATGGCAGAGAATATTTGTCTTTAAATGGCTCATTGAGATAGTATTGCAGTCGATATCGAGGCATTGGTTGGTTGTTTTGGGTTTAACGGCCTATTAAGACAGTATTTCAGTCTATATCGGGCCGTCTCTCAGAGAGAGGGAGAGAGAAGGGTGGAGTGATAGATGAGAGAAAAAATGTGTCCTAACAGCCCCATCCGCACCCACTGCAAACATCTACTGCCTTTGCCCTGCTACTATTCAAATCGGTAGGACGCCCCGGCACTGGAAGTTACACGCAGCACCATCGCGCCGCCCGACAACCCCCGTATACCGAGGCGTCTCCCAGAGAATTGGAGAAAGGAAGGAGAGATGAGAGCCGAGAGAAAAATGTCCAAACACCTCTACTCGCACCTACTGTGAGTATAGTAGACCATTGTCCTACTATTATCTAAATTTGTAGGACGCTCCGGCTCTGAAAGTTACCCAGCACCATCGTTCGACCACATTATCCACCCCCCCCCCAACCACACACACACACACCATCCCAAAGTAGCGCCTTAATACAGATTTTAGCCTAAATAGTACCAAGAGGACGAGTCAACAAACAGTTGCTAAAGTAGGTAATGAAATAAAAGAAAAAGCAAAGCAACAACCCCTTTTCCCAAAGGAGGTGGTCATAGTACTAGAAAGGACTTTACAAGTAGAACACAGAGCATAGCTTAAAAACGCCCTGTAATGACTGGCCACAAGGCCATACGGAGAACGAACATCACTAGGTCCACAGCCTTGGAAAGATCAGAATACACACAGACACACACACACACACACATAGAGTGAGAGAGAAAAGGAATTTAAATCAAATGTACATGCCCTTCAATTTCAGTGTTACATGAGAGAATCTTATATTTCCGCCAGTCAAGAGGCTAAACTTGTCATCAGAGAACAAGATGGTTCAAAATCATCCTATATTCTTTGTAAATACTGACCATGTTCGGTGAATTTCGGCTGGTCCGGGAACCAATTTCAAATTCTGGACAATTGTTCGATAAGGCAATGAACTGATCGACAGCCATAATACGATTGATGTCATTCCTATAAAACAACCATTTACACAGTTCGTGCCAGTCGGACTGGCATTAAATGTATAAATGTTGTTCAATACCAATGTTGAAAGAATATGTTTACAGTAACTAACCTTCCTCGCAAAGATCGCCAGTATATTCCGGAGGGCAGTCGCATTTAAACCTAGCACCCTCAAAAAAGCACGTACCTCCATTTGCACATGGGTTAGGGCAACAAGGATTATCTGCGTAAAAGAGGAAAAAGATTCGAAAGTAAATAACAGACATTTACAGCTATTCTATACAAGTCAAGTTGCCAAATATTTCGTTGTTGTTCTAATTCTCATAACTATAGTCTTCAAGAAGGCTCAGCAGAGCGGATTCATGGCTGCACCTCCTGGCACTGAGTCTGTCCAAATATTTTTCAGATTGCGAGACCTTATATTTAAGAAATAGATCAGCTCTTGCAGTGAATTGTTGAGTAATAATTCACTGTTTGGAGGTCAGTTGTAAAGTAGCAGATCATATCACGCGCACGAAGCGCGAGTGATATATATACTTACAACTGACCGACAAACAGTGAATAATTACTTAACAAGTCAATGCTAGAGCTGAACTATTTCGATTCTAACACTCAAAAACACTGAAAAAGTATTCTTTTCATTCAAATCCTCCCAACATTCCTGCCAGCGCGTTCATGCTCCCGCCAATATTCGTAACTGTATCTAAGATAAATTTACGTTATTATTGCGATTTTAGAAAGAAAAAGAGACGTTACACCGTCTAACGTCTCAAAACGTCACAAAATTACGTCAGTATTGCCAGTGACGTCAAAGTGGATTTGCTTATGTTACAAAATATGCTCCCGTGTCCACTTTTTGTTAATCAGGGTTTATATATATCAAAATGTTTGTCAATCGATGTAAAGTCTGAAAATGGTTCCTGCCAATTTTTTCCATGACCTTTTTAAGGTCATGGTCAAGTTCAAATACACAGCAATATCATGTCGTGTTTCAAAGGCGTAAATGAATTTAGCTTTATTTTCGAGAGCTTTAGCGAGCATAATACGGTGTTTGAAGTAATGTTTCCACATAAACAATGAAAATAGAGCATTTTATAGCCTGTGTTGACAAAACATTCAGTTACAGATTTCGTTTGGTATTATTTAGCAATCCCTTAAATTATGAAAAATAGGGTTGGGCCATACCAAACACAGTTGTTGCCATGGCAACCAGCATTTTCGGCCTGCAAACCTTATATCGAATCGGATTTCTATATCCGCCATGCGCTAGCTGATTTATTTTTTGATCAACCGTTCGAGGTGGAGAAACACTATGCAGAAGGCCCATAGGCTAGTAACACTAAACACCTTATTTTTGTTGGTAAATGGAAATACCAAAGTCGAATGGTCACACTAAACACCGTATAAACTGGCATCGTAGGTGTGAGATTTCGGAGTAAGTCTAGGGTACATGAAAGCTTACTATACATTTCTGTTTTCTGTTTCACGCAATACTAAAGTGTAGTTTCAGTGACTTACAAGCAGGTAAATATAAGAAACGAGGACTGAGCTTGCACAGAAATCATCTTGCAAACTAGGAAACAGCTTTTATAGCCAAAGTCGAGCATACCAAGTAATTGAATATGACTAAGATATCTCGCCATGCTATTATATTAAGTAGCCTAAAATGTTAAAGGAAATAATATCAAAAGTACAAAAAGGATTGGGTCTCTATATCGTGCCATGCGCACTACTGCAGGGAATGCTGGTTTGTGTTCATTATAAATAGGAGTCAAGAAGCAAATGAGAGACATAATTTTACATGAAAATTTTGTTTTTGCTTGTAAAACCTGTCATTACTATACCAGTGTGCTAGAGAATATACCTGTGCCGCATTGCCGAATATTTCCGTGACTAGCCAAAAGATTCTATGTTCTAACAAACGAACGCGAAGATTTTTCTGACTGAATAGAATGACTTATACATTATATACCTAATCCTCTATTCTACCAGCAGACTGTTTCAGTTTTAGGCTGTAATAGCTGTATTGCAAATGTTCAGATCCTCGACATGTTGGTATAAAAAGATAACAGATAAAGACCTATTATTCTGCCTGTAATTGTTTCCATATTATTAGCAAGGTGCACTAATTTCATTTCTCTATGGGGATATTATATCTATATTCCTGCAATTTAAATTTCCAAAAGAGAGCGTTTTGAATATATACTTATGTTCAGAAGTGTTTGTTAGCAACTCTACGCTTAATACATATACAAGCATCGAAGTCGCGAAATTAACGATAGGGAGTATGGTGACATGGAGGATACTAGAATTACGTGTACTGCTCCTACTTAATTAACTACCTTGATATCAGACAAATCGGTATGGTGTAATGTGATATTGTGCAAGGTTTAGAAAAGCCTCGAAAACTTGTGCCAGATCGCAAAAAACACACCATAAATCCATATGGAAGCTATGATATAGGCTGTTTATCTCTTATATAGAAAGACTCAAGAAGCGGACAAAAAGAGAGAAAGAATCTGATTTGTAATGCTCATGCTGACAAAAGAGTTAAATATGCATTACGCTCTATGCAGCTCAGGATCACATTCATTATCAAGATAAATGTGTCGAAGCCCCATCAGCTATCCCACAAGAATATTCTACCCCACAGATCGTTTCTACACGGTCAGCAACCACAGTGTTTGCTCCATTTTAAAAAGAAAATTCAGTAAATTGTAAGAAATAGAAAAAGAAATCAGCTAAATCAGCTACGCTTCTTAAGAAAGTCAAGTGAGAGGTAAGCCCCGTACCCATGGACAAATTTGCATGTGTGAGTAAGTTTGCATATATGCAAATGTTGCTTATCGTGTGCAAAAGTATTTTGCTAAGTGTACACATGATAAAAATCTCCACAAAAGACCTAGGAGTATTTATGCCAAAACGATAAAAATTGTACTTCTAAAACATATCCTTCTTAAGGTTTTCTTAAATATTGCTTTGTTTTCGCCTAAAGAATTCGACAAAACAACGTAGAGTCAACTTCCACTTACGGATATGCAAGTCTAAAATGTTTTGAGATTTAGAACGCATGAAGTTAGAAAAATAAAAGCTTCAGAATAGAAACTCGGGCGTTTTATGGTGCAGAAGTATTCATTTATAGACAATTCAGTCATAAAACATTTGTAATCTTGTATGAACTTTGTTATATCTATAGTTTAGAAGCTGACAAATCTCTACATTGTATTTCACAATGCCATAATGTGCTCAGAAGAGTCATACACTTATATAATGAATTTGTTACCTGGTAAGTTTTTAACGCATAATATCACCACTCTAGCTCGGGCCATCCAAATGCCAGACACAAAAACTTAATTCTAAGGATGAAAAATTGTTTAACCAAAGTTGTGACGTACAAAATAACTTTTCGAAAGGTACCCGCAAAACTTGTATCCTTTTTGTGATGGAAAATCTGTATCATTCTATGATAATTCTCATTAAAAGAAGCCAGAAAGGGTACAAGTGCTGAAGAAGTCTGAACATTTTTGGATGTAATCAAAAGTGTATTTAAATCTATCACGAATAAAAGAAATATTGAAACAATGTCAGATTGCCGTATAGTAAGCTTAAATGGGTTGAAACAATGTCAGATTGCCGTATAGTAAGCTTAAATGGGTAAATACTTAAAGCAAACTTAAAGTTCAAATAAAAAACGCCAGCTATTTTAACAAAGGGTATAAGGACAGGTCCGTTGCTATACGCCTACAAAGAAATCCATGTCAAAACAACATCAAATAAATGTTAATATAACCTAATTACAAAATACTCACATAAGCACATTCGATTTAGTGTTCACAAGACAAGATTTGCACATGAGTGAATTTTGCATGGATGAAATTTGAGATTTGCACTTGGTCTCCACCAAATGCAAAAGTAAAATAATTGCATATGGAGTAAAATTTTCTCACGTGAGTATAAGCGTATTTATGCGCAAATTCGCTTACGTAAGCAAAGTTGCGTATACGCAAATAAATACTCACGTGAGCAAGTCAGTCCATGTGTACGGGGCTTAAATGAGTTAACAAACGTGATAAATTTTCAAACATCAGTGTTAAAACTTCTTTATAATGGAAGCCGGGCCGGGTAGCGCAATCGGTAGGGCACCTGACTCGTAAGTCAGAGGTCCTGGGTTCGAATCCCGGTCTGGCCACATACTTTCGTTTCTCCTTCCGCTGATTCAAGAAGGGCAGTTGTCAGTTACTGGCGAAAGTATGTGCACTTAGTACTGGTTAACCGCTTAGGAGGTCTAAGCCTGCCCAGGAATAGTGTGGTTAGGTTAACTGACCGTCCCGACATGACCTTAGTTGTTTACCGTGGACGTTAAGCATCAAATCAACCAACCAACCAACCATCTTTATAATGCATGTCTACTTTTTAACGCCAAAATCTTCAACACTGATTCCCAATTAAGGAAGCTGAGTCGGTTACATTGGTACTGTCAGATGTCCTTTAAAGCTTTGTACCTTCTTCTTTAGCCGGGCAGCGTAGCGCAATCGGTAGGGCACCTGACTCAAAGGTCAGAGGTCCTGGGTTCGAAACCCGGTCTGGCCACATACTTTCGTTTCTCCTTCCGCTGATTCAAGAAGGGCAGTTGTCAGTTACTGGCGAAAGTACGTGCACTTAGTACTGGTTAACCGCTTAGGAGGTCTAAGCCTGCCCAGGAATAGTGTGGTGAGGTTAACTAACCGTCCCGACATGACCATAGTTGTTTACCGTGGACGTTAAGCATCAAATCAACCAACCTTCTTCTTTAAGCACACTGGAATGGCTTGTGTCGAACTGCTGGATCAAACAAGTTTCTATAGCCCTCAAATGAAGTTTACAAACGAAGCAGTCTGATCGGCCTCTATACTACCTATATAAATTATTACTCCTCCATTTTCTGACACGCTACCAGATTTCATTTACAGTAGTGTATTATGAGACCTGGGTCTAGTGAACAGTGCAGACCCAGATCATACGCCGCATAACGCGGCGTCTGATCAGTGTCTACATTGTTTGCTTTAAATCCAAAATTTTATAAAATCGAAAATATGAAAATGTAATTATAATCAGACACTCGTTATAATGAAAATGGATCGGTCCTAACTGTCAGATGGAAGAGTCCACAAGGCTTTAAGTTACCTGGTGGCGGCGAGTCTGGAGGTATCTGACATGTTCTCCCGCAGAACCACCACTGACACCATATACGTGGGCGACAAACACTGAACTCCGGATCCTCGCAGTCCTGCAAGAAGCATAAGAAATCCAGGAATGAGTCTGGAGAACACCCTCATGCTAATAACTAGAGGACCAATGGTCTTGTGCCTCACTAGAGACCTTACTGTCAACAGACTAAATATGCCACTTTGCTCGTTTGTTAGAAGTTTTAAACCAGTGGCTATAGAGGAGTGCATATTTTAATTTTAAAATCTCAGTGACCTTGAGCGAAGGTAAAAGAATGACATTGACCTTTGGTGACCTTATGAAAGAATGACATTGACCTTTGGTGACCTTATGTCTTCATGTATTCATTTAGTTAACCATATTTTCCAATTATTATATCTAGGCTAAAAAGTTTTATATTGAATGTACTGTGTACAATTTCACATATAAAAGAATAAAGAATATACGCTGACCTTGCCATATATTAGGTCAAGGTCATTGCAGGGCCATCATTGAACATATCCCAAGTTGCCCATGCTACATATAAAGTTTCAAGATCATCGACCTTTAGGTATAGGAGAAAATAATTTTTAAAGGGGTCTTACCATATATGGGCATTGCGGCCATATTGTTCATGTGACCATGACAATCTGAACAGAATTCTGTTCTCCTTACTCAAGGAGGCACCACATGAAAATATGTCTTCTAGCGGTCCTGTGACTTCAGAGGAGAAGTTAATAAATTGTTGACGAGGGACAGATTCTCAGATACCTTGATCACAGGTCAAAGAACGACCTTGACCTTTAGCAGCATAATATCATCATCTGCTCATTTAGTTACCCATAAATACCAAAGATTATACCTTCGACTTAAATAGTTTCTGATAAAAATCCGCTGTTTAAACACGTTCCCATATACAAGCGTAACAAACCAAAGATGGCCTAGCCATAAATTAGGTTAAGGTCAAAGTACAGTCCTCATTTGAAAAAAAAAATATAATGGGCTCGAGTTTCAAATGCTACATACCAAGTTTCAAGGTCATTTGCTTTTCCGTTCTGGAGAAGAAGATTTTTGAATGGATTTTACTATATATGGGCATGACAGTCATCTTGGTCATGTGACGAAGATCACCTGATCAAACTTTCGTTCCTTTGACCATGGGGGACCCCAGATGAAATATGGCTTCAATCGGTCCAGTGGCTTCAGGGGAGAAGATGTTGAAGCTGATGACAGGCAACAGTATCTCAGTGACCTTGAACATGGGTCAAGATTGATTGATTGTTTGGGTTTAACGGCCCTTTGAGACAGTATTTCAGTCTATATCGGGCCGTCTCCCAGAGAGAGGGAGAAAAAAGAGAAATGATAGACGAGAGAAAAAAGGTCCAAAACACCCTATCCGCACCTTCTGAAGCACAGTAGGCCCTTGTCCTACAATATACAAAAATGAACATGTAGTCATCATTGGAATAAATTATGATTGGCTGGAGTCCTCAATGCTACACACAAAGTTTCAAGGTCATTGGCATTTCGGTTCTGGAGAAGAAGAGTTTTGAATGGTTGTTACCATATATGGACATGGCAGTTATCTTGTGACCTAGACCACCTAATACGGCTTCAATCGGCCATTGAATGTTTGAAACGCAGATGTTTGAAACTGTTGACGAGCAACAGAATCTCAGCGCCTTGAACATAGGTCAAAGAACAACCTTACCTTTAGCAACATAATATCTTCATTTGGTCATTATTTGACCAAAGTACCAAATGCTTTAATAGTTTCTCAGATATCCACTGTTCAAGGATTTTCACGTATCAAAGCATAACGTATCAAAGTTGACTTTGTAATAAATGAGGTCAAGGTCAACTTACGGTCATCATTTGAACAAACTGTAATGGACTGGAGTCCTCGATGCTACATACAAAGTTTCAAGGTCATCGGCATTTCGGTTCTGGAGAAGAAGATTTTTAATGGGTTTTAACATATATGGGCATGGCGGCCATCTTCTCATGTGACCCAGAGCCCGCAATTAAACTTTCCACCATCCCACTGAGGCTCCATACGAAATTTGGCTTTGATAAGCCAGGCGGTTTTAGAGAAGATCTTAGAAAATGGTGAAAGACGGGCGGACGGACCATGGCTATACTAAAAGCTCACCTGTGAGCCTTCAGCTCAGGTGAGCTTAAAAGCGCACTGGTTTTCATGAAAGCCCATTATTTCGGAAAGATGGAACCTACAGAAAGAATATAAATGTATTGTTGCTAACACTAATTTTCATTTTATTTGTCAGCAAATGAACATGTTATCATGCAATCCCTGCCAGAACCGCTTACTTTTTAGCTCACCAGAGCCTGAGGCCTACGGGGGAGCTTATATGATAGGCAGTTGTCCGTCGTCGTCGTCTGCCGTCAACACTTTCAAACGACATCTCCGCTGAAGACACTTGGCCGACTGCACTCAGACTTCTTCTGTAACATCTTTGGGCTGAAAATTTTTCTCTTATTTTTTTATTTTTTATTTTTTTTTTTATGAAAATCGGCTATTTAGTTTGCTTGCTTTGGCAACTTAGAGATAATGTCAATAAGGAGCATAAAAGAATGACATTATACTATTTATATGCGTTTTGAAGTGCACCCTGTTTAGCAAGGCGCAGGGGGACTTCGGTCGGGGGATTGGCCATCTCCTCTGATGGCTATTTTTATTGGTTGCCATGGAAACCAACATGCAAAAAAAGAGGAAAAATATAGTTAAAAATTAGCTTTTCAGAAACCATAAGCTCTATGAAGCTGGGACTTAATAAAAATAATCATCATAATCTCTACAGATTTTTTATGAACCTCCGCTCTTTAGTTTGGTTGCTATGGCAACTTAGAGTTTCCATAGACTTAAAATGGGAAAAATTGAGCGAAAATGCCATCTACTGCCAAGCCATTGCTTGTATTTGACAAAACTTTTATTGAAATGTTCCTTGAATAGTCATCTATCAGCCATATGATTTAATGCCCACTGCTCAGTTCAATTTGTTGCTATGGAAACCAAAATGCAAAAATTGATTAAAATAAAAATCTCTTTAGAAACCATATGCCCTACGAGGCAGAGACTTCATAGAAATACTTTTCTCATTAGCCTTTACAGATTTTATGTTGCCCATTGTCACTGTTCAAAAGGCATGATTGGTATGGCAACTTATAATGAAAAAAAAAAAACAAAAAAAAAACAAAAAATGGGATTCATTGCCAAGGCATTTCATATATTCTGATCTAAAACTTTCTGAAATATTCCTTGAATTGTTTTGTATGAGCCTTAAGTTTTTTCTCCACACTGCTCATTTTGATCGGTTGCCATGGCAACCAAAAAGAAAAGCAGAAAACTAGAATGTGTCCATAGGACACGAATGCCCCCGCCTAATGCCCTATGTAAGAAGACGCCTTGTTTAAGGTACTGGCACTTGTAGGATAACTAGGTTCACATAGGCAGACTTGTGTGGTACATGTTTTATTGTTTTCCTTAGTCAGATGCATTGTGCTGCTCGGATCAAGAGAAGTGTGTGTGTGTGTGTGTGTGAGGGGTGGGGGGGGGGGGGGAGGGGTGTGTCAGGACTGTGATATGTGATAACGTTTTGTATCTTATCACAGATCAGAAATGGATGCCATGCAACTTTCCAAAAGAAATAGCCCAGAAACATGTAACTTTTAAAAAACTAACAAACCGAAACCATTTTCGTATGAAATGAAGTTGAAAAATGGCCATAACTCCAAAGTAACTGGCGGATTTTACCCTAAATTGAACCTGACCTGTATTTTACGATTATATACCTGTTTATAAAATAGGAATCCAATACATCTTTTCAAAAGATAATGAACGAAAACCACGTTTTTGTACAAAATAAAGTCGAAAAAGGGCCATAACTCCCATAATAATTACCGGAATGTACCATAAATCCAACTTGATCTGTATTTTATTATTATATACCTGTGTATAAGATATGAATTCAATACAACAATGTTTTCAAAAGATATCGAAAGGAAACCATTTTTTCATAGAAAATGAAGTCGAAAAAGGGTCATAAGTCCAACAATAATAGACGGATTTTACCCAACATCGAACCTAACCTGTTTTTTTAATAATAATATACCTGTGTATAAAATATGAATTCAAAACACTAATGTTTTCAAAAGATATCGAGCGGAAACCATTTTCGTACGGGGACGTACAGGATGTACGTACGGACAGCGGTGATACTATATGCCCCTCATTTTTAATGGCTGGGGCATAAAATATCCGCTTTTGTTTCCACGACATTCACAATAGGAAAATAGTTAAATATTTTGTTATCAACTCAACAGGCTGTCAGACTGGGACTCTGTAGTTGTAAATTTTACATTAACCTGTACAAATGTGACATCATTTTCAGCCCGTACAAATCGGATAGCTATTCTGAAGAAGAGATCTGGTGGGTTTAGAGGCCCCTGGGCCTCTTGTTTTATATTGCTCTATATGGTTTATTTTAGACCATATCGAGCCGACTGCCACCAACTAGGCACATGACGTCGAAATGACGTCGTTCTGACGTAGAAGCGACGTGATGACGTAGCATCAACGTCAGTGCGATGTCACATCGGCGTCATGTGCCCTGGGAGAGACGGTGCAGGTTATCCTGGGGAAAACAGATGGGTTCTAGAGAGCGAAAATGAGCCGCGACACGAGAAAACCAACAATGTGGTTGTGCGCCCAGCGCAGACTCAGATCAGCCTGGGCATCTGCCCAGTCTGATCAGAGTCTTCCCTGAGTGCTTAAAAGGTAGCTTAGGATCTAAGCTAGCTTCATGCGGACAGTGAAGACTCTGATCAGACTGGGTGGATGCGCAGGCTGATCTGAGTCTGCGCTGGGCGCACAACCACATTGTTGGTTTTGTCGTGTCGCGGCTCAAATGTTACTGGATCCCATTCATTTATCAGTTTTTAAGGTGTATGGGTACACTTTCATTTAAGGGAGGAAGCTCTGCCATTTTCTTTTTATATCCCTTTCAAGCGGGGGTCAACTCTTACGGGAAAGAATTTGCTCCTCAACAGCATCTGCCTACATGTATACATGATAATCCGGCACTGACACTGATCTTATGAATTATTTTTAACCAGATTGACATGAATCATGTCCTGTTGGTGTTGATCGGATATGTCTACCTACAACTACAGAGGTTTAATGCTTACTCTGTCGCTCAAACATCGGTTCCTGCAACATCCCCTTGGAAGTCTCGAGCTCTCCGCCAGAGATATGCACAACAGGAACTGAAACCAAGTATAGTGAAAATTGTGAGGATTTATACATAATATAAATGCATATCATTTTTATGCAGAATGTTTGCTTTGAAAAGAACTGGTGGAACTTCGGTTTGGCAACGTTCAAGAGTTTTGTGAGAACTTCAACAGTTTTAACCTTTCCCAAAGCTGAAATTTTTGCACTATTAACTTTACGTACATATGAGTCGAGTAGCATTGCTATATTCTACCGACCTATTTGCACATACTTAAATTTCCAGTTTCTATGTAGGAATAGGATTGCGCGTTTTCCAGGGGTGGTTATGTAGCGCAATCAAATTTCTCCCGTACTTCGCTATAATGTATTTTATATTTGCTGGTTCCTTGGGATCACTAAGCCTAGTAAAATTTGAGTCGCAACACGACAAAATCAACAAAGTGGCATTACGCCCAGCATCGATGCAGATCAGCCTGGGCATCCGCCCAGCCAGACAAGAGTCGTCGTTGTCCGCATGCAGCTAGCTTAGACCCTTACCTACCGTTAAAGCGCACAGCAAAGACTCTGATCAGAATGGGCGGATGCCCAGAAGTCTTCGCTAGGCGCACATGCCACATGGTTGTTTTTGTCGTGTCGCGGCTCAATACGCAGTTCTGCTCAAAGCGCTGCCAGAAGGCGTCAGTAGCGTTCTACATTAACTAAGTGCTGATGAAAAATGAGCCGCGACACGAGAAAACCAACAAAGTGGTTGTGCGCCAAGCGCAGACTCAGATCAGCCTGGGCATCCACCCAGTCTGATCAGAGCCTTCGCTAGGCGCTTAAATGGTAGCTAAAGCCCCAGTCACACACACACATTACGGATAGGGCGGATAGTTGCGGATAAAATCCTCAGTTTATCCGCAGAATTTGTGGGCGTGGCCTAATTTTATTTAATGAATTTACGGATATAGTTACCAATAGATGCGTATGGATACGGATAGGTACGGACTACTAACCTTCGGTTACCTTCTGTAGCCTTTAGATGCGGATAAATACCTTCAGATGCGGACTGTTGCCCATGCCTATCGGATAAAAGAATAGAAAAGATTAACTGCGACGTCCACATCTGTGTCTACTCCTTGTATGCTCCAGTCACACACACACATACGGATTGTGCGGATACTACGGATTGTCCGTCCGTATCTATCCGTTTTATCCGTAATGGATCCGTATCATATCCGCAGAGTCCGTACCTGTCCGTATCATATCCGCAGAGTCCGCAGGATCCGCGGCGAAATTTTGAAAAGTTTCAAAATTCGGGCGCGGATGAGTAAACCGTATGGGTGTGTTAGTAAACGCATATATCCGCATCTATCCGTATCTAATCCGTGTCGCATACGTATCTATTCCGTATCTTATCCGTTATTGAACCTATCATTCCGCAGTCCCACTCCAAGTTGAGGACCGATACGGTTTCAAGCGGATCGTTACCTTTAGTTACGGAAGTTACGGGTCTCGTTCGGCTTACTGTAACGGACTGTTTTCTACAGTAACGTTTCAATACAAAAAGGTTGCGTTCCAATACCAGATACCTACAGGATGGTTTGGAGAGGCGGCTGTACGGCAACAACACCACTAGGGGGGCAAAGAGACAGAGACTGTATTTCAAGGACTACTTCAACAGAGAGGCCGGGTCGGTGCAATGGCAGTGACGTATGGTGCAGTTATGGTGCGATGTTATGCTTCTTATTTGTAACAGTGGGGTCATCTTTTCATGAAATTGCCAATGGCCAAAGTAGGGCCATCATTTCATAAACTTATTTGACTTTTATCAATCGGAATTAGTTGTCCAATATAGGACAAAGTAATTCTTTTATTGATTCCAATTAGTTGTCCAATATAGGGCAACGTTTAATGGTAAAATGAAGCAATAAACATCTACTGGTCAGGCTTGAGTAGCCGAAACTTCGAGGATGGCCCATGTTCCTTCTTTCGAATGTGTTCTGTGCTTTTGAATGAACGCTTTTAGATTTCTATTTTACTTCAGTGCCACTGGTGTCGTGTCGTGCGGCGACCGTAAAACGTCTCCCCGTACGTCATCTATAGTGCAGATTATATATAATTTTTCCTTTGAGGTAGAGAAAATATTCTGAGAAATCAGAAATTTTGATTGGTTTAGATTTATAGTCTAGATTATTGTGTTTTTTTTCCTTTTAGATCTTTTATGGTACTAATCAGTCTTTGAATCTACTGCCTTATCAAAATTAAGAAATTACATTATGCTTTCTTTGGTTTTCGTGACCAAATCATATCGGGGTCACTGATGCGGTTTGAATAGCCGAATTCTCGAAGTATGGTCCATGTACCTTCATTCGAATGTGTGCAGTATTCTTGAAGGATTAGAATAGTATCTACTTTATCAACTGCCGACTGAATATCTATGTCAACCAAGCAGTAAATGGGTACTTTTTTCAAATCAGGGAAGGACAAGGCAGCGAAAGGAGAGAGATGGGCTTCGCTTTTCATTTGCTATGCCCAAGATACATTGACCCTAACCACATACCCCCATCCTCCTCCTCCTCCCCCAAACCACCGCCCCTACGGTTATTAGGCTATAGAAACCTGTACCTTTACCCAATTTATAGTTTGGACCCAGGTATACAAATTTAAATAAAAATCTAATCCTTCATGAGCACAGAACACTAAACACATTCGAGAGAAGGAGCACGGGCCATACTTCAAGGTTACGATTACTAGAGCCTCATCAATGACCCTCACATGACCCATAACTTCCGTAACTAAAGGTAAAGATCCGTACGAAACCGTATCAGTCTTCAACTTGGGACTGCGGAATGATGGGTTCAATTACGGATAAGATACGGAATAGATACGGATGAGACACGGATTAGATACGGACAGATGCAGATAAATGCGTTCAGTTACGGACTTTTACGGTTTACTCATCCGCGCCCGAATTTTGAACCTTTTCAAAATTTCGACGCGGATCCTGCGGACCCTGCGGATATGATACGGACAGTAATGGACTCTGCGGATGCGATACGGATCCATTACGGATTAAATGGATAGATACGAATAGATACGGACGGGCCATCCGTAGCATCCGCAGAATCCGTATATGTGTGTGTGACTAGGGCATAAGGGTCTAAGCTACCTCCATGCGGACAGCAAAGACTCTGATCAGACTGGGCGGATGCCCAGGCTGATCTGAGACTGCGCTGGGCGCAAAACCACATTGTTGGTTTTCTCGTGTCGCGGCTCAAATATCAGTAAGGAAGAGTCTGTTATTTTCGATTCTTTCGTTCGTTGGTTCTTTTGGGATTACGGTCGTTTGAGACAGTATTTCAGTCTATATCGGGCCGTCTCTCAGAGAGAGGGAGAAAGAAGAGACAAAAAATGATAGACGAGAGAAAAAAATGTCAAAACAACCCCCACCCGCACCTCCTGCAAGCATAGTAGGCCCTTGTCCTACTCTAATTCAAATAGTAGTATTAGCTACCCAGCACCATTGCTCCATCCAACCCCCCCCCCTCCACCCCCCTCCCTGGATTCTTTCGTGCGTTATTTGCTCTATTCGGAATTTTGTTTAAAAATTTAACCTACAGATAACGAGTATGTAATTACTCATGCAGTTCATTCCCCACTAAACTTTGTGAGTGGAAAATTCGCAAAAATAAGGCTGTCACGAAATTTTCACGGTGTATGCTTACACTTCCATGTTTTTTGTTTGTAATTTTTGCAAAGAGAAACAATTCTATGGCATAGCCTCGTATCTTATCGGTTTTCCCCAACGGGTTTAATAGACCTTGAGCTGACCATAGACCCCCCTCCCCACCCCCCATTTTGTACCTTATAATTTTCTGAAACTACATTATATAAGACACAAAATGACACATGTTAGCCCTCTGTACATTGGGGCGTTAACGTATAACGTCAACGTCAATTATACTACCCAAATTAACATATTCACGTTATAATAGAAAACACGAATTATTATACACATGCTAGTTTTCGCCCTAAATAATGTTAGGTTTTGTCTGCTAGTACATAAATTGCTGTTTCAAGGTATTTGACATTGCCAATGATAAGTTTACTAACCCGTATGACGTAGTTTACATTGTATTTGACGCCCCCCCCCCCCCCCTTCAGTTTCTAAATACATGTAATATAAGGAGCAAATTGTAAGAATTGGAAGTGTAGAGAAATGTTAATGTCATATATATGACTGTTTCAATATTCTAGTATAAAAAACAAACAAACTGAAGTCTTACAAAACTCGTCAGCAGTCACGATTAATATGTAACGTATATAACCACGACAAAAATACAACAAAAACATCCAGAATCAGACTAAATCGCTGAATTGGTGGACTGAAGTTTATACGTGCTCCATCAATTTTCTTTGATTCATGCCCAGATTAGATAAGCTAGGCAGCAGTTAGCAGTGGATATATCAAATGGGGGCAGAAATTATCTTATTTTGAAGAATTTAACATACAAAATGACATGAAAAGCTAAGAAAGCCAACATCAGCTGCATTTTATTTTTTAATGTTAATGTTATCTGTAATTTGTCTGTAGTAGACACTGTTGTATATGTAAATATGAAGAAACGCCAATGTTTTGTGTTCTCAAACTATAAAAAAAAACATCGAATAGTGTATATTTGAAAAACAATCTAACAGTAACGTTACGTTACATAATCGTAATATGTCGAGGATAAGATTTGTGAGTCATCTGTTATCAAAATTTTTGTTCCCGGGCGGCATGAATTATTCATTGCTGTAGTATTAGCTTACCACTGGTCGTCAGATGGCAGCTCTTTGAAATACACATGAACTCAGCAAGACACACATTATAGATTGTTAGAGCTGAAGCAGTTCGACATTGCCTTCAGTGCAGTCTCACTTAAAAATGACTTCATAAAAATGATTTTTTTTTAAATTTTATGCATAGAATGAAGTAAGTATAAGTTGATATATGCTGCAACTGATTATTATTTAGGTTCTCGTTATGGTGGGGATAAAACCAATTTTGCTACCTGTGCTGTTGGCTGAGTCGTTCAATTACCCTACATACAAATATGCAACTGTGACTACCAGCCGAGGCAATCAAGAGCAGTACAAAGTCTGCTGTCGGCATTAACACCATTTTTGCTATGCTGTCAGTCGAATCGTCAGCCACGAGCCTCTTTGCACAGTAACTGCTTTACATAGGTTAGCAAATATGTGTGGCTTCCGTGATCATAACTTACATGTTAATTTGTGATCTACATGATCTGTTTATGCAGCTTCCGGCCATCAAATACATTACAAAATATTAACAATGTGAAAATTTAAGGATTCTAGAAAGTGACATACTTTATAACGCAAACAACATTCTGTCATCAGCCTGTTCAGGAGTTCTATTTTTCATTATGTTGTTACAAATATTTAACTGGTCAGGTAATTTTGCAAACCCTATGGTTTTATTCCCACTTGTTGCTACTAGCAAGGACTAAAGGTGTAACGAAATACAAATTTCAGTCAGACAATGTTCAATATGTAAGCAACTAAAATTGTTGTTTGGATATTGCCAAAATGCTGTATTCTCTAACAGTATTTAACATATTTGGACAATGATGATTTGATAAGCAGTAAGATATCATTAATAAGCAGTTTACAACCATATTTATTGCTAAAAAAGTAAACAATGTGGTAATACAAGGTCACGGAGATCAAATGCAGTATGTTATTTAGGTTAGTCCTTCCTCAGCATGTACAGGTATGCACTGTTTCTATTGTTTGATTATTTGCTCTTCAGAAATACTGTATTACTAGTTAAGGATATCGGAAATGAAGAATTCATAAACTCTCAATAAATACGTTGTATACGTTACTTGTTTGGTCTTTCTTTTCTCTTTTTTTTCTCAGTATTATGCTGCTAAGCACACCTACAGTGTAGGCAAATACATTCTAAAGGAGAAGAAATAAAATTTGCTCATAAATATCTGAACAGCAACGACCAACATTAATATATTCTGTCATTTTCATTTGCCATTTTATTATGTGTGCAGAGCTACTGGAACACTGTCCCTGGAAAAAAATGTCCAACTAAACGTATCTTTATGTTCTTTGGTGAATAGATTCTTTAAGAGATGACTGAATGTAGTTAGATTCTTTAACAGATGATTGATTGTAGTTAGACTTTAAAGAGCAAGAAACAAAATCACAGAAATATAGATCATCTTAAACATAGCATTTATAGATTGCCACAGTATACTAGTAAACTGCCAGTGTTTCTTTTTGTATTAAATGTTTCTGATACTATTCTCCCAAACTCCTGGTTGACACATTATTGTTAGTTACATAAATGAACTAAATAAAGCAATGTATTGACACGACACTACCATTAATTATTTTCAAAAGTTTGTTTCTTAACTGTAACTCAGCAATGTTGTTTCCTTCGGTATCGTAAAATATACGTTAGTCTTACAAAAGTAAGTATACGCTGCCAGCAAATATCTACATAGCTTTGATGCAGAACTGTATTTGGCTTAAGTCGTCAAACTTCAGGTTTACTGTTCTGCTTTATAGTTTTTCAGTGTGCACGTAAAAACTATACCAAATCCTGTCAATCAACAAGGTGGTACTCCATTTTGCATTGTTAATTATTGATTTTTTTATAGTTTTAAACTAAACACGTCAAACCCGCTTAGCTTTTAATGGTATCAAACTGATTGTATATCATTTTGTTGGAGCAGTATATGCAAAATCAATGCTGGCTTTAATAGCTGCAGCTTTATCTGTTCTGAAGTTGTATTTTTTTTTTTATTCTTTTTTTTTTTTTTTTTTTGGATTTTTCCAGCTGTATATGACAAAATTTCACGTATGGAACTGTCTTTAGAACTCAAATGTACAAATTGTAATAGAAACAAACTGGGCAATGCCATTATGAAATACTTTTACTTTTGATATAGTAACAAAGTAAACAGCAAAATCCATTTTACATGTGCAGAATATGTCAATGCCCTTAACATTACAATTTGAAGTATACTGTGTTTAATCACGTATAAAACACACCTCATGAATCCCTGAAAGTAATAACTGAGAGACGTGTTGATAGGTCTAAGTACACAATATATCATAAGAACACCCAGACTTATATGTGTTATTTTTTTATTGACTGTGGAAAAAATCCTGATTTAAGGTATTATAATGAAATATTTTAATTATTAATGTTATTTACGTTACTACTAGTAATAGCTTATCACAGAAAATAAACCAGAATGCATTTTTCTCTTATAATAAAAGATTCTTTTATGAAGAAACTGCTACCAAAGAAAATAAAATGATTGTATCTTCAAATTATATGATTTAAACAAAAATAGCACTAGGTAACGTATATAATCGATCATTGTGGCCAATTAAATGCATTCAAAATATTGTGGAACTGTTCTTTGCTGTTTAAATAGGCTGGCATATTCAATATTACCTTTTACTATTGTTTTCATTTCCAACAGTGTAGTTCAAGCACTTGAATTATACGGAAAAAGATAATTGTAATTGGGAACATTTATAAGGGGGTACTTTGTTCAACATCCTATTTCTCCCAAAGTATACAAGATAGGATAATAATTTTTGCAGATCTGAAAAGATCTATAAATTTTCTTTAATACAGTACCAACATTTTGTCTAATAGTATAGGAATAACTTACAAAAAGAAAGTATTTTGGATGGAAATAGCAATTTTAACGGAGTGTAAAGAAAAATATCACGTATATTACACCATGTAGGCTAAAGTAACCTTTCAAACATCATAACTTTTAGCTACTGCATTGTCCTAGTAGACTCTATTATAATTTTAAACATAGGAAAGTGATTTCTATTTTTTTATATTTTTTGATAATTTTTATTTTATGTTTATTATTTTGATGGGTAACGTATTTAACAGGCTGTTACAGCTTAACGCCCCACTCGCCAAAGGGCTAACATGTTGCAAAATACTTCTAAGATGCTGGACTTTCAGAAAAGTATGGTCTACAAAATTCCCCCTTGGGGGGAGGTAAACCATATTTGGCTCATGGCCTATAATATTAAAGTCAATAATACAGGAGCACGACCGCAAGATTCTATTCATTATATGACACCAAAATCGCATTTTATTAGCAAATTTTGTACTAAAACATCGATTTCGCAACTAGAAAACGCGACGCTTTTATGGACGCCAACACATAACGTTACGACGTAATTTGCATATTTAACATATTTAATTCACTAGTTGATTATCGATTTTAATGCGTGGCTTTATTACCCTCTTAGATGCGACGACATATGATAAAATTGTTTCCTTTTATAAAAATTAAAAAAAAAACCCAATAAACAAACAAACAAAAAAACAACAACAGAAAAAACATAGAGTTGTAGGCATTATCTGAACACTTATCCATGAAAATGAGTGTTTCCCAATTTATATTAAATTTATAAGTGAATTAGAACATATACTTGTGCTACGTACAAATACTCCCTCAGTCCTCATTTTACAATGCACTGTTCCAACTTTTCGGTACTAGTCGCCTTTAGGTGATCAGTTCGCGGAGAAGAAAATTTATTCTATTTTTTTGCAAGTCACCGCTTGTACATCGGAACTATTAATTAAAAGTAATTTGTAAAGTGTTTAAATTTACTGAGATAAGCAGAAGCTTTGGGCAAGTTTTGAAAACCTTAAAATCAAACCAGTGATTGATGACTCTATTTATAAGGTGTGACATTAGCTAATATATGTTTTTATGAAGATTTATATCCTATATTTACATGTACTATTTGAAATCTGTATGATGATTTATATTCTTTAAATATGTTTTATGAAGTTTTACATAAAATGAAACTCTTGTCTTTTTGTTTTCTTTTGTATAAAAATTTTAAACTGTGTAATTCATTATTGTGCATAGGATTAACATATAATACAAGGCATGTGTTTTGTATAAAGATTTTCATGTATGATTTTATGTATTTTGAATATTTATACACATTCAGTTTCATTGGTATGAAGATTTGCACATATGTCAACAACAGAAAAGGGGTAACCAGACGATTCCGATGAAATACCAGAGGACCCATGGTCCTATATCGCTCATCTGAGCACTGAGGTTATGTTGAAAAATACTTTAAGTTGTCACAACAACCAAACCACAAGCACAACAGCAATAAAACACACCATTTATGTAGGAGATAATATCATAAACATTTATGCAAATAAGATTCAGCTTTATCTCCCTTTATGGCTTCTGAGAAAATAATTTTTGGGAAAAAAGAAAAAGAAATGAAAATGAAAATCTGGCCTTTCTGTTGCAATGGCAACCAATCAAAATCAGGGATTTAGGCAAAATTCATATGGCTGGTAGAGGACTACTCCAGGAACATTTTGTAAAGCTTTTGTCAAATATCTGCAGTAACACAGAAACAAATGCAATATTTCCAATTTCCCCATTGTCAGTCTATGGAATCTCTAAGTTGCCATAGCAACAAATTCACATGAGCAAAGGTAAAATAAAACATAATTTATGTAGAGGCTAATGTCATTAACATGTATGCAAAGTATCAGCTTCATCCCTCTTTTAAGGCTTCTGAGGAGAAGATTTTGTAATATTGTTTCAAAAATTTTCCCTTTATTTTGCCACGGCAACCAATCAAATTCAGCAATTTGGACAAAACTCATAGGAATCATAGAGGACTACTCAAGGAACATTTTCATAGAAAAAATTCTAAATAACTTGTGTGAGACAGCAAAAATTGCTAATTTCACTTTCCCCATTATAAGTCAATGGAAACTATAAGTTGCCATAGCAACCAAAGTTCTGATGGGATTCGAAGAAAAAACATAATTTATGTAGAGGCTAATGTCATTTACATGTATGCAAAGTATCAGCTTCATACCCCTTATGCCTTCTGAGGAGAAGATTTTTGAATATGCTTTTCTAAAATTTAGTCTATATATTGTCATGGCAACCAATCAAATTCAGCGATTTGGTCAAAATTCAAATGAATCGTAGAGGACTACTCAAGAAACATTTCTGTAGAAAAAAAAAATCCAAATAACTGCAGTGAGATAGCAAAAAATTGCCAATTTCCATTTTTTCCCATCATAAGTCAATGGAAATTATGTTGCCATAGCAACCAAACTGCTGGAGCAATTGCCATGACAAACAGTTATTATATAGAGGCTAGTACTTAGATCATTTCTGTAAAGTTTGGGCTTTATTGGCCATAGAGTTTCTGCGGAGATGAGTTTTTAATATTTTTCTATTTTTAACTATTCGGTTGCAATGGCAACCAGCCTAATTGTGCATTTTGCCATAATCTAATACAGCTGGTTGGGGACTACTCAAGGGACATTTCTATGAAAGTTTTGTTAAAATATCTGTAGTGACATAGCAATAAAAGCAAATTTTCCATTTTGCCATTATAAGTCAATGGCAACTTTAATTTCCCATAGCAACCAAACTGCTAAAGCAATTGCCAAGAAAAACAGTACTTTTATAGAGGCTAGTACCAAAATCCTTTCTGTGAAGTTTGAGCTTTATTGGTTGCATAGTTTCTGAGGAGATGATTTTTGAATATTTTTTCTATTTTTAACCTTTCGGTTGCCATGGCAACCAGCCAAATTTTGCAATTTATATAAATTTCATGTGGTTGATGGAGGACTACTTAAGGATCATTTCTATAAAAATTTTGTCAAAATATCTGCAGTGACATGGCAATAAATGCAAATTTTCAATTTTTCCCATACAAGTCAATGGCAACTTTAAGTTGCCATAGCAACCAAAGTTCCTAAGCGATTTGGATAAAAAACAGAATTATTGGTTCCCCCTGCCTATAGATGCTACATATGAAATTTGGTAACAATGGGCCTTGTAGTTTCAGAGGAGATGTCGTTTGAAAATGTTGACGGACGGACGGACGGACGGACGACGTACGACGGATACCTGCCTATACTATAAGCTCACCTGTGAGCCTTCGGCTCAGGTGAGCTAAAATCTGACAGCTAGAGGTGTTTATAGTGTAAACGATCTCTGAATAGCAAGCTGTTTGACATTAATCAGTGTTTTCACATATGAGCCGCGACACGAAAAAACCAACAATGTGGTCGTGCGCACTGCGCAGACTCAGATCAGTCTAGGTTTCCGCCAAGTTTGACCAAACTCTTCGTTAAGTGCTCAAAGGGTAGCTAAGGGTCTAAGTTTCCTTTATGCGGACAACGAAGACTCTGATCAGACTGGGCGGGTGCCCAGGCTGATCTGAGTCTGCGCTGGGCGCACAACCACATTGTTGGTTTTCTCGTGTCGCGGCTCATATATAATTGGGCAGGTATCTTCAAGTGCTTATAAGTGCCATCGTCATGCACATTTTCAGTATGTGTACATATACAGGCAAATGTCAAATCATGAGCAGTTGATCATATAAAGTATGTCCATATCCCTGTATTTCAACAAAAAGGTCTCGAAAAAGATTTGAAAAGCTATAATTTCATAAAAAGGAAATAACTATTTAGACTAAAAAAATGGTCAAACACATGGTCAGTATGTTTATTTTCAAGCAATGTTTCAAACAAATTCTATGTAAACCCTTGTGCAAGCTCATAACACAAAATATACCCTTTATCTCTGTGTTTTAGCCGTAAAAAACGACCGGGCCGGGTAGCGCAATCGGTAGGGCACCTGACTCGTAAGTCCGAGGTCCTGGGTTCGAATCCCGGTCTGGCTACATACTTTCGTTTCTCCTTCCGCTGATTCAAGAAGGGCAGTTGTCAGTTACTGGCGAAAGTATGTGCACTTAGTACTGGTTAACCGCTTAGGAGGTCTAAGCCTGCCCAGGAATAGTGTGGTTAGGTTAAGTGACCGTCCCGACATGACCTTAGTTGTTTACCGTGGACGTTAAGCATCAAATCAACCAATAAACCGTAAAAAAAGATTGAAAAACACAATGTTTTCGGTTAACATTTTTCTTCTTCTAAATTTAACTTCTCCATGCACATAATCAGCATGTCTTTTATAACATCAACAGTTTTAAGTTATTTCTTGGAAAGTGGAACCCTAGGAGGCGTCAATTACACAACATATGCACTATATACTGCAAACCAATAAAATGGAAACATTGGTTCTGCTTTGGTTCATCAGACACTTAGTTGTTCGGTTTGCGTGGAATAATCCTAGCTCATAAGTGTAATATCTCAGATACATTATTTGATCTTTGACCCAGGTCTCTTATATTTCGAAAATTTCAAACATCTCCTAAAAATGCACTGGGCCAATTGTAAATCATCAGAACCTCAACGGTCCAAGTCGTTTGATTTACATGGCCGCCGCGCCTATATATGCTACAGTTAAAATCTCTTCTAGAACCAATTGACGGATGGCCTTTGTATGCATTAATGGGTACTCGAATACTACAAGGATTGTTTAAATGATGACCTTTGGTTGACCTCGACCTTTTTTACGACACGGTTAAATTTGTTTTCCGTTGCTTTTATGTGGGGAAATGCTAAAACATTAGAGCTCATGAAATTATAGAAGTGTTTGGCTTGAAATTGGTATTTACAGTCATCTTAATTAGTACATGAAGATTTATGAGTACAGAAGGTCAAGGTCACTCTTTGACTATTGACCCAGGTCTCATATTTTGACAATGTTAAACATCTCCTCAAAAGCCATGGAGCCTGCCCCACCCGCACCTACTGCAAGCACATCGGCCCTTGTCCTACTATTATCCAAATCAGTAGGACGCCTCGACACTGGAAGTTGTACCGCCCCTCTACCACCCAACCAGCCCCTTCATGTAAAACTCAAGCGGTCATTTACAATGATGAAACTATGGTGAGAAGCTTTTAGCGGTACCTCACAGCTGACAGAGCAATGGGCCTGTTGGGTCAGAAGGGGCGACTCTTCCTCGTCTGATCTTACCCCCACCCTGCTCCTCTCCGCAAACGCAGTTTGGGGAGGTCGAGATTTACTGTTTTCGCCATTTCCACGATTCTGTTGGTCAATCTCTTCGTCAGAACTATTACCAATCTGAGGTATGCCGATGGCATTGCCACTCATGCTGAGGAAGAGCAGGGGCCGTATTTATAAAACAACTTAAGTGGTTGCTATGTGGTTGCTAGGGCTGAGTTTCTATGAAGGAGATTCCCTACAACTACGAAATTTGCTCTGGAGGAAAAAGACTGTTCCTCCAGAGCAAATTTCATAGTTGCAGGAAAACTCCTTCATAGTATTTAGCCTTAGCAACAGCATAGCAACCACTTAAGTTGTTTTATAAATACGGCCCCAGGAACTAGAAGCCTTAGTTGAAAATCTCGACAAAACTATCACAAGGTAGAAAATGTAGATAAGTGCTGAGAAATCCAAACTGATGACAAACACCACCAATGACATCCAGAAGGTAAAAGGACAAGCGTTGAGTCAAATACATAGGAGCTGTTGTCTCAGAAGGTAGCTCAAAACCGGGGGTTCTCTCAAGGATTGCACAAGAAACTGCAGCTCTGACAAAGCTGAAGCCAATATGGAGATATCTTGGATGAAAGGTGAAACTTTATACGCTCGCTTCTCATATCCATATTTTTGTACGCGTGTGAGTCATTCATGTACCTTGACAGCAGAGTTACAGAAAAGAACGCAGGCCTTTGAGATGAGATGCTACCAAAGGTTACTGAATATCTCGTACTAGGACCATGTAATTAATTAACTTTAACTAATGAGGATGTCAGCAAAAGGATCCAAGCAGCCACTGGAGACTCTGACGAATGCCTGGTCATGGTCAAGAAACGAAAATTGGGATGGTTTTGCCACACCTTAAGGGCTCCTTGTAGCAAATTAAAGAAAAAACGGATTCAATCTTCTGTTCTGGTTCTTTCAATGTGAAACTCAGGGATGTTTTAGTAGTTTAAAATTGTCTAAGCACGAACATTTGCAATGAGAAACTATGGTGAAAACTTTGCAGTAATACTTCACGATGAATATTTCATGCCGATAGAGCAATGGGTCTTTTTAACCTGCCACAATGGTATAGCCATGCAAGTCTGATGAATATTCATCCATTGTCATTTTTAGGGAATATTTAACATTTGTAAATTGGCTAGTGACCTTTATAATAGGTACAAGGTCACCGAGTCATAGTCAACTCTTGGTATTGTCAAAAATGGTTGATTTGCAAACATAACCGTGTTTTTTTATAGCATATCAGAATAGGATCAATTGTGAAAGAATGGAGGTAAAAAATTGATAAAATATTCTTAACACTTAACAATTTTTCATGATACTTTGCATACGAACTCAGGCAAGGAAATTCAGAATTTTCTGAGTCGTAAATAACAAAAAATTGTCAGATCAACTACATGTTAAAAATGTTTATCTTTGAGAACGTACGCTTGGTTGGTGCAGTCTTAGGAACAGCCAGTGTTGTACAGACTTATAATATGCATCCCGTATATGGGCATTTACTCCCTATTAAGGTGAAACATATAAGATAACCCTTTTCAAGTGATTGGCCAATTAGTGCTAAAGCCTCTTTTTACCTGGTAGTTAGTCAGATCACATGGCAATTTGTATTAGTACGGTGACTGTAGAAGCAACATTGGCTTTAGAACCTTTATGGTTACCTCCCATGTAACAATTGCATAAAGTTGAGAAGAAAAAATGGTAACAATTAATAAAGTAACTTTTTATCTAAAAGTAAAAAACAATGAATTTCCTTACCTGAGTTCGTATGGGTAATATATTCAAGTATGCAAAGTTCATGAAAATCTATTAGGTAAAAAAAGAATTAAATCAAATTTTCACATACGACCTACACAACTGTTTTCTCCAGGTTCTGTATGTCGCACTCGTAGGTAAGAACAAATGGAATCTCGTTAGCTGTGGTTTTGACTTTATTGCTAGGTAGGGGCAGATTATTTCTGCTTGATTCCCTAGCTCTTTGTAGATTTGTTTCTAAAATATTTTTAGGACAGCCCCTTCTCTCATAATAATGTATGAGGTTTTGTGCATGTCTTCACTGAAAATGCACCTGATACGGCGAAATTGACTGAAAGGTCCTGCTCGTTTCTTTATTTGGGTGATTTCACTGATAATGCAAATAACAGTGTTTGTCTGATGGTTTACATTATAAGTCGAATTCTATGGCGTCTTGTGCGCCGCACGATCATATGAAGGAAGATAATTTGCCTCTGTGAAAATTCTTGAGTGAACTTTATTGAGCGGTTAAATTGTTGAAAGATTGTAGAATTTATGGAGTTGGCTAGAGTGTCAGTCCATAAGGTGAAAATGTCATCGATATAGGTCAAATACATATATGGTTGATGCGTTTTTTTTTTTTTTTTATCTAAGTCACACATAAATATGTTTGCACATGATGGGGCCAATCTGATTCCCATTGCTGTTCCTCCGATTTGGAGGTAATTTTTGCCTTCAAATGAGAAATTGTTGCAGTGCAGTACTAAGCGAAAGAGAGACAACATGCTTTGATAGAATAAGCGAAAGCGATACGTAGGCCTATGTCGGTTCAATGCCTGACCTACCGACATTAAGCCTTCGTGTTAGGTATAATAGATCGCGTGTAACTAGAAATTGTTTGGAGATAAGTTGTGGATGGAATTGCTTGCATGAAAGGTTTGATATGTTCATCAACAAAACTGCTTCTTATTCTGCGAAACTACCGTTTCCGCTGATCATTTGTCTGTCCAGTACCACGCCAGGACTCAGATTTATTTTGGCAATAAATAGAATGTGGTCGTCCTAACTTTATTTGAAATAATTCCATTATTGATCTTGTCTGTTTTTTTACTTTGGCATGTTGATGATTGAGCAGTGTAAGAACCATGTTTGGGTGGTTTTCTGTCAAAGCTTGTGTTTGTGGTGATGTAATAACGCTCATTTTGGAGCTTGCGTAAGGTTTTCTGGAATCAGTCCACAATTATTTCCCTTGATTGGTTGAACACTTTCAGGATATATACTTTCGCAAAAATAGTTCCCTGGTTCATAGGCTTCTGAGAAGGCCAGTTTGACTGAATATCCTGCTTGCTATAAAAAACTGAAAAGAACCTTGGATATGTTTCTTGAAACTTTATAATTAGTTTAGAATCCCCAGCACTGGAGGTAACTAGAGGAACCGAATCACACCCTTCATATGTGCCCCTACTACGGCAGATTGTCACATAAGTTGACGGGTCAATGTTTACCGGAAAACAGCAAAAACATTAGCAGGTTTTTCCCTGTTGAAACTGTTTGAAAATGGCTTGTCATGCCTCAGATACTTGAGGAAAAGAGAATTCAAAGTGCCTGGGGTGTTGTGGAAAAAGTTTCATGGAAGGATGAATAATTAAACTGTATAGTAAAATTAATTGTGATCTCGTGCCTGATATAGGGTGGGGTAATTATTTTTACTTTCAGTATGTGAAGTCATTTACGCTGATACAGTCCTAAGATTTGGCACAGAGACAGCATTTATCCTAGATTTAAAGGCGTTGTAAATGCAGTGAGTATTTTATTTTAAGTTTTTGAATAAATTGGACTTTTAAGTGAGAACTGTTAAAATTTGCCAATATTGACATTGGTTCCCTAATGGAACTTGAATGCAGCCTGGGTGCAGAGGCCATAAAGTATTCCAACACTTGTCTGTGTTTGTAGCATCATTCTTAGAAGTCAGTAAGGAGGGCTTTTATGAAAAATACCGGAATCTGTTCGTGGAAAATAGCGCTCGGGCAGAAAATGGAAAGTGCAGAAGAACGGCTATGGGCGCTGTGAAATACAAGTGCCCAGTAACTCGACAGTGGAGATGTACCACAGCTCACAGATTGTGTTTCATAGTTTTCACAAGGCATTTGGATATTGGTGACAGAGGTAAAAGCCATCTCTGCCACAATGCCTTGTGTATACGGTCAGACCGTTTGTCGGCCGAGCCCCATGAACTCAACTGTGAGCGAATCAAGTGTGTCAGCCGTGGCAAATGTCAAAGTCATGGGGAATATCCGCTGTGTTTATTGCACCTTAAATTGTAAAAAGGTACACAGTAATCTGTACACTCGTATGTAAACCTTTGCAAACAGTGTAGGTCCAGATCAGCTTTTGACGTACACAAGCTGTCGTCTTTGAATATGTATGGCATATAGCGCCACTGTCTTGTCTGGGAAGAGGAAGCCACCTTGTGGTGTGGAATCCATATCTGAACCTAGGACCTAGAACCTAGGTCCAATAACCTGGGATCTGTATCTTGACCAGTTACAGTAATCGTCCTAAAAGTGGCTGGAAGCTGGCCTTTCTTAAAGCTGTAAAATGGCTTATCACTGGAGTCTTACAAAATGGCAGATCCTGATCAGATGGCTCGTAAAGAAGCAGGCTAATCTTGGTCTTCACTTTTGGTTCTGGTACCTCCAGCTCAAAATTTTGGGTCTAATTACTGTACTTGGTTTGATACATTTTGGAAACATAATTGAATCTGGATTCTAAGAAACAACAATACCAAAGGTTTCGATTAATTTTTGTTACCTATCTAATGCTAACATGTAATATCAAACAACAAATCGATATCAAAGGGAGAAACAGGCAAGCAGGTAAACCAACTTATATCCATACATACACAAAAAATGTTCAGAAAGAATTTGGTAGAAGAATTTGGTGAATGTTCAGAAAGAATTTAGAAAGAATTTGGTGACAAATTGAGTAGCAAACTATTTTTCTTAGAGTTATTTTCCAGAACATGCCCTACGTTTTCCCATTCGCTACCTCCATCTGCGGAACGTCACACTGGGGCGCATCTCGTCTGTGCAATTCATAGCCCGTGTTCCATGCTTCAACCATTTTTGTGTCGCCTACCAGACTCATTCTCTCAGTGTCTTTGGAAACCTGTTCCTTTTTCTGGTCTGATGTAGATGGCATAATGGGACGAAGAAGCCTGGCTGAGCCCGATTTACCTTCACAGTCTGGCTTGGCTCTGGAAGTACCATCTCTGGATGTTTGTGTCACTAGGTAATACTCTTCTTTATTCATTCTGAGTGTTCTGCTGGATTCTGGTGGACCTGATTCATCAGTTGGCTGTGCAGATGGCAGAGAGACACCTTTGTTCCATGGTGTACATCCCTTCTTAAACTGTGTTGGTGTTTTCTTTCGATCGCCATTCATAGTGGTTGATAATATTGCATATAACTAGAAGAATGGGGAAAAACTGGACTTTTGAACTATTTATACCTTTCTTGAGTGCTGTCAACTTCTTAGAGATATGTAATTCTACATCTGACAATACATAAGTAGTCATGGCATTTTATCCTGCCACAGATGATATTCTTGTGTAAACCTATATGCAGGTGCGTTCGTGTATTCTGTTGATAATTCAGTGACACTTTACTAGCACTAGCGACAGTTGCTTGCTTCTGAATCTCAAGGCTGATAAACACAGGACTTGAAGTGCCTCACATCTTCTTTAAAATTGGTATGGAAGCTATGAGGGCTAAAATTCAGTAGTTTTAGGATTCATTTTCAAATTTTAATTATAGATTTTTTTTTAATTCTTTAAAGTTTGACTAAATTTTACTATAGACATGCACATTTTTTCTCATTTAGTTTGGTACAAACAGATAGAAATGTCCCTAATGACTTAGGAAAAGTTTACTTCATGAAAAAATATCAACAAATAAGAAAGTTATTGCATAAAAAAACTACCAAACTTTTCGTCAAAATGTGGTGTCCGACAAGGTGCGGAAATTGGACTTCTAGTATATCTGTTTAAATGTTTCTCAGATTTCTACAGTTTAAGTACCTGACCTCATACTACCAGAACAAGTTCTAGAAAGGTGAAGAAATAAATTTAAAGGCAAAGTGTTGAATTTTAATGCCTAAAGAGGGTCTGATAAGAATCGGCTCACAATTATTCCGCTTGATTAGCTGAACACTTTCAGGATATACTTTCGCACAAATAGTTCTCTGGTTCATTGGTTTCTAAGAAGGTCAGTTTGACTGAATATCCTGCTTGCTATAGCAAACTGAAAAGAACCTTGGATATGCTTCTTGAAAATGTATAATTAGTTCAGAATCCCCAGCACTGGAGGTAACTAGAGGAACCGAATCCAACCCTTTATAGGTGCCCCTACAACGGCAGATTGTCTCATAAGTTGACGGGTCATTGTTTACCGGAAAAACAGTGAAAGCCTTAGCAGGGTTTTCCTGTTGAAACTGTTTGAAAATGGTTTGTCATGCCTCAGAGACTTGAGGAAAAGAGAGTTGAAAGTGCCTGGGGTGTGGTTGAAAAAAATTCATGTAAGGATGAATAATTAAACTGTACAGTAAAACTAATTATGCTCTCGTGCCTTCTTATAGTTGTGGCTTTTTTGAAGGACAATGGCCGAGCCCTTACTTGCCTGTTTTCTTTATGATATTTTTTATTGTTTATTAGATCGTGTAAGGCTTTAGTTCTTGTTCTGTTAGATTGTTTGAGCAATATCGTGGTGGTTCGAAATAAACTAACAAGAGCTCCGCAAGCGGGGCAATATACGCCAGTGTTTGAGTGAGTTTGGGAAGATTTATGTCCCTGACAATCAGCCACAAACAGGTACTAATGTGTGCACAAGAACAGTCTGCAAATACTAATTCCAAAATTAAGTAAGGAGGAGCAACCATTCCCATACTCAACACACAGTATCAAGCAAAGGCACATTGCTATAGAGTGTCGCCAAGATATCCAAAATAATTACATACCTAGCAATGGTGCCGACAAAAATAGTCTAAAAAATAATAAAAGGTACGTAACTCTGAAAGTAAGTAATGGGGAGCAACCATTCTAACATGACACACACCGTTTCATCCTTGTCTACATTGCTATAAAGTTTATCAAAATATTCCAAACATAAAGGTTCTCAAAAGAAAAGTCTTTAAAAGTTATCAAAGGAATGTAACTAAAGAAATAAGGAAGGGGAAGCAATTATTCTTTTATTAGACATACTGTCTCAACCTAATACACATTGCTATAAAGTTTCGTCAAGATATTCCAAACAGTAACATAGTAATGACTTGCCCACGAATAGCGGCAGAAATTAATCAAAGGGATGTAACTCCATAAATAAGGAAGGGGAGCAATTATTCTTATATATAAGACACACCGCCTCAACCTTATATACATTGCTATAAATTTTCATCAAGATATTCCGTATGGTTGCCTACTTATTGCTTGCACAAGATTAGCCTTAGAAAATATTCAAAGGGAAGTTACTCCAAACATAAGTTAGGGGAGGCAATCATTCTTGTATGTGGCATATCGTGTCAACCTAATATACATTACTATTAAGTTTCATCACAATCGTCAAAAGGGTTAGTTAGATATGAGGTGTACAAATATAGACTGACAAAATAATCTAGGGGTGGTAACTCAAAAACTAACTAAAGGGGAGTAACCCTTCTTGTATTAGACACGTTGTCTTAACCTCATTTTTATTGCTATTAAGTTTCATCAGGATATTCCAAAGAGTAGCCAAGTTATGGAATGCTAAAGAATTGCCATACAAACTCCCATAGTCGAGTTTGTTCAAAGGGCTGTAACTCTGCTAACAAGAAAATCTGTGGAACCGATGGATGCCCCCCGATAGCTTGGAATAGGAGAATGGGTATCCTGGTGAAGGAGTGATTTTCTGTGTATATTAAATGCAATTTAAAATGGAAAACAAAATAATTCTCTTCAAAACTTTTAGAGCAATGCTCTGGAAAGCATACAACTGAGAAAAATAAGAAGGAAAGTAACTCCAAAATAACTTGGGATACAGTTATGGGTCTTCTGCTCTGCACTTCTTGTCATTACCCTCTACTATCAATATGTGAAGTTTCAATCATGTTCTCTTAAATAAGTACAGAGATATACTCCGGACGAGCTAAATAACTGAAAAAATAAGGAAGGGAGCTAACTCTGTAATTACTAAAGGTAGGGTTATAGTTCTTAAACCCTGCACTTCCTTTCATTACCCTCTATCATTGTGTGAAGTTTCGTTTAGTTTCCTTCAATACTTCCTAAGATATGCTCCATACAAGCAAACTATAGCAAAAATTAAGGAGCCAACTCTGTATTACTTTTGACAGAGTTATGGTTCTTTTGTTCTGCACTTTCATTCAATGCCCTCTCACGGTGTGTGAAGTTTCATTAAGTTCCCTTTTATACTTTCAGGTATATGCTCTGGACATGCAAAATACTGAAAAATAGGAAGCGAGCAAATTTTGTAAATACTTAAGACAGGGTTATATTATGGTTGTTGTGCTCTGCACTTCTTCTTGTTGTTCTCTTTCAATGTATGAAGTTTCATTAAGTTCCCTTTAATACTTTTGGAGATATGCACTGGACAGGCTTAATATTGAAATATCTGGAAAGGGAGCTAACTCCGTAAATACTTAAGATAGGGTTATGGTTCTTGTGCACTGCACTTTCTCTCATTGTCCTCTTTCAATGTGTGAAGTTTCATTTAGTCCCCCCTTATAGCGTCAGAGATATGATCCGGACAAGCAAAATATTGAAAAAACAAACAAACTGGAAAGGGAGCTAACTTCGTAACTACTTGTGACAGGGTTACGGTTCTTGTGCACTGCACTTCGTCTCATTGTACTCTATCAATGTATGAAGTTTCATCTAGTTCCCCTTGATACTTTCAGAGATATGCTCCGAACAAGCAAAATATTGAAACAAGAGGGCCATGATGGCCCTGGATTGCTCATTTGAGTATCCTGTGAATTTAGCCTCAGAGAAATCCATACGTACGACAGACAGAGTTTCACAAAGATTCAATGGAAAATGAACCCTTTATTGTGTACCAAAGGTTTTTCTAAGATTTAACCTAATGACCTAGGTTTTGACCCCACATGACCTAGTTTCTAGCCTAGTCTAGATTTCTTAGATATAAACATTCTGACAAAGTTTCGTGAATATCGGATCAAAACTGTGCCCTCTAGAGTATACACTTTTTTTCTAAGGTTCGACCTAGTGACCTAGTTTCTGATCCAACATGACCCAGTTGCACCCTTGGTCTAGATTTGATCGGGATAAACATTTTGACAAAGTTTCATGAAGATTGGAACAAAACTGTGTCCTCTAGAGCGTTCACATGGTTTTTCTTATATCTGACCTAGTGACCTAGCTTTTGACCTGACATGACCCAGTTTCAAATTTGGTCTAGATTTCATAAAGATAGAGATTCTGACAAAGTTTCATGAAGATTGGATCATAACTGTGCCCTATAGACCGTACACAAGGTTTTTCTAAGATTTGACCTAGTTTCTAATCTCACATAACTCAGTTTCAATCTTGGTCTAGATTGTATAAGGATAAACATTCTGACCAAGTTTCATGAAGATTGGATCATAACTGTGTCCTCAAGAATGCACACAAGGTTTTTCTAATAGTTGACCTAGTGACCTAGTTTTCGACCCCACATGACTCAGTTTCAAAGTTGCTCTAAATTTTATTTTGATAAACATTCTGACAAAGTATCATGATGATTGAATGAAAACTGTGCCCTCTGCGTCATTCTTAGATTTATTTCTATTTTTAGCTCTGGCGGCCATTTTGTTCAGTGGAGTGTAACCATTTTGGCAATTTTAGTTAAGGGCCATGATTCAAACATTTCTGCGAAATAATTTTGAAATCGAACCATTGGCTTCAGAGGAGATGTCGTTTAAAGGTTTTTCTGTTTTTTGGATTTCTATTTTTAGCTCTGGTGGCCATTTTGTTCAGCAGAGTGGAACTGTTTTAGCATTTTTGGTTCAGGGCCATGAGTGAAAAATTTCTGTGAAATTATTTTGAAATTGAGCTATTGGCTTCAGAGGAGATGTCCTTTAAAAGTTTTTCTCTGGTGGCCATTTTGTTCAGCGGAGGGGAACCATTTTAGCAATTTTGGTTCGGGGCTATAACAGGAACATCTGTGTGAAATTATTTTGAAATTAGCTTACTGGTCTAGGAGGAGATGTCGTTTGAAGAAATTGCTGACGGACAGATGGACGACGGACAAATATCGATCACAATAGCTCAACTTGAGCACTTTGTGCTCAGGTGAGCTAAAAACTTGAAAGGGAGCTAACTTCGTAAATACTTGAGACAGGGTTGCGGTTCTTGTGCACTGCACTTCCCCTCCTTGTCCTCTATCGATGTGTGAAGTTTCATTAGTTCCCCCTTATACTTTTAGAGATATGCTCCGGACAAGCAAAATATTGAAAAAACTGGAAGGGGAGCTAACTATGTAAATACTTGTGGCAGGGTTACGGTTCTTGTGCGCTGCACTTCCCCTCGTTGTCCTCTAGCAATGTGAGAAGTTTCATTAAGTTCCCACTTATACTTTCAGATATGCTCCGGACAAAAGTGTGACGGACGAATGGAATGACGGACAGATGGACAGACGGATGGACAAAGCGGCAAATATATGCTCACCCTTCGGGCAGCATAAAAATCATAGGAGCGCAGCCTCCAAACAATATGCGCTACTCCATATCGTAGTCTTAATATTTACAAAGTTTCAGCTTAATTGGATGAAAACTGTAGGAGTTATCCGGAAACGAACACCCCGAAAATTCTAAGTACAGGGCCGTAACTCCCCTAAAAATCATTGGAGCGTGAACTCGAAACGATATACGCTGGTCCACATCATAGTCTTACTATATACCAAGTTTCAGCTCGATCGGATGTAAACTGTAGGAGGAGTTGTCCGGAAAGGAAAAGTTTTCAACGGAGGACGGACGGCCAGACAGACGGCCGGACGCCAGCGCCATAACAATATACGTCCCGTTTTTCAAACTGTTGTACACAATTTGGAAAAGCTTCCTTTGCAAGAGCACTCGATAATGAAATGGACTCTCCTGGAGGTCAAAAGTGACTCGCTCAGCTCCAACTTCAAGGGCACCAGAAAAACGTCTTTATGACGAGCATGACGAATTCTTGGAGGAATTAGAGTTAGCCACAACCACACACGTAAGTCAACAGGATAATTTGCCAATCTTACCAACGTGACAAACTTGCAGTGACAAAGTCAACACCAACCTCGGAATAGAAGTGTATTAGCTTGGCGAGCCCTCACAAGCTGTTCATATATGCATGCGGGAAACTCTATCATCAGATAGATTAAGAGAAAAAGAAAACGCTGTGCCTGCTGAACATTGTTTATTTGAAGTTTCACGTCAATATTAATCACTTAACTATAATCTAGCATCCTTTAGTCAATAGTAAGACATATAGACATATAAATATCAGAAAATCCGTGTTGTATAAGCGGTCCTTGGACCACTAACGTGATCGACAGCGCATTTCGCGTGGCCGGTCCAGCGCGCCGTTCGGTTCACGTTGGGGGCTTATGGTCGTTCATACAACAATTGGGCCACCCACATGACCCAGTCAGCTCAGTCCACGTGTCTAACTGAAACCGCTTAGAGCGGCCCTGGGCCGCCCATGTCACGGGGCGCCGCTCACTTGAGCGGCAAGCCAGACAATATAAGCAAGCCAGTAACAGGCTCTTTCAAGCACGAAAATCTCTGAGGAGTCAGAATAATCTGACGAGAACTATAGTCAGAAGCGTTGCATAGCCTCTATGAGTCACATAAGCACCCCGACGAAGGCCCAGGCCCGAGTCACCAGTCATTACAAGCCAGTTTCTTTCTTTTGAATTTACGGTTATCGAGCTAGAATATGGGAAGAACTGATCCAAGCGTGCAGCAAAGTAAAAGAGACAGTCAATCAAGCGATCTGTTCGGGCATATTCCCTCAACTACAGACATTATTTACTGATATTCTTCACGTTTGCTTACTGACAAACTGAATGCTTCATAATTGTATATATATATATATAAATTTACAGGTCTTGTATAATGGTTGTTGACACCTCAATTTGCACGGTTTAACTGTTACATTTCATTTTGTTGTGCCTTAAATATTATGATTAGCTCTTGTTTGTACGTATACTGAAAGGATTTAAAAACTTCCACCCATTAATTTTGAATATCTCAAAAATGAATGCAGCTACGCCCACCAAAATTTTACAGCAGATACATTCTATTATACCTGATCCTATCAATATACGGAATTTGAAATCGTTCAACCGAATCGGTCAGGAACAAGCACGTGCTCCTCGTGTTCTTAGTACCGTTTACATTATGATGAATAGCTTCATGTATACAGTTTTCTGATGAAACATTTCTCTTACAATATCAAATTGATTTTTAAAAATTTGAACTCGGTCAGTGGCTTTATTTAGCCTACCGCGCCTAAATATCGCAAACAGGCGCAGAGTTTTGGGCCAGATAAATGCTGAAATTTTAAAAAAGTGACGTCGCGGTACAATTTTATGCGTTAATGACGGCAATTTACAGTCTCGGACGACGTGCACTGTTTACAGGAAGCTAAAAAGACCGTCAACAAATCACCTCACCAAGATTGAAAACCAGAGGACATGACGTTAACTAACGTCGACGCCGTCTCCGTAATAGGCTTTGCGCGACAGCATCATCCGCAATGATACTTGCAAATCAACGTTGATGACGTCACAATATTAAGATAGTAAGAAGTGGTCGAAAGAGTGTTGCATAAGGTAACGCCGGCATCGCCTTATGCAATTCAGTGACGTAACGCTCTTTACTGACGTCATTTAGGTAAATGATACAAATAAACTTCGTAATCTTTAAATTTGATAAGTTTCAAGCATTTTGTCAATAAACAGTCAACACTGTCATGAGTAAACAGATCAGCAGCCAGCAATAAAAAGTGGAAGTTTTTAAATCCTTTCAGTATATTATGATTTGCTATTGTGTGTACCTTCATAGTGATACACTTATATGAGCTTCTTTTGTTTACCTATGTTTATCTGCCAGCATAGCTTTACAGCTTTTCATAATCATCCATGTTGCCTATAACTGAACTCGGCAAAATAACAGCTGATTGTACAATAAATATTCTTCACAACAGCCGGTTGCTTTAATGGTTTTAATCATTGAATATTTGTGATCCGTGGATGAGCCAGATGATGATTCCAAACTAATGGCTTTTTCTGATGGTGAAATTCCTGTAAATGCACCAAAGATCTTTGACAAGACAGTTGCTTTGAGAGTTGGAAATTAAGACTTTCTGTTCTTCTAACGGTCCTATTCTCCAACGGTGAGAAAGGAAGTCAAGCTACATTTGTGTTTCACTCAGAATGCCTTTCAAATTCGATTTATGATCGGTACATTTTGTGAAAAAAAACACTTTATGTCTAAGTCACAGTTAGAAAATCCTATACACAAGGGGCATTGGGGAAAGTGGTCGAAATTGACGAATCCAAGTTGGGGCGCAAACAGATACCATTCTGGACATGCCGACGATTATTCTCAGTGGATCTTTGGTTAATTAAACGTGGCACAGGAAGAGTTGTTTTGCTGACAGAACCAGAAATGACATTGAACTAATCCCCAAAATAACCAGAGCAGTTCTTCTTGGTACCACTATTATCCCAGATATGTGGGCCGCTTATAGATGATTGCCTCAACCTGAATACATTCATCAACTCTAAATCAAAGCCAGAATTTCGTAAACCCAGTCGAAGGAGCGCATGCTGAAACAATAGGTTTCTGGGTGTAACGCAAAGCAAATGTTTAAATGTATGCGTGGGTCTAAAGCTACTCAGTTACCTGCACATCTAGATGAAATTGTTTTCAGACTGGATAACAAAGAGAAAGATATGTTGGAATTACTGATAAGCCAAATGGTGCGTTTACCCTGTCTCTCACCAAGTCGGCCCAACTAAAATTGCAGGCGTGCAAACGATAAAATATGTATATAATTCCGATAAACAGAAATAAGTAGACTGTAGACCCGGGATATCATAGTCATGACTAATGATATAATAAATGTGTTGTCTGATTTTTCCTAAACTGTTAAAAATTATCTAAAATAGCAAAATATTTAATAATTCATGTAAGTGTGTGATTTATTTATTATATTCTTAGCAAAAATAAAAACTTTACAATGCATGTTATGACTCTTTTTTCAAAATGTATTCCAGATATCATAATCAAATTTCATAAATACAAACTCCATTCATTTTCTTATTCAAACCAAGTTATTGCGTCAAAAATTCAACAGCTGTCATGCTTGAAAGCACTCGGAATGCACTAGGGTCGTTTCCAAAAACATTGGATAGCGTGCATCAATTATCCTAAAGATTGATTTTGTTTTTCATATTTTGCGATCTCATTGATCTAAAAAAACATGCCTAATAACGGTATGACCTCATTGTGCCATTTTCACGACATGATTCGCCGCCGCATTCACTTAACGAACTGTTGAACTAGTGCGTTAGGCAAGGCCTGCCACTCTTGAATCAATGCTGTTTGCAGCAATGCGTCGATCTGGTGATTTGTCATGGAACGGCGACCCAACTAGTCCCAAACATATTAGGTTTCTGAACTTCGAAAAAAACCTGTTAGTTGAAACATTGCTGACTACTCTGATGAGAAACAATAATATTTTACATTTTTTATCAAATGAAAACAAAGTACAGTCAAACCTGTATTAAGCAAGCACCTAAGGGATAATCAAAAATTGCTTGCTTAAGACAGGTGCTTGCTTAATACAGGTACATTTCAATGTATTTGCCTATTTTGGGAACTGAATACATGCTTGCTTAATACAGGTTGCTTGCTTAATAGAGGTGGCCACTATGACAGGTTTGACTGTATTATAATAGAAAAGAGAAAGAGAAGTGCTTTATTCGAAGGTTTCTGCTTGAACTCAATGCTCTGCATTGAATGCGTTATCAATTTTGTATAGAACAGAAGGAAGTTGATAACGTTATGTACCTGTGCTTCCTTGGCAACGTAACGTTATGTAACTGTACTTCCTTGGCAACGTAACGTTATTGTTTTCTTTCTTATAAAGTACTTACAACTGAACAATATGAATACTGTTGTTGCGAAGTGTTTGCTTTCAGCTAGAATCTTTATTTAAATGTAATATATGTAGACTATGACGATTAATTTGGCACTTAACAACTGTTTCTCTATTAGTTGCTGGAATATTAATGGATTGGAGTATAAGATCTTCGGGTTTAAATGTAATTGGCGCCTCGATAGCTCAGTCGGTAGCGAGGTTTACCTATAAACCGTAGACTGGCTACATACCTCTGCTGCGTAGGTTCAAACCCGGCGCTGGCAAGCATGAATGGTTGGCTGTTCCCTTCGGGGTTGCGGTGGTTTCACAAGGTATTTCCCAGCCCCTATACAACTGAGAACTACTTCTGGCTTTCTTCCACCACAGAACAGTCCTCTGATGTATTGATAAAATATGATCAAATCGGAGTATGAAGGAAAACAGAAACACAAAAACAATAATAAATTGTATGACCCAGAAGTTATAGATATTTTGAAACAGCCAGATTGTATACGATTGTTAGAAACGCGCATGCAGACCAATCTACCGATATATATTTACCAGGTTTTTACATTTTTCGAAAAGATAGGCCGAAGCATAAAAATGCACGGAAACCATCTGGCGGTATAGCTGTCCCTGTGGAAGAATCCACGAGGCGCTTTCGCAAATTTGATCCTGTTTCTGACAGTGACGTAATTTGGATGAGTATACAGCAGAGTTTCACAAAATTAAAGGGTGATCTTTATTTAGCCTTTGTTTATCTGCCACCTGTTAATTCTAGTTATGGAAAACAGCATGGTTAAGATATTATGCAGAAGATTGAGACACAATTAGAATATTTTTCTTGTAAAGGTAAAGTGAGCCGCGACACGAGAAAACCAACAATGTGGTTGTGCGCCCAGCGCAGACTCAGATCAGCCTGGGCATCCGCCCAGTCTGATCAGAGTCTTCGCTGTCCACATGAAGGTAGCTTAGTCCCTTGGCTATCCTTTTAGCGCTTAGCAAAGAGTCTGATTGTACTGGGCGAAAGCCCAAGCTGATCTGAGTCTGCACTGGACGCACGACCACATTGTTGGTTTTCTCGTGTCGCGGCTCAAGTGGTAATTTGTGGGGACATGAATGCGAGGGTGGGACATTGCTCTGAGTTGCTTCAAACAGAAGATGAGCAATATATTCCTGTCCCTAAAAATGGAACTTTTGACTATATTTTTCCACGTGTTTCATATAATTGTTCTGTTATTAATCAATATGGCAGATTGCTTATTGAGCGGTGCGTTGACAGTCAGTTGTTTATAGGTAATGGTCGTATACTTGGTGACTTGACAGATGAATATACTTGCCACACACCTAGTGGAAGTAGTGTTGTAGATTATTTTGTATCTAGCAGATCTCTATCTAATTTAATCCAGAGTTTAAAAGTGGATGACCTAAGTATTTACTCAGGCCATTGCAAACTTACTTTGAGGTTAAAAATATGTAATGATATTTTTGTGATAACATGACTGATAATGTGTGTAATTCACCAACATACGTACCAGACATATTTATATGGTCTGATTTATCGAAAATTAAGTATCAGAGTGCATTAATTCACCCGAAATCCAAGCGAAAATTGCTTTTCTAAATCAAAGTACTGAAACTGAAAAGTATGTTAGTTAAAATAACCGATGTTCTTGTATTGGCAAGTAATATTGCTTTGGTAAAGAAGTCTGTCAAAATCAAGGGGAAAATCTAGAAAAATTAATAAGAAAAGGTACGATAAGTATTGTCAACGCTTACTTAAAGAGGTTAAGTCAGCAAAAATGCCTTCAACAGGGACACTTTTAATACGGCTATGAGAGTATCTTATTATGCTAAATATAAAAATTGACGAAATTAAAAAAAAAAAAAATAAATAAAAAAATAAAAAAAGGCTGACAAACTTACTAAACGATGCGATGGAAAAAGATCTCCAGTCAGCCTGGAAACTTATTGTTGAATTGAAAAAAAAGATTCCATACCAACGGATAAGTCGGAAAAAATTAACCGCAGTGAATTGTTCAATCACTTCAAAGGTATACTATGTACTGAAAGTAATCATATTGATAATGAACGTAAGTGTAACGTTCAGAATGAGTTGTGTTTCTTTGAACAGTTACACCAGCCTTGTGATTTGGAGTTCAGTATAACAGAAAAAAGAAGTATATAATGCTTGTCAAATGCTTAAAAGTAACAAAGCTAGCAAATGCGATACGGTCAGAAACGAGATGATGAAATCTGCCTTTTCATATTTAAGTAAAACTATTGTTACCGTTTTTAATAAGATTCTTTACTCAGGTCAGTTTCCAAATTCTTGGACTGAAGGCATTATAGTTCCTGTTCACATACAAGGTAGCCCGTTCGATACCAATAACTATCGTGGAATAACGTTAAGCAGTTGTCTAGGTAAACTTTTTTGTCACGTGTTAAATGAAAGAATATCAAATAAGTGAGAAAGAAACTCTTTTTTTAAAACCAGCACAAGCTGGATTTAGAAAGAACTGTCGTACATCAGACCATGTATATGTCTTGAATACAACAGTACTGTTGATAAATACGTCAAAAACTGTAATAAAACCAATAAGTTATACGCCTATTTCATAGATCGTAAAAAAGCATTTGATACAGCATTTGATACTGTATGGCATGATGCACTACTTCTAAAGTTACAAAAAGCTGGAATTAATGGTAGTATATATAATATTATTAAGTCTATGTATCATTGTTCACGTTCTCGGGTAAAGTGTAAACAAAGGTTGTCTGACCCTATAGACATAACACAAGGGGTTCATCAAGGTAATGTTTTAAGTCCCCTTCTTTTCAATATATTTATAAATGAAATTGGGGAAGAATTGTCTATGCGTGAAGTTCCCGATTTGTATAATTGTAAAATAAATCACTTGTTATATGCAGATGATATCAACAGAAAACGGACTACAGACAAATATTACTAAAGTACAGGATTTCTGTAATAGTTGGGGCCTTAAATTAAATTTAGAAAAATAAAAAAATGAGGTATTTTCAAAAAGAGGGCGCATTTTTACACGCCTACCAATCGCTCCCATGCGAAACCGCGGTTCAAAACACATATCCATTCGAGCAGTTTCCGATTTTGCAGACGAGGAGTCGAAAAGGTAAACGAATTTGAAATGGGCTCAAGAATTCGGTTATTTCTTTTCTCTGAAAAGTGTTAATGCAAAATATAAGAATACTATACTGGACAAAAAAAGTTAAGGATCAAACATTAAACTGAATTTTTTATATCGAAAAAAGTAATTTTCAAAAAATCATTTTCTTCTGTTGAATGCATCTACCTATGCTGCACAAGATTGCATGACACATATTGGAATCTGATCACATGACACACCAGCAGAAATGAATAAACAAGCATACCCCTAAAATCAAAGTGAAAACTGGCATTAACACAAAACTGAATGTCCATTATTTTTGTCTTTATCAATGCAAAATCATTTTCAGTTCTCAGTGTGACCTCCAAGGGCTTGAATAACTGCGTGACAGCCACTCGGTATGCCTCTGGTAAATATCGATAGACCCTATTTAGGGACTCGCTTGCCATTTTCACAAAAACCCTGAATGAGCTCTCCCTGAGTTTCAGAAAGCCTCTCGTGATCAGGATAGGCGGTGTAACATGTCCAAAGAATGCTCAGTCAGATTTGAAGCTGATCTGGATGCGGGCATTTGTTTCTGTCGCTAGGCACTGGTCCACCACATTTGCCCTGTAGTTCGATGATGTCATCGCCAAAACTTCAGCATACGGTCTCATAATTGGATAAAACGTGTCATTCCTAGCTCGAACACCAATCAGAGCGTCTCTGTCTGGCATGCGCAAGACCACACAGCTGCCAATCCAGATACCGCACCATACCATCAGCCACCCTCCCGAGACATGTCATATTCCGCAACACGATTTAATTCATAGTCTACACGACGTGTACCTGGCAGGCGTCACACCCTTCTCCCATCATCGTGGGTATCTGCATTCAAATCTGGCCTCATCTTTGAAAAGAACATGGGTCCAATGACCCAGTTGCTAATTTGTGTCACTTTTTGCCGACTATCGCATCGCATTTCTATGGAATCGCATCAATCCTGACCTCATTACCAGCATGCAAGTGCGGAAATTAGCTATGTAAAGTCTGTTTCCAACCGTTTTTGCTGAAATTGACCGATTAAATCATTTAATGCACAAACAATGCGCGTCCTTGCAGCCTTATTGTCATGAACCAGTAGCTTGGGACAGAGACTATAGTCCGGATGGACAAGTCTTGTTAATCGCAAGGTTTAAATCTGATTGAACATGCTTGACAGATGTTACAAAACAGCAATTCTAATTACCAGAGGCTTCAGGAACCTCCTGGAGGGCTAATTCAGGCCTTTCATGAAAAATGGCAAACGATTCCCCAAATGGGCCTCTAGCACTTCACTAACAGAACACCGAGTAGCTGTCATGCAGTTATTTAGACCTTAACAGAGATATTGATGAGCACTGGTAATGGTTTTGCATGGATAAAGCCAAGAATCACGGACATTCAATTTTGTGGTGCTGCCAATTTTCACTTCAGTTTTAGGGGTATATCTGTTTATTTGTTTCTATTGGTGTGTCACGTGATCCGATTCCAGTATTTTTCATGCAGTTCTGTGCCGATTTGACAGCTGTATTGAACAGAAGAAAATTATTTTTGGGTAATTTATATTTCATGATTTAAGCTTCAGTCAAATATTTGATCCCTAACTTTTTTTGTCCAGTATATTTTGTCGCATATTAATTGCTTCTTCCGCATATGAAAGGATTAGGCACATGGCCTTTAATTTTTCCAGATATTCATTTAGTACGGCGAAGCGAGTGTTCAAGGTAAGTCTCGGCGATATATTCATGTAGGAAAAAGTCACATTTTCTTGCTTGATTTTGAGTCCCTGACGTTGTCAGAAGCAAAAAGGTGAAGAGAACTACTGTATGCATGAACCCATAAGGTGGAAGTAAGCTTTCCGCGATAGACAGTCAACCTTGTAGAAATATATTAGGTAGATGACATTTGCACATTTGCAGTTTGTCTGTTTCCTGAGTTTAACTGATGCCCCTGATGATGATTTGACTATTTGAGTTGATGTCATCAGTTTACAAGTAAGGCATCTTTTGTTACCACAAGGCTTTGTTTCCCCTATGGGCCCATCATCACTAGGGTCTGGGTTCAGCTTTACGCGAACATGAATATCCCTTTGACTTTTTGGCTTTCTGTATGCCATTATTGGCTTCTGAGGGAAAACATTATTCAAACGGTTTGAAGACTCGATGAAAATCACTTGTTCTCAGCGTGGCAAACCTAATCACTTGCACTCAGTGTGGCAAACAGTGCGCAGGCGAAACAAAACGTGCACTTAATAGGCAAATGAATGGCCTACGCTCTGACTGGACGAAACAAAGATTTCAGAGGTCACCTGTCGCCGAGCACTTCCACTTACATGACCACGACTTTAACAGCCATGTTTACCTTTGCTGCATCGAACATGATGCTCAGTGGTCGGATGATACCAGAAAAGCCCGTGACAGCTACTGGATCCGACGACTGAATACCATACAACCTCATGGTATCAACAAGAGTGACTAGGACTGAAAAAAAATGGTTGCATCAGTGCATGGGGGCGATTGACCTCTAGTCGTCCTCGTATCGTCCATGAAGCGATGGTAGGGAGCAGTAATGATACCGTGAAATTGTCTCACAACAGTTGGTAATGTCACACAAATGCCTGTTTTACTTGTAGGTGCGGCATTTGGTTGTTTGGATTAACTCTTTTTATCTATCATGTTCCACTTTTCTCTCTCCGTCTCTGCGAAACGGTCCGAAATCGGCTGAAACACTGCCTCTAAGGACTGTTCAACTCCAGCATACCTCCCAGGGAAAATTTAACTGGATGCATATGTGGCGTCCTTCCGATTTGGCTATAGACTGACAAGTGCCTGCTGTAGGTATGGAACTCCTCTTTTGTCCCATTTTGGCTTTGTTCTTTAGACGTAGATGCCATGACGTTGCCTAACCGATAAGATAGTGGAGCGCCTGCTGCATTTGCAGTAGGTGCTGCATTCCTGTTTTTATGCATATTGCTTTTGGCTTGCCCGTCCGTTCGTTCGTACATTCGCTCGTCCGTCCGTAACACTTTGGGTATGCTCTGTAACTTAGGAACTGTAAAGGCTGGGGTCTTGATATTTCATAGGTGGATAGATAATAAAAAAATAAGTGAACCCGTTTTTTTTTCCGTCAGCCATGTACTTTCAGAGTTATGCCCCTTTTTCGAAAAATTAAAAGTAAGTTTGTTAGCAAAATTTTGGATAAGTATTTGAGCTAGGTTGTTTATATTTGGCATACTAGTAGGGCCTAAGGTGTAGATCATCTGATTAACTTTTGGGCTAACTTCGTAAAATAATTATGACTGAATAATCATGCCTTTTTGTTAAAGGCCCCATTGCTCTATCAGTATGAAAAATTTTATCATGAGATATCGCTGCAAGCTTCTTACTATAGTTTCGTCATTGTAAATGACCGTGATTAGCCAGCTTTAAACAAATAAAACATCCTTCAGTTTCACATAAAAAGGGTTTGAAACCTTATTTGGGTCATTTTAGTTGCAACTAAAATGACCTATTTTCGACTTCATAAAATGGTAAAAATACAATGTACAGGTGTGGAGTCCCAATTACTATCCCGCCTATGCTTATATAGCATTTCTAGACGGGAAACCAGAATAGTAAATTGTATTTTGTGAAGCGATTTGTTATTTTTCAAAAACTTGTTTTCTCTACTTTTTGCTTGTTATATAACTCTATATATGCACGCCAACCCGCATTTTATTACCAAACGTGAAGGTTGAACAGCTTTTTACAATGATTTGAATTTAGCCGTTTTTACCGCTGATAGGACTATGGAGACTTTAAACTTCGTAGGGACGAATGCACCGTCTCTGGGGACTATCAAATCCAATCAAACGAACAACCCATCAAGCATTACTTCAGTTGTTATGCAGTTTCACAAGCTGCAACACAGCGAGACTTGACTCTTGTACATATCCGTGTTTTATACTTTGACTGTTGTAGCGTTGTGTTTACTATTGCGTATGTGAAACACAATTGTATAACATTTAGCGTGGGCAGCCATTTGAACTGGGGGAGTACTTTGTTCATTTTTGTGTTTAGGAGCTTATCTTTTTTTTATATTAAGATATTTTTCTCGAAATGTAAATATTTGTGCTTACTGATTCTATTTTTTTTTATCTTTTGAAACCTCTGAAGAAGCCAAAAGGCTTAGGTATAAATTGAAAATTGCACTGTTATGATTATCTCCATTTATAACCACTTTTAAATTATTTAGCATCCCGAGCGGATCCAGTGCTGCCGAAATATGTAGACCCCTAAATCTTACCATATGTCTGTGTTTGTGTTACATGTATGTAATTGGTAAATTATATGTATATGTAGTTTTGCCGTTAACCCATTGTTTGGGTATAGTTGAGCAAAAATAAATATTCTTATTCTTTCTGTCAGTTAATTCTATATTAAAGACTCAGAAACATGATTATTTCATGAAACCTCCAAAAGCAATGCTTTAGGAATGACAAAAGTGATGCACACACCACACAACCCCACTTACAGTGACACTCCAAACACCAGTATTCCCAAACTTCAGCAGATCATCTTTTTTATCATGCATCTGCTGCAAATTTCACCTGATAACAGGGTATGGTAACATGATGTGATATCATGTCACTGTAAAACTGCGCCTGCGCGAATGTTATCAGGTCATGCCTCAAGAAGCGATCTCTGAAGACGATTGGCTACATATTGACGCTGGTCGTGATATCAGCGTTCGATTGGTTAATTGAAGTCACCGACTTACGTCATAACGCATTCGCGATTTCAGCAAGTTCGAACAAAACTGCGTTGGCTTATCACTTCTTTGCCGCTTTTTACGCCTTAAAATCTTCTTATGATGCATGATAAATATAAAACCATGTTAGTGTCTTTTGATATCGACTTTATCAGGCTCGACCAGAAACACGTCGGACTGAATCGGGCAAGCCTCGCCATTCCTACGCTGTTTCTGGTCTCGCCTGATAAACTTGATATCAAAAGACACTAACATGGTATTCTCTATTTACCAGTATTCCCAAACTTCAGAAGATCATCTCTTGTAGGTATTAAATCTCGACATCGCCATAACGCAGTATCATTCCGTGACGTTACCCACGTTCATGTCGACGTCAATTTGACGTAACTTACCGCAAAAAGTGCCATTGAATTTTCTAGTGTGGCTACATCTCCTGACCAAAACCAAAGGCCGCTGCCCAAAACTCCAGCGGTGGGAGGGACCCTATGAAATTAAGAGGAAAATTTCAGACCTGGCCAAGAAGCAAAAAGATTGTACAGTCAAAGGACATAATTGTTCACCACCCAAGAAGAAAATTGGTAGATTTGGTTTACACAGTGTGTTTGTTTTGCTCCATGCTGCTCACACACAAATAATCAATAATTAGAAAATTTATAATTTGATTGCTTAATACCCCATGATGATGTCAAAAGGTTGTTTGATGACATCATTACCACGGACACAGAGTGCATGATGGGTAAACAGCATGGCTACCAAGCACAATAATTTTGACAGGTGGGTTGTAAATTAAAATGTTTAGTTCTTTTAAATATGACAAAAAATTATAAAACTAGGTGAGCGTATTTTGCATGTCTGGGCTACAGTTTCATGACTGTTGAAGGAAAAATATAGCTTGAATTGTTAAGAAATGAAGCCAGAATGTGATGGTGGATGTTTGTTTACATCCAAAGCACGTAGCTAAATTTGAGTTTAGTGAAGCTAAACAGCAAGGCAATTGTGGGAGAATTCAATGGTATGCTGAAAGTAGTTATTAGGTACATGTTTAACAGAAAAGATAATTAAGAAAAAACGGCAAAGGGTTGTCAGAAAATATTAGGATCAGGTGAGGTGGGTGGGGTTGAGTGAGGTGGGGTGATTATGAGGTGGCATGGGATAAGAAGCAGAGGAACTGGATTACTGACATACCATGGGGGTGAATGGACATCCAGTGATGATTGTCAGCTATGTTATGTTTTATTTTCTTACAAATCTGGGATGTGGAGAGACAACTTATTACATGCCCGTCGCTAGCAGGAGCCTCGCCATAGACAGTAAGTCAATATAATTGTTTTGTGACTGTCCCTTTCTGGAGCTTTCGGGAATCTAGCTCAGGAGTAATAAAGTATAAATGCCCCTACATTATGAAAAGATACCAAACAAACTTTAAAATGAGCCATTACCAAATAATTTGAAATTAAAGAGCTGTCTTCAGAATTGGGACCCCGTCTATACAAATGGCATAGCCGTTTATTCCCACAAAGCCCAGGAACTAAATAGTTAACCAGTAGTTTTCTTTTATGCTACAACTACGAAATTTCTCCAAAACTCATGATTTGTCACAAACTGAAGTTAAGAAATTTATGTTTGAAATCCAACCTCACTCATTTAACAAATGGAACCAATTCAGCCTGCTTGGAAAAATATGCAGTTTTAATTTTTTAGAGATTAATATCAAAATATTGGAGGAAAGTAGAATGTAGTTAATAAGAAAGGGATATTTTGTTCAAAATTTCAATGTAAAATATTTCAGGATAATAGCATTGAATTCAGCGCATCATTTCTTTGTTGACGGCGGCCATTTTGAAAGTGGTGAACAATTATGTCCCTTGACTGTATATCATAACAGAATTGTGCCATTTATCAAGAAATAGCAGCTGATGTGCACTAAAATCAATATTTCCTAATGTCCGGACCAAAATATTTGATGTCTGATTATCTGTTATGCAATTACGAAGGAATGCCGCAAACCGAGTAAAAATTGAAATTACACCAGAAAAATTGTTGCAGATATGTGTTTAATAATACCTAACCATAGTACACTTTTATTTTAACATTAAAATAACATTCAAATTTAACGTTTCTGGATATAATGCCATTCTTGATATAAGGCCATTATGGATATAAGACTAGCATTGATTAAATGGTTTTACAGACATAAGGCTATTGAAAAACACAGGTACTTGCAGTTATTAATGCAGTAAGTCTTTTTGTAAGATTATTTTTGTCTGACAGGTTAGCCTATGGATGCAATGGGACATTTTAACTAAATTGCAGAACAATGGCTGAAACTGATAGTAACTGATCATAAATTTGCAATATCATGCTAGAGGTGGGTTATTTATTGTGATTTTCAGACTTACACTATGTCCAAAAGGAAGGTCGAGGTAAGGTCCGAAATACATGCCGTAAACACCAGTCAGCAGCAGAATCACGAGAGATCTGCCGTTTCCACTCAGCCCTCAGCCGTGACCAACATGTTCACATTTGAATGTGAGCCTTGTGGCATCCGTTATGATAACAGACGCCAAATACTGCGACATAATCGAGACCACCATGGACCTAAGCTTTATTGCCAGTGTGGTGTTGAATTTCCTTGTTCTAGACGGTACAAGTTCATAGAGCACCAGCGGGTCTGCCGAGCCCTTCCCAGACCACATCACCCACCTCCATCTTTATTATCACTGAATGTTCAACCTCTACCTGCTTTGATTCAGAGTGTCCCAAAAGCTCATACCAAAGATCCAGAGCCTAAACCATCGTATGCGGTTGCCACTCCAACGCCCTCCACAGACCTGCTTTACAGAGACAGATTTTAGTAAAAATCACCTAATTTGCTTGAGTCCGTCCGATTTTGGTCTGTATGACCAAGAGCCTGAGGTTGTCAATCTGTTTACGATTTTTGAATTTGTCTTCTGTATCTACCACTTTTTCTTCGGTAGTTTCAACAGCTACTAGTACCGTCGTTCAAATGGTTAGTTCAACAGCTGCTAGTACTGTTCAAACTACAGGTCCCTGTTTCTTAGATGGGCATGATGCCAGCCTGCCGCCACCACCACCAGAAATATGGATGGGAAGTCTTCCTGAGGACGTTAATTACCTTGCTGTTCCCATGCCTCCTCACCTTAAGCCAGCTGAGCTCCTCTTCCACAGCCAAAGTCTTCTGTGCCTCTGAGGCAGCCGGAATCTTGTCCCTCCACCACAGCTCGCGTCTTTCGTCTGTTCCAGTTGCAGAGTATAACCCCTCTTCATTATCTGAGTCTCCAGCCTGCCGCCACCACCACCAGAAATATGGATGGGAAGTCTTCCTGAGGACGTTAATTACCTTGCTGTTCCCATGCCTCCTCACCTTAAGCCAGCTGAGCCTCCTCTTCCACAGCCAAAGTCTTCTGTGCCTCTGAGGCAGCCGGAATCTAGTCCCTCCACCACAGCTCGCGTCTTTCGTCTGTTCCAGTTGCAGAGTATAACCCCTCTTCATTATCTGAGTCTCCTCTACCTCCTAGTCAACCGAAGTCTTCTGTTCCACAGCCATTGATGGAGTCTCCTGTCCCTCCACCGCAGCCAGAGTCTCCTGTCCCTCCACCGCAGCCAAAGTCTCCTGTACCTCCACTGCAGCAGAGTCTTTTGTGCCACCATCGCCGCCAGAGCCTTCTGTGCCACAACCGCAGCAAGTCTTCTGTGCCACCACCGCAGCAAGAGTCTTCTGTACCACCACCGCAGCCAGAGCCTTCTGTACCACCACCGCAGCCAGAGCCTTCTGTACCACCACCGCAGCCAGAGCCTTCTGTACCACCATCGCAGCAAGAGTCTTCTGTACCACCACCGCAGCCAGAGCCTTCTGTACCACCACCGCAGCCAGAGCCTTCTGTACCACCACCGCAGCCAGAGCCTTCTGTACCACCATCGCAGCAAGAGTCTTCTGTGCCACCACCGCAGCAAGAGTCTTCTGTACCACCACCGCAGCCAGAGCCTTCTGTACCACCACCGCAGCCAGAGCCTTCTGTGCCACCACCGCAGCAAGAGCCTTCTGTACCACCACCACAGCCAGAGCCTTCTGTGCCACCACCGCAGCGAGAGCCTTCTGTACCATCACCGCAGCCAGAGCCTTCTGTACCACCACCGTAGCAAGTCCTCTGTGCCACCATCGCAGCCAGAGCCTTCTGTGCCACCACCGCAGCCAGAGCCTTCTGTACCACCATCGCAGCGAGAGCCTTCTGTGTCACCACCGCAGCAAGAGTCTTCTGTACCAACACCGCAGCCAGAGCCTTCTGTGTCACCACCGCAGCCAGAGCCTTCTGTGCCACCACCACCACAGCAAGAGCCTTCTGTACCACCACCGCAGCAAGAGTCTTGTGCCACCACCGCAGCCAGAGCCTTCTGTGCCACCATCGTAGCAAGAGCCTTCTTAGCTACCACCGCAGCCAGAGCCTTCTGTACCACAACCGCAGCCAGATCTTTCTTTGCCACCACCGCAGCCAGACCCTTCTGTACTACCACCCTTTTGTGCCACCACCGCAGCCAGACACTTCTGTACCACAACCGCAGCCAGAGCTTTCTATGCCACCACTGCAGTCTGAACCTTTTGTGCCACCACCGCAGCAAGACTATTCTGTACCACCACCCTTTTGTGCCACCACCGCAGCCAGACACTTCTGTACCACCACCGCAGCCAGAATCTTCTGTGCCACCACCGCAGCCAGAGCCTTCTGTACCACCACCGCAGCAAGTCTTCTGTGTCACCACGGTAGCAAGAGTCTTCTGTGCCACCACCGCAGCAAGAGTCTTCTGTGCCACCACCACAGCCAGAGCCTTCTGTACCACCACCGCAGCCAAAGCCTTCTGTACCACCATCGCAGCAAGAGTCTTCTGTGCCACCACCGTAGCAAGAGTCTTCTGTGCCACCACCACAGCCAGAGCCTTCTGTACCACCACCGCAGCCAGACACTTCTGTACCACCACCGCAGCCAGAACCTTCTGTGCCACCACCGCAGCCAGAGCCTTCTGTACCACCACCGCAGCCAGAGCCTTCTGTACCACCATCGCAGCAAGAGTCTTCTGTGCCACCACCGCAGCAAGAGTCTTCTGTGCCACCACCACAGCCAGAGCCTTCTGTACCACCACCGCAGCCAAAGCCTTCTGTACCACCATCGCAGCAAGAGTCTTCTGTGCCACCACCGTAGCAAGAGTCTTCTGTGCCACCACCACAGCCAGAGCCTTCTGTACCACCACCACAGCCAGAGCCTTCTGTGCGACTACCGCAGCCAGTGCCTTCTGTACCACCATCGCAGCAAGAGTCTTCTGTGTCACCACCGTAGCAAGAGTCTTCTGTGCCACCACCGCAGCCAGACACTTCTGTACCACCACCGCAGCCAGAACCTTCTGTGCCACCACCGCAGCCAGAGCCTTCTGTACCACCACCGCAGCAAGTCTTCTGTGTCACCACGGTAGCAAGAGTCTTCTGTGCCACCACCGCAGCAAGAGTCTTCTGTGCCACCACCACAGCCAGAGCCTTCTGTACCACCACCGCAGCCAGAGCCTTCTGTACCACCATCGCAGCAAGAGTCTTCTGTGCCACCACCGTAGCAAGAGTCTTCTGTGCCACCACCACAGCCAGAGCCTTCTGTACCACCACCACAGCCAGAGCCTTCTGTGCCACTACCGCAGCCAGTGTCTTCTGTACCACCATCGCAGCAAGAGTCTTCTGTACCACCACCACAGCCAGAGCCTTCTGTGCGACTACCGCAGCCAGTGCCTTCTGTGCCACCACCGCAGCAAGAGTCTTCTGTGCCACTACCACAGCCAGAGCCCTCTGTGTCACCAACGCAGCCAGAGCCCTCTGTGCCACCACCACAGCCAGAGCCCTCTTTGTCACCAACGCAGCCAGAGCCCTCTGTGCCACAACCGCAGCGAGGGTCTTCTGTGCCACCACCGCAGCCAGAGCCTTCTGTACCACCACCGCAGCAAGTCTTCTTTGCCTCTGCCGCAGCCAGAGCCTTCTGTGCCACAACCGCAGCGAGGGTCTTCTGTGCCACCACCGCAGCAAGAGTCTTCTGTGCCACCACCGCAGCGAGGGTCTTCTGTGCCACCACCGCAGCCAGAGTCTTCTGTACCACCACCGCAGCCAGAGCCTTCTGTACCACCACCGCAGCAAGAGCCTTCTGTACCACCATCGCAGCAAGAGTCTTCTGTACCACCACCGCAGCCAGAGTCTTCTGTACCACCACCGCAGCAAGAGCCTTCTGTACCACCACCGCAGCGAGGGTCTTCTGTGCCACCACCGCAGCGAGGGTCTTCTGTGTCACCACCGCAGCCAGAGCCTTCTGTGCCACAACCGCAGCGAGGGTCTTCTGTGCCACCACCACAGCCAGAGTCTTCTGTTACACCACCGCAGCAAGTCTTCTTTGCCTCTGCCGCAGCCGGAATCTTCTGTCCCTTCTCAGCCTGTCCCAGCTCCGAAGTCAGTCTTCTTTGCCTCTGCCGCAGCCGGAATCTTCTGTCCCTTCTCAGCCTGTCCCAGCTCCGAAGTCTAACCCCCAAGCCGGAATCTTCTGTCCCTCCTCAGCCAGTCCCAGCTCCGAAGTCTAACCCCTCAAGTTTCGGAGTCTTGTCTCCCACCAAGAAAAGTCTCTCCTCCCCCCCCCCCCCCCACCAGCTGAGTTTTCCGGCAGTTTGCTGCCACCGCCTGCTGAGTTTGCGGATCATCCTCCTGAGGACACCAACAGACCACCTGCATCACCATCTCAGGTACATGAAGACCCTCCACGAAATTCTGATATGCCAGCTCCTATGGACGTTGATGAGCCAGATCCTGAACCGGTAGTGACCACTTCTTGTGCTTCACTACCGCCTCATTCTGCTTCCAGGTCCAGTTCTAGTTCTACCACTGAGAAAACTACATCTACAGTGGTAGAGCCTTCTATACAGTCTCCCTTTTCAGACAGTCCTTTATATTCTCCGTCTATGCCTCTGTATTCCCCTTCCATGCCATGCTATTCGCCAGGGAGTCCTGAATCTACAACAGGGTACGTGTCGACCAAGAAGCGTCGTGTAGACAGAAAACCTCAGTTTCCTCCTCCTCCTGTAAACATACCTCTTCAGCAGTCTAGAAGCCGATATGACTATCTTCTACATGACCCCCGTACTCTTTTTGCTGGAGCCCCTTCTTCTTTCTTTCCTGGTCAGGATGCTAAGTATGCATCTCGGTTTAGAAAGAAAGCTCTACAGATTGGAACCAAGACTGCAAATGTGTCCTACTGCGCTGATGGGTATACCTTAACCAAGACCGAGACTGTGAAGAAAGACAGTTTCTTCTTTGAGATGACCACTACTTTGACCCCTTGCCAAAGAGAACACAATTTCAATCTACTAGCAGCCAGACAGATGTCCCCCAAACTTCAAACTGTGAGGGATGTAGGAAAATCCTGGAAGAAGATGGCATTTAAAAAATATTCTGATCACTTTCAGATGAAGATATATTTTTATTTTCTTTCTTTATTTACAAAATAGGATCAAAATGGTCGAAGAGTTTTGAATATTAAGGCTAAATATATTTACTAACTTAAGTTATCATATATAATATTTCATTACCTCTTTCGAGTACATATTTTCTAGTCTGTTAGGCCAAAAATAAAATATTTAATGTTTCCCCTTACGCGACCGACCCTACAAAATCGTAGCGACCGGAAATATTTTTTTCCGATTCCAAAAAAAAATATTTTTTTTTTCGGTTTTCCGCCTAGTACGAATATTCTGGGTCCGAAACAACCGTAAGTACGAAATCAGCAATCGGTCTCGCTTAGACGCTTAAACATTCGGAAATATCGGCTTTTTCCCTTGTACGCTGTCGCTGTCTTCAAGCGCTTATTATTTCAAATTCGTAATGGCAGATTTTGCCGTTTGTGTAACGGTTAAAAGGAAAACCACAAAAGAAACTTCCACTGTTGTGGATCGGAGAATCGGAAAGTTTAACTCAAAGCTTACACTTGAAGACATTTGCAATGAAGTGCTGGCCGATGAGGACTTGGACCCTGCAACAAACACAGCGCTTGACGATCGCGTCGTCAAAGTCGAACTCAGTGCTAGGGACAACTTCGCAGACAATTTCAGTATTGACTATATGGAGCAACTACAAACAGCAATTGATTTTGAAGCAAAACTAAAGTACATTCGCTTCACCATTAATACTTTCACTGCAAAAGGTGACTCTTGTAATGATACTGATAGTGAAGTGGGTAATGCTTTAGAACACCTCATGAATGCATCACTAGGAGTGGCTCAGAGAGCCAGACCATTTGCAACCGTAAACAATAACAAAGAGAAGCTATATAATAAAGTGTGCAGCACTTTAGAAATGAGTACTGCTTTTTTCCCTAACACAATGCCTCAGGATGATGTGAAGAAGCATGTGTCTGTCCTGTCAAATCTATTGTGGTACCTAGATGGAAACCAGGATAAAATTGGAGAAAGAGCTGCACATGGGGATGTCCCACCTATACCAGACAGGTCCATTTTATTTTACATTAATCCTTAAATGCCTAGTGTATTCTCCCTTATAAATTGGATGAGCTCATATATAATATATATATTGTTGTTGTTGTTGTCTGTCTGTAAGCATTATATCGCTGCAAATGACATCAAGGTAGATCCGGGACACTTCGGTACTAAACTCAATGTTTTTAGTATTGAAGTGTCCCGGATGTACCTTGAGGCCATAAGCAGCAGTATATATGTCACTGAAGGGTTATCTGCAAATATTTTATAGATGATTTTTATTTCCTTTTAAAGACAAATACCTGTTTTTCTGATACAAAGAGAATAGATCCAGATCAGACATTCCTGGTGAATGATTGTCCTTGGGCGTATCACCAGTAAACAATTTTGATTCTGATAAGGGGTCACTAGGCATTAATGGATTCACCTTGAAATATTTTTGATTACAGAGATAAATCTAGTCTGATAATTTGAGCCACACTGATCAAAAAAAGATGTCTTTCAGACATCCCATCAAGTGAAGTTTCAGTGCACAGCTGGTGCCTTGGCCTGTCCATATGTGAGCAAACAGCAAAGGTTATGGCTGTAAAGTGTACGCAGTCATGTCTGAACTGGTGCTGCTTTTTAGTACCATAAATATTTGAAAAAAAAATGAGACAATTGAAATTATAAGCCACTGAGTACATTGGTTCAAAAGATGCATATGGTTTATAGTATGGATAATGGACGACTTGCTCTTTTACATCCATTTCAAAACTATTTCAGTCATATCAGGACAGTGTGAGGGTATTAATGAAAGGTTGTATGCTATGGAACCCAGTTTGCGTTTAAACGATTTCCGCCTCCAGCGGGAATCAAACTTGGGGCCGCTATATCAGTATGCTAGCACTTAACCCGCTGAGCTACCAGGGCTCTTAGACAGATGGGCAAACTATGTGGACTTAGCACTGCTCAGTGTGTTTGCTTTATAGCCCTGTCTGATCCAAAAACCTGAAAGTATTGTGGTAATTAGGAAAACAAAAGCCTTTAAACATCTAAAAAAGCAGAATTGCTTAGTTTGACACTGAAATAATTCAGATCGTGAAAACTGACCAGTGTGAGAATTGCAGTCTAGACTACATGCCTTGGACGTTTCAGCAATATGTCTGGCCCTTTGGCTGAATTTTCTTTATTGACCTTATTTGTGTTTTTGTGAGCTAGCAGCAAAGGTCCTAGCAAATATGTGTGCATGCACAGGCTCACTTGAACCTTTGCTGTCGGCATATATCGGCATATATAATAATGGTTCTTTTCACATAACTTTGATCATAAAACTTTAACTGGAAAGAAAAAATCATTCTGACACATAGGTTTTGTATTTCCCTTTGAAATTTTCAGATTTCATGAGTTTGAAGGTTTTAATGACTGGAGACGGAAAAGGAAGAAAGCCCCAGTTTTGGCTTCCAGTGATTTAAAGCACACAGTACATCATTGTTTCGGTAAAATGACTTTTTATAACAAGATCAGCCATAGGCGGCCATTGAGCTGTCACTGAGGTCATCCTGCACATCCGCAAAGTGTTGCCAGAGCCTTGGCTGTTCACACACATGAAGATTGATGCAACCTAGAAAAAATTCCGTGACCTTGACCTCTTGGTCACAGGCATGGGTGGGGGTGGTACAGCATAAAACTTTGGACCATTATCTATCACCATGCCAAATATAAAGCCAATCCATCAAAGGGTTTGGATAATATAAGCTCTCAAAAACTTTAACGCAAAACTTTAACACAAATGTTAACTTACGGACGGAAGGTGACGGACGGCGGACGAACGGACATCGGAGAAAAGCTATATACCCCTCTTTATACTTCGTATGCCGGGGGTATAATTATAATTACTCTGGAGTGAGTATTGATTGATTGTTTCGGGTTTAACGGCCCTTTGAGACAGTATTTCAGTCTATATCGGGCCGTCTCCCAGAGAGAGGGAGAAAGAAGAGAGAAATGATAGATGAGAGAAAAATGTCCAAACAACCCCCACCCGCACCTACTGAAAGTACAGTAGGCCCTTGTCCTAATATTCTCCAAATCAGTAGGACGCCCCGGCACTGGAAGCTACACACAGCACCATCGCTGGAGAGAGTATAATGGATGGATATTTGATCTGCATTTTACGTCCCTTTTGACTGTATTTCAGTATTTCCGTACATAAACTACAGTTAAAGAAAAACAAGAGGGCCACGATGGCCCTGGATCGCTGATCTGAGTATCCTGTGAATTTAACCTGAGACACAGGCAGAGTTTCACAATGATTGAATGGAACATGAACCCTTTATTGTGTACCTAAGGTTTTTGTAAGATTTAACCTGTTGACCTTGTTTTTGATCCCACATGATCCAGTTTCAAATCTGGTCTAGGTTTCTTGGATATAAACATTCTGACAAAGTTTCATGAATATCAGATCAAAACTGTGCCCTCTAGAGTGTACACAAAATTTTTCTAAGGTTTGTTCTAGTCATCTAGTTTTTGACCTGACATGACCAAGTTGCGCCCTTTGTTGGAGATAAACATTTTGACAAAGTCTAATGAAGACTGGAACAAAACTGTGTCCTCTAAAGCGTTCACATGGTTTTCCTAAGAACTGACCTTGTGACCTTGTTTTTGGCCTGACATGGCCCACTTTCAAATATGGTTTAGATTTTATAAAAAATAACATTCTGACCAAGTTTCATGCAGATTGGATCATAACTGTGCCCTCTCGGAGTTTACACAAGGTTTTTCTAAGATTTGACCTAGTGACCTAGGTTTTGAAACTTTGCTTAGATCATCTGACAAAGTTTCAAGAAGATTTGATCATAACTTTGCCCTCTACAGTGTACACAATGTTTTTTTCTAAGATTTGACTTAGTGACCTAGTTTTTGACCGCAGATGACCCAGATTCAAAGCTGGTATAAATTCAAGATCAACATTCTGACAAATTTCATGATAATTGGCTTATAACTGTGCCCTCTGTGTCATTCTCAGCCATCCACACTGACAGATATAATACTTTTGGTTCTTATCAACAGTCTAAATGAGATACTTTCGCTAAACCACCTAGTAAGGAGATTTTTATTTGAATTATTACGAAACCTCAGAACCAATCGATATTGTTAAGCGGATGTATTCTTGACGAAAGGCGTTTGCATGCTTCTGTTCTGGCAAGTGCATGAAGAGGTCATCAACCTTCTTCTTTCATTCACTTTTTATACATATAATGAAAGCTTCATCATATCAAGTATTAAACACGTATGAAATATTACGTTTTTATGGATGCTACACATGTACAGATGTTTAAAATATTGGACAAAATCAGTGAACCAAGAAATATAGGTCACAGGGATCTACATGTTGTACCAAATGAGACGCAGCGCTGAAGTGAATTACTATTCCAACTCCGATGAAATTTCAATTAAATATTAGTTCAAAATAAAAGCATTAATTCAATGGATCATGAAATACAAGTCACAATGACCTACAAATAATATGACGTCGTTTGCAATGTCATTAGTATGATGCATATATAATGTGGAATATATAAGGAAAAAAAACCAGTGAACTTTTAAATATGTCACATTAACCTACAAATAGTATGAGGATGTTTTGCATCGTTTGACAGACCAACTATTTTTAATTATGTTGCGAATCCAAAAACCGTGTTGAAATATAAATGAAAAGCTTGGTCCATGCATAAATTTCAAGGACTCAGTGTGCATGGATGCTTTGCAGTTCCTACATTTTAAGGATATGATCTTATCAAATATCAGCACTCCTATCCCAGAAAAAGAGGTAAGTATAAAGCTCACCCAAGTAACTTTTCATACCAAGTTATTGGACCAAAATTTCAAGGTCACAGACTTTTACAATGCACCAGCTTCAGGCAGAGGGATACATCATTTGACCACGTCGCAACATTATAACATCAGAGGTTATATCACAGCATTATGATTGAGGACATTCAGTCTAACGCACATGACGCCATACCTATACGCATGTCCAGCGCTGCGCCCTCTCCCCGACCTCCCCCCTCCACAGACACGGAAAGCTTGGGTGGGGGCGCATTAGGAACACATACTACATAGATGAACACTTTGAAAAAGATGCGTTGTGTCGAATAATGCCTCTATTTTCTATCAATTACAAAATATACTGATGCGATTTTGATATGAATCCTTTAGTCCTAGTGTTGGATTCATGAAAATTTACCCCAAAAGTTTATTTTTCGTTTATTCCTACCCTCGTAACAACTGTAATGTAACCCGTTTAAGATGAATATGTATATGAGGTATAGTTATGTCTAAAATTGTAGTGGTTACGACGGTGGGTTGAAGTGAAATTTGGATGCATAGTGGACGTTGGTAGTTTAAATTCCCATAGGCTCAATGTTGGTTGGTTGATTTGATGCTTAACGTCCACGGTAAACAACTAAGGTCATGTCGGGACGGTCAGTTAACCTAATCACACTATTCCTGGGCAGGCTTAGACCTCCTAAGCGGTTAACCAGTACTAAGAGCACATACTTTCGCCAGTAACTGACAACTGCCCTTCTTGAATCAGCGGAAGGAGAAACGAAAGTATGTGGCCAGACCGGGATTCAAACCCAGGACCTCTGACTTACGAGTCAGGTGCCCTACCGATTGCGCTACCCGGCCCGGCGATAGGCTCAATGTTAAATGTTGCAGACAGTACATGTATTCAACCGCAAAATTAACCTAAAAGGCATAAAATACGGGAATACGAAAGAGTACAGAATAAACTAGAAACATATAGCTAACGTTTCCGCATGTTTTTGTGGTTATCTGCCTTCCTTCGAAAATCAGCCTTTTCAGTGGGCACATTGCAATAGTAAAGTGTAACTCGTCCTTTGGTAGAGGGTCTCCTAAGAAACATTTCTATGAAATTATTTCAAAATCTGCCCAGGAGGAGGAGAAGTCATTTAAAGTTTTTTTTTTTTATATTTTTAGCTCAGGCGGCCATATTATTCAGCGGAGCAGAACCGTTTGAGCAATATCGGAAGAGTGTCTCCTAAGGAACATTTCTGTGAAATTAGTTCAAAATCTGCCCAGCAGTTTTGAAGGACAAGTCTAAGTTTTTCTATTTTTATCTCTGGCGGCCATATTGTTCAGCGGAGCGGAACCGTTTGAGCAATTTTGGTAGACGGTCTCCTAAGGAACATTTCAGGGAAATTAATCTGCCCAGCAAATTTTGGAGGAGCAGTCGTTTAAAAGGTTTTTCTATTTTAAGCTCTGACGGCCATATTGTTCAGCGGAGCACAACCGTTTGAGCAATTTTGGCAGAGGATCTCCTAAGGAACATTTCTGAGAAATTATTTCAAAATCTGCCCAGCATTTTTGGAAAAGTCGTTTAAAGTTTTTTTTCAATTTTTAACTCTGGTGGCCATATTGTTCTGCGGAGCGCAACCGTTTGAGCAACTTTGGTAGAAGGTCTCCTAAGGAACATTTCTGTGAAATAAGTTCAAAATCTGCCCAGCAGTTTTGTACAGGTCGTTTAAAGTTTTTTTTTTTTTTAGCTCTGCCGGCCATATTGTTCAGCAGAGCGGAACCGTTTGAACAATTTTGGTAGAGGGTCTTCTGAGGAACATACCTGTGCAATTATTTCAAAATCTGCCCAGCAGTTTTGTAGAGGTCGTTTAAAGGTGTTTTTTTTTTTTTTTTTAGCTCTGACGGCCATATTGTTCAGCGGAGCAGAACTGTTTGAGCAATTTTGGTAGAGAGTCCCCCATGGACATTTCTGTGAATTTTATTCAAAATCCGTCTAGCAGAAGTTGACGACCGGCGACGGACAAAGGCCGATCACAATAGCTCACCTTGAGCACTTCGTGCTCAGGTGAGCTAAAAAGTGTGTATAGTCACCCTCAAAAAAAAAAAAAAAAAAAAAAAAGAAGTAAAGAATCCAGTCTAGTAAAATAATTAACTACCGACTTTTCGTACTATAGCGATTTCTGGTAGCGTTCCGAGGTTTCCGATTGTTGTTTTGACGTCTGCTACGGTTCAACGACCCCCGATATAAACATGGTAAACAAGCAATCATGCAGCAATGTCTTTATGGTGCTTTGAAAACAACGAAGCGGCAATGTCTTTATGGTGCTTGGAAAACAAGGAAGATGGGATTTTCTTACTTGTGAACGGTAGAAGGGCAACCGAGGGAAGTCTATGAAAGGATATACCGAGAATATGTAACGCCTGGTATGGCAACAGCAAAACCGACATATGGGTATAGTCACTAATCGCCGGCAGTCGTTTATATCGGTGCAATCAAAAATATAAACAGGAATTTCATGACGGCAGCAGTTATTTTTAAGCCCCGTGGTTTTGTTAGAAATATTTAGACTCAGTGATTTTTTCTCTGTAAGTGGTGCCCATAAAACACCAATCACAATTCAAATTTCAAAATAGAGCAACGAAAGGTATTATCGACAGATAGGAGTTATCGACACCCCCTAGTGAACTTTTCTATTTCTTGACATCTTTTTTTTTAAATAAAGCATTATAGTGTTGCAATTTCATTTAGTTTTATGTATTAGTCCAAAAATGCTTGAAAGTTAGGTGTTGGAGAAAAAATAGGCATATTTGTTGATGTACTAATGAAATACTATGCCTCTTATGCATGGCTATAAGGGGAGGTCACTCAGACACATGGTTATTTTACTCACATAAGGTATTTCATGCGGTTTTATTCCATATACTAAATCACCATGGAGAATATTAAGAGCAGATATGGTTACTCTCTTCAAAACCATATTTGGAACTGTGACCTCCAGGGTGCCGATAACTATATCCCTAAATGCAGCATGGCAGTAATTATCAACGCCTCAAAATTAAATGTCTCAAAAATGCACAGTTTCGAAAAAAATAGGGCCATGATGGCCCTGGATCGGTCACCCGAGTATCCTGTGAACTTAACCTCAGAGACATCCATACGTACGACAGGCAGAGTTTCACAATGATTCACTGGAAAATGAACCCTTTATTGTGTACCTTAGGTTTTTATAAGAGTACACCTAATGACTTTGTTTTTGACCCCACATGACCCAATATCAAACCTGGTCTAGATTTCTTGGATAAAAACATTCTGACTAAGTTTTGTGAATATCGGATCAAAACTGTGCCCTCTGGAACGTAAACAATGTTTTTCTAAGGTTTGACCTAATGACCTAGTTTTTGACCCGACATGACCAAGTTGCACCACTGGTCCAGATTTGTTGGCGATAAACAGTTTGACAAAGTCTCATGAAGATTATAAAAAAAACTGTCCTCTAAAGCGTTAACATGGTTTTTCTAAGAACTGACTTAGTGACCTAGTTTTTGACCCGACATGGCCCAGTTTCAAATCAGGTCTAGATTTCATAGAAGTAAACATTCTGAAAAAGTTTCATGTAGATTGTATCATAACTGTGCCCTCAAGAGTGTATACAACGTTTTTCTAAGATTTGACTTAGTGACCTAGGTTTTGGGTTCAAACTTGGTCTAGGTTTTATAAAGATAGCCATTCTGACAAAGTTTCATGAAGATTGGATCATAACTGTGCCCTCTAGAAAGTGCTCAAGATTTTTCTAAGATTTGACCTAGTGACCTAGTTCTTGACACCACATTACCCAGTTTTTAAAACTTGGTCTAGATTTCATCAAAGACCTAATAATAATATATTTTTTTTAATAATAATCTTTATTTATAGTCGCTTATTTTTATCAACAGCTAACATAAGCTCTTTAGAGCTTTTATTGCGACTTAATAAAACTATAAACATATATACAAGCTGAGCTGTGGATATGTGACTTGCTCAAGGTCACAACGCTAGGGCCCTGGTGGGATTCGAACTCGGGACCCTTCGATCATGAGTCGGGTACACTACTACCGCACCACTGCGCTCCACTCCTGCGCACCTGGATTTTTGTCATTAGTTAGTTATGTAATCCTTATTTAATCCAATAAACAGCCTCCTCTGGCTAGCCTGTCTTGTCTAGGCCAGTTTCCCAGCAGTTTCTTTCGGAGGCCTAAATTGGGGGAAATCAATAACAGAGATACCTGGTGTTAGTATTTATCAAAGTTTGGGATAGAAAAACATTTTAGATACGTATAGATACGTATATTCTGGTAATGTTTACAAGATCTTTAAGTTCACATCTAACTTTTTTCACAAACAAAATTCATTGTGAGAGAAGCCAAAATAAAATAAAATACTCTGTGGAAACAAAATATAGATATTTGATAGATCCATTATTGACAAAATGCAGTCTCAAACCACAGTGTCAGTTCTTGTAAAACAATGAACTTTGACAGATTCACTGTTTTCAAAAGGTGTCAAAAAACACGTGTAATGTCACCGAACTGGTCAAAACACAGGTTTCACAATCCAATTAAACTTGAGTCTTTTGGGTCTCTGAAGTGATCCTTGAAATAAATTTCATCTTCAAACCTTGCATATTTTTTTCTTCTTGAGATTATTATAATGGCTAATATACAAAAATAATAAATAAATAAAATAAAAAGATACAAGTTGTAAAAGGTAAATAAAATTTAAGAAAGGTAAATTAAAAATAACATACTAAAATGTATAAAAAAGTTATAGTAGTAAGTGATAATACAAGAAAATATTTGTAAAATAAATATTCAATTATTTTTTCTGTCTTCCTGAAGTATTTTTTTCCTTTTTTCTTTCTTCTTTTTTTTTGAATTAATATTTCGGTATTCTTTGACTGCTAATCAGCAAATTATATGTTTAAATATTATAAAATATATAGTTCTGATCTTTTACCTTATGACTGATGCATGAATTTATCCCACTGGGGCCCCACTGGCAGGCAGTGATTTCAGTACAGCATTGTTTTATGACCCTAATAATGAGGTGATTAGGAGGTGCCTTTGATTTTCTTATCATTTGTTTATTGGAGGTGATTAGATTTTGGGGTGTGGGGGTCAAAATAATAGAACAAAATCTAGGCCTTTAAGATAAATAGTCTGACCAAGGTTCATAATGATTGGATCCTTACTGTGCCCTCTGAGTCCTTCTAAGATTTCTATTTTTAGCTCTGGCCGCCATTTTGTTCAGCGGAGTGGAACCGTGTTAGCAATTTTTGCTCAGAACCATGAGTCAAACACTTCTGTGAAATTATTTTGAAATCGAGCCATTGGCTTCACAGGAGATGATGTTTAAAGGTTTTTCTATTTTTAGCTCTGATGGCCTTTTTGTTCAGCAGAGCTGAACCGGTAGAGCAATTAATATGGAGAGTCTCCTAAGGAACATTTCTATGAAATAATTTCAAAATCTTCCGAACAGTTATGGAGGCGAAGTGGTTTGAATTTTTTTCTAATTTTAGCTCTGGTGGTCATATTGTTAAGTGGAGCTGAACCGGTTGAGCAATTTTGGTAGCGGGACTAGGGAACATTTCTGTGAAATTATTTCAAAATCTGCCCAGAAGTTTTGGAGAAGTCGTTTGAAGGTTTTTCTATTTTTCGCTCTGGCGGCCAGTTTGTTCGGTGGAGCGGAACCGTTTAAGCAATTTTGGTAGAGGGTCTCCTAAGGAACATTTCTGTTATTTCAAAATCTGTCCAATCAAAATCAGGGATTTAGGCAAAATTCATATGGCTGGTAGAGGACTACTTTAAGAACATTTCTGTAAAGCTTTTGTCAAAATATCTGCAGTAACACAGAAACAAATGCAATATTTCCAATTTCCAGTCTATGGTTACTCTAAGTTGTCATAGCAGCAAATTCACACGAGCAACAGTAAAATAAAACATAATTTAGGTAGAGGCTAATGTCATTAACATGTATGCAAAGCTTCAACTTCATCCCTCTTATGGCTTCTGAGGAGAAGATTTTGAAGTATTTTTAAAAAAAGATACCCTTTACTTTGCCATGGCGACCAATCAATTCAGCGATTTGGATAAAATTCATATGAATTATAGAGGACTACTCAAGGAACATTGATAAAGAAAAAAATCTAAACAACTGGAGTGAGAGCAAAAATTACCAATTTTCACTTTCCCCATTATAAGTGAATGGAAATTATAAGTTGCCATAGCAACCAGAGTTCAAGAAAAAACATAATTTATGTAGAGGCTTATGTAATTTACATGTATGCATAGTATCAGCTTCATACCCCTTATGCCTTCTGAGGAGAGGATTTTTGAATATTTTTTTTTTCTAAAATTTACCCTATATATTGCCATGGCAACCAATCAAATCCAGCGATTTGGTTAAAATTCAAATGAATTGTAGAGGACTACTCAAAAAACATTTCTGTTGAAAAAATCCAAATAACTGCAGTGAGATAGCAAAAAATTGCCAATTTCCATTTTTCCTATTACAAGTCAATGGAAATTATAAGTTGCCATAGCAACCAAACTGCTAGAGCAATTGCCATGAAAAACAGTAATTCTATAGAGGCTAGTACTAAGATCATTTCTGTAAAGTTTGAGCTATATTGGCCACATAGTTTCTGCAGAGATGATTTTTAAATCTCTGCAGAAACTATTTTTTATATTAAACTATTCGGTTACAATGGCAGCCAGCCAAATTGTGCAATTTGCCGTAATTTAATACTGCTGGTTGCGGACTACTCAAAGGACATTTCTATGAAAGTTTTGTAAAAATATCTGCACTGACATAGCAATAATTGCAAATTTTCCATTTTGCCATAATAAGTCAATGGCAACTTTAAGTTCCCATAGCAACCAAACCGCTATAGCAATTGCCAAGAAAAAAAAACAGTACTTTTACAGAGGCTGGTACCAAGATCCTTTCTGTGAGGTTTGAGCTTTATTGGTTTCCTAGTTTCTGAGGAGATGATTTTTTTGAATATGTTTTTCTATTTTTAACCATTCGGTTGCCATGGCAACCAGCCAAATTATGCAATTTACAAAAAAATCACGTGGTTGATGAAGGACTACTCAAGGAACATTTCCATAATATCAAAATATCTGCAATGACATAGCAATAAATGAAAATTTTCAATTTTTCCCATACAAGTCAATGACAACTTTAAGTTGCCATAGCAACCAAAGTTCTGAAGCAATTTGGATAAAAAAAAAGTTTTATTGGTTTCCCCTGCCTATAAATGCTACATATGAAATTTGGTAACAATGAGACTTGTAGTTTCAGAGATGTCGTTTGAAAATGTTGACGGACGGACCGACGACGATTGCCTGTCTATACTATAAGCTCACCTGTGAGCATTCGGCTCAGGTGAGCTAACGAGGGCAATGCGGCCCTGAATCGCTCACCTGAACAATAATTGGCAAAGTGGCTTTTTCTTATGTCTGAAATTGCCAAAATATGAGTCTTGGGTCGAAAGTCAACAAGAGCTCCGCTGAGCGGGGCAATATACGCCCGTTGGGGCTTAAAGTTGGAAAGACAACAAGAGATGACAGAACTTCTGTCAGTAGCTTAAATCTTCAATAATAAGGCAGATATAAAACTACAAAACAAACAAAGCTATTATGAAATTCCTAGACAAAAAATGCAAAGGGGCATAATTCCATCAGAACTGAAAGTCACAGGGTCATGGTTCTTGCTCTCTGCATATCGTCTGATATTTGTACAAACTTTCATGAAGAAATCTTAAACGGTTTTCAAGATATGGAGCAGACACGAAATTACTATTTGAAAAATACATAATTCCGTCAAAACTGAAAGAAGATTTATGGTTCTTTTTCTCTGCACATTGTCTGATGATGCTTCATATTTGTATAAACTTTTATGAAGAAATCTCATACCGTTTTTGAGATATGGAGCTGAGAAATAATGTCACCTTTTGAACTTTGACCACTAAGCGTGACCTTGACCTTAGTCCGACATTGTTGAAATACAAGTTCTGCAAGTTGCCTCGATAAGGTAAACATTGGACTCAAGTTTCAAAAAAATATTTCAAGAGGTTAAGGAGATAATTGTGAAGTGGACACGAATTTAATACAAAATTACAATATGAAAAATACAAGGGGCGTAATTTTGTTAAAAATGAAAGTAGGGTTATGGTTCTTTTTCCCTGCACATCATCTGATGGTGCTTTATATGTACACATATTTTCATGAAGAAATCTAGAACAGTTTTTGAGATATGGAGCGGATACGAAGCTTGTGTGAAATTACTATATGAAAAATAAAAAGGGACATAATTCCATCTAAAATGAAAATAGGGTTATGGTTCTTTTTCTCTGCACATCGTCTGATAGTGCTTTATATTTATACAAACTTTCATGAAGAAATCTTAAACTGTTTTAGAGATATGGAGCGGACACACAAAGCTTATATGAATTACTATACGAAAAATACAAAGGGGCGTAATTTTCTTAAATGTGAAAGTAGGGTTATGGTCCTTTTCCTCTGCACATCGTCTGATGGTGCTTTATAATTATACAAACTTTCATGAAGAAATCTTAAACGGTTTTTGAGATATGGAGCGGACACTAAGCTTATATGAAATTACTGTATAAAAATACAAAGGGACATAAATAGGGTTATGGTTCTTTTTCTCTACACATCGTCTGATTGTGCTTTAGATTTGTACAAACTTTCATGAAGAAATCTTAAACGGTTTTCAAGATATGGAGCAGACACAAAAATTTACCGTTTGACCTTTGCCCTCTAAGTGTGGCCTTGACCTTTGTCGGACAATATTGAAGTAAGAGTTCTGCACATCGTCTCGATATGGCGAACATTTGACCAAAGTTTCAAAAAAATCTTTCAAGGGGTTAAGGACCGGACACGAAAAGTTAACGGACAGACAGACGGACGCACGGAGGTCACGACATAATACGACCCGTCTTTGACGGGCGTATAAAAATTGACCATGACTTCTTGTACTCATAAATCTTCGTGTACTTTTAAAGACAACCATATATACCATTTTTAGGCCAAAATCTTCAAAACTTTCCTTGAAATCTAATGTTCTAGCATTTTCCCATATTTGACCATGCCGCAAAAAAGGTCAAGGTAAACCCAAGGTCATCATAATTCTTCATGACCTCATTAAGACGACTGTATATACCAATTTGTAGGCCAAAATCTTATAAACTTCCCATGAAACATTATGTTCTATCATTTTCCCATATTTGACCTGCTATAAAAAAGGTCAAGGTCAACCCAAGGTCATAATTTGAACAATCTTGATAGTACATGAGGACCCAATGCTACATACCAAGTTTCAAGGCCATCGGTCGATTGATTCTGGAGAAAATTTTTACCATATATGGGCATGGCCGCATGTTAATCATGTTACTCAGACCATTTGAATGAATTTTCATTCCCGTTACCCCTGAAGGCTCTATATGATTTTCGGTAACAATTTGCTCCGTGGCTTTTAAGAAGAAATTTGAAATTGTCAAACTATGAGAATTCAGGGTCAAATGTGTAAGAATGTTCTTGACCTCCTGTACTCATGAATCTTCATGGCTGTTTTAAGATGTCTGTATTTACCAATTTTTAGGCATAAATCTTCCAAACTTTCCATGAAATCTTATGTTCTAGCATTTTCCCATATTAGACCATGCCGTAAAATGGTCAAGGTAAACCCAAGGTCATTATTTTGAACAATCTTGATAGTACTGGAGTACCCAATGCTACATACCAAGTTTCAAGGCCGTCGGTCAATTGGTTCTGGAGAAGATTTTAAAGGTTTTTACCATATATGAGCGTGGCGGCCATGTTGGTCACGTGATCTGAACCGTTTGAACAAATTTTCATTCCCTAAACCCCTGGAGGCTCTATATGAAATTTGGTTACAATTCGCCCAGTGGTTTTTGAGGAGATTGTTTGAAATTGTCAAAGTATGAGAGTTCTGTGTCAAAAGACAAAGAATGACCTTGACCTCTTGTACTCAAAAACCTTCATGTACTCCTTAAGATGACTGCATTTACCAATTTGTATGCCTTTATCTTCAAAACTTTCCAAGAAATCTTGAGTTCTAGCATTTTCCCATATTCGACCATGCCGTAAAAAAGGTCAAGGTCATAATTTGAACAATCTTGATAGTACTCGAGTACCCAATACTACATACTAAGTTTCAAGCCCATCAGCCAAATGACTCTGGAGAAGATTTTTAAAGGTTTTTGCCATATATGGGCGTGGTGGGCATGTTGGTCATGTTACCTGGACCGTATGAATGAATTTTTATTCCCTCAACCCCTGGAGGCTCTGTATGAAATTTGGTTTCAATTGGCACAGTGGCTTTTGAGGAAATTGTTTGAAATTGTCAAAATATGAGAGTTCTGGGTCCTTGACCTGTTGTACTCATAAATCTTCATGTACTCATTAAGATGACTGTAGATACCAATTTTTCACCCAAAATCTGCAACAGTTTCCAAGATATCTTATGTTCTAGCATTTTGCCATAGGAAGCAAATTTGACCTTACAGTAAAAAAAGTCAAGGTCAACACAAGGTCATAATTTGTACAATCTTGGTAGTATTTGCGTACACAATGCTACATACCAAGTTTTAAGGCCATGAGCCTATTGGTTCTGGAGAAGATTTTTTTAGGTTTTTACCATATATGGGCATGGCGGCCGTGTTGGTCATGTGACGCAGACCATTTGAACAATTTATCGTTCCCCCAAGCCCAGGAGGCTACATATGAAATTTGGTTACAACGGGCCAGTGGTTTCAGAGGAGGAGTCGTTTGAAACTGTGGACGGACGACAGACGATTGAATAGAATAGAACAAAGCCTGTCCATACTAAAAGCTCTCCCTGGAGCCTTCGGCTCAGGTCAGCTAAAAACGAGTTCTGAATTTTCATCATTCTTAAGTGATGTGATAAAACAGGATTTTTTAAAAGTTTAAATATGACCAATGGTATCGAAAATTCAACTGCAAGTGCTAAAAAAGACCGGAAAGTAGAAAACAATGTTGTAATGGGCAAGCATGCCTATAATGTTGACGGGCAAATATAGCCTAATGGCGATGTTTTATAATCTCTCAGTTATTGCTTCGGAAACTACGATGTAGTCATAAAGCCTTTAGCACTATCAGGAGTTCCGAAAACTGCACGGGGCCGAAATAAACTGATTGAGTATATTTCATGAATTTTAATACGATAATGCAGAGGCATTTTTCGATATCACAACTGAATTACATGGTAAAAATACAATGTACACGCCGAAAGATATCCCATCAGCTGTTACAGTCTCCATAGGCCTACGAGTTGCAAAAACGTCTAAACGTTATTGTTTCGAGTCTAATATCGATGTTCCCCAGGATTTGATTGATTAATAGTTTTTGGTTTAACGACCCTTTGAGACAGTATTTCCGTCTATATCGGGCCGTGTCCCAGAGACGGGGAAAGAGGAGACATGATAGACAAGAGAAAAAATGATGTCCAAACAACCCCCACCCGCACCTACTGCAAGCACAGTAGGCCCTTGTCCTATATTGTTCCAAATCAGTAGGCCACCCTGGTACTGGAAGTTAACAAATAACCATCGCACCACCCGACCACCCCCTGTTCCCCAGGAAGAATAGCGGAATGTACCCATAGTTGCACACTCCTGGCACGGGGAAAAACGTCTGAATACAAATCATTATGAAAGGCGCTTAAACCTTTATATTTCGTGACAAAATGCGGGTCGGTATCCGTCACTGCAAGTTCCCAAGAAACGAGAAATCTCGATAAAACGGGTTTTCCTTTCTGGTGTTCCGTCGAGCGACAGAATGTAAATAAAAGCGGCATACCGAATGGTGCCCCACCTAAAGTGAAAGTAGGTATTTCAGTTGCTAACTCAACATACATTTTTTAAACCTTATATGGGAAACTTTGTTTAAAGTTGACATTCACGTGCATTTACAATTACGAAACTATAGTGAGAAGCTTGCAGCGGTACCTAACGATAGAATATTTAACTCTGATAGATGACACCCTGTAAAACAGCATACTATAGTGTATATATTCGAAATATACTATGCACAATAAATATAGCAATTTTTTGGTATGTGTCAGATCCACTATATTAGGATTTTATTGTCACTTAACTGCATAAAGATATAAAGGCCGATCATTCGAGATGGACTGGCAGGTAAAAGAATCAAGATTGTTCAATTGTAGCGTTTGAACTACCCTGACGTCAGTTTTTATGACCATTGTATCTGAACGACATTTCTGAGCATGTACAAAAGCCACAACCATAATGAGGCGGCTGGAAAGGAAAACGCTCTAAAACATTTGAATATTCTACAAGTATGAGGTTTACAAAATTCGAAAACTTTACGTTTTCCCTTGTTTTTACGTTATCGTCTTCAAAACTTGTTTCTAATCGGCATTGAATCCCTTTTGAGTGTATGATTATTTGGTAGCTACCAATATGATAATGTAAACAATTCAGAAAGAAAATTCTTCCCGGTTACTGAGCACAAGTCAAAAGTCTCAGACTAACGTCATCATTTTCTCACAGTTACGTTATACTTCAGTGAGGAAACTTCACAGTTAAACTAATCATGGTGTGACCTTTAATTTTAGCCTAATGTTTTTCTCGGGTTTTGGTTCTGCATTGAACTGAAGCACCTGTGAATCATTGCACATTGGACCGAATTAACACGTTTTAACGTTCAATGGCGCATGCTAAGATTCGTCAGTTGTTAAGCTTAACCATATCTTCTACACAATCAATAGCTTTGACAAGAAAACTTATCATGAAAATGTTGAGAAATACCGTACAAAAAATCACATGCCTACCATTTTTATGTTCCTTTTCAATGGGTGCGAATTTCGGCTAATGACCCCTTCCCACGCCTGGTAAACTATCACAGGTACCTCCGGCGGAGGTACCGATAAAAAGTTGTGACAGGCAACTGGAGCTGCCTGTGACTGTCAAAAAAACGACAACAAACGGTAGGTATTCCTCTTTTTTGACAAAATATAAAATAACAGGGAGTTTATTAAAAATCAAAAAGTGCTATTCGACCCTTATAGACATAAAGTTTTGGCACGCATCATATCCCACAGAACTTTCCATATAAACCAAAGATACGACGTTTGAAGTGGCTTTGATGTCAGCCCACAGTACTCAAAACATAAAGAATTCGGCCGTTTTTGGTCTTAAATGCAGTGATCTTGCATACAAATTTGTTTTTCTCGGCACACTGATGTTAAGGTAACCTCCTTGCCCAAATATAAATGTCGATTGACTACAAATAAGGCTTGATTTTTTTTCAAAACAACAGCTGGAGGTTCCTGCAATGGTGTGGAGGTGCCTGTGATGTAAGCAAATATGTGACAGTGCCTGGGATTTTGAGCCTTGTGGAGGTGAGACGTTGACGTCACGAAACGTGAAATGAAAGTGACGTCACGAAATTCGCACGTAAAGTTAATTGGATTGCCGCGCACTGACTAATACATTTCAAAGCGTCACCTGAAAAGAGTGATTAAATATTTCTATCGGCATCTTTAATTTTCTACATCTACACTCTTTTGAGAATGTTCGCATTACAGGTCTTTGAAAAGGGATGTCACAAACCAGAATTATAAACGTTTATCCAGCTACTATGTAAATTGTATCCAATCAGTGAAACGAAAACAAAAATCGGGGTGGTGTGAATTTCGTTTGCTTTTGCAGTAAACATTAGCGCTATTGCTTTGTGCTTCTCGAAATCTCTTCTAGAAGCACTAACAAATATGAAAATGTTAAAAACAAAATTTCCGAATTCCGCTCCATAAGGCTCAAAATGCCAGACACTGTCACATATAGTGAAAATCTGAATAGTTATTGCAGCTGGAAATATTGACATCTTCTCTAAACCACTGCCTGGAAAGAATCATTCATTCAACGGCCCATTAAGCTATCATAATGCTTATAAGTATATCATGAAATTATCATGTTAAAATTCCTAAAACACCATCCCAAAGAGTTATTGCCCATTTTGTTCCGCTTCTGTTAGTCAAATATTGACGAACTTCACATAGTTCCTGAAAATCAACTGTGATCGGGAGGTGCTGCCTGTGAGTCATTCCAACTCGTTGGAAATTATCGAGGTCACACGTCATGCCAGCTACACGTATGGTGCGCCAAATGGGTCAAAATTGCCAATACCCGTCAACAGGCATACAAGTGTTGATCCTTTTGTTACCTCATATATGCGTGTCGCTCGCATGTGTCGTATGACGCTCGCTCTATGTGTTACGCTCGCTCTATGTGTTAACTTTGTGGTAACTGGAGTGATAGGTGCTACAAGTAATTCAGTCTGGCTAGTTTTGAATTGTTGGCGCTAGAATCCAAATACATCCGTAAGGCCTACAGATTACATCATCTGCAGGTGACATATTCTCAACATTATACCTTTTAGTATTCTGAAGTGATCGTAATCTCACTGCAAATTATGTGTAATTCAAAGTCTCAGATTAGCCACTGCATCAATTTGGTAAAGAGCACTTTTACTACATGTATAAAAGTCATCTTCCGAAACAGTGTTGTTTTGCAAACGTTTCGTGTAGTTACATGTAGCATGCCGTGTGACCTCGACAATTTCTAACGATTTGGAATGACTAACGGGTAGTCATCACCATTCACAACAACGTTGCCTCTTATTTAAGCACATTTCATAGCTATTCTAACACTGAATTAGGCAGTAAATTTTCAACAGCTACGTACAACATTGTCAATGTTTGACTAACAGACATGGAAACAAAACGGGCAATAACTCTTTGAGATGCTTTGGATTTTGGATTTCTGTTGTGAAGCATCAATGTTACGTGTTCTTATGTCCGCTTGTCTGTAGTCTTCTGACAATAAGGTCACCTGTATAGCTGCACACTTTGCTTTCTGGTTTGTTTTGTAATTTAAAATATAAAATAGGTAAAACAGAAGTTAGCATTGTTTTCATTTGGGGTAGGTGAATGACCATCTGTCTGGGAAAGAGCTCTTTATGCGGTTTACCACGCGTGTCTTTTATGAACTATTGTCAATGTATACTTACTTCCATCTTGGTTTTGATAGCAGGATGTAGAATCTGATTGTATAAGTTCATGATCATTATCTGTCGTTTTAACAAAAATATGCTTGATATTCGCACTAGGGTAGATTATTGCGACATTGAATGAACGATTCTTTCAAGGCAGTGGTCTAGAGATGAAGAATATCAATATTTGCAACCGCAATAAGTCTTCAGATTTTCGCTATATTTTCTTACATCACAGGCACCTCCATTCCGTCACAGGCACCTCCAGTTGTTTTTTTTACAGATCCAGCCTTATTTGGAGTTCATCGGCATTTATATTTGGGCAAAGAGGTTTAATTTACGTCAGTGAGTCCAGATCAACAGATTCTTATGCAAGAAAAGTGCATTTAGGACCTAAAACAACCGATTTGTTCTTGTTTTGAGTACTTTCGACTGACCTTAAAGCCACTTCAAAAGTCAAATCTTCCGTATATATGTAAAGTTCCCGGGGATATATTGTGACAAAACTTAATGTATATAAGGGTCGAATAGCATTCTCGGATTTTCAATAAACTCCCTGGTTATAAAGTATTTTATCGAAAAAGACGAATACCTACCCTTTTTTCCTAATTTTTGGACCGTCACAGGTAGCTCCGGATGTCTGTCACAACGTTTTATCGGTACCTCCGTGGAGGTACCTGTGATAGTTTACCAGGCGTGCTTCCGCGCCTATCGCTTTTCCTCAATATCGTTTTTAAAGATGGCTTCTGTAATCCCATGGTATCTTAAGCCCCAAATACGGTTCATTTCAATTCAATTTAATTTCGCTCAATGTTGCACTTCAGTAATGAGAAAAATTGCAAAATATAAAAATTTGCTAAATATATTTTGCATAGTATAGTTCCACTCAATAAAGTCGGGTAAATTCGGACAGTGACATTGATTCCTTCATATGTCAGTTTGGGTATAGAGTGAAAATCCTATTAGGAGCCGTCTCATCTGGATTTTCACTGTTTGCACCGGATGTCCGAATTTACCCGCTGTCGGAAGTTACCCGACTCTACCACCTGCCCTTTTCAGCAGTATTTCAGTCATATCGGGTGTAAGGGGAAAAGGGTTACCGTTAGTTGAAGACGGAGAATTTTCCAGAGGCGGGAGTAGAAAGGCGACCGATCCCACTAAGCTTTGATTATGAGTCCAGAGCGTTAACCTCTAGGCCAAACGGCCGGATCTCGAATAACAATAGCCATATCTAATGATGAATAGTAATCAGACTCCTGCTTGAGCCTCGCTGGTCAGAAGTCCAGCAATGAGCCGCATCTTAGATGTGCCTTAACGCGTACTTGCAAATGGCAGACCTCAAAACAGTGTACGCGTCTGGGCAGACTAGAAAAGGGACATATTCTATTCCTCAGGGTCTATACCTGCTTTGTGCGGGAACAGCAAATATTCTGACCAGGCTGCACGATCAGAGCCACTGTTGTTCGCAATCGCCCGGAGTACCACTTCGGCGTGTCCAGGCCCAGTATCACTAGCATAAAAGCGCGACGCTGAGTACTGGGACAGAGGTGCATGAGAAGACAGTGTTTACCCTGATCAAACTGCTCCTAATGAGCAGCCTGATTTGGGTCTACACTATCTGCCATTTCGCCATTAATTTTTGACTCATTTATTTTTTTAAGGAAAGTAACCGTTACATATTTTGTTTTCCCATTATTTCGGAAAAAAATCGGTATGCGAGATAAATGGTCTGTCCTTCCGGCTAATATAACAATGATCATGAACTTATGGTGACACGAACTTGACCCACTAGTGTAAAGAAAAACAGATATTCTATAAGTTGTATTAATTATTCCTGCATTATAAAAACTGAATCTGACCACTTCACTGGCTCCTGTCGTATCTGTCTCCGAGTCATTTTACATATTTCAAGGTCTTTCTCTGTGTAAAAGCTTTATGAACAAATTCCCTCAAATTGGGCATATGTGAGCACCTGTAAAAGTGAAATTCCCAATTATGACGAACCTCTGAATATCGATATTGGTAGTGAAAGAACATGCTACCAAAAATTCTTTCTCGGTCAAAAGTTATGACTGTTTTCAACCAAAGAGATGGTAGATTTATTTAAACAAACCCCAAATGCACTAGTCTGTGGTACCACTAAAAACTAAATCATGAAAATTTCTTCCTATGGCGTGTAAAATACAGCAGTGAAAATTTACAAGATATTCATAATACAACTTTTTGAAATAAGTGAAGCTTAATTCGTTTCCAAATACAATTTAAGGAAATTTATAGCCTCCATAGTCCTTTCAGTGGTACATGTAAAATGGCTAAACTCAAAACATTATAAAAAGCGGTTCAACCTTCACATTTGCTAATAAAATATGAGTTGATGTGCATATACTGAGTCATAAACTGGCAAACCGTAAATAAAAGTTTCTGAAAACATGACAAATCATTCCACAAAATACAATTTCCTGTTCTGGTTTCCCGTCTAGCAATTGTATATAAACATAGGCGGGACAGTGATTGGGCTTCACGCCTGTATATCGTATTTTTACCATTTTATTCAACTTATTCAACCTAATGAAAAATCGAAATCAGGGTCATTTACAAAAAGGCCCCATTGCTCTATCAGCATGAAAAATTTATATCATGCGGTGTCGCTGCAAGCTTCTCACTATTGTTTCGTGATTGTAAATGACCGTGATTAGCCAGCTTTAAAGTCTCCATAGTCCTATCAGTGTAAAAAACGTCCAAACACAAATCATTACGAAAACCTTTTCAACCTTCACGTTTGATGATAAAATGTAGGTTGGTGTACATAAATTGATCCAAGTAGCTGGCAAAAAGTATGGAAAACAGGTTTTCGAAAAACTACAAATCGCTCAACAAAACATGATTTTCCTATTCTGGTTTCCGGTTGAGTGATGCAATATGAACAAAAGCGCCACAGTGAATGAGGCCTCACCCTTGTACATTGTATTTTTACCATTTTATTAAAGAGCATGAAATCGAAAGTAGGTCATTTTAGTTGGCCCAAGTCAGTTTCCAAACCCTTTTTATGTGAAACCCGTTGATGTTTCATTTGTTTTAAGTCGGTCGATCGCGGTCATTTACAATGAAGAAACTATGGCGAGAAGCTTGCAGCGATACCTCGTGATGAAATTTTTCATGTTTATAGAGCAATAGGGCCTTTAAAGGCCCCATTGCTCTAACAGCATGAAATATTTTATCGTGAGGTACACTGCAAGCTCCTCACTACAGTTTCGTTATTGATTATGATCGTGATCGGCCGGCTTTAAAAAATCAAACGGTCTTGAGTTTCTCATAAAAAAGATTTAAAAAAATAACTACAGTAGGTGGACAAAAGTATTCGTCACATAGTGACGTCGCCGTTTAATTTAATGCATTTCCATATTTTTTAAAAAGACTACTGTCGCAAAGTTTTTAATGGCAATGTAATAAAACTTGCAGGGATAAAAAGTGAATTGAAAACAGCAATATAAAATGAAATATCAAGATGATTCCATGTTTAGTATAGGAGTTTAAAGTGATTGAAACGAACGTAAATTTTTTAAAATCTTGATCCCCATTGACGTTAATGTTAACGTCATCGAAAAATGGAAGTTTTTGTTTTCCGTTCAGTAAAACCTGTTGGTACAAGGAAATAACCAAAGAATCGAATTTCTTGTACTGCTTGTTTATTGCGAAAATCAATTTGCATTAACCTGGTGAAAACAGTATGGTGATTACTATCGTAGTTTTGCGGTAATAATTTATACAAAATTTGTGTAAATACATTGATTTAAACGGCAACGTCACTAAGTGACGAATACTTTTGTCCACTTACTGTAGGTCATTTAAGTTGCGAACTAAAATGACCTACTTTCGATTTCACAAGCTTTCTTACATGGTAAAAACACAAAGTACAGGCGATAAAAATACAAGGTACATGCGCTTACCAGGTGATAAAAATACAATGTACAACTAGAAATTGTGTTTGTGAAACACTATGCCCCCAACCATATGTTTGCCACTATAGGTGTCAAACTTCAGAATGTCTAAGTCAGAAAAGGAGTCACCCAATCTTTACTAAAATATTAAACTCATCAAAAACTACTATTATACCAAATATCAGCTTCCTAGATTAAGCAATTCAAAAGTTGGAAAAATGCCAAATTCAAATAAGGGTTGTAACTCCATCAAATTTTTTACAGAATTCTCCTTAAAGTTAATCAGGTAATGTACGCTTCATATCTGATCAGTATACGAAATATCAAGGCCATAACTGAAACACTGTTTGAGATATCTTGCTAACAAGACATCCATCTCATGTTTCTGAAGCCGCATAACTCCAAAATGAGGCATAACTTGGAACAAAAAAGACAATAAATGTTGGTTATTTTTGCATGAGGTATCCATATAAAATTTTTTTAGACCCTATGCCCAGTGGTTCTGGAACTCAGAAGCTGCATAAGTATTGAACATCAGGGGAAGTAACTCCATTATTGATGGATGCAGAGTTACCTAACCTGTACTAAAGTATTTAACTCATCAAGAACTACTATTATACCAAAAATCAGCTTCCTAGCTTAAGCGGTTCAAAAGTTGGAAAAATGCCAAATTTGGACAAGGGCCATAACTCCATCAAAATTTTAAGGAATTCTCCCAAAAGTTAATCAGGTAATCTACTCCTCATACTCAGTCAGTGAACCAAATATCAAGGCCATAGCTCAAATACTTTTTGAGATATCTTGCTAACAAGATAGTCATCTCATTTTTCTAAAAGGGGCATAACTCCAAAATGGGGCATAATTTGGAAAAGAAAAAAAATATGTGTCAGCTATTTTTGCATGAGGTATCCATATAAAATTTTTTTAGACCCTATGCCCAGTGGTTCTGGAACTCAGAAGCTGCATAAGTATTGAACATCAGGGGAAGTAACTCCATTATTGATGGATGCAGAGTTACCTAACCTGTACTAAAGTATTTAACTCATCAAGAACTACTATTATACCAAAAATCAGCTTCCTAGCTTAAGCGGTTCAAAAGTTGGAAAAATGCCAAATTTGGACAAGGGCCATAACTCCATCAAAATTTTAAGGAATTCTCCCAAAAGTTAATCAGGTAATCTACTCCTCATACTCAGTCAGTGTACCAAATATCAAGGCCATTGCTCAAATACTTTTTGAGATATCTTGCTAACAAGATAGTCATCTCAGTTTTCTAAAAGGGGCATAACTCCAAAATGGGGAATAATTTGGAAAAGAAAAAAAATATGTGTCAGCTATTTTTCCATGAGGAATCCATATATGAAATTTCAAAACCCTAGCTAGCAGGGTTCCAAAGTTACAGCAAGCATGAAAAAGTGTGACGCACGGACGGACGGACAAGCCAAAAGCAATATGCCCCACCAACTTTTTCAAAGTTGGGGGCATAAATATGTAAGGCAAAACTCCCATTGATTATTTAATTGCTTAACGGGGAACCAGAGGCGAAAACCGTATTTTTATGAAGAGACATCGTTTTTCCAAAATACCTAGTTCCTTCTTTTTTGGCAGTTATATGATACAAAAAAGCACATCAACCGACATATTATCATCAATTCTGAAGGCTGTACAGGTTTTATAATGATTTGAATTTTGACGCTTTTTACCACACGTAGGACTATGGAGACTTTAAACAAATAAAACACCCTTGAGTTTCACATAAAAAGGATTTGAAAACTTAATCGTTTTAGTTGGCAACTTAAAAGGCCTACTTTCGATTTCATTTTTATGTCTCATTGTACTACTTTCAACTGTTCAAGTACGGGTATTTGCGGTCTTTCTATTCAGAAACGTTTAATTCTATAATGTTTTCAATCGTCGCAGTTCGTAGGTGTTCATATGCCAGTCTTGGCTCATATATGCAAATAGTCTGAAAAAGTACTAACTTTATCTGAACCAAATTCAAAAGCCACACTGCACATCTTCATTGTGTTCACAACGTGTGCAAAATCAGGAAAAAATCCACTTCTGGGAGAAGCTGCTAGTTAGGCTAGTCAGAAACGGCAGGTGCTTTACAGTTTTGTCCATTTCAATATGTACGCAAAAAGCATCGCAATCCTAGTTACAGCATCATCCGACTGTCAAGCCAACATTTTTTTTAAATCATACTGCATAGTTCCGAGATTTGGATTGGTTGGTTGTTTTGGATTTAAGCCCCTATTGCTCTTTCAGCATGAGGTATTTTAAAACGAGGTTTCGCTGCAAGCTGCTCACTACAGGTTCAACATTGTATATGATCGTGACTGGTCGGCTTTAAAAATCAAAACGTCCTAGAGTTTCTCATAAAATATTAAAAAAAAATAATATATATCAAGGTCATTTTAGTTGGCAACTAAAATGACATACTTTCGATTTCACAACTTTCGTTACATGGTAAAGATACAAGGCACAGGGTTTAATGGATGGTAAAAATACAAAGTACAGCAAGGATCTCATTTATCGTCTCTCCGCTGCGTAATTTCATTGCTCAACGGGGAACCAGAAACGAAAACCGTATTTTTATGGACAGACTTGTCTTTTTTATTTCAACCTCACCCCACCACCCTGGTTTCTCCTTTTTGCTAATTATATGTATGGAGACTTAAGTCTCTTTGCGACAGTATTTCAGTCTATATCGAACCGTCTCCCAGAGAAAGGGAGAAAATAATTTCATCAATTCGAAAGGCTGTACCGGTTTTATCAGGATTTGTGTTTCGGCGATTTTATCACTGGTAGGACTATAGAGACTTTCAATCTCTTCGAGACAGTATTTCAGTCTATATCGAGCCGTCTCTCAGAGAAAGACTAGAAATGTGTCCATAGGACACGGATGCCCCCGCCTAGTGCCCTAAGTAAGATGGCGCCTTGTTTAAGGTACTGGCACTTGAAGGATAACTAGGTTCACAAAGGCAGACTTCTGTGGTATTATGCTTTATTGTTTTCCTTAGGCAGATGTATTGTGCTTCTTGGATCAAGAGAAGTATGTGTGTGTGGGAGGGGCAGGGGGGGGGGGGGCGTCGGAGGGAGATGTCATGACAGTGATATGTGATAACATTCTGTATCTTATCACAGAAATGGATGTCATGCAACTTTCCAAAAGAAATAGCCCGGATACATATAACTTTTCAAAAACTAACAAACGGAAACCATTATTGTGTGAAATGAAGTTGAAAAAAGACCATAACTCCAAAAGTAATTGGCAGATTTAACCCTTAATTAAACCTGACCTGTATTTTATAATTATGTATTTGTGTATAAAATATGAATCCAATACATTAATCTTTTCGATAGATAATGAACAGAAAACATTTTTTCATACAAAATGAAGTCGAAAAAGGACCATAACTCACACAATGATATATTCATCAAATATGAATTCAATACACCAATGTATCCAAAAGATAATGAACGGAAACCAGTTTTTCATACAAAATGAAGTCGAAAAAGGGCCATAACTCCCATAATGATAGACATATTTTACCCAACATCGAACCTGACCTGTATTTTATGATTATATACATGTGAATAAAATATGAATTCAATACATCAATGTTTTTAAAAGATATTGAGCGGAAACCATTTTTTCATATAAAATGGAAGTCGAGAAAGGGCCATAACTTCAACAATAATAGACGGATTTTACCCAACATCGAACTTGACCTGTATTTCATGATTATATACCTATATATAAAATATGAATTCACACCAATGTTTTTATAAGATTATGAACGGAAACCAGTTTTTCATACAAAACGAAGTCGAAAAAGGGCCACAACTCCCACAATAATAGACGGATTTTACCCAACATCGAACTTGACCTGTATTTTATGATTATATACCTGTGTATCAAATATGAATTCAATACACCAATGTTTCCAAAAGATAATGAACGGAAACCAGTTTTTCATACAAAATGAAGTCGAAAAAGGGCCATAACTCCCATAATGATAGACATATTTTACCCAACATCGAACCTGACCTGTATTTTATGATTATATAAAATAAAATATGAATTCAATACATCAATGTTTTTAAAAGATATTGAGCGGAAACCATTTTTTCACATAAAATGGAAGTCGAGAAAGGGCCATAACTCCAACAATAATAGCCGGATTTTACCCAACATCGAACTTGACCTGTATTTCAGGATTATATACCTATATATAAAATATGAATTCAATACATCAATGTTTTTAAAAGATATTGAGCGGAAACCATTTTTTCACATAAAATGGAAGTCGAGAAAGGGCCATAACTCCCACAATAATAGACGGATTTTACCCAACATCGAACTTGACCTGTATTTTATGATTATATACCTGTGTATAAAATATGAATTCAATACACCAATGCTTTCAAAATATATTGAACGGAAACCCTTGTTTCATACATAATGGAAGTCGAAAAAGGGTCATAACTCCAACAATAATAGCCGGATTTTACCCAACATCGAACTTGACCTGTATTTTATGATTATATACTTGTGATTAAAATATGAAATCAATACACCAATGTTTTCTAAAGATATCGAACGGAAACCATTTCGTATGGGACGTACGTATGTTACGGACAGGGGTGATACTTTATGCCCCCCCCCCCCCCCCCATTTTTAATGGCGGGGGCATAAAAAAGAGATATGATTGGGGAGATAAAATGTCCAAACAAAACAACCCGCACCTACTGCGACAGTAGGCCCTTACCCTACCATCATGCAAATTTGAAGGACGCCCCGGCACTGAAAGTTACACATCGGTCGACTAATCATGACAAACTTTTATCTGCGTTTGGGAATGTAAGTGTTAAATTTTGTCTTGCACTGAATAATTGCACCTGCGAATATGGCGACGTTAGAGGAATGTTATTTGGTAGTTTTGGGTTTAACGGCCCTTTGAGACAGTATTTCAGTCTATATCGGACCGTCTTCCAAAGAGAGGGAGGCAGAAGAGAGAAATGATAGACGAGAGAATAATTGTCCAAACAAGCAGCACCTACTGCAGGCACAGTAGGCCCTTGCCCTACTATATTCATACCAAAAATCAGTAGAATCTAACTATCCAAATCAGTAGGACGCCCCGGCGCTAGAAGTTATACGCAGCACCATCGCACTACCCAACCATCCCGAAAAAAATCAATATAAAAGCTTCTCATAACCTAGTGAATGTGGGGTTGGTCGTATGGACAGGTGATAGGGGAAAGTCGGGTAACTTCGGACATGTTTTTTTGATTGATTGATTTATTGCTTAACGTCCACGGTAAACAGCTATGGTCATGTCGGGACGGTCAGTTAACGTAACCTCACTATTCCTGGGCAGGCTTAGACCTCCTAAGCGGTTAACCAGTACTTGGTAACTGACAACTGCCCTTTTTGAATCAGCGGAAGGAAAAACGAAAGTATGTGGCCAGACCGAGTATCGATGGTTGGTTGGTTGTTTGGGGTTTTACGGCCCTTTGAGACAGTATTTCAGTCTATATCGGGCCGTCTCCCAAAGAGAGGGAGAAAGAAGAGAGAAATGATAGACGAGAGAAAAAATGTCCAAACAACCCCCATCCGCACCTACTGCAAGCACAGTAAGCCCTTGCCCTACTACTATTCAAATAAGTAGGACGCCCCGGCAGTGGAAGTTACACACAGCCCCTTCGCACCACCCAACCACCCCGCCGGGTATCGAACCCAGGACCCCTGACGTATGAGTCAGATGCCCTACCGATGGCGCTACGCGGCCCGGCTACTTCGAAGATGGGGGTAAATTCGGACATACCATTGCAAACTGAAAAAAAAATCCAGATGAGACGGCTCATAATGATCCGTCTCATCAGGATTTTCACTGTTTGCCAGTTATTTTTGTTTTAGTTCCAAAATAACTGGCATATAAAGGAAACAATGTCACTGTCCGAATTTACTCGCTGTCCGAAGTTACCCGACTCTCCCCTAGTGGTGTATTAGTTTCAGTGCCGGGGTGTCCAAGTCATTCGGACAATAGAAGTGCAAGGGTCAGCTGTGCTTTCAGGAGGTGCGGATCGGGTTGTCCGGACATTTTTTCTCTACCCTATCGTATCTTTTCTTTTTCCCTCTCTGAGAGACGGCTCGATATAGACTGAAAAACTGTCTGAAAGAGCCGTAAAACGCAAGAACCTAGGGGAATGCCGTGAGTCCCACTGAATCTATAGATAGGGTGAAAATGAAAGAAAAAGAATCGCTTGAGTTAAACAAGAGGCCCACGGGCCACAAAGCTCACCAGATCTCTAGCTCAAAATTACTATCAAATTTGTATAGGCTCAAAATTGCTGTCACATTTGTACAGGCTAATACAAAATATACAGCTACAAAGTCTCAGTCTGACAGTCTGTTGAGTTGATAAAACATATAACAAAACATATACCGTAACTATTTTCCATATTATTGATTTCAGTAAATGCCATTTTTTAATTTTCCCCATTACAAGTCAATGCAACTCTAAGTTGCCATAGCAACCAAACTAAAGAGCCGATTATATTAAAAAAAAAAAACCATAAATTTTCAATCCCCCAGTCTAAGGATTCTACAGGTGAAATCTGGGCCTTATCGGCCCAATGGCATCTGAGGAGATAATTATTTTTTCCCCATTTTTTTGGCATTTTGGTTTCCATGGCAACCAATAAAAGGAGCAGTGGGCAAAAAAAAAAAATACTAACAAGAGACTTCTCAAGGACAATCTATAAAAGTTTGGTCAACAAACATGTATCTGCAATGGCTTGGCAGTAAATGCCATTTTTCAATTTTCCCCATTATAAGTCTATGCAACTCCATAGCAACCAAACTAAAGGGCCGATTTTCATAAAAAACATAAACTTTCAATCACCACGCCCAAGGATGCCACAGATGAAATCATAGCCTTATCGGCCCAGTGGCTTCAGAGGAGATAATTTTTTAAGATAAGATAAGATAAGATAATTTTATTAGCATTAGGCCAACTGACCCATGAGCATACACATACAAATACATTTTAACATGCATTGTGACAAACATGGTGAACAGTAACTAGGAACTGCTAACGCAGTACGAAATATACTATACAGGATGACCATCCCATCGGGCAAACTAAGCCAAATCAGCACTGCATCAACGTCGATTCAACATAATGACGTTGAATAAACGTTGATCCAATGCCGAATTAACGCCGTGCGCCCGATGGGATGTTCCTTTCCGTGTGACATGGCAACATCTAAGCAATCCAAGAAACAGAGACACGGCATGCCTGTGCGAGCCATACATCCGGCGGAGCATTCCAGGATCAGTCTGATCCGAGAATGACGAGGCCGGGAGTATCACTGGCACAGAACTCAAAAAGATGGACTCTTCAAACAAAAGATAAGTATTTTTTTCCATTTCGGTTTCCATGGCAACCAATAAAAGGAGCAGTGGGCCAAAAACATACAGCTGATAGAAGACATCTCAAGGAACATTTCTATAAAAGTTTTATCAACATATCTGCAATGGCTAGGCAGAAATGCCATTTTTCAATTTTCTCCATTATAAGTCAATGGGAACTCTAAGTTGCCAAATCAACCAAACAAAAGGGCCGATGATCATAAAAACACAAACTTTCAATCCCCCAGCCAAAAGATGCCACAGATGAAATCTGGACCTTATCGGCCCAATGGCTTCAGAGGAGATAATCTTTTAAGTATTCTTTTTTCCATTTTGGTTTCCATGGCAACCAATAAAAGGAGCAGTGGGGCAAAAAACATACAGCTGATAGAAGACATCTCAAGGAACATTTCTATAAAAAAAAGTTTTATCAGCATCTATCTGCAATGGTTTGGCAGAAAATGCCATTTTTCAATTTTCCTCATTATAAGTCAATGGGAACTCTAAGTTGCCATAGCAACCAAACTAAATGGCCAACTTTCATAAAAAAAACATAAATTTTCAATCCCCACGCCCAAGGATGCCACAGATGAAATCATAGCCTTATCGGCCCAGTGGCTTCAGAGGAGATAATTTTTTAAGTATTTTTTTTTTCATTTTTTTTCCATGGCAACCAATAAAAGGATCAGTGGGCCAAAAAACATACAGCTGATAGAAAACATCTCAAGGAACATTTCTATGAAAGTTTTATCAACATATCTGCAATGGCTAGGCAGAAAATGCCATTTTTCAATTTTCTCCATTATAAGTCAATGGGAACTCTAAGTTGCCAAAGCAACCAAACTAAAGGGCCGATGATCATAAAAACACAAACTTTCAATCCCCCAGCCTAATGATGCCACAGATGAAATCTGGACCTTATCGGCCCAATGGCTTCAGAGGAGATAATCTTTTAAGTATTTTTTTCCATTTTAGTTTCCATGGCAACCAATAAAAGGAGCAGTGGGGCAAAAAAACATACAGCTGATAGAAGACATCTCGAGAAACATTTCTATAAAAAAAAGTTTTATCAGCATGTATCTGCAATGGTTTGGCAGAAAATGCCTTTTTCAATTTTCCCCATTATAAGTCAATGGGAACTCTAACTTGCCATAGCAACCAAACTAAATGGCCAATTTTCATAGAAAACACAAACTTTTAATCCCCTAGCCCAAGGATGCCACAGATGAAATTTGGGCCCAATCGGCCCAGTGGCTTCATATGAGATGTCGTTTAAATGTGTTGACATACGACGACGACGGACCACTGCCTATCCAATAAGCTCCCCCCCGGAGCCTTCGGCTCTGGTGAGCTAAAAATAGGCCTACAGACAACTTGAAAGTCTCATGAACAAACTGCAGCTGTTACATCAATGTGTTGTCCTATTTATGCATTCTCATAAACTGGTGAATGTGGCGAGTCTTACTACATCTATAAATAGAGCGAAATCGGAAAGAAAAAGAACAGAGATAGATCTACTGATAGTAATACATAAGTTACACCATACGAGGGGCGTTCGGAAAGTTTTGCAAATGACGTAATTTCTCGGTAACTACAATACAGACAGAACTTCTAATTGCAAAAACACATAAAGCTATATTATGCGAAGAGAATTCTGCAAACAAGGTGCATTTTTTAAAAAAGGACGCATTTTTAACTTCTTTGAAAGAGGTATACCCTATAGACACTGCAGAATTTTACTGTAGTAGGCCGTAATTTATATACCAGCAGTCTTTGATATCTTTTTATCTTTGTTAGTTAAAGACAATGCCCAGACAATGTTGTTCTGTAAATATCGCGGAAATAAGTTTTAATCTGGCTTCCGTACAGGGCCGGGAATATGGATTATCCGTACTTTATGCTGTAGCAATTTCTCCATTTCTACTAAAATTTGATGATTTTGAAATGAAAACAAGTGTATTAGCATTCTAAATATTGTCGGCAAGAGCATTTACATGGATCAACGAAAACCTGTCAACAAATTCAAATTAATGCCAAAAATGAAGCCTCTGCAAGCTTTCAAAAATGACGTTAACGTAAAATTCAATAACGTCATAAGAACTGCGCATTGCTTTGCAACGAATAAATCGATAACAGTTGCCGCACTTCTAACTTTTGTATGGATATTATAGGCAACGATGGACAAGCAAATGACAAAGATTAATTTGGTATTTTACAAGGATATTTGACTTGAATGCCTAACACTGAAAAGATTTTACATATAAAATTAGCCCAGTGGTAAGACTGGGACCTATCAAAATGCGTTGTAACTCAATAAAGAAAAGTGTCTTTGTATAGTGTTTGGTATCATTGTAAAGACAAAATGCAGTGCTTTCAGTACATGCAAAGCAGTTGTACCCAGCATGCTCCTAACCAAAGTCATGAGGCCATTTGCAAAACTTTTCGAACGCCCCTCGTACATTTCAAAAATGTCTATAGTAGACTTGAAAACTTCATGAACAAACTACAGTTGTTACACTCGTTTGTTCTCCTCCCAAACGGCTATAAGTCTTTTATTGACGCTTGGGGAACGTCGTTAGGAGAATTGAAACAGAATAAGTCTTGTACGTTGTATTTTTACCGAAATATTCAAGACCCAGCATGAATTTTTTTTTTATCAGGTATCGTTGCAAGCTTCCCATTGTAGTTTCGCGATTGTAAGTGACCGTGATTAGCGAGCTTTAAAGTCTCCATAGTCCTATCAGCGGTAAAAACGCCTAAACGCAAACCATTGAAAAAAGCGGTTCAACCTTCACGTTTGGTAATTAAATGTGGGTTGGTGTGCATATATCGAGTCATATAACTGGCAAAAAGTAGAGAAAACAAGTTTTTGAAAAATAAATCCCTCCACAAAATGCAATTTCCTGTTCTGGTTTCCCGTCTAGCAATGCTATATAAACATAGGCGGAAAAGTGATTGGGACTCCACCCCTGTACATTGTATTTTTACCATTTTATGAAATCGAAAGTAGTAAAATGACCCAAATAAGTTTCAAACCCTTTTTATGTGAAACTCAATGATGTTTTGTTTCTTTAAAGCTGGCTAGTCACGGTCATTTACAATATTAACGAAACTATAGTGAGAAGCTTGCGGCAGTACCTCATGATAAATTTTTTCATGCTGATAGAGCAATGGGGCCTTTAACTTGAGTTTCACATAAAGAGAGTTTGAAAACTGATGTTGGCAACTAAAATGACCTACGTTCGATTTCATTAAGTTGGATAAAATGGTAGAAATACAATGTACAGACGTGGAGTCCAAACCACTATTCCGCCTTTGTTTATATACTCATGTGGACGGGAAGCCAGAACAGGAAATTGTATTTTGTGGAGCGATTTCTTATTTTTCAAAAACTTGTTTTCCCTACTTTTTGCCAGTTATCTGACTCAATATGTGCGCATCAGCCCCATTTTATTAGACTACCAAACGTGAAGATTGACAATGATTTGAGTTTAGACGTTTTTATCACTGATCTAGGACTATGGCGACTTTAAAGGGTGGTATCGAATGGAAGTTACACACCTTGAGTTCAAAATACAGAAGACTTGAAAATCTCAAGAACAAACTCCCGTGCTTCGTTTGTTCTCTAGTTGAGAAAAAAAGAGATTAGTCTTGTACATTGTATTTATACCAAAATAAAGCATGGTATCGAATGTAGGTGGTTGGTTGATTGCTTTTGGTTTAATGGCTCTTTGAGACAGTATTTCAGTGTATATTATCGAGCCGTCTCCCATATATGGTTACGTACCGTTGAGCCACTTGGGTAACGTCGATACGAGAATTGAACAGAACAGAACAGAACCGTCTCCCAGATAGAAACGAGATATGATAAGGGAAAAACAAAATGTCCGAACAAACCACACCTACTGCAAGCACATGCACTTGCCCTACTAGTATTATCCAAATTAGTGGGATGCCCCGGCACTGAAAGTTAGGTATCGAATGTAAGTCATAACAGTTACATGTCGGCGTGGGAGCTTCTGCAGCTTTGAAAAAAATGTGGCTTAGTCACCTGAGACGGGACTAGTCAGTTTCCTATCATATCTCTCTTCTTTCGCCCTCTTCCAAGTTCTGAGAGACGGCTCGATATAGACTGAAATACTGTCTCAAAGAGCCGTTAAGTCAACAACCAACCAACCACCACTGAAAATTGGTCCCCTCCTGCAAGATTGTTCAAAACCATGTTTTTCATTAAGTATTTATGGTCGGGGGGGGGGGGGGGGGGGGCTGCTGGATAACTTTAAATACTGGGCGTCCTATAGAAGTATAAGGCCTACTAGTGAGGTTGTTTGGACAATTTTTCTGTCTCCTATCATATCTCTCTTCTTTCGCCCTCTTCCAAGTTCTGAGAGACGGCTCGATATAGACTGAAATACTGTCTCAAAGAGCCGTTAAGCCAACAACCAACCAACCACCACTGAAAATTGTTTCAACTTTTGACGGTATTCGAGTTTATTTTTATTTTCAACTGGTATGGCCCAAGGGAAGAAACTTGAGAGACAAATACGATCTATATATCTCAATCAGGTGGGGAGAGACAAAGCAAACTTTGACTTCTTTTATTACGGTCAGTATTTTTGTAATACTGGATCGGATTAAGCATCTGAATTAAAATCATAAGGAGTTCCTTCAAGAGCAGAGAAGTACCAGGATGCGGGCTAAATTTACCCAATACGCCCATGGTGATAATTTTTGATAATCTAAGAAAATGCTGATTCGACTTTAAAGTGTTCCTCGGATGACAAATGACCCCGCACCAAGACTTTTCATTGATAAATGCTCGTTACATGTACGTCCGTACAAAATGGCCGGGCCGGGTAGCGCAATCGGTAGGGCACCTGACTCGTAAGTCAGAGGTCCTGGGTTCGAATCCCGGTCTGGCCACATACTTTCGTTTCTCCTTCCGCTGATTCAAGAAGGGCAGTTGTCAGTTACTGGCGAAAGTATGTGCACTTGGTACTGGTTAACCGCTTAGGAGGTCTAAGCCTGCCCAGGAATAGTGTGGTTAGGTTAACTGACCGTCCCGACATGACCTTAGTTGTTTACCGTGGACGTTAAGCATCAAATCAACCAACCAACCGTACAAAATGTCCTTACCATAGTTCAGTGGGCTAAGCTCTGGCCTGCTAAGCTAGCAGTTTGGGTTCGAATCCCCATGGATGCGGATTTTTTCTTAATTGTATACGGGGTCCAATTGCACACAACCTTTTATTATTACCCTTCCATCGGCTCTAAATAGGACTGATATAATAAGAGTCTTATCTTAAAATTCATCCATCCGTTACCATAATTGGTTAGGCTGTTTAACTTGGTATAAGAAACATGGCACTAGGAGATGAGGCCTGATTTTCTGTAATGTGTAATGTTTGGTGACCAGAACATCCTGGAGCATTTGAGCCGCGACACGAGAAATCAGTGATTGTGCGCCATGCGCAGACTCAGATCAGCCTGGGCATCCGCCCAGTCTGATCAGATTCTTCGCTAAGCGCTTAAAGGGTAGCTCAGGGTCGAAGCTACCTTCTTGTGGACAGCGAAGATTCTGATCAGATGGGCGGATGCCCAGGTTGATCTGAGTCTGCGCTGGGCGCACATCCACTTTGTTGGTTTTCTCGTGTCGCGGCTCATTTATGTTAGAAAGTTGATTTTAAATGAAAATTGAAGTCACTGAAACAGATTCAGATGAGATCGGATGGTTTTAATTTGTGAAAAACTTGCCTAAGTGAAAGCAAGGTTGGTGTCAGCATTAAATCAGTCTTTCTTTTTCCTTTCTTTTTACGTTTTATACAAATTAGCAAGTTGCCAAATTATTCGCCTGGCTAGAGCCAAGCTTGGAAAGACGAACCTACTTCGGGACATCCAAGGAAAATATTTTTGTATCAGGATTAGTTTCACAGTGATTATTTTTTGTAGATTAACTATTATAAGAGTCTTGTTGGACACCGTCAACAAAAATATTAACAGCCCTCAAAACCGATCGTTAAGACGGATTGTTTTTATACATTTTTAAGAAAAATCAATGAGATCATAAGTCGGTCATGACTTCTTATACTTAATAAAGCTGAAATAAAGCAAACGCGACACTCCACTCACTTTGTCGTTAGACATTACTGTATATGAGTCAGTTTTGTCATTTGTTTAGGAAAGTTTCCTAAATTCTATGCCGGCAAGCAATCTTTAAATCTTGGAAAAAATCCAAGGAATTATTTTTGTTTACAAGCTGCGGTTGTCTGTTTCCCCGTTATGCAGATATTGCGGTAACTGAAAGTTGGATATCGGTGAAACCAGTCATTTATTTATCCGAAGCGAGGCTTATTTATGAATATTCATATTTTGTCGTGTCAGTCTAACATGAAGATATAACCGACTATCATATTATATTCAGAGTGTGTAGAGAAGTCGATACAACCATAAATATTGTTATTATTTTATTGATTCAGTTTGGAATATCATATAAAGGGCTGCCATGCCTACAACGCCAGACAAACTTAGCAAATATGAAAAGGTGAGATTTTTTTTATTATTTAGCTCTATACTCTAACACTGACCTAACTATTAATCGGATATGCAAAGGGTGACCTACATACTAATATTAAGAGCGTAGGTGGTCTTATGAAACGGGTGACAAACAGCGAATGGTTAGCATTTAAATGAAAACTATACGAATAGTTTTAATTCAAATCAGAATGTTTAACAGCTCAGATTTTAACAAAATGGCATTCGCAGAGAAAAGAGGAATCGTTCTTGGATTTACAAGAACTAAAATTGTAACGTTTCTATGTTTTACCGATAAGATTATGTAAATTATCGGTTTTATAAGAATTGTTAATATAAATCATTATAAGACAAAAATCTCTAAAGAATCTGCTTGAACTGGGTTCGGGTCGGGGTGCTGATGCAATAGACAATTGGATAGACAATTTGATTGGTTGTTCTATCTGTGTGGCCGATACACACCCCCAGAATAAATTATCCTTGGTCAAGGTCGTTTACCAAGTAGCATATTTGACCGATCAAGCATGTGAGGTGCGATAGAGGGTAATATGATTGCTAGAGGAGCAATAGATTAAATAAATGAATGAATGAATAAATAAGAACAAATAGATAAATATAAAAGAAAAAAACCCGCATTTAAAATGCTTTAGTGAAGCTTTATGTTTTTGTAACAACTCTATTTTACGTTCGACATAGGTAGTAGGCCTAGACATTTTAAATAATTTAAAGTAATTTCTCGAGTTTCAAAGACGTCTGTTAAAAGCTGGTATCAAATTGCAGAAAGATTTCCATTGACAGAAAACCTCTATATCTATTAATCATTATAAGATTTTTTTTTCTTATATTTATCGTTATTTGTTATTGATATATTTCATTCTTTCTCGGCATATGTTGGAACAAGTGAATACACAGATAGTTGTAATGGCAGTGTATGCATTCGGCAGAGAGATAAGGTGGAACAAACGACACATTCTTATTCTAGTGAATGTGTTTATCAAAACATTGAAACAGCTTCGTATGAGCATTGCTTCAAAGTATTGGCGTTGTTTCGCTGGACAGACATGTGCTTTAGAAGCATCTGAAGAGCGCAAAAGAAGCATTCTACAAAATTAAAAAGAAATTGTTTCATACAAGCTACACGTGTATATCACGGTGAAAATTCAAAGACTAGAGGGCAAACAGTGTAGATTCAGATGAGGCGGCTCATTATGAGCCGCCTCATCTGGATCTACGCTGTTTGTAACTTCAGCTATTTGCATTTGTTTAAGAATTGCATTCCTAGAACAGCATCTTATTTATTCTTCCACCGATCATAGCACTACATTTACGTGTACCAGATCATTGAGTAGTTTGTGAACAATGCCGCAGTATTTGAGTATATTAGGGCACCTTACACATTACCCGTCATGATTCTGAAATAGTCTATACCGTCTTAAATTTGAACGAGCTCGGCTATACTATCTAAGGATGTAATACTAACTTGCTGGCTGTGAATCGAGGACACTACTGGTCCTAATCAGAATGCTCCGGTGGTCTTGGTCTACATTGGGTGCCAATGCATGTCTGTTCCAACAATTAGGTTAAACTGAAGAGAAGTGAGATTTGATGAAAAAGAGTTAGAAACTGATTTGATAGCTGATAAAACAAAACAAAAACTGAATAAACAGTAAACAGAAATAAGAATAAAAAGGTGGGTCAAACTGTGGGAAGAAATTTTGAAAATTGCAAATAAAACTGCCTGGGATGGCACTGTATCCTGTGCGCAGACTGTTAGAATAAAGCAAACATATCAAGCTGCTCGAAAATTTCTAACTATAGAGGCTGATGTTGACTGGATGGTTGCCAAAAATCATGCCGAATGGATACAGTTTCGAGTGGTGGTGGTGGTGGTGGGGGTGGGGGGTGGGGGCAAAATATGTCCCCCTTCTCAAATGGCGGTCATTTACTGGTACAATGACAAAAAGTATATAGACTGTTCCACTGCTTTTTCAGGTAGGCAGATATTGATTGATTGATTTTATGCTTAACGTCCACGGTAAACAGCTATGGTCATGTCGGGACGGTCAGTTAATCTAACCACACTATTCCTGGGCAGGCTTAGACCTCCTAAGCGGTTAACCAGTACAAAGTGCACATACTGTCGCCAGTAACTGACAACTGCCCTTCTTGAATCAGCGGAAGGAGAAACGAAAGTATGTGGCCAGACCGAGTATCGAACCCAGGACCTCTGACTTATGAGTCAGGCGCCCTACCGATTGCGCTACGCGACCCGGCAGGTAGGCAGATATAAGTTTTATATTGTAAGGCTGAGCTTGCAATGGAAAAATGCACCACTAGCAGACTACTAGCACACTCGCAGAGCCATGGGCCTTTAATATGTTTACAGTGGCAAATTTGCAATATCTTACTACAAAAACATACATGAACTTATACCACTAGGAGAGCAATAGCCGGACCGCGTAGCGCTGTCGGTTGGGCGTCTGACTTATAAGCCAGAGGTCCTTGGCTCGATACCCGGTCCTTACTTTCATTTCTCCTTCCGCTGATTCAAGAAGGGCGTTGTCAGTTACTGGTGAAAGTAAGTGCACTTAGTACTGGCTAACCGCTTAGGAGGTCTAAGCCTGCCCAGTAATAGTGTGGTTAGGTTAACTGACCGTCCCGACATGACCATAGCTGTTTACCGTGGACGTTAAACAATAACACAACAACTAGAGCAGTGGGGTCTTTAATTTAAATAAAAGATCATTTCATTAACATTTTCTGCAGAACGGCCAATGTGTTGAAGCTCCATGGTTCTGTTTCTTCTGGATCAGAATTGTTTGCCAGTAGGTCGGACTGAAAGTGTACTAAAAATTAATGAAGTTGCAACTTTTTTCATTCAGAATGAAGTAAGTTGCCACTTCATTAATTTTTACAACATGCATTCCCCGACACGAAGAACGTGCGATACAGCACGTCAAGAAATATTAAAAGCTTGAAAAAAATTATGTAATTATGTATTGCAAAATATGCACTATATGAGCAGATGGAAAATGCATATTTTGCCAAACAATAGTTTTGACGTTTGTGAGGCACTAGAAACAATACATAAGAGTTCGAGGTTTGAACGTAGGGCCGTCTCTAAAATGCTGGATATTGTTTTCTGCGAATCAGTAAGTAAATGTTAGCTCCCATAGGTATAAATTCTTGTATAATTTTATTGTGAGACAATGACAAAAAGGGTAGGGGAGAGTCGGGTAACTTCGGACAGGCGGGTAAATTCGGACATACAATTGCAAACAGTGAAAATCCAGATGAGACGGCTCATTATGAGCCGTCTCATCAGGATTTTTTCTGTTTGGCCAGTTATTTGTTATTTAAGTTCCAAACAACTCACATATAAAGGAAATAATGTCAGTGTCCGAATTTCCCCGCTGTCCGAAGTTACCCGACTCTCCCCTAGTGAACGGCTTGTAGCAATGAGACCTACTGCAAGCCGTTCACACCCGTTTTGTCGTTGCTGACCAGCTTAAATAAATAAAACAGTCTCAGTTTTCTAATATAGAAATATTGAAGATTCATTTGGGTCATTATAATTGGCATTCAAAATGACCTCATACTTTCGATATTAAAACTTAAAGTCTCAATATAGTCCTGTCAGTGGTCAAAAGGTCTAAACTCGAATCACTAACAAAAGCGGTTCAACCTTCACGTTTGGTTATAAAATGTGGGATGATGTGCATATATTGAGTCATATAACTGACAAAAAGTAGAGAATAATTTTTTGAAAAATAACAAATCGTACCACAAAATACACTTTCCTGTTCTGGTTTCCCGTGTAGCAATGCTATATAAACGTAGGCGGGATAGTGACTGGGGATTTCGTCTGTACATTGTATTTTTACCATTTTTAGCAGGCCAACTATACTGACCAAATAAGTTTTCAAACCCTTTTTATGTTAAACTGAAGGATGTTTCTACTGTTTAAAGCTGGTTAATCACGGTCATTTACGATGACGAAACTATAGTGAGAAGCTTGCGGCGATTCCTCATGATAAAATTTTTCTCTGCTGATAGGGCAATGGGGCCTTGAATTAAATTAAAGGCCTCATTGCTCCATCAGCGTGAAAATTTTTATCATGAAATATCGCTGCAAGCTTCTCTCTATAGTTTCGTCAGTGTAAATGACCGTGATTAGTCAGCTTTAAGCAAATAAAACATCCTCGAGTTTCACATAAAAAGGGTTTTAAAACGTATTTGGGTCATTTTAGTTGGCAACTAAACTGACCCTAACTTTCGATTTCATTAAGTTGAATAAAATGGTAAAAATACAATGTACAGATGTGGAGTCCCCATCATTATCCCGCCTATATTTATAGCATTGCTAGACGGGGAAACCAGAACAGGCAACTTTAACTTGTGAAGCGATTTGTTATTTTTCAAAAACTTGTTTTTCTACTTTTTGCCAGTCATATGACTCAATATATGCACATCAACCCACATTTTATTACAATGATTTGAGTTTAGAAGTTTTTACCACTGATGGGACTATGGAGACTTTAACCGAAGGCAGAACGACAGGGCTTCAGCACGTATAGTCTAAATCTTGAGTAACTTGTATGGTCAGGCGAAGACGCCGAGAAGGCTTAAATCAGGGTCAGGGTTTACTGTGCTTGCTGATTTATTATAAGACTGGGGACTTTTTGTTTTTTTCCCCCATATATCCGGTCTTTCTATTTTATATCCCTCTCTCTTCGAGACGGCTCGATGCAGGCTGAAATAGTATCAGAGGGCTGTTTTTGTTTTTTTTCTGTGGTCAAATAATCTAAAGTATATTTTGTACATTGTATTTTTACCATAACACGAATCGCGCCAAAAAAAAAAAAAAAAAAAAAAGCAAATCCCGGCCGATATTTCTATCAGTTGAAAACGGTAAAAACGTGTAAACACAAATCATTATGCAACGCAGCTCAGTGATAAAATGTGGATTGATGTGCATAGGTCTTTATTATGTCATATAAATGGCAAAAAATAAATAAATAGGGGAACTTTCTGACAAAGCGGCACTGAGCGCAATGGACCTATTCAAATCACCACGCTGATGAGGTGTATTACTAATAGAGATTTATCATTTTTCATTAATCCCCAAAGCCGACTTCCCCCACACCCCTTAACTTTTTAACACAATTTCTGCATCTCAACCGAAATACTGACATTAAAAGAGTGCAAAAGCGCTGACAATCGCTGTTTATGATGATGTACATGTATGTTGAGATGCTTACAATCCCGGGATGACTGGGGGATACTTAGAAACGGGGAACAAAAGAAAATGTCGAAATTAAGTGCATTTTAGTTTAAACCAACATTTATCTCTTTTTATACCATTTTTGCAGATCAGCTCAGTGAAGACAAGTGTTATATATGAGCCGCGACGCGACAAAACCAGCAAAGTGGCATATGCGCCTAGCGAGGACTCAGATCAGCCTTGGCATCCGCCAAGTCTGATCAGAGTCATCGCTATGCGTTTAAAGGGTAGCTAAGGGTCTAAGCTATCAGTCTAAGCTACAAGGAAGATTCTGGTCAGAATATGCGGATGTTCAGGCTGATCTGAGTTTTCGCTGATCGAACATGCCGCTTTGTTCAATTGTTGGTTTTGTCGTGTGGCGGCTCATAAATTTTTTATGGACCGGTACATTTTCGACAATTCCAGCTTAGTTTAATCGTAGCCAAAATATCATTGTTTAAAAGGTCAAGGTCAACGGGTTACGGGATAACGTGGTTTAATTTACAGTTCATTCACGATGAACACGTTGACCTAGTGCCTCATGACACTAGAGGTTCAGATAATGTGACAAACAACAAAAGAATACAGGGTCACCACATACTCCACATCTACTCTACGGTGAATTTATAAAGTAAGGATAGCAAAACAAAAATATAAACCAGGTCGCTTGATTACTTGTCTTGTAGGATTTGCTATTTGACGTCCTTTTTGATAGTATTTCAGTCATATCAGGACGATTTGAGGGTGATAATGAAAGGTACAAGGACAAAACCGACCATGGACAAACGGACCAGACAAAACGGACCACGGTCAGGACAAAACGGATCACGGTGTTTTAGGACAAAGTGGACCACGTTTCAGGATAAAACGACCAATTCTTTAGTTAAAAATAGTTACCTAGGTAATGCGTATCCTTTCATCTTAATAATAAATAAAGGCGTGTCATCTGTGTAACTACAAGCAAGCAAACAAATTATGTTCTGCAAAATGATATATTCGAATAGTATATAGAAGTACAATTGTAGTACGAAAATAATAGATTTATTCAAGATTTAATACGTTGATTGATTCTTTGGGGTTTAACATGTTTAACGGCCCTTTGAGACAGTATTTAAGTCTATATCGGACCGTCTCACAGAGAGGGAGAAATGATAGACGCACAACCCCACCCTCACCTACTGCCAGCACTGTAGGCCCTTGCCCTACAATGTTCCAAATCAGTAGGACGCCCCGGCACTGGAAGTTATACATGTACACAGCACCATCGTACCACCCGACCACCCCTTAATACGTTGATAAAGGTGTAATATTTTATCTAGTGTTGCAATTAACAATGAAACATGATACAAATATGAACCTGTGGTACGGGTCTGTTCAAATGGCTCGGCAATAGAACGTCTGTGCTCTCGGTCTCTTTCTTTTACCCGAAACTAACTGTTGCTTTGGAAAATGCACCTTTAGAACTATGCACAAGATTGTGATGTCGGTCGCCCCAGTGTCGGTATGTTACTGGGTTTTGGCATGCTGGGTCTCGCTGCATATTTTGAACTTCAAACACGCACGCATCACCTCTCGTCCTGTGCATAGTGATGAACACGTGTTTAAGCGTAAACGCCCCAAAGAATGTTGTTTTTAGCGAGCGCACGCTGTTCGCATTCTAGAAAGTCGAAGCCGCATACTACAGTGTTTTATAGCAAGTCCGATTATACTTCTCTGACCTGTCAGAAAAGCTACACTGAAACAAGAAATGTTACAGAATGTAACAAATGCCCCCGAAGGCCCCTTAGTCTGACCTTTGACCTCGATTGGGACCTTGACCTTGAGCGAGAAATCCCAAAACTTGCAAGTGAGATGCCTTTTTATCATGCTTTACCTTTCTATAAAGTTTGATGAAATCTACTTCAGCAGTCACCTCTAACACCCAACAGTGACCTTGACCTTGGGTTTAGGAATATAAATATCATATGTGACATCCCTTCTCATTATGCTTTATATTTCTGTGAAATTTGATAAAGTTCAGTTGTGTAGTTTTAAAGTAATCACAGAGACATATATTTGCCTCTAACCCCAGACAGTGACCTTGACCTTGGACGTGGGAACCTAAATTTTGTATGCGACACACCTTCTCATTATGCTCTATCTTTCTGTGAAGTTTCATCAAATTTGCTTCAGTAGTTTATAGGTTATAGCTGAGACAAGAATTAAGATATGATTTGACCTTTGACCCAATTGTGACCTTGACCTTGGGCGTGGGAACCTAAATCTTGTGGGCGACACACCTTCTCATTATGTTCTATCTTTCTGTGAAGTTTCATCAAATTTGCTTCAGTAGTTTTTAAGTTATCGCTGAGACACGATTTGTTACGGACGGACGGACGGACGGTGCGATTTTAATATGCCACCCGAAGTCCCTTCGGGGGCATAAAAACGGGAAGTCTTTGACTAGACTGGGGGATCTGGGGTTTCGCAGTGTCATAATTATGTGGGTTTTCCCGCGCCATGGCCTAGATATGCTGCATAACTTCTGATAAAGATATGGAGCAATCTTGGGAATTGTGTTTTTATATACACAGTGTAAATAAATTTGAGAAAACCTGCCTTAAACATTTGCGAAATGCGCATGCCTAAACCAGACTACTCATGCGCAGTCTGAACCGGACATGTGCAGTTGGCATAGTTTCAAACTTGGTATGGAATGGACTTGAATGGAAGAGATAATATATAAACCCACTGGTTACAACTTTATGGCAGAGCCTGGCCCGGATTGCACTCTTTCACGAAAAAAATTGCTCCCTCTCCTCGAGAGGGAGCAAACTCTTTCCTGTAAGAGTTTATCCCAAATTGATGATTATCATTTCTAGTTCATTCTATTCCAATCTGCGTTTTAAACTTCATGCGCAGTTTGCGTATGAATTTAGATACCTTTTCACGATGTTGCCAATATATACTCGCTCTTTTAGTTTGATATTTACGCAGAAACATGCTTTGTCAGGCTTTAGATCTAAAGTTTAAGGACGAAGTTGGTGTTGTCTCTCGTTCAGAGACAAAACAATAAATCAGTGAAATCTACGTAACCTTGCGTTGGTTCTGAATTATTGAATGTACGTAATAGAAGTGAGAAACTGTGGTGCTGCAGAGGCTGATCTCAGTAATCTTAGCTGTTCGCCGCTGCTCTGATACCCTTAGCGCTCACCTGAAAATTAATAGCACTTTATCGATAATTCAGAGACTCCTTGTTTAAAAAAATGTGGCAGCCGAGGGATTGATTACATGTGTAAAATCCAAGGAAAGTTCTGATACGGGGATTCTCAAACAGCAATGAAATAGGGGTTCCTTTGCCTTTTTGTGTGTGTGCGTGGGGGGGGGGGGGGGGGGGGGGTCTGGGGGGCAAGGTATATGGTCATGTTGGCACTTAAAAAAAACCCAAAAAACTTTTGGTTGGAATTGCCCTATATTTTCAGTTTGCGGGGGATTAAATGTTGGGGGAATCACATAAGCGATGTCACGTGAAAAGGACCCATATTGGAACTTAAAGTCTCTGTAGTCCTATCAGTGGTAAGGGACTCTTCAACCCTGAATGGGGTTCCATTGCACACATCCGTCATTATCAACTTTCCTTCATCCTGATATGACTGAATTACTATTAAAAAGGACGTAAAGTCGCAAGTCATCCATCCATCCATTGACGATTATGGAGATGCCTCAGAAGTTCAGAGGACTTAAATACTGTTGACTGGGGACGGACTATGCTAATCCACAAGTAGACCTTGGTCTATTTATCTGTGGCACGACTCGATAATATTAACTGTATATTTACTTATTGAGAGACATATTTTAGTTCACTGGGTTAGGGCACACTAGAGGGTCAAGGATGATAATCATACGTCTGGGCACATTGGGACGTCTTGCCTACATTGGGTTTAACTAGTGGGGGAGTGGGGGTGGGTCACTGGCTGTTTTCTTTCCTTTCTATCAGACGGCTCCATAATTATGGTCTCAAAGGTCGTTAAATCCAAAACAACCATCCAACCAATCGGACATTTTTACCATTTTCTTAAAGAGGCTCCGATCATTGGGGATGCTTCGAACACGGACCCGCATATCCGCTTTCAGGGTAGCTCGTCTGACAGCGTATTAAAAATACTTAAACTAATACATGTACTTTAACACATAGTTTTGTTTATAAAATTCTCAATGGCTTGTAAGTGCAGATTGTTCATTCAGTAAAATGCTCTTTTAAATTCGACCTCCAAAGGTAATGATATCTTAAATATGCGATATCATGTTTCTCAGATTTCAATGTGCAGTTTTGCATACCGTAAAACTTCGAAGTATTGGGACAGATAGGACTGAGCAAACAGTGCAAACCCAGATCAGACTGCTCCTGTTCCTTGAGGAGCAGGGATCAGTTTGATATGGGTTCGCACTGTTTGCCATCTAGCTGTAACTTTTAGACACATAACTGCACTGAAAGTCCCGACTGTTAAATTTTAGGGCAGTTACGGCAATTATTTAAGGTGCCCCAATTTTTAGATTTTTACGACATGTACGGGTCGCTGTCCTGAATACCTAAATTACAGTAATTTTTTAACTCTGGGTACGTAAACGTAAAATTTTTGGGAATAAAACTGGGTTTTCTAATTTTACGATATTATGAGAACCGCCTTTGCAAAGGGATTCGAACAACGCCCCACTATAAACGTTTTATGGAGAAAGTAAGATCTATTGACGCTTTTACCCCAAATTTTCTTAGATTGTCTATCGCCGAATTGCGTCATTCCTTTGCACCTATACAATACTTACCTAGCTACTTTATGAAAAAATGAGGTGCCTAGTATTGATACGAATAGCAAATACTCCGATCAGACCGAGCAGATCCACTCAGGCTGGTCATTCGCGCCTACTGTTTGTAGTAGAAATTAAGGACACTAGCTGGACAGCCCTGATGCACAGACTGTTTTGGGAGTAAGTCTATTTTGAAGTGCGTAAAGCACCATTTTTGCGTGACTTGGTAAAACTAGCAGGTCGATATGCCAAGGTCCCACAGGAAGAAAAGAATGTGAAACACACATAAACAAAAGCTTAGAAAAAGAGTAACATTAGAAAATAGGTTACTATCAAATGTTACAGACATTGAAGGTGTCCTGGTGGCATAATTACATCCCCATACCATAAAGATATCGATTGCTGGGGTTACAAGGGCTCCAGATCAGGTGGGAGTTTAAGCATAATGCTGTTTTTTTAGCTCACCAGAGCCGAAGGCTCCGGGGGAGCTTATAGGATAGGCAGTGGTCCGTCGTCGTCGTCTGTCGTCGTCGTCGTATGTCGTCGTCGTATGTCGTCTGTCTGGCGTCGTCGTCCGTCAACACTTTTAAACGACATCTCCTCTGAAGCCACTTGGCCGATTGGGCCCAAATTTCATCTGTGGCATCCTTGGGATGGGGAATTGAAAGTTTGTGTTTTTTATGAAAATTGACCTTTTAGTTTGGTTGCTATGGCAACTTAGAGTTCCCATTGACTTATAATGGGGAAAATTGAAAAATGGCATTCTCTGCCAAGCCATTGCAGATATGTTGATAAAACTTTTATAGAAATGTTCCTTGAGATGTCTTCTATCAGCTATATGTTTTTTGGCTCACTGCTTCTTTTATTGGTTGCCATGGAAACCGAAATGCAAAAAAATGGAAAAAATATTTAAAAGATTATCTCCTCTGAAGCCACTGGGCCGATAAGGCCCAGATTTCATCTGTGGCATCCTCAGGCTTGGGGATAGAAAGTTTGTGTATTTTATGATCATGGGCCCTTTAGTTTGGTTGCTATGGCAACTTAGAGTTCCCATTGACTTATAATGGGGAAAATTGAAAAATATCTTTTTCTGCCAAGCCATTGCAGATATGTTGATAAAACTTTTATAGAAATGTTCCTTGAGATGTCTTCTATCAGCTACATGTTTTTTGGCCCACTGCTCCTTTTATTGGTTGCCATGGAAACTGAAATGTAAAACAAGGAATAAAAATATTTAAAAAATTATCTTCTCTTAAGCCACTGGGGCTATAAGGCCGGATTTCATTCGTGGCATCCTTGGGCCGGGGGATTGAAAGTTTATGTTTTTTATGAAAATCTGCCCTTTAGTTTGGTTGCTACAGCAACTTAGAGTTGCATTGACCTATAATGGGGAAACTAGAAAAATGGCATTTTCTGCCAAGCCATTGCATATATGTTGACAAAACTTTTATAGATTGTTCCTTGAGAAGTCTCTTATTAGCTATGTGTGTTTTTTCTTTTGCCCACTGCTCCTTTTATTGGTTGTTATGGAAACCAAAATGCAAAAAAGAAATGGAAAAAAAATACTTAAAAAATGTATCTCCTCAGAAGCCACTGGGCCAATAAGGCCCAGATTTCATATGTAGTAACCTTAGGCAGGATGATTGAAAATTTATTTATTTAGTTTTTTTTTTTTTTTGAATTGGCTCTTTAGTTTGGTTGCTATAGCAGCTTAGGGTTGCATTGACTTGCAATTGGGAAAATTAAAAAATGGCATTTACTGCAATCAATATATGGAAAATAGTTATATATTTTGTTATCAACTCAACAGACTGTCAGACTGAGACTTTGTAGTTGTATTAGCCTGTACGAATTGACAACAATTTTGAGTGTTTAATATACAAATTTGATAGCAATTTTGAGCTAGAGATCTGGTGAGCTTTGTGGCCCGTGGGCCTCTTGTTTTTTTACTTCTCAACAATACCATATGTTGTGACTCCTCATTAGAACCGTCTGGGTGAGACGGTTCTAATGAGGGATCACAACTTACGTTTATATAGAAACATGGAAAATTATCCCAAATTATCCTTCTAACCCTATCTTAATTAGAGCATTGGAGGACTCTGATTTACTCTCCACCTTAGAATCGCTGACTGCATAGTGCTGTCAAGCAGGTTGCAAACAAACTGGTGATATTAATTGCCTGTCATATACCAGTTTGATGGACCAAAAAGAATACAAATGTAGAGAATGGATGTACTATAATCATGATAAGATGCCTGTTCAGATGATTAGTCACTTCTGTCTCAGTAACAAATGTAAGCATAATAATGCCAAAGAAAGCTTCAAATTAATAATTGAAGTAGAGCAAATATAAAGGCTGTAGGGCTGTCAAAAAAGTGAGTTCAAGGCGAAAGAAATTATAAAGACTCATTTCACTCTGAAATGAAAGATTTTGCTACAACAGGAACAATTGAGAAGGGAGGCACTAAAGAAAATGGCAGAGTTGCTTCCCTTGAAAGTGTATCATAAAATTGGATGGAATGTTAAAGGGAAGAATCTACTCCTCTTGCATTTAATAGAAGACCCGAAAGAGAAGGGAGACAAAAAAGAAAAAAAAAATAATTGCTTCCCCTGAAAGCGTACCCATTCTTTAGCTCACCTGAGCCGAAGGCTCACAGGTGAGCTTATAGTATAGGCAGGCATCCGCCGTCCGTCGTCCGTCGTCCGTCTGTCAATGTTTTCAAACGACATCTCCTCTGAAACTACAAGGCCCATTGTTACCAAATTTCATATACAGCATCTATAGGCAGGGGGAAGCAATAATACTGTTTTTTATCCAAATCCCTTTGGAACTTTGGTTGCTATGGCAACTTAAAGTTTCCATTGACTTGTATGGGAAAAATTGAAAATTTGCATTTATTGCTAAGTCACTGTAGATATTTTGACAAATCTTTTACAGAAATGTTCCTTGAGTAGTCCTCTATCAACCACATGAAATTTCTATAAATTACACAATTTGGCTGGTTGCCATGGCAACCAAATGGTTAAAAAATTAAAAAATCTTCTCCTCAGAAACTGTGCATCCAATAAAGCTTAGGCTTCACAGAAAGAATCTTAGTACTAGCCTCTATAAAAGTACTGTTTTTCTTGGCAGTTGCTCTAGCAGTTTGGTTGCTATGGCAACTTACAGTTGCCATTGACTTATAATGGCAAAATAGAATATTTGCATTTATTGCTATGTAATTGAAGATATTTTGACAAAACTTTTATAGAAATGTTCCTTGAATAGTCCTCAACCAGCCTTATTAAATTTATGCAAATTGCACAATTTGACTGGTTGCCATTGCAACCGAATAGTTAAAAATAGAAAAATATTAAAAAAACCATCTTTGCAGAAACTATGAGGCCAATAAAGCTCAAACTTTACTGAAAGGATCTTAGTACTAGCCTCTATAGTATTACTGTTTTTCATGGCAATTGCTCCAGCAGTTTGGTTGCTATGGCAACTAAGAGTTTCCATTGACTTGTAATGGGGAAAATGGAAATTGGCAATTTTTGCTGTCTAACTGCAGTTATTTAGATTTCTTTTCTACAGAAATGTTTCTTGAGTAGTCCTCTACGATTCATATGAAATTTCTCCAAATCGCTGAATCTGATTGGTTGCCATGGCAAAATATAGGGTAAATTTTCAATAAAAAATAAAACAAAACCTTCTGCTCAGAAGCCATATAGAGGATGAAGCAAACATGTTGATGACAGTAGCCTCTACATAAATTTTGTTTTTTCTTCCAGTCCCATTAGAACTTTGGTTGCTATGGCAACTTATAGTTTCCATTGACTTATAATGGGAAAAGTGAAGCCATGAGGGGGATGAAGTTGATACTTTGCATACATGTTAATAACATAAGCCTCTACCTAATTTTTTATATTTTATATTATCATTGCTCATGTGAATTCGTTGCTATGGCAACTTAAAGTTTCCATAGACTTATAATGGGGAAAGTGGACATTTGGTATTTATTTCTGTGTTACTGCAGATATTTCAACAAAAGCCTTACAGAAATGTTCCTGGAGTAGTCCTCTACCAACCATATGAATTTTGCCCAAATACCTGATTTTGATTGGTTGCCATTGCAGCTGAAAGGCTAAATTTTCATATATTTTTTTTATTTTTATTTTTTTATTTTGCCAAAGATCTTCTTCTCAGAAGCCATTAAGGGGGGATAAAGCTTATTTTTTTGCATAAATGTTTGTGATATTATCCTCTACATGAATGGTGTGTTTTATTGCTGTTGTGCATGTTGTTTTGTTGCTGTGGCAACTTAAAGTTTTTGCAACATAGGGCCTAACCTCAGTGCTCAGGTGAGCGATATAGGGCCATTGGCCCTCTGGTATTGCTGAAGTACCAGCACTGGATCTCAGTTGGGATCCCACTGCATTGTACTTTGGTGTAAAATTCAGAAAAAAAAAATCCTCATTTTTGGATCAATTATCTGAAGAACTGCTTTTTCAGCAGGGTCAACCTCATTGATGAGAAACAGATTGTTGATGGCCTTGAATATGCCTATCTTTCATAGCATCAATAATCAACGTAAAAACAGCTTGCTGGTATAAAATAAAGTTCAAGACCTTACATCTCGATGAAACATACATAACGTACTAGATTTCCAATTCAGTAACTGAGTCAATCACCGCTGAAATTATTATTACTTTTTTAAAGCCATGAAAGTTAGAAAGCATTTTCATCGTCTTTGATTACTGATTATGAACTAACCTGAAACCAGATAGTGATTATTCGTTTTATTTAGCACAACTTCATCTGCACTATCTCATCCTTTATTATTATTATTATTGTTATTATTATTATTTGTCTGACGGCAATATCATTATAATATAAGTTTATAATATGCTCCTCTCACTTTATGAATTCATGAGATGGACAAATAGACAAAATGTGAGTAATAAATTAGCAGGGGCAGCACATGTAATAGTCACAGTATTGTGATAAAAGGTGTTGTTTTTTTCTGGTCAGTACTCTTTTGCAACAGGATCTCAGAAAAGGAAGCCGAAAACGTTGCATAGATTTGTAATAGACCCAGTCCTCCTAATTTTATTTGTTGGATGCTGACCAAATACAATGGTCATGGTGAAAAGCTTGAGGTGTCGGCGTCGATGCAACATTGAATGACCGTTAAATAAATCGTGCATCATTTTTCTTCTTCTTTTTTTCAGATTGAAACGTTTGTGAAGGGGTTCAAGTTGTCATCACTGACTTACAAGAGAGTGATGCATCTTCTGAATGAGGAGATGAACAGTGGTCTTCACGCAAACTCTAACTACATGGCCGACATAAAAATGTTTCCGACCTTCGTACGGAGTTTGCCGGACGGAACAGGTATAATCGGAGTTCGACCTGATACAGCGCTTTTTGCACCGGACCATAGATTAGTTAATCATTTGGCGAATGTTAATAATAATATACAGTTGCATAATATTACTTATACATAACTTACTTTCAAGCTATCATTGCAGATTCTGTTTTAAAGTTGACCATGTATATACATAACTAACATTCTGTATGTGATAAACGCTGCAATCGCATACAAGCAGCAAGAGTCAGCATTTTTCACGCATATTTAGATAGTTTAAGTGTTTCATATAATATGAAAGGGTGTATTGCATTAACGTAATGAAAGTAATCATTGCAAACAACAAATCAGTTGTATTCAGTACGATTGCCCTTTTAACTTCATTTCATTGAAATTTGCATTGTAAGAATAAATCCTAATTCTGCATAAAGTTATGTTGACTGTTTTTTTATTACCGGCCACTTTAAGTACTTTTATGTCCTTTCAGTAGTTGGCCTTGATCTGCGCACAAAGAAGTAAAGCCACTATAGAACTTCAAGGAAAACGTTTAAATTGCATGCAATTCGCAGGAACTATTTAAACAGTGATACAGAGCAAAGAGTGTAGATCCAGATCAGACTGCTTCAAAAGGAGCAGTCTGATCAGGGTCTGCTCTGTTTGTCATTTCACGAAGAAGGAAAAGAAAAGAAAGCATTTCTTCTTGCTTTTTAATTTGACTTAATACGTAATAAACTGTTGATCACACCATAAGGTCTTGGCGACCTATTGGTGCTAATAAATGCCGCAAGCGGACTGTTAAATATACCAAACAAAAAGAGAAACGCACACAGTAATCTTTTGGTATTTTCTTGGAACTTACAAATAATTTGAAAAAAAAAAATAACATACAGAGTCAGAGGTAGACAATCGGACAGTTCAACCTGAAAATTTCATTTAATTGTGTCAATTCAGTACTTTGTGACGTATCTCTGAACAAGACAGGGGTCAGTTTTCAATGTCACAGTTTTCAATAAGAGACCATTGTCAACGATTCCATTAATGTGTATTTTTCATGCATATGGAAGGTACAGATACTCGTCTACTTCATAACAAATTTTGAGCAAGATTTGGTCAGAAATACGGATTTTTAGACATTTTCTAATCATGCTATGAAAGGTAAATTAAACGGGAATATCTTATTTTGTGCGTTTCTTTTTTTGTTTGGTATATAAATTAAATCCAATGTAGCTCTATGGCAACATTTTATTTGGTGGCCCTTTTCCCGACGTGGCGGTCCCCTCCCACCATGACCCACGACACTCATTCCTTGATTGAACATGACCTTTGCAGCAATATTGTTGCAAAGAGTTTTTCTTGCCTAGTTTGAAAGAAAACATTATATGAGCCGCAACGCGACAAAACCAACAATGTGGTTGTGCGCCCAGCGTAGACTCAGATCAGGCTGGGCATCCGCCCAGTTTGATCTGACTATTCGTTAAGTGCTCAAAGGGTAGCTAAGGGTCTAAGCTACCAACATGCGGACAGCAAAGGCTCTGATCAGACTGGGCGGATGCCCAGGCTGATCTGAGTCTTTGCTGGGCGCACCACCACATTGTTGGTTTTGTCGCGTCGCGGCTCAATTATTTGTGTTAAAAACTAAGTTGTTATCGTTTCGTCCTGATATTTCCAGATAGAACAATACATCTTTGGGTTTTACTCAAATGAGATCCTAAAACGCGCGTTATGCTGAAAAACTAATTCAGCACCAAAAATTTAGCATATCTGAAACCCTGTAAATGTATCTGAAAGGCCTTGACAGTCTCAGGTCTCACGTTCGTCTGTCTAACAATTTTGTCATAAATTCAAAAATTTGTGTATTAGAAATTTACTATGGGATGATGACACTGTACTTATGATGTTTAGAAGTGCATAATGACCCGGCCTTGATTTTAATGTTTCTGATAGTAGATGTTTTCAGTTTTTGCCACGACGAAACAAGTATCTTTAAGTGCGACAATTTCTAATACATGTGGACAGTACTTCACTTTCCCCAGCAAACAGCTGTTAAAATCTGATAAGCACACATATCAAATACACATAATTACTTCCACAACTTGGAAGTAAATAAAGGGGAGAGTGATAAACTGTGGATGTATGGATGGATGACTGCAATATTACGCCCTTTTCAACATGTTCAACAATATTTCAGTCAAATCGGGATGATGCGAGTGATATTAGATGGCTGTGTGCAATAGCTTCCCGTTTAGGGTTAAAAAGATTAACCCATAGTAATGTTCTTTGTAGTGCATGTGCATGTAAATGTCATCGTTATGGGAGACTCAGTTTGTTACCCTCGAACTCTTCGAAACGGCGAACTTTCTCTAACATTTAAGATGACTGTTTCGAAGTATACTGGTATTTGGCTTGGATCCGTACGGCGATGACGTTTGCTATAATATGCCGTTATTCAAGCGCTTGTAGAATATGATGAAAATATTAAAGGCTACTAAATCAAATTTTGGAATTAGAGTGTATCCAAATATTTAAAGCAATTGCTGTACTCCCATGAATGACCACACCCCCAACAAAGACCACATCCCATCAACGGACGCAGCGCGCAGTCGATTGTATGATTCGTAGAACGCGAGTTTTATGCATTGGAAGGATTGAACTGTTTCGTTAAAAACACCAAACGCATTAAAATGCCGTATTTGTCTAGTACATTTTTGATAGCAAGGTTGGTATTTTTTTCGGGTCAAGGATGAGTTCTTGTTTTTTTTTATGAGATAAGGCTGTTCTTGAAGTTATTACTTTGCTAAATGAGTTAGATTTTTATGCTGCTCCGTATAACTGTATACAGTTCTTCAAACTTTAAGGTTCGAAGTTCGTAGATTCATATGGGGCACATTCGAAAAAGGGTAGACTCTATGCGGATGCGCAGGCTGATTTTAGTCTTTCCTGTTCGCATATGCCATAAGGTACCTTTTCAAACGACGCTAATCATATATTGAAACTTTGTTCTTTTTCAGAACGAGGGAAGTTTTTAGCGCTAGATCTGGGCGGTACAAACTTCCGGGTTCTAATGGTGCAGATCAACTACAGGGACGTTGACATACAGAGCAAAACCTACCTCATACCTCAAAGAATCATGCTAGGCACTGGTATACAGGTAGGTGGCAAACATACACAAGATATAAAAGGACTAATGGAAAGATAACAAATTCTTCAACATTTTCAACAAAACTGCATATACGAATATCTTCTGTCAGTTTGGTATATCTGGACTGCAAGTGGGTTGGGTGCAGTAAGTGGCAGCCGGGGTTCGAATCTTGTACCAGTCCATTATGGTGCAAAAGACTGAAAATATGTTAATGTTTGGTCATCTACAAAATAAGCCTGTCCAGCTGAAATCAGTTACACACCCACAAAACACCGAAAATAATCCTGTTATATAAGAGATTTGCCTAGACTTTTGTCAGCCGAAGATATTTTTTTTATTATTATTCTTGTCCCTCTCTGATACTTTTGTACCTGACCCAACGTTGGAGCCAGGAGTATATTTTAGAGAGAAGTAAAATTTGTAAAATATGAATATAGGGTTAAGAGAATTTTTAACATCTTCGACTGAAATCAGTCTAAGATTTGCCCAGTAGCCACCGGAAAAGGTTATCGCACAAGGATACAGTCTGTACTTACGGTGACCGTGAAGAAAAATATAGCTATTGTACTTGACACAAGTCGGACAAATAACCAAGTTCAAGAGGTAACGAAAAGGTGAACTGACCTCTTCAGAAGGTGTTTATACAAATATAAAAATAACCTATTATACAAACATGTTGAATTAGGACAGAAAGAGGTCAGTCTGTAAGATTATGTACTAAAACACAAGGCTTTTCGTTGGAAAAGTTGTGCATATTGATCAACACATTAATTCTTTCCATGCAAACAGTATGAATGGACAACTTAGGCTTGACGGAGATAGGCTTGGGAGGGGTTGGGGTGGGGTGGGGCATGATTCAAAAGTTATTGAAATACCACAACCCTGGATGAATTGAAATCCTGGAAGTCAGACTGTATATATACACACCGGGTAGGCGGCAATCGGAAATGCTCATGAAATCATCGAACGCGGATCGAAAACCTTTATAAACAGCGTTTTCGATTGCAAATTGTCGCCAATTTGCAATCGAAAACGCTGTTTCTAATGGTTTTTGATCCGCATTCGTCGATTGCCCGAAAGTTTTCAAGGGGTCGATTGCCGCCTACCCTTTGTGATGTAGGTTTATTATCTCTTTTCAGCTGTTCGACCATATAGCAGACTGTATATGTAGGTTTATACGAGAGCATGATCTAAGGAACGAAAAACTGCCGCTTGGGTTCACATTTTCTTTCCCCTGTAAGCAAGAGGGGTTGGCTAAAGCTCGGCTGTCCAAGTGGACGAAGGGATTCCGATGTGAAGGGGTCGTAGGAGAAGATATATGTTATTTATTACACGAGGCAATGAAGCGGAAAAATGTGAGTTTTTCAACAGTAAATTGTAATGTTTTTACTCACCCATTGGACGAGAATATCCCATTATAGAGGTGTTTGAGATTTTTCTGTCTCGGCCTGTTGTCTCAGATTAGGCTCTGAAAGTTGTCTCAATCTGTCAATCATTGCTTAGTATATAGCCCAGTCATCTTAATTTCAACAACTCCACTTGTTACCTGACATACAAATTGCATGAAGAATATGAAATTGGTACTTAGTGCTGTGCAGGGAATATCACAGTAGTAGAAAAGGTGTCCATGATGTAAACTGCATGCACAAGCTGAAATTAATACTGAGGACAGAACTATTTAAAATACAAATTACAAATGTAGTTGGAAGTATATTGTAATAGCCGGAAGAAAAAGTGTACATGTAGCATTGATGAACATTTTCTGTTTTTAGCTCGCCTGAGCACGAAGTGCTCAGGGTGAGCTTTTGGGATACCCTGATGTCCGTCGTCCGTCGTACGTCCGTCCGGACGTCCGGACGTCCGTCAACTTTTGCTTGTGTACACTCTAGCGGGCACAGTTTTGATCCAGTCTTTCTGAAACTTTGTCAGAATGTTTATCTCCATAAAATCTAGGCCAAGTTCGAAACTGGGTCATGTCGGGTCAAAAACTAGGTCACTAGGTCAAATCTTAGAAAAACCTTGTGTACACTCTAGAAGGCACAGTTTTCATCCAAAGTTCATGAAACTTTGTCAGAATGTTTATCTTAATAATATCTAGGACAAGTTCGAAACTGGGTCACGTCGGGTCAAAAACTAGGTCACCAGGTCAAATCTTAGAAAAACCTTGTGTACGCTCTAGAAGGCACAGTTTTCATCCAAAGTTCATGAAACTTAGTCAGAATGTTTATCCTCATAATATCTAGGATAAGTTTGAAACTGGGTCACGTCGGGTCAAAAACTAGGTCACTAGGTCAAATCATAGAAAAACCTTGTGTACGCTCTAGAGGACACAGCTTTGATCCAATCTATATGAAACATTTGTCAGAATATATATCTCCATCAACTCTAGGCCAAGTTCGAAACTGGGTCATGTCGGGTCAAAAACTAGGTCACCAGGTCAAATCTTAGAAAAACCTTGTGTACACTCTAGAAATCACAGTTTTCATCCAAAGTTCATGAAACTTTGTCAGAATGTTTATCTTTATAATATCTAGGACAAGTACGAAACTGGGTCACGTCGGGTCAAAAACTAGGTCACTAGGTCAAATCTTAGAAAAACATTGTGTACGCTCTAGAAGGCACAGTTTTCATCCAAAGTTCATGAAACTTAGTGAGACTGTTTATCCTCATAATATCTAGGATAAATTTGAAACTGGGTCAGGTCGGGTCAAAAACTAGGTCACTAGGTCAAATCATAGAAAAACCTTGTGTATGCTCTACAGGACACAGTTTTGATCCAATCTATATGAAACATTGTCAGAATATATATCTCCATAAACTCTAGGCCAAGTTTGAAACTGGGTCTTGTAGGGTCAAAAACTAGGTCACTAGGTCAAATCTTAGAAAAACCTTGTGTACACTCTAGAAGGCACAGTTTTCATCCAAAGTTCATGAAACTTTGTCAGAATGTTTATCTTAATAATATCTAGGACAAGTACGAAACTGGGTCATGTTGGGTCAAAAACTAGGTCACTAGGTCAAATCATAGAAAAACATTGTGTACGCTCTAGAGGACAATGTTTTGATCCAATCTTTATAAAACATTGTCAGAATGTTTATCTCCATAAACTCTAGGCCAAGTTCGAAACTGGATCACGTCGGGTCAAAAACTAGGTCACTAGGTCAAATCTTAGAAAAACCTTATGTACGCTCTAGAAGGCACAGTTTTCATCCAAAGTTCATGAAACTTAGTCAGAATGTTTATCCTCATAATATCTAGGACAAGATTAAAACTGGGTCATGTCGGGTCAAAAACTAGGTCACTAGGTCAAATCATAGAAAAACCTTGTGTACGCTTTAGAGGACACAGTTTTGATCCAATCTATATGAAACATTGTCAGAATATATATCTCCATAAACTCTAGGCCAAGTTTGAAACTGGGTCATGTAGGGTCAAAAACTAGGTCACTAGGTCAAATCTTAGAAAAACCTTGTGTACACTCTAGAAGGCACAGTTTTCATCGAAAGTTCATGAAACTTTGTCAGAATGTTTATCTTTATAATATCTAGGACAAGTACGAAACTGGGTCATGTTGGGTCAAAAACTAGGTCACTAGGTCAAATCATAGAAAAACATTGTGTACGCTCTAGAGGACAATGTTTTGATCCAATCTTTATAAAACATTGTCAGAATGTTTATCTCCATAAACTCTAGGCCAAGTTCGAAATTGGGTCATGTCGGGTCAAAAACTAGGTCACTAGGTCAAATCTTAGAAAAAACTTGTGTACGCTGTAGAAGGCACAGTTTTGATTCAAAGTTCATGAATGTTTATCAGAATGTTTATCCACATTATATGAAGGACAAATTTGAAACTGGGTCATGTAGGGTTAAAAACTAGGTCACTTGGTCAAATCATAGAAAAACCGTTTGTATGCTCTAGAGGACACAGTTTTGATCCAATCTTTATGAAACTTTGTCAGAATGTTTATCTCCATAAACTCTAGGCCAAGTTTGAAAGTAGGTCATGTCAGGTCAAAAACTAGGTCACTAGGTCAAATCTTAGAAAAACCTCGTGTACGCACTAGAAGGAACAGTTTTGATCCAATCTTCATGAAACTATGTCAAAATGTTTATTGTCCATATATATATGCCCCTTATGAAACTGAGTCACGTCAGATCAGAAACTAGGTCACTAGGTCAAATCTAAGAAAAACTTTGTGTACACCCTAGAGGGCACAGTTTTGATCCAATCTTCATGAAACTCTGTCAGAATGTTTACCTTTATGAAATCTAGGTAAGTTTGAAACTGGTTTGTGTCGGATCAAAAACTAGGTCACTAGGTCAAATATAAGAACGACCTTGTATACGCTCCAGAGGGCACAGTTTTGATCCAATCTCAATGAAACTTTGTCAGAATGTTTATTCTTACAATATCCGGTTTGAAACTGGGTCATGTCGGGTCAAAAGCTAGGTCACTAGGTCAAATTTAAATTAAGTTATGTTGCAAGAATCAGAACTAACATTGCAATGATGCCAGCCACAAACTCCTTGGAATACATTAGTTTCACCACAGTGAGATAATGATGCTACCATTCTATCATCTGTGTTTGCCTAGTTAAGTCTAGTTGAAATCCATCAAAGGAACTCAACATGAACGGGAACTTTTCGGAGAAGCGACTCTGCCATTTTCAGCTCACCTGATCGAGCCTTACAGTATTGGTGTTAGCTGCCTCTTTCATCCATCCATAAACATTTTCAAACATCTCTGAAACCACTGGGCAGATCAAATTTCATATGGAGCCTGCACATGGGTCAAAGGATTGAAAGTTCTTCAAATGATCTTGGTCACATGACCAAGGTGGCCGCCATTCCCATGTATGGTAAAAACTCTTATAAATCTTCACCAGAGCCAGTGAACTGATTAATGCTCAGGTGAGCGATTCAGGGCCACCATGGCCCTCTTGTATTAAATATTATGAGAAAAATACATGTAATCAGTGATTGTGTTGAAACCTCAACAAAGAACTCTCAGGCTCGTTTTTCAGATTATTTAAGTTTCATCCTCGGCAAGCCTCGCATAAGACTAAATTATCCGTAAACTCAATAGCCTGAGATTTCCTTCTCTCGGCCTTAACCCCATCAAAGATTCTTTTAATTACTGATTCATTGAAAAGTGTTTAATATGACACTGTCTACATAATCTGCCAGCCATTTTATTGAAGTTACTTTGGCCAGTTGCGATCATTATTAGCTCACCTGAGCACGAAGTGCTCAAGGTGAGGTATTGTGATCGGTCTTTGTCCGTCGTCCGTCGTCCGTCGTCCGGCGTCCGTCGTCCGGTCGTGCGTCCGGCGTCAACTTTTGCTTTAAACAACTTCTTCTCCAAAACTGCTAGCTGGATTTCAAAATAATTTCACAGAAATGTTCCTTGGGGGACTCTCTACCAAAATTGCTCAAATGGTTCGGCTCCGCTGAACAATATGGCCGCCAGAGCTAAAAATAGAAAAACCTTTAAACGACTTCTCCTCCAAAACTGCTGGGCCGATTTTGAAATAATTTCACAGAAATGTTCCTTAGGAGACCCTCTACCAAAATTGCTCAAACTGTTCTGCTCCGCTGAACAATATGGCCGCCAGAGCTAAAAATAGAAAAACCTTTAAACAACTTCTCCTCCAAAACTGCTGGGCAGATTTTGAAATAATTTCACAGAAATGTTCTTTAGGAGACCCTTTACCAAAATTGCTCAAACGGTTCTGCTCCGCTGAACAATATGGCCGCCAGAGCTAAAAATAGAAAAACCTTTAAACGACTTCTTCTCCAAAACTGCTTGGCCGATTTTAAAATAATTTCACAGAAATGTTCTTTAGGACACCCTCTACCAAAATTGCTCAAACGGTTCCGCTCCGCTGAACAATATGGCCGCCAGAGCTAAAAATAGAAAAACCTTTAAACAACTTCTCCTCCAAAACTGCCGAGCCTATTTTGAAATAATTTCACAGAAATGTTCTTTAGGAGACCCTCTACCAAAATTGCTCAAACGGTTCTGCCCCGCTGAACAATATGGCCACCAGAGCTAAAAATAGAAAAAGCTTTAAACATCATCGTTTCTAAAGCCAATGGCTCGATTTCAAAAAAATTTCACAGAAATGTTTTACTCATGGCTCTGACCAAAAATTGCTCAGATGGTTCCGGTTCGCTGAACAAAATGGCCGCCAGAGCTAAAAATAGAAATAAATTTTAGAATGGCACAGAGGGCACAGTTATGATCCAATCATCATGAAACTTTGTCAGAATGTTTATTTTAATGAAATCTAGACCATCTTCGAAACTGGGTCATGTGGGGTCAAAAACTAGGTCACTGGGTCAAATCTTAGAAAAACCTTGTGCACACTCTAGAGGGCACAGTTATGATCAGATCAAATCTTCGTGAAGCTTTGTCAGAATGTTTATTTATATAAAATCTAGGCCAAATTTGAATCTGAGTCTTGTGGGGTCAAAAACTAGGTCACTAGGTCAAATATTAGAAAAACCTTGTGTACACTCTAGAGGGCACAGTTATGATCCTATCTACGTGAAACATTGTCAGAATGTTTACTTTCATGAAATTTATACCAGATTTGAAACTGGGCCATGTCAGGTCAAAAACTAGGTCACTAGGTCAGTTCTTAGAAAAACAGTGTGAACGCTTTTAAGGACACAGTTTTGTTCTAATCTTCATGAGACTTTGTCAGAATGTTTGTCTCCAACGAATCTGGACCAAGGGTGCAACTTGGTCATGTTGGGTCAAAAACTAGGTCACTAGGTTAAACCTTAGAAAAACATTGTGTACACTCTAGAAGGCACAGTTTTGATTACTTTGCCAGAATGTTCATATCCAAGAAATCTAGACCAGGTTTGGAACTGGGTCATGTAGGGTCAAAATCTAGGTCATTAGGTTAAATCTTATAAAAACCTTAGGTACACAATAAAGGGTTCATTTTCCATTTAATCTTTGTGAAACTCTGTCAGTCATATGGATGTCTCTGAGGTTAAGTTCACAGGATATTCAGGTGAGCGATCCAGGGCCATCATGGCCCTCTTGTATCATGTTTATTGGCCGGGCCGCGTAGCGCAATCGGTAGGGCACCTGACTCATAAGTCAGAGGTCCTTGGTTCGAAACCCGGTCTGGCCACATACTTTTGTTTTTTCCTTCCGCTGATTCAAGACGGACAGTTGTCAGTTACTGGCGAAAGTATGTGCACTTAGTACTGGTTAACCGCTTAGGAGGTCTAAGCCTGCCCAGGAATAGTGTGGTTAGGTTAACTGACAGTACCGACATGACCATAGTTGTTTACCGTGGACGTTAAGCATCAAATTAATCAATATCATGTTTATTGTCACCATCTAAAACTTTTATTGTATCAACCATCAAGTCAAGTGTTTTCCTACCTTGACCGAAGTTGAAAGTCTTCAATATAAAGAAAAAAGTCTGGATGTGTTTGACGTCATCATAAACAATATCACATTTCTCCTGTCTGTCATAACAGCAAAAGATTTTATATGAGGGCCCCAGACATGGTTGGGTTTGATGAAATTATGAATATCCATAAAGAATGCTGTGAGCCCCATTACATGTAGAACAGGCTCAGTTAGCGGTTCAGGATAATGCGGAGACGCAAAATCTTTTTATGGCTAATAAGAATTTATCTTAGACTTATCAAAATTCAATCTTATTTTAGGCTTTTATAAATTGATTTTTATTGTTGCTAGGTTATTTTGACCTCGATTAAGAAAAAGGAAGCCTACCAAAGATTTTTTACCATTATATGAGCCTCTCCGTACAAGTGGACAAGCAATGATTCACGTATTTTTATACCACCCTCATTGGTGTAGACCTTGCATATTCGCATTTGCGTCAGACATGTTATTCCATGTCCCTACACAAATTTTGTCGCAAAATGAAAACAGAATCCTTATTATGACCTTATATTCCACTCCTAGAAGCAGTTAAGCGATGTAATTTCCTTTATTGTTCCAGCAACTGAAATGTGAAAAGACATAAAATCGAAACTTGATTCAACTTGTGGTGAGGAGAATTGTCATAAACATGATAAACAAATACATGGACAAGCTAGTTTATTTATAAATATGCCATTATGTAGCTGCAACCATTGCATGCGTTGAAGTTTACTCCTAAAGCGCCTATAAACGCAGACGACAAAATTTACGTCTGCACAATTAAGAAAATATGCATTTCGTCAAAGCTCTACGATTAGAGGGCGAACAGTGTAGTTGGTTTGTAGGTTGTTTTTGGCTTAACGGCTTTTTGAGACATACAATCTACATCAAGCCGTCTCCCAGAGAAAGGGAGAAAGAAAAGAAATATTAAAGGCGAAAGCAAAATAATATCCAGACAACCCCATCCCCACCCATACCTACTGCAAGCACAGAATCGTCTTTGCTAAACCAGAAGACCTTGTAGTTCGCAGTTTGTAAATGCAGCTGTTTTTATTTTCGACGCATTAAATGTTAAAGCTACGCCGTTGTTGCAACCATTATGTAACTCTAAACAGAGCCATATATGAGCCGCGACACGACAAAACCAACAATGTGGTTGTGCGCCCAGCGCAGACTCAGATCAGCCTGGGCATCCGCCCAGTCTGATCAGAGTCATCGCTGTCCGCATGAAGGTAGCTTGGACCCTTAGCTACCCTTTAAACGCTTAGCGAAGAGTCAGATCAGTCTGGGTGGATGCCCAGGCTGATCTGAGTCTGCGCTGGGCGCACAACCACATTGTTGGTTTTGTCGTGTCGCGGCTCATATCATGGTTGCGACGGTGTCACGCTTACAGATTAAATACCTCTAAATAGTCCCTGTGAAAATACACATGTGCAATATTGAAGTTTTATCAAATTGACAAAATTTCAAGCATCCTTAAAAAAACACACGAAAGTAAATGACTTTGAAAACAGGGTACGTTTGCAATTTTATAAAAATGCTTCATCTGAGCTATATTATATTGAGAACTCAAGGATTGGAGGGCAAACAGTGTGGGTCTAGATGGTTCGGTTCACTATTTGCCTTCTAATCTAAGAATTCTCAATATGATATAGCTCAGATGAAACATTTCTTTTTTTAATTGCGTACATGTTGTCGTCCGCTTTTTCGGCGCTTTAAGGAATAAACAAGAATTTCAGCTTCTTTAACTGACACTTTTTTCTTCAGAATACATCTGTAGAAGTAGAAGTGGTTGCTGTCGTCAACGATGCGGTAGGCACACTCATGTCAACTGCTCATAACGACAGAAGTTGTGAAATAGGCCTAATATTAGGTAAGTTCTAGCCATAGAATAGGTTTGTTGATACGCAGCCCGCTGCAACTAAAGGATACAGGTTTCCCGCAGCATTGTGGCCGTAGGGACAGTGGCTGTTAGTGACCCATTGTATCTTATTGTATCAGCATATGAAAGGTCAAATCGATCTCCTTTCGCTGCCTTAACCATTCCTGATTCGACCTACGTACCCGTTGCTGCTGGGTTGACAGATGGTTGGTTGTTTTGGTTTATGGCCCTTTGAGACAGTATTTCAGTCTATGTTGACAGACAGTTTTTCCGCCGCTTCATGCGGATTAGACTTTGCGACATTCTGCATCATATTCGCGCTCGATCACGGCGCCTCTATACTGCAACCACTATCAGAACTAAACGCATATATCCGGTACGTGTTAGCAATGTGGACACATGATAAAGAACCAGAAAATGCGGAGGCTTTTTACGGCCGCCACACGGCACTTAACATCAGCAACAGTGAAGATAAAAATTGAGCCAACAATGTGGCATTGGTGACAAGCAAATGTTCTGATCAGACTTATGTGCAGTCTGATCAGAGCCTTTGCTTGCCACATCCACCATCTATGGAAGTGACCGAAGCCATAGAGCCCCCAGTGAGATCTCTGAATACCCTGTGTGAAACAGAAGGAGGATCTGAATATCACTTGACAAAATTGTCACATTAGTGGAAGTCACATGATATGGCTTAAATAAGTTCTGAAGGAAGATTCTCTGGAAGAATTGAATGCTTAAGAGAAACTTTCATAATCTGTAGAAAGAATAATTGATGACATATGGATCTTGTACAGGAATAAAACCTGTTTCATCGTATATATTGACCTGCCTCAGGAATGTATGTTCTGTCTATTGTTAGCAATTGATTATAAATAGAACATTATGACGTATTGACCGACAGACATGTGAAAGCTGTTTTCTTCTGACTCAATGCTCCTGCACCTTGTAGATTGACTAGATTCCTACGAATTAATCTTCAGATGGGTTTCCCTAGACTGATTTCAGTCGAAGATGTTAAAAATTCTCTTAACCCTATATTCATATTTTACAAATTATACTTCTCTCTAAAATAATGCTCCTGGCTCCAACATGTTGGGTCAGGTACAAAAGTATCAGAGAGGGACAAGGAAAAAAATAAATAAAATGAAAATATCTAACATCTTCGGCTGACATAAGTCTAGGGTTTCCCATACTAAGCTCTCTGCGAGGCGTGTGGTAGGGATTGATGACCTGCTATTTTACGTATCAACAGTATTTAGTCATATCAGGACAATGGGAGGTTGATGACAAAAGTCTGTGTGCAGTGGAACCCTGTATACGGTTGAAAAGATTTTTTGCCTCCCGCGGGAATCGAATTCAGGACCGCTACCCCAGCGGGCCAGCGCTTAACCCACTGAGCTACCTGGGCTCCTGCAAGCCCTGTGCCTTGAAATCACAAGTGCTTCCAACTTCCCACCAATGTGGTTCGGTTAGGGTCATACCATTATCAGACAGCTGCTGGGGGGGGGGGGGAGGGGGGGGGGCAGGAAAACGGGACAAGATATCGTTGTTTCTCTCCAGATACTCGGCCCTGATATCAGCTGACAGTCAAGGGAGTTAAAAAAAGTTGCGGACCCTATTTTGCCAAGATCTGAAAACGCAAATCGCCTCTGCACAGCCTGATCATAACAAAGTCACGAAAATGACAATAGTTACGGTTTCTTCTAGGGGGGGGGGGGGGGGGGGGAGGGGGGCAGAAAAAATATGCACTTTCATTCTTGTGTGTTACATATTTTTTTCCAGTTTCTTTCTTTTTTTTTGCATTACTAGTAGTAAATAGCAGTCATGCAATAAAACGTATTTATTTTCACTTTTTCATGTTTTTTCTATGAAATAAATTTTCTCGAATAGGTGTTGAACGAACTGTGCGCTAAGTCAAGTTGTACCATTGTTTGCCGTTCTCAAAATGGTTGGTTCGAACTAAAGAAGGCCATACGCATTTCTAGACAGTTTTATTATAACGATTCTGACTTCGCACGAAAACAAAACTGCATTGAAAATAAAAAACAGAAGATACAGTAGTTCTTAGTGCAATTTTACACAGATTCCCCTTATTGCGCCTTTGGATAATATTGGCGCATGCTCAAAAATCTATATTTTGCACTTGGATTGCATTGACTTACCTATTCGTTATAAAACGCGACTCTTATGTCTGCGCATGTGCGGCAGTGACGTCAAGCGAATATTTGTAAACACGTATTTTTCTATTCATTTGTTTGCGATTGCGTTTTAGGTTGTTTATGGGATGAATGAACGACTTTTTCGCTCCCTAGCGTTAAATGAAAACAAGACTATGATGACGCTTAAAATGCTATAGTGCAGAAAGAGAGAAGTCTTTGATTACTACTTACAATCGGTGTAGAGGGGGACTAAAACAGGCGTTGCTATTGACTGCAGACGAAATAAGTTAAGCAGACGAGATATAGATCGATCAACATTATACTTGATGACCTGATTATTGTGTCGATTTTCATTCACCTTCTCTGTCACAAGTGTCATAACATTGCCTCGTCATGTAGGATGTCACGTATTTGTCTTCCTCCCTAGCTGAAAAAGCAGACGACAAATTCTACGCCTGCAAAATTTCAAAAAAATGTTTCGTCCCAGCTATATCATAATATTCATAGACTAACGGGCAAACAGATAAGGCGGCTAATACTCTGGATCTACGCTGCTTTCTCGTTTTTAGCGCGTTACATGTAATGAAAGGGACGTCATCGAACGTGGCGGATATCATAGCGATGTCGGTCCGTCAGTTAACTATAATTTAGGTTAATTTAATCTACAGTATTTCAGCTCACGTGATTATTTTGGACCGTCCATCCAATCTGTCGATCAACCGTTAGTGAACAGTTCAATGAGTTTGACCCTACATGAAGTTCTTATTCTGACCGACCTGTATCGTATATAAGGTCGTTCTAAAAAGGAGCTGGCATGACTCTTATCATGAATTACATTGATGTCGAAAGTACTCGGAGATGATGTTAATACATATTTGGTCGGTATGGGTATGAAGAGCGATTCAATCATTTCTTGTGTTTATCAGGGATGATACCAAGGATTTTACGTCTTTTTTAACCGCATTTCAGTCATATCAGGAATGAAAGGCTGTGTGCAGTGGAACTCTGTTTACTGTGGAAAAGATATCCGCCTCCAGTGGGATTCGAACCCGAACCACTAGCGGTAAAATGTATGCACAATCGAGCTTCATAGTCTAAAAACCTCCGAATGCCAATTGTATGTAGTTTGTATTGAGTGTCTGTCTAATTTACAGATACATACGCTTATGTGTATTAAAATTTTGTCATATTGACAAAATTTCAACTTGCACCAGCGTAATTACGTATCCTTGGGTGAAAGGAATGTGCATCACCGTCACCAGAATGTTAGCAGTCTATACAGTATCAAGATTTGGTCTTCTCACCCATTGGACAAGAATATCCCTTTCCAGAGGTGTCCGAGATTTTTCTATCTCGGCCTGCTAACTCAGCCTAGGCTCTGAAAGCTGTCTCAAAATGCCAATCATTGCTAAATAGTACAGCCCAATTATAATTACACACTTAAATTCAATCCACTTGCAGGTAAATTGCATGCAAAATGAAATTGAGAGCTAGTGATGTGCATAAGGTGTCACTGTACATTTCTGATTAGCTGCCAGTCATGAAATATGAATGTACAAGGTGTAATTAACACACATGTCAGAACTATTAATAGAAAATTAGTTTGAAGTTTATAGGAATTGTAAATGGACTGAGTGAATAAATGATTTGACTTGACTTGACTTGGCCTCAACAAGAAGTCAAGGTATTCAATGGATATGCTGTTTTATAAAATAAAATGGGTGAGAAAAATAATCAATGATGGGGTTGAGGCCTCGACAAGGAAATCTCAGGCTCATTTTCAGATTATTTAAGTCTTATGCTCGGCAAGCCTCGCATAAGACTAAATAATCTGAAAACAAGCCTGAGATTTCCTTGTCTCGGCCTCAACCCCATCATTGATTCTATTAATCTCTCTCTGTATGAGTTGGAAGTTCATTGACCTAAGGTATTCGCCTACGATTGTGTTTCTGCAATTCGTATATATCTATTTCCCAGAATATTATTTACAATTCCTGAAAATGTCAAATACATCCGCGGTTGCGTAAGAAAAATGGTGCTTAACCGAGAACAGCGATAGGGTGGGTAGTCCCCACTAAATTTCATATTAATGAACAGTGACTAAACGGTTCCGAAGCCTATGCTGCTCTTCTAGAAGAGGATTTGAAAAGGTTTTGAAAAAGGGTACATTATCTCTTAAACATGATTACGGAATAACGATTCCGGGCAATTCTTCGTAAATTTCTTCGTAATAGAACTTTAAAAAAACTTGTAGTTCAGTAGATTCCTGAAGTTACCTGAAGAAAGACTCATTTTTGCTAGCTGCGGGTCATATATGTTTTCCTCATTGAGATCTGTAGATTATCAGATAATCCAATATGCCAATTTATATAATTTTGGGATGAAAAATCGATTTTTTATATTGTTTTATTATGCCCCCGCCATTGAAAATGGGGGGGGGGGGGGAGGAGGGATATAGTATCACCCCTGTCCGTACGTACGTTACCTACGTACGTAGCATACGTACGTAACATACGTACGTAGCGTACGAAATGGTTTCCGTTCGATATCTGTTGAAAACATTGGTGTATTGAATTTTTTTATACACAGCTATATAATCATAAGATACAGTTCAAGTTCGATGTTGGGTAAAATCCGTCTATTATTGTGGGAGTTATGGCCCTTTTTCGACTTCATTTGTATGAAAAAATGGTTTCCGTTCGATATCTTTTTAAAGCATTGGTGTATTGAATTCATTTTTTATACACAGGTATATAATCATAAAATACAGGTCAAGTTCGATGTTGGGTAAAATCCGTCGATTATTGTGGGAGTTATGACCCTTTTTCGACTTCATTTTGTATGAAAAAATGGTTTCCGTTCATTATCTTTTGAAAGCATTGGTGTATTGAATTCATATTTTATACACAGGTATATAATCACAAAATACAGGTCAAGTCCGATGTTGGGCTAAATCCGTTATCACGGGAGTTATGGCCCTTTTTCGACTTCATCTTGTATGAAAAACTGGTTTCCGTTCATTATCTTTTGAAAACATTGATGTATTGAATTCATATTTTAAGCACAGGTATATAATCATAAAAAACAGGTCAAGTTCGATGATTGGTAAAATCCGTCTATTGTCGTGGGAGTTATGGCCCTTTTTCGACTTCATTTTGTATGAAAAAATGGTTTCCGTTCATTATCTTTTGAAAACACTGGTGTATTGCATTCATATTTTATACACAGGTATATAATCATAAAATACAGTCAAGTTCGATGTTGGGTAAAATCCGTCAATTATTGTGGGAGTTATGGCCCTTTTTCGACTTCATTTCATACAATAATGATTTCCGTTTGTTAGTTTTTGAAAAGTTACTTGTTTCCGGGCTATTTCTTTTGGAAAGTTGCATGGCATCCATTTCTGTGATAAGATACAGAACACATATCACAGCCATGACACCCCCCTCCACCCCCCCCCCCCCAGCACACAAACACACACACACACACACACACTTCTCTTGATCCAAGAAGCCCAATACATCTGCCCAAAGAAAACAATTAAACATGTACCACATAAGTCTGCCTTTGTGAATCTAGTTATGCTACAAGTGCAAGTACCTTAAACAAGGCGCCATCTTACTTAGGGTACTAGGCGGGGGCATCCGTATCCTATGGGCACATTTCTAGTTTTTTCAAAGTTCTTCATAGAATGCTCATTAGAATCGTGTAAGGAAAGCGATTTTAATGAGATATCAATGGCCTGCGTACGTGTATAACATAAATGTACAGTCAGCTCACCATATCTCAAATTCAAATTTTATTCCAAACAACTGATACCTCAAAGTAAATTTTCTGGTCCCAGAAAATTTACTTTGAGGTATCAGTAGTTTGAGATAAGACGAATCGAGAAAGGAAAGAAAAACTGCAATTACATGTATGTCCTTACTATATTCTTTGGTATAAGAGGATAATTTGGGATATCAGTGTTCGAGAGATCGGGAGTTTACTTTATATTGAGAACGATTCCTAAAGTTTAGTCTCGGTGAACTTTCGGTATTGATATACTACAGGTATCGTTGTTGTTTTTGTTCTTCAGGGACAGGGTGCAATGCATGTTATATGGAATCTCTACATAAAGTTGGTCTCTGGGAAGGTGATTATGAGCATCCCTCACAGGTAGGAGAATTTTGCCTAAAACAGATGATGCGTACAAACTTTGTTCTGAAAGGGGTAAAAACACCATGATAATGGGATCTAGATAGATCTAGTAATTCTGATCCCAACTGTACGATCTGCGAATGCAGGGGAAAACTTTCAGGAAACTAATAAAAAATCATGACTTTGTTTCTGCTTCCTTACTGACCAAGTGACACACTGTATTGGCTACTGTTTCTTGTAGGCCTGCATTGTATTTTTACCAAGGATTTTAAGTTTTGTATCATGGCAGCCCAGCTGTTTTGAAGCTGGCCAGTCGCGGACATTTACAATCACGAAAATGTAGTGAAAAGCTTTCAGTGATAACATGATGAAACTAGTCTCATGTTTTATTTATATTTTTTTCTTATTATAAAGTCTCCATAATCCTACCAGTGGTACAAAACGTCTAAACATAAACACAGGGTATAATCGATTCCGCCAATTTTCGCTTCCTGCAGAGACTGTACATCATATTTGGCTTCCGCCGAGACTGTCCGCGATCTCTTGCTTCCTGTCGAGACATCTGTACATGATAAATGGTTCCTGCAGAGACTGCCCGCCTGATTCTGCTTCCTGCCGAGGCTCTCGGCAGGAAGCAGAGTCACGCGGACAGTCTCGGCAGGAAGCCATTCCTCGAGGACAGTAGTCTCTGCAGGAAGCAAGAGTTCGCGGACAGTCTCGGCGGAAGCCAAATATGATGTACAGTCTCTGCAGGAAGCGAAAATTGGCGGAATCGAATATACCCTGTGATAAACCGTTTTGAAAATCGGTTGACCCTTCATGTCTGATGATAAAATCTCGGTTGGTGTGAATGATATCGAGTTCATAAAAATGGCAAAATGTAGGGAGGGCTTGTTTTTTTGTGTTTTTTTTCTATAAAAAAGCACTAATTGCTCCACAAAATACAGTTTCCTTTTCTTGTTCCCCGTCGAGCGATTCATTATGAACAAAAACGAGATTATGAATGGGGTCCCACGCCTGTACATTTTATTTTTACCATTTTGTTCATGGTTATAATAACATTAAAACAAAGAATGTCTGTTATTTACGTGTATAATAAGTAAGTTAAAATATCTGTTGGTAGAAACTTTTTGTCATTGCTTTGCATCATACACGAACAAGTAAAATTGTCGCATTCTGCGGAGGCAAGCTCAGGTCATTAAAATAGGTTACAAATTCACACATGTACGGAAGCTTATACGCACATGATATCAATTTACTACAAATGTATCTAATTTTTTCATGGCCATTGAGCAAAGAATTCATCATTGCAGCCCAGATATTAAATTCATATATCAGTTTTCATGACTTACTACTGTATTATGTCACTGTCATATGCGTTGCATCGTGACAAATGTTTCACGCATATTCGAACTGCACATGCGCAAAAACAGCCTTCGTACATGCGTAGGCTGGTCAGCTCATACGCAGTTTTACCTTAAAAATGAAAATATTATACATATGATATTTTCTGGTGAAATGCGATTATACTGACAAGACATATGTACACAGGCTTGTATGAGGATGTGCTGAGTGCCTATGTCTAAGGCAGTTGTTATTGTCTTAATACAATACAAAAAAAAAAAAGATTTGTTATGTCTTCATTTACGTATCATATGAGCAAGCAGTGATGTATTTTCTGTCTACAATTTTAAGGAATTTTACGGAGGTCATTATCTCATACGCTGTGACAAAATTTACCGTACACTTTTATAAAAGTACACTGACACCAAGATGGGCACTTTAATCTTAAAAGTAATATCTTGCAAAGTCCTCTGATGTGGTCGTTTAGTTCTGATAATGACAGATAGTAGTTCAAAATGTAAGATACGGGCAGTGATGTGAGAAAACCTGGCTTGATGCGAAATGTGCGTGCCTGGAAGAGTCCGTGCACATGCGCAACCTGATGTGTGGGGTACATGTATGCGCTGTTTGCTTTATAAAGTACGTAGTGTTAGCCGAACTGCATATGCTTTAACCAGACTACGCAGGTGTGCCATTTTGTTTAAGCATGTTCAGATGGCATACCGACGGTACTTTCAACAACGCGTCTTACATTGTTTTTATGTCAGGTTTTATCAAATTATTGGAAAATTTTACTCCAGAGCCATCATTGTTAGATGTTGCATTTTTGCCATCTCGTTATCAAATTATCGGAAAATTTTATTCCTTAGATTTTTTGCACTTATTTTTACAAATTAATACATTATTTTCCAAAGTGACAGTAGATTTCCGCAGTGCTGTGTAGTATTTTTGTTCACTGATATTAAATTTTCTGTCCCTGCTAGATGCATGGTTAAAATTAAATCCAGTAAACACACCATTAAAAAACTGAACACTATAGTGTCATTTTTGATTCTTCGATCGTTCTGTTGAATCATGCCGGGCCCTTGCATGTCTGGCAGTGGCCAGAAATTTGGGGTGTTTAACCTCTTGCACCAAACTGGAGAAAACCGATCTTGTAGAAGTTTGTTACTATCCGAAATGCAAATCCATGAAACATACGGACGAAGGCAGCATGAAAATCCACAATCTTAAAGCACAACATACATTAAACAAAGGGAAGAGAAAATTTTTTATATGAACATAATATCTCTGACATTTTTCATAAAAATTGCCTTCCTCATTGTAACAATTGAGATCTTCAACAACACAGGCACATTGGATGATAGAGGGCGATTTTACGTCCTTTTCAACAACGTTTCAGTCATATCAGGACGATGAGAGGATGATAATTAAAGGCTGTGTGCAATGGTAGCCCGTTTACGACTGAAATGATTTCCGCCTCCAGCGGGAATTGAACTCGGGACGGCTAGATCAGCACTGAGCTACCAGGGCTAGAGTAATCTTCGAACGGTCAGTGTTAAAACAATTGTTATAAACTAATGATGTCGTTAGAGAACGAGACGGCTACATGTATCTGATCACCGCTATTTTTTGCTGAAAAAGGTAAAGGATTTTTTCAGTCATGACAAAGAACTCTATCAGAAGCTTTACCAATAACAGTTCTTCAACATGCATTATTAATGAATTTCAGGTATTAATTAACACAGAATGGGGAGCGTTCGGAGACAACGGGTGCTTAGATTTTATTAGAACAGAATACGACAGAGAGTTAGACACGTATTCCATAAACCCTGGTAAACAGCTGTAAGTAGACTGTTGATATGTTAGTCGTGGCGACTGTTAATACTTTAGCAGTGTCGCGAGAAAATTTGCATTTACTACGCGTGCAGCGTAGGCTCAAATCAGCCTGCGCATTCGCGCAGTCTGATCAAAGCCTGCACTGTTCGCTTGAATAATCTTGGGATCTTGAAGAATCGGGAGGCTGAATAGGGAAGACTGCAACATGTCTGCGTAGATGCGCGGACTGGGCTCAGTTCGGGATTTCGCAACTTTGAAATTAAGGCCGGGCTCATTCTTTCATTTATTTGTACGTTTTAGTGACTTGCTCACCTCAAATAAGTTGCAGACCATTAAATATTTTATAAGTTCGTGACGTGCAGAGAAACAATGTTGAGACACATTCCAAAGGTGACTGTAAGCAGGTGACTAAAGGGGTTTTATGCAGTTCCAACTGGCGTTTTGAAGTTAACCAATTTCCGACTGTTTGTGATGATTTCAGGAAGGAAAGGGATTTAGTAGTTGTTGTTCATTGAGTCATGCTTTCAGTCTTGTCCAGTAACGAATATACTTGAGAATATACTCCAGGAGCCAAAATCGCCTATCTTGCCAAAATAAGGGTCGGAGGTGGCACCCTCTGCTATACTTAGTTTGAATGTATTTTTGAATAGTCTGAACCTTCAGAAACTAGGTTTGATTGTTCTGCTCGTCAAATTTTATTGTCAAAATAGTCAAAATAAGCGATGGGTGTGACTACCTATAGTGAAGCAAATATGATTCCATAAGAGTCCTAGAAAAGACAGAGAGTAGTCAATCGGGTGTAATATTTGTTTTTATATATTAAAATGATTGTTTTGACCTGTAGTGATCAGATTCAGCGTTTGCCACCTTTACAAAACTTGCATAACTCTGTAATGGGCAGTTATTTACGTTACCCTATTAAATTTTAATTATATAAAATAAGAATCGATGAGAAATATGCCGTAATGATTTAACTGTATCAAATCTCAATATTTTCTTTAAGAATAGTTAATATGCTATAAATTAAGCTGCACAGAAAACAGTTAAGAACATCAGGGCTGTTATTTTCGTTATAACAGTTCATGTACCCCTTTAAAACTTAAAACGCAATTTTTTGATAAAACATAGCTAATAAGTTATTGTAAACAGAAAAGTTGACCTGTTTCCTTCAGATCATACTAAACATGATGCAACACAATAGTTGAAATAAGTTTTAAACAATACAATACATTTCTTTAGCAAAGTATAGTACTTAACAGATTAACATGTTTGCATAAAAAGACTGTCATTCCTCCAGGAATACATTCATTTGGAACTTTGCCTGTTAAACAAATTAACAAAAATAAGCTAATTATATTCATTATTTATCAAAAAAAAAATCTGCATAGTTTAGTCGCCTACTCAGACAGCAAACAATGTTGTTTACTTGACAAGAAAAAATTAAATTGTCCCAAAAATTAAAGAAAGCGCTCGTGAATTAATCTGCACATGGAAAAGTACTAAAGAAAGCGCCCGTGAATTAATCTGCACATGGAAAAGTACTAAATTTATTTATATTCATTAATATCTTAATTATTTTTAAGAATCACACAATACAAACTAAGTTTTGATAGGTTACAGTTTTGTACTTAGAAAGGTAACGTTTGTAACTTTTATTTAAAAATATTCCTTGAGATTAGATGTTGCAAATGCAAAATACGCCAAGACCATATTAGGTTGAGTTATTTTTTACATGAATGTGAAATCGTTTAAACCTACCGTATGTAATTAATCAGCGATATTTCCAAGGCGGTTTATTCATTGTGGTATATTTATGTTAAAGTTTGTGCTGTCCACTGTTCTGTTGTTTTCGAAACATTGGTTTATCTCGTCTGTAATTTGCCATTATCCTGTTGAAAATAGGCGTTGTGTGTGCCTTGTTATGTTGGTAAAAGGCTAGCTATGAGGTCATCTGCATGGAATGTACTGCATGTTTATTTTGCTACTTGCTAGTATTATTTGAGTACTTGTCGTTTTACTTTATGTTATTTCTTCTAGTTTGGTATCATGGGAGGGTTGTGGCACCCATTGAATCCATTCCTGATCGCTGCCAGTTAACACTACTTTATCTGTTTTTAGCTATTCTTTTAAAAGCAATATTAAAACCATGGTTAAAGATATTTTGGGCGTTTAGCATAAATTTAAACCAAAGTAACGTATATAACTCGCTAAAAAGTGTTATTTTTACTCCGCTGCTAGTGTAAAGTGCCATATGGCTACGGCAAAATGCTTCCCTGTACTTTCATTTATTGAAAAATATGTGTTTCTTTGGTATTATTTGGTCTCATTCGGGGTCAATTGAAAAAAAAAAAAATCAGCCGAAGCTGGTGCTAGGGGGGGCATTGAAAGTGTTATAATATTTTATTCCCAGACACCGAGGTTGATGTCTTTGTTTTCTGTGATGTGTATTTTACTACAAGAGAATCTTCAATCACAATTTAGTTAAGCTCCTATCATTTCAAGAATTTTAGGTGAATGGATACAATCTTACGTGAAATAACTGCCAAGTTTACCTTTCCTTCCCTCCTTAATGGGAGTAAACTCTTAAAAGAAAGAATTTGCCTTTGTAGGAGAAAAGTGTTTCTTTTAAAAGTAAATCTTTAAAGGTTAAACCAGCCACAGAAGAAAATAAGAGGTCGAGAATCTTGTTTCCGTTCTAACAAATTGCAGTAAAACATTGAGGTTTGTCCATTAACATTAATACAGTATTATTTCCATAACATGTTTGAAGATCATCTGGAAGTAAGGATATATCAGATTATTGGCAAGTGCAGACGATACTGTCTAGGCCCGACTGATATGATTATGAATTATCAAAATGATATTAATCAATCGAATCAATGATAATTCACTTACCTTTTCTCATTTGTTTGATAGTAAAAAAAGGTAACGCATACAACATTTAAATGTAAACAAGTTGTGAGATTAAATATTGTGGTATGTAATGATACCGTTAAATAATGTTTGAAATTCAATAAGATGAAGCATTGACGGTTCGTCAGATCTCCGAACGAACTCTTTTATTGTTAAGAAGTAGGCTTATTTAAGGCCATCTAGCAATATGGTCACCTGAATAGCTGCCCATTTTGCTTTCTGTTTTGTTTAGTAATATAAGATAGGTAAACATATATTTTCTGGCTGTTTTCAGTTGGGGTTGCTTAATGACAACCTGTTTGGGAAAGAACTGTTAATTCAGTTTACCGTGCATGTCTTTCGTGAACTTTGTCAATTTGTGTGAGTGCTTCTTTCCCGTTTGGTTCAAGGGCAGGATGTATTTACTGTATTTACTTTTCATATTACTGTATTTACTTTTCATATTAATGCTCGTGTTACCATGTGCAGAAAATAACCGTTTGCAAGCAAAACACCTTAAATAGGCATTATACCGATGCAAATTAGGCACTATATAGAAAGTTTATGTGTATTTATGCTACTATTACACGTTTTGTTTGTAACAATGGCAATTTGAAGCAATGAAATGGGTAAATCAAATTTTTAAATCTCTTCAGAGATTTATGGTTATTCTGCTGTTATGTTAACATTCGGAAGCCCAATGTTTTGCTTTCAACATTTGAGGATTACTTTAGGACGGGTTTCTTTCTGCTAAAGGCTACTCAAGCATAAATATCAACACTTGTTAACAGTAAAAGTGTATGTAATCTGATAACTCTTTTATTGTTTAATGTTGTATACGTTACCGTTTTTGACTTCCTAACTAGGAGTTTAAGGAAGTGATTTTTTCATTGATTTAATTTAAAAGTCATGTTCATAATGAACTGAAGATAATGACAATATGTCATAACAATATTACCCATGGCTGGAAATGTCATCTGCACTTTCAAGAACAGAATCAATGAAACCAAATCTACTTTCTTTTCTCGCAGGTAGTTTTTGCTTTTAGATTATCTTCAAGCATGCCATTGAAACAATACTGTGTAAATGTAAATGGCCACACATCTATCTTTTATTGCCATTTTTTGATGGATGACAACGTTTGTGACATCCTGTTTGCTTCCCTAGATATGAAACCCTTCCAAAAATGGTCAACTCGTAATCCCCCTCTCCCCCTCCCCGCATTAAGAAAGGAGGCTAAAAAAATAGCAGAGTTATATTGCGCCACAATAAATCAGTTCTCTTTTAGCTCTGTAGGAATGATAAAAGCTTAACTAAATTCCAAAGAAAAGTTCTCTGGCAGCAAGATACGCATCAGAGAAAACACTACATTAATCTCGGTTTTAACTGAGTGTGTATTCAGTAATGTAATGTTACTGCACTGCCAATGCCTCCAAGCAATAGCTTGAGCTAAAGTCTTTTTTTCAAACTGATTCAGAATGAGCCCAAATGATCATAAACGTGATTTTCATTATGATGAAGTAAGAGAGAGCTATTCACTCTAGCCACGCTTGTGGCAGTAAAGTAAAAAAACTCTTACCTTTTAACTTGTTATATACGTTACTTTGGTGAAAATACATGTGATAAGGCAATAAATCTGTGATTTATTATAAAGTTTTTTATGGGAAAAGGTCAAGTATTATAAGGGCAAAGAGTAGGCATGTGACCTAAAATGGTGTTTGTTTACATGTTTCATTATTTCTTTGGACATTTTTTTGCATGGGTAGCATGAATCACTCTTTAAATACACAATACCATGCCAATCATATTTGAGTGCGGAACATATTTTGTTTGTGTTTTTGGACATTTAAATCTGCCTAACCACTATGCTATTTCATGGACACGATTATTGAGGGTTATCTCATTGAACAATTTAGCCTACCTGTTTCTCAAGTGGGTGGGGTAAATTCATTTAGAAAAATGCTCAAAAAAGAAAGCAGAAAATCGTTTTGACGCATTATGGCTCTAATAAGTAACACCTGTATTGAAACGATATCCCTAGAGTGGAAAAAGAATGACATTGCTTCAAAACATGACTTCCACTGAAGTGTAACAATGCAACAATACATACCTTAATGGTGTTGTTTTCTGCCGTAGGGTACCAAGAAACACATGTGAAAAAAAGTATCATGACAATAAAATTTTAAGAGCAGAACAATCAAACCTCCTTTCTGAAGGTTATGGCTAGAAGAAAACGTAGTCAAATCAAGGATAGCAGAGGGTGCCACCTCTTTCAATTTTTAGCTGACTTGGCTCCTAGAGTAGAATCCCGACCTGCTGCAATTTCAACATGCCTTGCTACGAGTATTGATATTATAAGCCACCTTAAACAGCGTAGCGCTAAGGGTAAAGGTTCTGCAGCACCCAACAAAAGAGCATATTGTGGGCTGGTACTTCTATATTCTAATACAGTACTTCTACGTTTCTTCAGTTTTTGTTGCACGGTGTCAGTGAATTGTGAGCGACGAGAAACCGTCGTGCTTTTGTTGCACAATGTACGAAAATGGGATGAGGATTTAAAAAGAAACACAAAAAACACACAAGAGATTGCATTTTCACTTTATCGATTCATCACGATTCATACGCTATTTATGCGCCCTGGATAACTCTGATCTGACTGCGTGCGTGCGCAGATTGATCTATCTCTTCGCTGTTCGCACAAAGCGTCAGGTGGCAGTTCAGTTTATTTGTTTGTGCATGTCATCCCAAAATCATCTATGCGCAACGACTTTATGTTTGTTGATAAAAACTGATCTAGATATAAGATCGAATAGCTGTTTACTTTTATTATTGAATCTAGTGAACATAGTTCATCATCGGTTACAAAATCGTTCACCCAAAGCCTTAGATAAGACTGTTGTTCCATAAAATTTTGCGTTTTAGGGTCAAGCAAAGAAACGCCTCCATGTCGATATAACCAGATCTTTTAGCATGAATCTATGAAGTACATGTTGTGGAATTAATGTTATCGTTGAGGCGATTCGAATGGGATTTCACAACATTGGTTTAATGGTAAAATAGGATTACGAAAATCAATTCATATTCCCTGTGCAATTTAAAAAAACATGTTTATTGACTTTTTAGTGTTGATCATTATTTTGTTGTCATTAAAAGCACATGAAAAAGCCTAATAAAAATGTCAGTTGTGGCGAGTTTGCACGTAATCTATAAGCAGCCTAACCAGATTAGTAGGTATTGTTACACAAATTAATTTATTTAATTATATGACAGTGGCAGCCAGTACAAAAGAAATAGCGACCATGATCATTTTGCACGTAATCTTGGTGCAGAAGCAGAACATTACAATGAATCAGACAGTGCTCTCCCTATAGTATACCCCATTCTTGCAACTACAAGATCAACATCAAATTGCGCTCTTGTAACAAACAGTTCAAAATACTTCTACACAAAATCAAGTGCGCATCTGCCTATATAAAAACCCTCTAGCTACGCCCCCCACACACAAATGGACATTGCGCTGGCTCAACAATTTATTTGTACAGAACCCTCAAGCGGTAATATTAGCTGAACAAGACCGAAAAGCCCTGGAAGTCCATCTTGTATAGCGACTCCCTGCGATGTAGGTAATTTCAGCGTTATTTCGTTCTTTACTTGTTGTTCGCATTTGGAAGACTAATACATGTAATAGCATTAAAAGTACTTTGTGAACTTCTTTTCACATGTATATAAATATTACCAATTTTAACTTGATTTAATTTTCGTGAAATGCATTAGGAAAACGGGTATTTGGTCTTGTTTAGAAATGCGATGGACACATTCGTATACCATATTGTTTTTAAAAAGACGGTTGTTATTTTTCAGATATGAAAAAATGATATCAGGAATGTACATGGGTGAGATTGTGAGATTAGCGCTGGAGAGATTAACAACGGAGGGACTATTGTTTCAAAGTATTGATAGAGACTGTGAATTATTTGTGCGCGGGAGATTCTATACCAAATATGTTTCAGAAATAGAAAGGTAATTTTTCAAACGTCGTTCATGGTTGGTTGGGTTTAACGGCTCTTTGAGACAGCATTTCAGTCTATACCGAGCGGTCCCTCAGAGAGAGAGGAAGAAAGAAAAGAGATATGATATGGGAGAGGAAAAAATGTCCAAACGACCCCCACCCGCACCTACTGCAGGCACAGTAAGCCCTTGCCCTACAAATCAAATACATAGGACGCCCCGGCAATGAAAGTTACCCAGTACCATCGCCTGACCACGATCACCCCTATCATTCTTAATTGCATTAGTACATAAGACCGTATTAAGCCCATATTAAGTCCTTTCCTGACAGTACTACAATCGAGGCTCGTTGTTACAGATCCCAAGAGATTGGAATTTTCAGATATTAGTAGTGACAGACTGGCTTCCAAGATCAGGCCGCAACAATGATGTTCTTGCTAAGTCCGTATGTACTGAAATAAACGCTAAAGTCCCTAACTGTACAGAAGCAGAAATGTTTATTGAATGCAAGCTGCATATATAACATTGGTAGCCGATGGCCACCGACGATACCATTGAATCCGTCTAGAATTTAGCTACGTTGCCGCCAAGGTTATCATCGGGTGCCAGCTGGTACATACTGCGGTTGCCGAGGGGAGAATTCTGAACGCATACAGTGGCTGAACTTTCGATATACTTATTTCAGTAACTTTACTAAATATTGGATTCATAACTATTTTCTGATATTTTCCGAAATTTGATCAACTTGATTTTTCTGTCCAGCAATATCTAAAGTATATAGGCACACTTCCATATCTTTCTGCTAATTTGCAAAGGGAATCAACTTCCGTGGCTTCCCGTTTGCGTCCCTGGAGGACGAAACCCTAACAAAATGGGATCTACTCTTAAAGGAAAGAATTTGCTCCCAGGGGAGCAAATTCTTTATTTTCAGAGTTGACCCCCTTTAAGATTGTAGACAATGATGAGAGTTGCTTCCCTAAAAGAATATTCATTGACCATAAAAATAGCTGGTGGAACTGCAAACATTACATACCCTGGCCAAACTCTGATCTCGAAGAAATCTGACAAGGGCCTGTTCTGTACACATAGGCTCTTTTTGTCCTAGTTTTAGGTCATTGCTATGTTTCTTCCTTTTTCAGTGACCATGATGAATTTTTCCGTAATACGAAACAAGTTCTGGATGAGATGGGCGTGCAGAACTACACTTCAGAAGACTGTAAAATTGTGAAATATATCTGTACATTAGTATCTGCACGTGCTGCATTCTTAGCTTCAGCTGGTCTCGCAACACTAATTAACCGCGCGCAGAAACCGGAAATGACGATTGCAGTAGACGGGTCTCTATACAGATTTCATCCCAGATTTCACAATCTGATGACGCTGAAAATCCAGGAACTTGTTAAACCAGGATTGAAGGTAATAAGATAAGAAAAGTAAAAGCTGACTGGATGCCCCTGCAAGTGATTCAAAGAATGTATTGCCCCTCGTCATAGAGGGGTGGGGAAGTGTGGGGTTGCGGGGTCGTCATAGAGGGGGCGGGTAGTGTGGGGTTATTTGTGTGTTTGTATTTGTGGAGGGGGAGGGGGCTATACACATAAGGAAAGAGTTTGCTCACGGATGGGAGCACATTCTTTCCCTTAGGAGTACCCCCCACTCCTTTGAACATGGATTCAACAAAGGTGAGCATTTGTCTGCTATGGTGACCCGCCTGTCAAAAGGAGGCAAAAAGATTACAAAAGAGAGTTCTGTCGATGCTTGATGTATCCATACATATTTAAATACAGTTCAGTGGCAATAGGTAAGGGAAACATGGTTGTCATTAAGCGTAAGAAAGTAAGTTTACAATAGGGTCATAGTTTTTTGTTTCTTGACTCTTTACATCTTTGCAAGCCAGGGGTACTAAGTCCACTTTGCTTCTTGCGTACGTAAGGAACAAAGTGGACTCAGTACCCTTGGCTTGCGGAGATAGACTCACCAAGGCTTAAGTTGATACACTGTAGTGATGATAAATATTCAGATCTGGGTTTTATATGGAATTTTGATGTTGCAACCTGTATTTTGTAAAACTAGGCTCTGGTTCATAATTTGTAGGCCTGTATTAAGTTGCATCTTATACTAATTGTCTCGTTGAGACAATACTAATTATCTTGTTGAGACAATGTTATGATGGAGAGATAATAAAAACAAAATCACCAACTGCAAGCTTTTCTTCTTTCTGGACAAATTTTAATCTGTGAAGTTTTTCAAGCATGTTCAATACTTCCTTGAATGTGAAGTAAATGTAGATCTTGCAACTTGAGATTGTTGGAAACAAATCTGAAATGTAGATGTAATTTAAGCCTAACCCTTATGAAACATTTTCTCATGTAGTCGGGGAAATGAGCCCAATTTTGAGGCGAAAAAATGGCCCGTCGTTCGAAAGGAATTTGTTGACTGATTTTTAAGCATGAGATACTGAAGTTTATGATTCCGGGTGTTGTCGCTCTCCAAAGTGGTGCCAAAGTGCATTTTTGGGGCAAAATGTTTAATTTATGAATAAAATCGTTGATTTCTGGAATTTCTATGGAAACTCCATAAAATTCGTTATAACTCTTCGAAATGTGAATGATACTTATGCATAACATAGCAAAACCTTTGATATAAGTTTATATGCGAAAAAATATAGAAATTTGCAGTTACTATGGTTACAGAATAAGAATTTTTGGGGCTAAAATGCATTTTTGGGGCTGTTTTATGAAATGGGGGTCATTTTCTTCACAAGTATTTCATTTAAAACAGATAATTTCGCCATAGTATATCATGTGTAGTGTTTGTTATGATCTTTTAAACTGAAAAAGTACGCTTACGAAAGTTATAACTAAAAATGCTTGTTTTATCGAAAAATTATTTGTACCATATATACGTATCTAAAGTAGTATTTTAAGTCGAGTGTCGGCTATGTGAGTTTAATAGACAACCTATAGCTAAAATAAATCTGATTTCTAACAGGACAAATGGAATGTTATGCTTAAAATCAAGAACAGTGCCAAAGTCATGTTTTCGGTGAAAAGGGGCTGGAGAGTAAAGGTAGCGTGAGGGGGGGGGGGGGGGGGGGGGGGGGGGGGGGGGGGGGGGGGGGTTGGTGCCTTGGGCGTGTGGGAAGTGGGGGTGGGATGGGGATACAAAATTTCAAAATGGCTGATTTCTGTTAAATTTGTCTTAAATTAAGGAAGCCATTTTCATGGTATGACTGATGTGTACATACGTTTTACGAATGTGAAAAACATTATTTTTTTTTGTTAAAAATAGGTTGTTTTATAATATTTTAAGACAGATATCACAAGTGCTTTATCATTAAGGTCGAAACAATTTGACTTAGAAAAAAACGAAATATTAAATATGGCTTGTTATAATTTTTGCCATAATAAAAAGGGAACAAAAATACAAAATTTACATAAAAATACTTTTTGTGTCTTAATTTAATATCTATTCCAGTTTAAAAGCATAAGAATGTTTATTTCTGCAATCATTCTTCTTGAACTGTCGTCAAATACGTTACTAAACGGAAACATGCGAAAAACATTATCTATAAACTGAAAGAAGAGTAGAAATGTGCTTAAACGCGTGAATTTATTTTTATATACCAAAACTTCTAATTTTGAAAAATGCATGTTTGTTTCCTACTTAAGTTCATACATTTACAGCTTTACGTGAAACCTTTTGTCATAAAGAATTAACATGTAAAACTGTTTGTTGTCTTTAGGTTTTTATCTAAACCCGTGGCACTCTACAATTAATGTGCATGATTCCATCTGTAATGATTCTCCCTGCTTTGATTTATCAAACGGATAATCTAAACTTAACTATTTTCAAAGGAGTTTTCTTGCTAAGCTCTAATGACTGGCTCAGTGACGGTACCGTAACGTATTTTACAGCATCAGACGTAAAACATCGTAATAACAAGTCATAAGAAAAATTTCAAGTTTGGAAACATCTTAAAAATATTAAAACAATATTAAACGGAATTACAGGGCTATTCGGGAAGCTACTTGTCTTAGAATCATATAATTATTTGGATTACATTGCTGTTTGTTAACAATCAACAGAAATAAGAATTATATTATTTTCGCTGAGCTGCTATAAGATTTTTACTTGCTTTACAGAACCACAGTAAAGGGTACCCGTACTTTACGAAATAAGCAATTAAAAATCTTTTATAAGATCGGGAATCTTACGGAAGAAACCCAGACAAATGAGAGAATTTAAGACGCTCGACAAATTAAAATAAAAATCTTAAAGAGTTCCTTCAAGAGCAGAGAACCCATTGTTTCAATCATGAACAAATACGGAAGACCGGGACATTTATCAGAAGACTACGCATGAGTTTGACGTTAGTATTTTGTCCTAGCGTAAATTGCTGTACAAAAATGTAACGTGTAACGGTGTTTCCAAAGGTATCAAGGAGTTTATAACATGCAAATGCAGCCTGCAAAAAGAGAAAAAAAAGTAACGTAAAATCTATATTTTAGTATTCTATAGGAGAAAACGCGGTGACGTCATCGATAAGGATTTCCAAGGTATTCCCCACACTGGTTGGCAAAAAGTCGATAATCAATCACGCTATATTGAACGTTTATTGGGTGATGTTAAACTATGTAATTAATCATGCCGTGTATTTTGCGCATTATGATGCATATTTTAATATAAATGATAACACTGAGAAATGTAGGTATTTTAGTGTGAAATATTGTTCTATTCTCTCTCCTAATTCATTTAAATTGGTTCCACATGAAGTGCTTTTAGATGTACGCTTCTAAAAATGTGTCTGTATCTGGTGTACATTTTGAAATTAAACCGGTTGTTTATTGTTTATAATGAATGTATCCGGTATTCAGCGGGTCTTTTGATAAGGAATGTCTTTAATTATCATATTTCAAAGAAAGCCGCGGGTTTCCTACAGTGACAATGTCATATTAACTTGTTTAGTATAACCAACTGTTTTTGGCAGTGTGGCTAATTTAAATATCAAATAAAACTCGATTATTATAATCTGTGATATTTTAATATCAATATACTTGTCCGCTAATAGAATATAAAGAAAAACAATGAGAGAGAGAGAAAGAGAGAGAGAGAGAATTTATTGTTTAGATGTCATGAGATCGGATTAAATACTATGGTAATTACTGCATTTCAAAACAGAGAAGATTCTCTGTTTATATATTATCATTTACCGTTTATCAAACCATTAGAGAGAGGGGGAGACAGAGAAACAGACAGAGTGAATTTGTTGTTCAGATGCCATGAGCTCGGACTAAATAATGTGGTAATTACATGTACTGATAGTAATTTCAAAACAGAAGGTTCTCTGCTTATACGTGTATATTATCCTTTACCGTCTTATAACATTCTCTTTTGAATCGCAGTCATGAATATAAATTCATTTACTTATTTATTTTTTTACATTTTCTTATCCCTAAATTAGATCAATATGTTTTATTAATGTTGCATTACTTCTCGTTGGATACAAGTTTCTATATTTTATTGTCTTTCATTTTCTATTACACCCGTGTTATATTTACTAATCACCTTGGTTGTCGAAAAGGTTTAAAGGTTAAAATACTGATCTTTAGTACCTCCGATTTATTGTATTTTTATTTCATTTATTTATTTTTCTTTTTAAGTCAAAGTTATTAAGAGAAAAAGTCCTGTTCCGAAGCGAGTCAATGTATGTCGAGTAATTAAATAACTTTAAATAATATTAAATAACTCTCTTTTTTCGCGCGACAAGCGATTAAAACAATATTTGCACTGGTTTTGTCGGTTTCTATTTATTTGCAGCTTTCTAAACTATATTTTACGCATTTCAGAGGTTAATTTTCAGCAAAATCCCATAGAAGACCACTGTCTGTCGCTATCTTTTTGCCAACCAATCTACCCACGTGATCATCCGGTGACGTCACTCCGGGGATTCCCGTTATCTCCTATATCAGTGACATGCTCGGTCGAGTAGTTAGAGACGCTCGGCTATTGTGCAGGAGATCGCGGGTTTGAACCCCGGTCTGGTCAGTCAGCAACTGAAAATTCTGTTAAAACCAACAGTAAATGGATAGGAACCTTCTTTTGAAGGAAAGTGCTGCGAATAGAGAGGGATGGGCTAGATGAGTTGTGCCTCATACACCCACAGCCCCTCTGGCCATTAGGCTGTGGAAAACTTTTACCCTCTTTTAGTCAGTGACATGTTTCTAAAATGTATTCGTTTTCTTGGCTTCTATTGTATCTTATGTACTTTTATTCTTAATTTTTGAAGGATTTTTATCGGTATATATTACATACGGTACTTGGAAAAAACGTATGTGAAGCCTACCAATAGCTACAATCCTTTCTCGCAGCACAGCTTGATACTTGGATACTCTTTTTTTTTCTTTTCTTTTGTTACAACAAAACGATCTCTTTGTCTATCATTGAGAACTATGCAAACAAGTACTGACATTTTATAGATGGCGTCTTTTTTCTGTCATACCTATGGATTGTTGTGCATTTTCTGTGTTGTCTACGCTACCATTTTTATAAGAAACACCTATGTAATTACTCTACATGTTGTTTGTGTCACAAATAACTGTAGAGGAAAAAGTAAACTAACAAATATCTTTTTGTAATGATTATCTAAAAGGATTAAGAAAAATAAAAACAATAAACTATTCCCAGTTTCCTCTTTTAACTTTAACACTTTAGGATGTAACTGTAACAGTTACCTATTGATTTTATTTTTGTCAAATAAGACGTTGTTCTCTTGCTTGACGAAAGATTGAAACTTTCTTATAATTTCACCAGGTTTTTTTTTTTTTTTTTTTGGAAAAAAAACAACAACAAAAAACACTTCCTCTTAAGAAACGAAAGATATTCTTATAATAGTAATCACATTTTCAATATCGGGACTCTTTCCAAAGAGGTATTGCTTACGAGAAACTATAATACCAAACTGTCATCAGTGGAAGCATAATAACAAAATTGTTATTGTCGATAAACATATATATTTAGTTACATATTCATTGATATGCAAACAAACGACTTATGATATCAGGATGCTTCAGAAAATTTCAAATCTCATTATATCTCCACGCAAAACACTGTTTTGGTTATTTACAAAACTATGGTAAATATTTGATGTTTCATTATGGAAGCATTGGCTTAACAATTTCATTTGAAAGTACCATTCAATAATTATGAAGTGGCATAACTCTGTCGAACAGTTACATTATTTTGAATATAAAGGTTTGCTGCGGTGTTTAAAACTGTGTTTTGAGTTGTTGTATTTTTTGTTGTTGTTGCTTTTTTTTTTTTTTTTTTTCTTCAGGTTCATTATTCTGCAATCGACATGGCATCTTTTAAAATTACACACTTGTTCAAACATGATGACTTTATATAATATAAGGTAAAATTCTAGTATTAACAATAAGTGTAAAGTAACAGGACTGAAATTTTGTATGTCATTAGAAACGATGACTAAGACGGGAACCCTAAAAGTCTTAATACATGTATCACTAATTCTATTATATTAATTTTTCTAATCAGAACTAGTTAACTGACTCCTTATTACAGAAGCAACTGGGAAAACTGATTAAATCTGATAACTGACAGTACAATGCAGACTCACCTATGAGTTTCCAGCCAATGTATGTAATTTATCTGCCTAATGAAGGAACATTTGAATGTGAACTGATGAAACACTCTAGATATGGTAGATAACGTATGTAACTTTAAGAAAAATACATGCTTATAACTCTATTGTATCGTTGCAGACAAAATTATATCTTCGGCCTGTAAATATGCGCATTTGTAACCACATCTTTGGCCAATAAACATACGCATGTACGCCAATTTTAACTGACATTTTTACCCAGTGCTCTTTACATCATTGTTGAATTAAATCTTCTAAATAAGTGGCAATTTAACATGCAATGTGCGAGAGAGAGAGAGAGAGAGAGAGAGAGAGAGAGAGAGAGAGAGCAAGTGCTCTGAAATTATACCGGGAAGACCATACTTACAAAAATTATACAGAAGCTCTACACTTAACAACGTGAACGGTGATGGAAACATAATGCTGCAAAGGTTAGACAACTGGCTCAAGACTTTAATAACTGAGAATAAGAAACAATATAAAGTAACGTATAATGCAAATATCGCTTCAGTTCTAGACTAAATGAGACTTTGGCCCACAGATAAGTATAACAGTAACTGTGCATCTGCACTGACAGACTCAAAATTATAAGATGATATTCATGAAATGGAAACAATTCTGCATCACTTAAATGCATTTAAGTGACACTTAATAGTGTATATACGTTACCATTGTGAAACGTTGACAAGTTGTTTCGTATAATACTTATATAATCTTCTACGTATTGGCGCTCAACATTGCATTGCAGCAGACAGGTGTTAAAATGACTACAAAATGTTTTAAACTACAATAGCGACAAATCATACATTAACGAAGCACATGTCTAAGTAAAAACAATAAATACTTTTCAGTTTATAATTTCGTCAGTAATTTTGACGATAAAAACTGAGCAGACTGGACAGTAAAAAAATAGGCAATGATCAGGAATTAAAACAATCAAATCCTACATCCCGCTCTTAAAACCGAAAGGAATAGAAGCACACACACCAGGCTAAAGTATGATCGAAGACCTAACTTTATACTGTCTACGCCCAGGCGCGTAGATACGTATAAGTGGCGCTTCCTTATCATATCTGTGATAGGAACAAGTTGTAAACAATATTTAATTACGTTTAGAAAGGAATAACGCTTTTTTTACATTTGAAACTGTAACTAAATAGTTCTAATGCATTCTTTTCTGCTATATATTCAATTAAGTAAATTTTGTTGTAAACAAATGTAACGTATATTGCTGAAATTTATATCTATTATTACTTGAACGATTAGCTTTTTTTAATAATCTGCATTGTACTTACGACGGTTATCGAACTTACATATTTGAAGTGGTTTCCTCTTCATAATTTGCCATAAAATAAGTAATTGGGACATTATTAAGTTTTTCTTTTGGTCACGTAATTTATTTGTGTCAGAACACCCTAATTTTTTGCTCGAAGTGATCATTTTTAAAAAAGCAAATGTTAATTGTTTCAATTGCACAGTAATAAGAGTTCATATAATGTAAACAGAAAATGCTTAATTATGATGCAAGCTTTCTTATGCAGTTTCTAGCCGACAGTGGTGGTTTAAAAACCTTTCTCTTTGAACGCTAGGGTACAGAGTTATCTCCCCACTTTCTGACATTAAGGCACCACTTGCAAAGGCGACAACACCTTGGAGGTTAAAGCAGAGACAACAAGCTTTCAAATGATACCAAATTTGTCCTTTCGAACGATGGGCCAATTTTTTTCACTTTCTAGACGCCTTTTTGCGTTTCATTTCCCCGACTAATGTCTATACGAATGATTCTTTTCTGATTTTATGAACCGTGCATAAAGGTATTAGCACATGCAGAGAGGCATGTAATAGCTCTGTATGTGACAGCCAACTAGATGATGAAATACTAGATCTAAAAATAAACACATTGAGAAATAAATACAAGAAATGTCGCGCAGTAGTACAAATATGCATTATCTACGATTAATTACCCATTAGACCTTGACATTCATATAAGGTCTTGAAATTCTTCCAAACGAATGCCAAGAGTTGCGTCTTGGGAAAACCATTTTTAGGCATACACTGTATGCGAAGTGCGCATGCTTAAACGAAACTGCCCACTTGCGCAGTTTGGTCTTAGCGTGTGCAGTTCGCTTAAACTATAAATAGGTTATGTAGACTTCATATGCCTTGACCAGACTGCACATATGCGCAAGCTAGACTGGGCATGTGCAGTTAGAATACAACCTACATGTTTTCTAATATGACAAGGCTGAACACTTGATAGCGCTATACTGGCGTAACACATATAGGCCACTGGGGCAGCGATTTGGCGGGTTTAAAGTTTAGAATGAATAAAGAAATACTATTTGAACTTTGAGGTGAAATATAAACAAAGCTACTGCGTTATCTTAATTTTTATTGAAACTTATCTAGGTTTGAATTTTAGGTCCTTGAGTTCATTTTAAGTTTATTTATTTTTTTAAGTATAGTTGTTTTGCATATGGTAGACTAAATAACTGCGCAGCAATTCACCTCCTAGCTGCTGCGGCATGTTGCATGATGACCCAGACAGACAGTTCGGAAATAAAAACACATATCCCTCCCAGTGGTATAAATGTGTCAATTTAAAGCCACAATGTCTCTCCCAGTGGTGTTGAAACATTATAAACATCTTTGATGACGCACTTCAGTGTAAACTGTAATGGGAACAGTTTTAAAATCACCGTATTCCTCCACATAGCATTGATCTTTTACTGCCACCCCATTCCCTTCCCCAATAATGGGCTGCTATTTTCTTCATGCCGTCTGTAGTAGATAAGTAGTGGTGAAAGTGGGTCCTAATTCATAAAATTTTAATATTTAATCGATGTTCAGAAGAGTTTTCAGCGGAAAGATAGGCATACTTGAAAGTTAATTTAATAGCACATAGGCATGTTTTATCTAAATTGTCCATGTGCGTGTGCAAAGTCTCGTCAGGGTATGCGCGGTTCAAATATGATCATGAAACAGTTGCATTATTATATAGGCCTCAGGCCCTACACATACTTTCGCAAAGGGGGTGCAAATTCTAGGAAATTTTCAAAGGGGTGAGAAAGTTGGTGTAAACTAAGTTTCTGGCAGAAACCCGCATGATTATTATTCTTTTGAAAATTGGGGGTTGGGGCGGAGTGGTGGAGGGGGATGGGGAGTGGGATGCGTGCGTTTGCACCATCCACATCCCCTCTGCGTACGTACCTGGGCCTTGTTGAAAGTTGTGTTTTTTCTTCAGTTCAAGCTGGCACTGTCTCATGATGGCAGCGGGAAAGGAGCGGCCCTAGTTGCGGCGGTGGCTATGAGACTGAGAGACATGAAAAAATCAGACATTTCGATGGAAATACAGGAACAGACAATATGAGACGTCACGTGACTTGTAGCTTAGGAACAGATTTACCTCATGCCAGTAAACCACGATTCGTCTGACTCTCAAGGAAAAGATGGTCTGGATTTGCGGCGAGCCGAAGCGATCGAATGGCATTACTCAGATCAGCACGCCCGCGGGTTGATCTGATTTTTTATTGGTCACCTTTATGTACTAAGCAAGAAATGAGATAGTGCCTTCAGTGCATCGTAGCATGTATATCGATGCATCGATATATATCGCGAAATAACCGACATGGCGATACTGCGAGGCGATGTATGCTCGTCGCCGGCCCATATATGACCAGTGATAGTTAATCCCCAATGTCTCCAACCCTGAATTCACAGGACTGAATCACTCAGGATGCTTAAAGGTCTCAAAGTGAACCCTATAAGAAATTTCCGAGATGGAGAAAGGAAATACTTCATATTTGTTAAATCTGGACTCTGAATAATACCACCATTGTTAAAGGGACACTACAACTATATATTGTATGATATACCACATGAAGATTTATGTTCCTTGTATTGTGTCTTCAGTTAATAATGAAAATAATTCACTAATAAATCAACTATCAAACCTTTCTGTCATAGATAAGCATAATGAAATTTTTTCCATAAAGGGGCATACATTAAAGGTGCTTTGAATCATAATGTGAATTTGATCAAATAGGGATGGGCATTAAGAAAGCGCGCCTCAGAGAAAGACAAATAGCATAGGTTCATACCAGCCTCCGATTCCGCAACACAACTGAGCTGCAACGACAAAACCAACAAAGTGGCATGTGCGGACAGCAAAGACTCAGATCAGCCTAGCCGTCCGCCCAGTCTTATCTGAATCTTTGCTGTCTGCATGAAGTTAGATCCTGAAAAGCTCACGGTGAAGACTTGGTGGGTGCCCTGGCTGATCTGAGTCTTCGCTGGGCGCATATGCCAGTTTGTTGGTCCGGTTGCATCGCTGCTTAGTTATTATGTAATCAGTATCTGGATCCTGACAAATCTATATAGTGATAAAGGAAGAGTCTAAAGACTGCCGATATCGTCTCCCCTTTGGACTCATCAATGCGCCAGTGATATTAAAAAAAGATCATGTTCTGGAGTCTTTTGCGCATATGCGCAAGCTGATATGAGACGTGCCTGTTTGCACTTTGTTTTAAGATATTTTTGTTACCTAGCAAGAAAAAACGCGCTGATCATAACACATCTTTTGTTACCTGATAAGTATATATACAACTGGCATTATTTTATATGTATTATACCGTATTTACCATTGGTATTCGGACACAAATACCACATCTGTAGTGGAATATTTTAGATGTCAATTGCAACATCACAAAATGATTCGGACGCAGGTACTGGTTAACAGTCTAGACCAAGGTCAGACAGCTCCTAGGGAGCAGTCTGATCTCTGTCTACAATGTTTGCTCAGGGATTTTTGTCCGCATATTTTGGGTAAATACCATAGCTCATGTATAAAAGAATTATTTATATATAGTGAGAGTACCATTATGTATATAGAGCTGAAGCCTTGTATATATTGTAAATATAAAGAGTGTACTGAGATTTGAAACATCAGATGGGCAGATAACTGTCGTTCACATTTCATTAAATGAGCCCCGACACGAGAAAACCAACAAAGTGGTTGTACGCCCCGCGCAGACTCAAATCAACCTGGGCATCCACCTAGTGTGATCAGAGATTTTGCTAAGCCCTTACAGGGTAGTTAAGAATCTAAGCTATTTCCGTACGGACAGTGGAGACTCTGATCAGACTGGGCGGATGCCCAGGCTGATCTGAGTCTGCGCTGGGCGCACAACCGCTTTGTTGGTTTTCTCGCGTCGCGGCTCATTGTCTTTTCAACCTGTTTGCTTAAAATATTAAAAAGCTTGAGATATGGAGACTAAATGACGATTCTGCAGGGATAAGTTTTACCCATAAAAGTGCAGACCCAGGTCAGAGGAGGGGATGGTTGTTGTAGGGCGGTGGTACTGGGTGTAGCTTTCAGTGCGGGGGCGTCCTACTAATTTGGATAAAAGTAGGACAAGAGCCAACTGTGCTTGCAGTTGGTGCGGGGTGGGGATTGTTTGGACGTTTTCTCTCCCCTTTCGCATCTTTTCTCTCTCCGCCTCTCTGGGAGACGACTCAAAATATACTGAAATACTGCCTCAAAGATCCGCTAAACCTCAAACCACCAACATACCAACACAGGTAAGGCGCCACTGAATGCGGCGTCTGATCAAAATTTAAGCTGTTGGCATAGAATATACAACATTTTTTAAAAAATAAATAAGTGAAGTAATAAAGACCCTAAAATGGTTTGTGGGCTCTGCCAATTTATTATGATAGAAGAGTCCACTAGAAATAATTGGGTTGTCCATAAAACGCGTAAGTTGTGACCCCTCATGTGGACTAATACTGTCTCCCGAACGCAGCTTTAATGTCGGGTCACAACATATGTTTTATGGAAAAATAAATGAGATAAATGATATGAGAGATATCGTTAAATAATCGCCTGATCCAGAGCTTTTGATAGGTCTCATTTTGGACTTTCTGGAGAATACTTGCAATTTCTTTGTGTAAAAGAACATTGATTTGTGTGAATGTGCTTTGCAGTTGAGCCACAACATGACAAAACCAACAAAGTCGCATGCACGCTGTAGTACGCAAAGACTCAGATCAGCCTGGGCATCTGATCAGTCTGATCAGAGTTTTTGCTTGCGCTTAAAGGGTAGCGAAGGGTCTAAGCTACCACCCTGCCAATAGCAAAGACCTTGATCAGAGTAGACGGATGCCCAGACAGATCTGAGCCTTTATTGGTTTTGTCGGTTAGCGAGTCACTAAAAGTTCTGTCACCTGCAATCTTCAAATGGGCCAGAATGGACAGTCGACAACATTATTATCTTTAAGTCGGCTAAAATATCGTTTGCAATTTTTTGAAATAGCCATATCAGTTTGAAATATCTGCATTGTTGCTTAAAATCACCGCATCGTTGCGGTGATTTTAACAACATTGCAGGTATTTCGGCTCAAAGCATCTGCAGTTTTATTAAAAAAACACCACATCGTTGCGTTGTTTTGCAGATATTTTGAACCGCATTTAAAAGGCGGAATTGATTTTTGCAATGCTGCAGACATACCGAGCCGACTTCAAAATGAGCGTGATAATATTCAACTCATCACCAGCACTGTCCCCAGTATCAGCAATAGCATTGTGATCATTCAGGCGCTTTGCAGTCATTAGATGTATCACAAACATTATTACTTCTTAATAAGTATTACAATTGTCATATTCATTATCATCATTTTCATCCTCAATACCATGTATAAATGAGGAAGTTTAATATGAGATTATTTTGTTGTGTGTGTTATTATAACATTATGAATTCCGAGAAAATTATCGACTGTAATAATGTTGAAAAGGACGTAAAATCGCAAGTCACCCATCCATCTGGTATCCATTGAAATCAACAAAAGACTGGCGAAAAGGTACCTTACGACATGTGCGAAAAGGAAAGACTCTGATCAGCCTGCGCATCCGCGCAGTCTGATCTGAGTCTAACCTTTTCGCACTGTCCAGCTATGAATCCTGGCGAAAGCGAGGACTCTGGTTGGTTTGTGTAGCGCCGCAAGCTGATTTTAGTACTTGCTGAACGCATATGGCTTTAAGTTTATTTTCATGCGACGTCCGTAAGCAATATGCTTACAGCCAATACTAAAATCAGCCTGCACAGCGTTGATTTTAACTGAGTATTAGCTTTACCACGCCTCCATCCACTTTTCTTCTCTATTGAGCTCTGTGTATTTTATTACATGATTCACATGTTCTTGTTATACCATATTTGTTATTAGCTACATGCTGATGTTATCTCTGGTTATAAAATAAAAGTAATAGATCTATGTGTTCTTTGGATATTTATCAACATTGACACTTTTGTCCAAAAAATATATATCAGCTCTCAATGTACAGGCATCAGGGAGTAATAGAAACTACATTTCTTATGCACTTACAAATGTAATATGACGTCTGATTGGATAATTTTAAACATATGCGACAGTATATTCTGCGATATACTGTCGCAAACCCGACGTCATTATGAAACGTCGCTTCTCATAGGCTGGTGTTCGGTTTTACGTCGCTGAAAGCGGTTGCGATAGGTGCAAAGTAGTTCACTTTGAAAGGTGAAAATGAGAAAAAGGGCATTTGAATGGGGATAACTGTATTGAAAATTGTCATTTGGGGAGGTAAATCGTCGGTTTTATGGTCGCAAATTGCGTTTTACGGCTCCGCTCACGCGTCGCCGTAAATCGAAATTTCCGACCATAAAACCGACGATTTACCTCCCCAAATGACAATTTTGATTACAGTTATCCCCTAAATTAAACCCACACAAGGTTGATTCAACATTGAATCGACCTTGATTCAACATCAGGACGTTGATTTCAACCCAGGAGCGGCTGTAGTGTAGTGCTTAACACTCTGGACTACCAATCCAGGGGTCGCAAGTTCGATCCTCCGCTTCTCCGGTCTTTCGGATGAGACTTTAAACCGAGGTCCCGTCTCCATGTGACCTCGTTGTTGGTGGGACGTTAAACCTGAGTTCACTCACTCACTCACTGAATTCAACTTAGACTCAACGCCTGGTGTGTTTGCTGGGAAGGGCTTTCGGGAAGACAACGAAATATCAGCTAGTTTTCAGACTATATATAGTAACATTATCTGACAACGAATATAGGATCTCCTTTTCAAGGTCACAGCCCCACAACTGATTCTTTTTCTCACCTTTTCTATTTAAAGAACAGTGTGTCATTGAATGCCAGCCATTTATTCTTCTCTGTGTATTTCTCTACATGCCACCCACTGGGCACACAAGGTTGAATCAACGTTGATTCAACGTTAAGATTGAATCAACGTTGAATCAACGTTGATTCAACGTCATGACGTTGAATCCCCATAGATTCAATGTTGATTCAACTTTGTGCGCATAGTGGGTTGTCATTTTTGCATGCCTGCAGGTATTCAAAAATTCATCTGTCATTCAATGCACAGCACTTTCAACCAGTTCCATAATCGGCATGCAAATTAAATGACATATAACACGTGGAGCTATTAAAATTAATTATATTGTACATTAAGCAAAGATTGAGAAATCACCCCGACTAACACTTCAATCACCCTCAGCTTTGACGATTAGAAACTACTGAACGAGGCGAATTGCGTATTAAAATATTATTTAATGTAAGTGTTCTGTCATATCTAAACATAACATTTTTACAATATTTACAATTTAATGTTTTCTAGTTACAGATGAGGTACTGTAAAACTACTAAAAATTGAGACATTTTAAAACATTCGATGCGACAAAATATGGAACAGTTTAGAGACGGGTAACTTCGGGCAGGCGGGTAAATTCGGACATACCATTGCAATACCATTGCAAACACTGACAATCCAGATGAGACGGCTCATAATGAGCCGTCTCATCAGGATTTTCACTGTTTGGCCAGTTATTGTTTTGTTTTAGTTCCAGACGTCTGACATATAAATGAAAAAATGTCACTGTCCGAATTTCCCCACTGTCCGAAGTTACCCGACTCCTAGTTTTACAATGCAGTAATGCGCCGAAAAGATGAAGATGAAATGCACGTGGAGAGTATACGTTTGTGGCGTTTACATTTGAGACAAGTCTTATTCACAGGGTATAATCGATTCCGCTAATTTTCGCTTCCTGCAGAGACTGTACATCATATTTGGCTTCTGCCGAGACTGTCCGCGAACTCTTGCTTCCTGCAGAGACTACTGTCCTCGAACATTGGCTTCCTGCCGAGACTGTCCGCGTGACTCTGCTTCCTGCCGAGAGCCTCGGCAGAAAGCAGAATCACGCGGACAGTCTGCAGGAAGCCATTTATCATGTACAGAAGTCTCGGCAGGAAGCAAGAGTTCGCGGACAGTCTCGGCGGAAGCCAAATATGATGTACAGTCTCTGCAGGAACCGAAAATTAGCGGAATCGATTATACCGTGTGTTATTATCTGAGCTTTCGTTACACCCTATTTTTAGATTGTTGAAAGTTCATGGGTAACAACCTACGTCATAGTAATTTATGGCCATTTTGAAAATATCTGCCTAGTTTTCTGTCTGCTAAACAGCTGTTAAAATCAAGAGATACTGTGATTAGAACAGAAACCGATGCGGTGACTACAATTTTTTGCCAAGACTCGACAGAACAAAGTGGCATGTGCGCCCAGCGAAGACTCAGATCAGCATGGGCAGCCGCCCATTCTCGCCAGAGTCTTGGCTGTCAGCATGGAGCTAGCTTAGACGCTTAGCTACCCTTTAAGCACATAGCAAAGACTCTGATTAGACTGGGCGGCTGCCCAGGCTGATCTGAGTCTTCGCAGGGCGCACATGCCACTTTGTTGGTTTTCTCGTGTTGCGGCTCAAATATGATTAAGGCATATGTATAAAGGACATGAACGATATAAATATGAGACAGTAACAAATGAGCCGCGACACGTGAAAACCAACAATGTGGTTGTGCGCCCAGCGCAGACTCAGATCAGCCTGGGCATCCGCCCAGTCTGATCAGAGTCTTCGCTGTCCGCATGGAGGTAGCTTTGATCCTTAGCTACCTTTTAAGCGCTTAGCGAAAAGTCTGAGCGGACCAGGGGGGTGCCCAGACTGATCTGAGTCTGCGCTGGGCGCACAACCACATTGTTGGTTTTCACGTGTCGCGGCTCAAATGCCTTGCTTCATTTTATGAAGGCATCCATGCTAAACATGCCCTAAGCAGCATCGATACAAATCTCTATAGGGAAGTGTTTGCCGATTAAGGAAAATTGCTGTAGTAAATTCAGGCAGTAATGAGTCTGTGAGTCCGTTACCATAGTGACTAAATAGGGTTTGCATCAGTTTAACAAAATGTACACATGTAACTTGTAACTTGTTAATTTTAAAATGGCGGCTGTCCCAATTGTTCCGACACCGTTGCTAGGACTTTGGTTGTTAACCTTGAAATTGAAAATGAACATGGTTGGGAAAGAAAAGTTTTGCGTAATCTCTGGCGAATTTTCGGGCAACATTCCTTCAAAATAAAACACATTCTCCAACAATTAAAATACTTATTAATGTATATGGATGCGTCTCCATGTTTTTTTCCGTTAATTATTAAGGCATATTGTGACTTCCTGTTTGACTTTGACGATGAAGCCTTCCGATACGGGAGTGACTTTTAGAGGCATGAATTTGCTCCGAAAGGCAGCATTTTCTCATTTAAGAGAAGCCCGACATAAAAAGGGAGACGATTTCTACTTGGTAAGGATTACCTTTCTTGGAGAAGATCTCGTTTTTGAAGGGCTACGCCTTGCAGGGAAGCAAGCAGGAAGTCTCTAAAGTTGTTTCTATTTGGTAGAATAGCGGAAACATGGAGAAAAACACCTTCAATTAATAAGATAGAATATGTAACAATCACTCTAATCTGGAAACTATCCAGCAGGCACACAGCTTTGCATCCCAATTGAATCAACGTTGATTCAACGTCATGACGTTGAATCAACTTTGATTCATTGTTGATAAAGCGCTGTGTGTCCAATGGTGATAAGTGCATTTATCATATGAGGTCGCATCTGAGAGTGTAATAAAGCCATGCATTAAAAACGATAATCCACTAGTGGATTAAATATGCAAATTACGTCGTAACGTTATACGTTGACGTCCATAAAAACGTCGCGTTTTCTAATGGCCAAATCGTGACGTTTAAGTGCAAATGTCGCTAATAAAATGGGATTTTAGTGTCATATGATAAATAGAATCTTGCATTCGTGCTCCTGTATTATTGAATTTATTAAACTGTTGGGGAAAACCGAAAAGATGCTCGGCAAAGCCTCGCATCTTATCTTTTTCCCCAACTCGTTTAAAAAATCTATAATACATGAGCACTCATGTAAGATCCTCTTTATAGTGAGCCAGAAAATTTCATTGCTAGCTGTTCAGACTCAGTACATGTAGTATATACCGAATCTGAACTGCTTTCATCTTGTGGAGAGGTTAAGGAGATAGTGGGATATGTCTCTGGTCAAAGAGGGCAGAGTTCACTGGCCTTCGATTTGCGCATGCTATACATTGGGCATGGATATGCATCAGACTATCAATTTAAATTAAAGCTCCTTACTTTAAAGTATAGCTGACTTGTGTGCACAGCGAAATAAATCTCAACATTAATATTGTTGCAGATTTATTTCACTGTGCACACAAGTCAGCTATACTTTTACCGTATGAATGATTTTTTACTGTTTTTTTTTTTTTTTTTTTTCCAGGCAAATCAGCCACACTTGGTTTTCGTTTGACCAAACTATATACATCTTTCCTCGCCATTTACAATAGATTTTCGGCTTTAGTTTTTATTTAGTTTGCTTGTGGTTTGCCGAAGTTATATAACGACATATATCCACAAAATAATTTTCTTTTCTCTTCTTACTTGGTCATCTATAGCTAAATTGTGTCATTAAGAAATCATCGTAGACAAGTTTAACGGGTAAAAAGTACTTTGGTTCATGGGTTACTAGTATATGAATTTATAAGAACTAATCACCAATCGTCCTCGACCAATCGATTGGTGCTAAATTCACAGATGAATTTATTTATTAAATGACTTGAGAATAAGCATTTGTTTGTCTGAAGTTTCTGTTAAAGGATTTCATCTGTAATGTCATTGGCGGAGCACGGTATACTCTGTCTGCCATGCTCCGATACCAATGACATCATAGATCTGCTACCATAGCATCTATGGAATTATGAACTTTTGTGCTTCGACCCTTGGCAGAATGACGTTTCGATGACGTCACTTTGACATCAAAAGGAACTCTTAGATCCTATCGTAACAAATCTATGACGGCATTGGTATCGAAGCATTACAAACAGTGTATGACATGTTACATGTACACCATTTTTTCAATTACATTACAAACTAAAATTCTTTCCACAGAAACTTCTGATTTTCTCAAACAAACAATTAATCTCAAGTCATTTTATTCCCTGTTATACATCTTTTTTCACCATTCATTCAAGATGGAAACTCCCCTATCCTGTTCGACCAAACTCATTCCAGAATTGAGTGTCAGACCAGCAGGCACTCAGCATTGAAACATCACTGATTCAATGGTTGATTCAACGTCATATGACGTTGATTCAACGTTGATTCAATGATGATTCAAGGCGGTGTGCCTTTTGGAAGAGCAGTGATCGAAGTATTCCGATTGATCTCTTCCCCTTGCGTAAACTAGAGGCACCAAACGGTCCAATTCTCATTGTCCCCAGATTCATAAAATAGTTGACAGTTTTTTTTATCAGTTTGATGGTCCATACCGTATCCGCACTCAAGGACAGTTAATAAGGAATACATTGTTTGGGCGGATGATCAAGGTGGCGGTTATCGGATCTCTTGCTAACACCAGAAAAATTGGTCCAGTCTGAAAAAAAAATCGCATAGTTATGTCCCTTAGAACAGAAGACATATTACTAAAATTACCTCCCTTAACCGATACAAGTTAAAGGAAATAAATATTCAGCTAAAACGGGCAATGAAATTGCCTCCCATCGAAAGAAATAATTTCTTCCATTGCATATATGGATTTTGTGTGTAAAGGGAGTTATTCCCATTGAGTTAGCAATGATTTTAATATTCACGAGGGAAGGCAACTCCTCCATCCATGACTGTTTAAACTTGTCTGTTTCAGCTTTGTTACAGTCAGTAACGGAAATTCGACAGTTACTTAATTGGCCAACCCTACTCTTCTCATTTGAGCTTTGATATGATGATGTCCAGAGCTATGACGTGATGTATTTTTGCAATGGTATAATATGCATGTAACTGTCAGTGCAAAGGATTTATGCAGTGTAGTGAAATTCGCTTTATCAAATGGTAAAATTTTTCCTGCTAAACTATGAATACGTTCCGCTGAGCCTCCAGGGACCTTATTTATATAACGACTTAAGTGGTTGCCATGCTGTTGCTAAGGCAGAATATCTTTTAAGGAGATTCCCTACAACTATGAAAATTGCTCTGGAGGAACAGTCTGAAAAAGACTGTTCCTCCAGAGCAGATTTCATAGTTGTAGGGAATCTCCTTCATAGAAATTCAGCCTTAGCAACAGCATAGCAACCACTTTAGTCGTTTTATAAATATGGTCCCAGGGAAACATCGTTATGAAAATGGAAACCGTGATGTTTTATGGAGAATACAAAATTAACCTATTTCGACTAACGGCTTTGTCCATCCTTGTCATTTGGATGAATCTATTTTTTAGTTTTAGGGGTTTCTGGTGAATGTTTTTACTTTCATTGTATTTTTTCATAGAACTTCAATTAAGCGAACAAGTGGCATGAAGTAATGAGGCGTCTGAACTGGTTCTGCACTTTTTGAACATGTCCCCAGTTTCCAGTCTAAACAGGGTTAAATACGAATTTAATAACATTTCCGAAGCAGTAGGGCATTCAATGATTTATAATTACAATCCCCTTGATTTTCCTTAGAACATCGGAAATGAAATTTATTTACTTTAATTTACTACGTATGCTTTTGCTTAATTCCACCATTAATTCAACTGCCGTTTGCCTCTCATTAGAGCTGCCTTGGTAAGACGGTTCTAATGCACGGCAATGATAAATGATTATCTAAAATGAATAAACAGTTGCTACCTTTTGTTGCGGTGGACATTAGGCCTATACAATTATTGACTTCTGTTGAAGTTGACATGAAGTGTTGTTGAACAGAAGGTATGAAATTCATACTGTCTGACGCGAAGCGGAGGTCAATATGAATTGTTTACTGCACAATAACACTTCATATTCACCGAAGCTAAATTCAACAGTTGTCTTATTCAAGATTCAAGATTCAAGAATTTTTACTTACCGTCGGATTTAGAATAACAAATAACATTAGCTACATGAGCTATTTTCCGACAAACATATGTATAAAAATAACAAGTAAAAAAACAGCTGCAAAAGAAATAGAACGGTTAATTATTTGGTAATTAAAAAAAAAAAAAAAAAAAAAAAAAAAATCACATGTAGATCTATACAATTACATCTATAATGTAATAATTTCCTAGTGCTTACATACAAAGAAAGGGCGAAAGTATCATCAAGGACCCATGCACTCATATAGTCTGAGTTGCAAAGGTCCTTGTTGCGAAAACGAAAGGGGGCCCAAGGCACAACTACAACAACAACAAACAAAAAGACTTTTATTATTAAATCTCAGGTAACAATATGTTACATATGAGCAGAGAAAACAGTCACAATTAAACATGATATCATGGCGACTGTAACAAAAGGATAGCAACTTACATGTTATAGTACGGAAACTCGAGAAAAAAAACAACAAAAAAGAAAAAACAACAAAAAAACAAAACAAAACAAAACAAAAAAAAACTGACTTGCAGAGAGGAGAAAATATGGGGAGACAGGAGAGATAGGGGAGGCTGGAGATACATGATGCTGATAGAATTCGTTAACATAATATATATGGTTTACTGTTAGGTGGAAACAGGATGTAAACTCACACCTGTCAGTGTAATTATATGCACTCATTTAATTATCTTGTCAGTAATGATTATAGCAATAATAAATAAACAAGTAAATAAATGAAAACATATATATATCAGACCTTTTTCACGCCATAGAGATAAAAAAAAAAAGTAGTGTGAATAAATAAATGAAGACGAATAAAAATAAATAAATAAATAAATAAATAAATAAATAAATAAATAACAATAATAAATAATGATAATAATAATAATAGTAATAATAAACACTAAGGTCGCTTCAACATTCATATCTGACATCCTAATCTACTTATAGAAATACAGAGCAATAACAAATAGTAAGCAGTTGTTAAAATGTAACAGTGCAACTATCACAATAAGTCAGATGACACACAACTCCCGTATTACTGTAGAAGGATATTGTCTTATTGTATAATATGGAAAATTTCAGCTGGAGGGTAGATAATTAGTATTGATCCTTATACCTTCACCGTGTACATGTATATGTACATTTAAGTATAAACATAAATTTGTGTACGTACATGCATGCTAGCGTGACTGCGCTCATCTATTTTATTCATGTGATGCATCATATTACAGGAGCGTAACTAGGGGCAATTTCATGATACGCACAACCATGTTTTATGCTCTACTTCTTGAAAGGAAAGCTTGTCTAATTTATAAAATTTCAGCATGCAAATATGCAGGTGCGTTTTGAAATTTTGTCAATTTTGACAAAATTTCAATACGCACTTGCGTATTTGCCGTATACGTAGATACGCCCTTGTATTAATTGTACAATTTGCTTATGCTTGATAATGTGGTATGCTTTTTGAAATGTTGTTTGCAAGAGGGCCTCAAGGAAGACTGGCTATGCCAATTGAGCTACCCTCTTAAGGTGGTGATAATCACTGATTTGGGGCAAAGACAAAAATCTGCATAAAACACTCAAAATACCACTGATCTTTCCAAAACTTAGCATATTCCTTCTTTATGTTGTTTCTGACAATTCAGACTCCCAAAATGCAGCATTTTTTAAAGTTAAAAATTGTTTTTATAAGGAAAGATCAAAGGGTTATTTTGTGCGCAATAATCTGAAAAAATAATATTGTTATTGAAAATATACTTAGTGCTGAGAGTTCCTTGTTGCATAATGGAGAGCGAGCTAGCAATTATTTTTTCAAACTCTTTCACACATTAGCAGGCTGAGCAGATGAAAAAAGATGAGGTCTGTGTCCAAATTTTTTTGTCAAAACACACAGGTGAAACAGGTGAGACTATTTTAACAAGGTTGAACAATTTCATCTACACACCAGTGATCATGTAAGTAATGTATTATTTATACTGTAGGTGTTACATAGGTATGCTTGCCTACCCTATATTTAATAAATGCATCCAGTGTACATTACCTTGTACGTGTTGAACATTTGAGAAAAAAGCTACCATTTTCATCTGGTCTACATTACAATTTGAGAAAGAGTTGGAATAAATAATTGCTAGCTCGCTCTTCATTATGCAATAATGCACCTTCAGAACTACCTAAATTTTCAATAACGATGTTAATTTTTTTTATTATTGCGCAGAAAATTACCCTTTGATCTTTCCTTATAAAAACACTTTTTTTAAGAAGCATGTACGTCTATTTTGTATTCTAAACTGTAAAGAACAACAAAAATAAGAAGTCTGCTAACTTTCAGGGAGATACGTTACTTTTTTATGGTTTTATACAGATTTTTACATTTACCATAAATCACCACCTTAAAATAAGGTCATTACTTACTTACATTACTTCAAGCACCTTTGACACGTTACGTCATCACTTATATCACAGGAAGACGTTACGTCACAAACTATGACATGAAGTAATGTCTACCTCACGTGACCAGCTTAAACCATTTAATTGATTTTTATTTTCAGATTATATAATAAGAAGCGTTATTCGACACTAAAATCCATACTAACCCACGCGAAGTAGAGGTCAAGATGAACAGCTTACTGTTCAAAAAGATGTCAGTTACACATAAATCAAAGTCATCAATTGTTTTACATGTATTACATATACATTGTAGGCTAATAAGGATAATTTTAGTTGAAAATATAGTAAAGTTAATGTTAAAGTTCGGCTGGCATTCCTTCATCAACCATGCAACATTAAGACGTTACACGTACGTCACAAATCAAGTGGCATGACGTAATGCCTACCTCACGTGATCAGCCTCTGAACCAATGAAATGAGATTAAATCATAGATATTCCGTATTGACAGGAATTATTTCATAATTACCTCGTTATAAGGATCTAATACCACACTTATCAGAAAATACAAACTTTAGCACGAAATATTTAGTAATGTGCAATGTCTACAATGATAAGGGTGGTATAAATAGTTATACCATGGTTGTTCACCGGTACGGGAGATAATTCACGAGCTAACGCTCGTGGATTATCTCCCGTACCGGTGAACAACCATGGTATAACTATTACTTAGAGTCAGCTACTTACCCTCGTGCCGGGCCGGGTAGCGCAATCGGTAGGGCACCTGACTCGTAAGTCAGAGGTCCTGGGTTCGAATCCCGGTCTGGCCACATACTTTCGTTTCTCCTTCCGCTGATTCAAGAAGGGCAGTTGTCAGTTACTGGCGAAAGTATGTGCACTTAGTACTGGTTAACCGCTTAGGAGGTCTAAGCCTGCCCAGGAATAGTGTGGTTAGGTTAACTGGTCGTCCCGACATGACCTTAGTTGTTTACCGTGGACGTTAAGCATCAAATCAAGCAACAACCAACCAACTTACCCTCGGACAGGTGTGGATGATCAGCTTTTTATAATCGTCAATGAAGAGATAACTACATTCTGTATCGTCGGTTGTAGATTTGGCAAGCGCATACCGGAACAGCTCCTTCCTCGGATTGGTCACGGTGATCGAGCCATCTTCAATGCATTGAAATTTCGCGCCGTTTTTCTCTGAAATGAAAAACACGCAATATTGACTGAGCCTTCATGTAAGACATCACGAAACTGAAGTACTCTAAACAGGCAGGTAGATAGGGAAACATTGTTAACAATAGCTTTTGGTTTATCAAATGGAGGATTGCAGTAGACTTCAAACCATGATAGCTTGGGTAAATTAAATAGAAGACTGAGGAAGATTTCAATTCATAACCTAAGTAAATCTGATATAAGATTTTAAACCATAGCTTAGGTAAAATGAATGGGAGATTGTGCATGATTTGGTTAAAACATATTTTATTTTCAAAAACATACATTCCTGGTTACAGCAATGATGAAATATAAACACATAAGGATCAGAACGAAAGCATTAGCTTATTCAGTTCTAATTTCAAACTACAGCTTAAATGATTGTGGAAGTTTCAATATGTAATCTAAGTAAATCTATGGAAGACTGTGGGAGAGCTCAAGTAAATTCAACAGAAGATTGCAGACTTTCTCTCCCAGGAAATTGACCGGAGGATTGCGATTGCGGAAGATTTCAAACCAAACCTTAGGTAGCCTAGCCACTAGGCGAAGAAGTTATATCAGTCAGCCATTTTATTTTCCCAGTTCCTATGGCTATTCTATACTATAGCTCGACTTCTGATGATAATGTATACATCAGAAAAGGAGCAGATTCATGTTTTATAGACTAGCCAGAGAAAAGAAGCAAAAAAAAAAAAAAAAGAGTTATTTTTCTATAAACGGTAAACCTTTTCATTATCAGACTAGGGCTAGTCTATACCTTAGGTAAATTAAACAGAGGATTGCGAAAGATTTCAAACCACGCCTGTGGCAAATTGAGCAGATTTCACCCAGAATGGTTTGTCAGATTAAACTAAGCGGAGTTAAGGTAAATTGAACGCAGGATTGCGTAAGATTCCAAGCCATTCCTCAGGTCAACTGAACGGAAGATTGCGGACGATTTCAATCACGAGTCATAACCTAGCTAAATTGAACGGAAGATAGCGGAAGATTTTAAACCATAGTTTAGGTAAATTGAACGGAGGATTGCGGAAGATTTAAGACCATTGTTTAGGTAAATTGAACGGAGGATTGCGGAGGATTTCAATTCATAACCTAGCTAAATTGAACAGAAGATAGCGGAAGATTTTAAACAATAGTTTAGGTAAACTGAACGGAGAATTGCGGAAGATTTGAAATCCTAGCTTAGGTAAACTGAACGGAACATTGCGGAAGATTTAAGACCATAGTTTAGGTAAATTGACGGAGGATTGCGGAATATTTGAAATCATAGCTAGGTAAATTGAACGGAGGATTGCGCAAGATCTCAAATCATAGATTAGGTCAACTGAACGGAAGATTGCGGAAGATTTAAGACCATAGTTTAGGTAAATTGAACGGAGGATTGTGGAAGATTTGAAATCATATAGACCTTGAGCTGACAATAGACCCCCCTCCCCCCCCCCCAGGGGGGGTTTTGTGCCCTATGATTTTCTGAAACTACATTATATAAGAAACAAAATGACACATGTTAGCTCTCTGTACGTTGGGGCGTTAACGTATGACGTCAACGTCAATTACACTACCCAAATTTACATATTCACGTTATAATAGAAGATACGCATTGTTGTACACATGCTAGTATTCGCCCTAAATAATGTTGGGTTTTGTCTGCTAGTACATAAATCACTGTTTCAAAGTTATTGACATTGTCAAGGCTAAGTTGACTAGCCTGTATAACGTAGTTTACATTGCATTTGACGTTTTTTCCCTTCAATGTCTAAATACATGTAATGTAAGGAGCAAATTTTAAGAATTTAAGTGTAAGGAAAAGTTAATGTCATATATATGACTGTTTCAATATTCCATTAAATAAGAAACAATCTAAAGTCTTACAAAATTCGTCAGCAGTCACGATAAATATGTAACGTATATAACCAAAACAAAAATACGAAAAAAAAAAAAAGAAAAAAAAACAGAATCAGACTAAATCGCTGAATTGGTGGACTGAAGTTTATTCTTCTTTTATTCATGCCCAGCTTAGCTAATTTAGGCAGCAGTTAAATTAGCAGTGGATACATTGAATGGGGACAGAAACTATTTTTGAAGAATTTAACCTACAAAATGACCAGAAAAGCTATGAAAGCCAACATTAGCTGCATTTTATATTTCAATGTTATCTTTAATTTGTCTTCAGTAGATACTGTTGTATATGTAAATATGAAAAAATGTCAATGTCATGTGTCCTCAAACCATAGAAAAAACATCTAAAAGCGGATATTTGAAAGACAATCTAACAGTAACATTACGTTACATAATTGTAATATGTCGAGGAATAAGATTTGTGAGTCATCTATCAAAATTTTAGTTCCCTGGCGGCATGAAGTATTTATTGCTGTAGTATAAGCTTACCACTGGTAGTCAGATGGCAAATTTAGCTCTTTGAAATAAATAAGAGTTCAGCCAGACGCACATAGATTGTTACAGCTGAAGCAGTTCGACCTTGCTTTCAATTCAGTCTCACTTAAAAGTGTCTTCATAAAAATGATTTTTTTAATTTTATGCATTAAATGAAGTAAGTATAAGTTGATATATGCTGCAACTGATTAATATTTAGGTTCTCGTTATGATGGGGATAAAACCAGTTTCGCTACCTGTGCTGTTGGCTGAGCCATTCAATTACCCCACATACAAATATGCAACTGTGACTACCAGCCAAGGCAATCAAAAGCAGTACCAACTCTGCCAGCATGCATTAACACCATTTTTCTATGCTGTCAGTCGAATCTTCAGCCACGAGCCTCTTTGCACAGTAACTGCTTTACATGGGTTAGCAAATGTGTGTGGCTCCCGTGATCATAACTTATATGTTAATTTGTGATCTACGTGATCTGTTTATGCAGCTCCCGGCCATCAAATACATTACAAAATGTTAACAATGTGAATATTTAAGGATTATAGAAAGTGACATACTTTATAACGCATACAACATTCTGTCATCAGCCTGTTCAGAGTTCTATTTTTCATTATGTTGTTACAAATATTCAAATGGTCAGGTAATTTTGCAAACCCCATGGTTTTATTCCCACTTGTTGATACTATCAAGGACTAAAGGTGTTACAAAATACAAATTTCAGTCAGACAATTTTCAATAATGTAACCACTAAAATTGGGGCTTTATTCTCTAACAGTATTTAACATACTTGAACAAGGATGATTTGATAAGCAGTAAGATATCATAAAAGGCAGTTTACAATAGTTACCATATTCATTGCTAAAAAGTAAACAATATGGTAATACAAGGTCACAAAGATCAAATGCAGAAAGTTACCTAGGTTAGCCCTTCCTTGGCATGTAAAGGTATGCACTATTTCTATTGTTTGATTATTTGCTCTTCAGAAATACTGTATTACTAGTTAAGGATATCGGAAATGAAGAATTCATAAACTCTCAATAAATCTGTTGTATACGTTACTTGTTTGGTCTTTCTTTTTTCCCAATATTATGCTGCAAAGCATATAATTACAGTGTAGGCAAATACATTCTGAAAGAGAACAACTAAGATTTGCTTATAAATATCTGAACAGCGATGACCGACCAACATTAATATATTCTGTCATTTTCATTTGCCATTTTATTATGTGTGCGGAGCTACTGGAACTCTGTCGCTTAAAAAAAAAAAAAAAAAAAAAAAAAACATTTTTGTCCAACTAAACGTGTCTTTATGTTCTTTAGTGAATAGATTCTTTCAGAGATGATTGAATGTAGTTAGATTCTTTAGGAGATGGTTGAATGTAGTTAGACTTTAAAGAGCAAGAAACAAAGGCACTACTATTAATTATTTTCAAAAGTTTGTTTTGTTTCTTAAACTGTAACACAGCAATGTTGTTTTCTCTGGTAACGTAAAATATACAATAGTCTTACAAAAGTAAGTATACCCTGCCAGCAAATATCTATCTACAGTAGCTTTGATGCAGAACTGTATTTTGCTTAAGTCTTTAAACTTCAGGTTACTGTTCTGCTTTATAGTTTTTCAGTGTGCACGTAAAAGCTATAACAAATCATGTAAATAAACAATGTGGAACTCCAGTTTTCATTGTTGATTACTGAATATTTCATAGTTTTAAACTAAACAAGTCAAAACCCCTTAGCTTTTAATGGTATCAAACTGATTGCATATCATTTTATTCGAGCCCTATATGCAAAATCAATGCCGGCTTTTAATAGCTGCGGCTTTATCTTTTCTGAAGCATTTTTCATTTTTTTTTTTTTTTTGGATTTTTTGGATTTTTCAGCTGTATATAACAAAATTTCAGGTATGTTACTGTGTTTAGGTCTCAAATTTGATATGATAAAGTAAACAGCAAAACCCGTTTTACATGTGCAGAATATGTCAATGCCCTTAACATTACAATTTGAAGTATACTGTGTTCAATCACGTATAAAACACACCTCATGAATCCCTAAAAGTAATAACTGAGAGGAATGTTGATAGGTCCAAGTACACAATATATCATAAGAACACCCAGACTTATATGTTTTATTTTTTTAAATGTGACAGTGGAAAAAACCTGATTAAAGGTATTATAATAAAATATTTTAAATGTTAATGTTATTCACGTGACTACTAGTAATAGCTTACAATATAAAATAAACCAGAATGAATTTTTCTCTTATATTAAAAGATTATTTTGTGAAGAAACTGGTACCAAAGAAAATAAAATGATTCTTTCTTCAAATTATATGATTTTAACAAAAGTAGCCCTAGGTAACGTATATAATCTATCATTATGGACGACTAAAATGCATTCAAAATATTGTCGAACTGCACCTTGCTGTTTAAATAGACCGGCATATTCAATATTACCGTTTACTGTTGTTTTCCATTCCAATAGTGTAGTTCAAGCGCTTGAATTATACGGAAAGTGATAATTGTAATATGGAACATTCATAAGGGGTTACTGTGTTAAAAATCTTATTTCTCCCAAAGTATACAAGATAGGATAATAATTTTTGCAGATCTGAAAAGATCAATAAATTTTCTTTAACACATAAACAAACATTAGGTCTAATAGTAAAGGAATAACTTACAAAAAGAAAGTATTTCGGATGGAAATTGCAATTTTAAAGGAGAGTAAAGAAAAACGTCACGTATACTACACCACGTAAACTAAAGTGACGTTTCAAACATCATAACTTTTAGCTGTTGGATTGTACTATTAGACGCTATTATAATTTTAAACATAGGAAAGTGACTTCTATTTTTTATAATTTTTGATATTTTTTATTTTATGTTTATTATTTTAATAGGTAACGTAATGTAACAGGCTGTTACAGCTTAACGCTCCACTCGCCAGAGGGCTAACATGCTGCAAAATACTTCTAAGATGCTGGTCTTTAAGAAAAGTATGGTCTACAAAACTCCCCCTGGGGGGGGGGGGGGGGGGGAGGTAAACCATATTGGGCTCATGGCCTAATAGCTTAGGTAAACTGAACGGAGGATTGCGGAAGATCTCAAATCATAGCTTAGGTCAACTGAACGGAAGATTGCGGGAGATTTAAGACCATAGTCTAGGTAAATTGAATGGAGGATTGCGGAAGATTTGAAATCATGGCTTAAGAAGCTGAACGGTATATTGCGGAAGATTTAAGACAATAGTTTAGGTAAATTAAATGGAGGAAGGTTAACTGAGTGGAAGATTGAAAAAGATTTTAAACCATAGCTGAGGTAAATCTTACAGAAGACTGCAGAAGAATTTAAACTATAGTTAAGGTAAATTGAATGTAGGATTCCAGAATCTTTTAAAAACCACAGCTTATGCAAGCTGAACGGAAGATTTAAATCGATAACCTTGGGAAACTACAATTAGGATTGCGAAAGATTTCACCCAGGATGCTTGTCAAGGTAAAACTGAGCAAAGAAGTTTTAACTGGAACATTGGAAATTTATCTGAAGATAGCTGAGGATTTCATAGCAAATCCTGATCAGAGGGGTCTTAAAAGTCTTATCAAGGTACATGTATACATTTTCACCCATATGCTACTGTCCTAATACAGAGTCATTTTTGGTATATTTGGTGATCCTTCATCCAGTATCTTAAAGATGTGACAGCTCTTCAAAAATATGACCAACCATTGGTGAGTATTGGTTCCATCCGGTGCACTGACCCTGTAGGGAGCTTGGTCCGAGCGGCCTTCAGCCATGATGCTTGCTAGTGCCCGGTTTCACCAGTAAAGAGCTGATTCGATCCTGCTTGATAGTAAGCAGTGCTACAATTGAAAAGAATCCGAGTAGGGGCCACAGCCAAGATGGTTCAGTAATGAACAGCACTGCAAAGATAGCCTTGACACAGGGTCATTTTTCCCTGCAATCCTGAGCCCTTCAGGCTCTTGCATAAGGAACTAAGGATGCCACGTCATAGTATGTAGCGTGACAGAACTACATGTAAGGTGACAAATTGTCAAAAGCAAAGCAACAATATGTGAGTCTTCGGTCAAGCTGGTGCACTGACCCTGTAGGGAGCTTGGTCCGAGCGGCCTTTGCCTGTGATGGTTGCATAGCGTCCAGTTTTATCATTAAAGAGCTGATTAGATCATACTTGATAGTAAGCAGTGCTACAATTGAAAATAATCCGAGTAGGGGCCACATCCAAGATGGTTCTGTAATGAACAGCACTGCAAAGACAGCCTTGACACAGTGTCATTTTGCCCTGCAATCCTGAGCCCTTCAGGCTCTTGCATAAGGAACTAAGAATACCATGTCATTGTTTGTAGCATGACAGATTTACATGTAAGGTGACGAATTGTCAAAAACACACCAACCATATGTGACTCTTAGCTCAAGCTGTTGCACTGACCCTGTAGAGAGCCTGGTCTGAGCGGCATTTACCCGTGATGTATGCCTAGTGTCCAGTTTATCTGTAAATAAGAGCTGATTAGATCATGCTTGATAGTAAATAGTGCTACAATTGAAAAGAATCTGGGTAGGGGCAAAGCCAAGATGGTTCAGGAATGAACAGCACCACCAAGATAGCCTTCACCCAGGGGCCTTAAGCCCTGCGATCCCGGGCCTTCCAGGCCCTTGCAGAAGGAATTTAGGATACCATTTCATTGTATGTAGCATGACAGAACTAAGGCGACAAATAAACCAGTCATAGGTGAGTCTTGGCTCCTTCTGGTGCACTGACCCTGTAGGAAGTTTTGTCCGAGAGGCCATTGGCTGTGATGCTTGCCTAGTGTCCTGTTTCAACAGTAAAAAACTGATTCGATCCTGCTGGATAGTAAGCAGTGCTACAATTGAAAAGAATCCGAGTAGGGGCCACAGCCAAGATGGTTCAGTAATGAGCAGCACCACCAGGATAACCCTGTGGTCCCTTGCCTAAGGAACTAGGGATTCCATGCCATAGTATATAGCATGACAGAAGAACTACATGTAAGGTGACAAATTGTCAAAAACACACCTACCCTAGGTGAGTCTTCGCCCAAGCTAGTGCACTGACACTGTAGAAAGCCTGGTCCGAGCGGCCTTCGCCCGTGATGCTTGTTTTGTGTCCTGTTTTATCAGTAAAGAGCTGAATCGATCATGCTTGATAGTAAACAGTGCTACAATAGAAAAGAATCCGAATAGGGGTCACCGCCAAGATGGTTCAGTAATGAACAGCAATGCCAATATAGCCTTGACCCAGGAGCCAGAGGCCCTGCGATCCCAGGCCCATCAGGCCCTTGCATAAGGAACTTAGGATACCATGTCATAATATGTAGCATGACAGAACTAAGGGGACAAATTGTCAGAAACATGTACACCAGCCATAGGTGAGTCTTGGCTTCATTTGGTGCACTGACCCTGTAGGAAGCCTGAACCGAGAGGCCTTTGACAGTGATGCTTGCCTTGTGTCCTGTTTCATCAGTAAAGAGCTGATTCAATAATGCTTAATAGTAAACAGTGCTAAAATTGAAAAGAATCTGAGTAGGTGTCAACGACAAGATGGTTCAGTAATGAACAGCACCGCCAAGATAGCTTTTACACAGGGGCCCTTCGGCCCTGCGATCCTGGGCCCTATGGGCCCGTGCCTAAGGAACTAAGAATACCATGTCATAGTATGTAGCATGACAGAACTACATGTAAGGTGACAAATTGTCAAAAACACACCTACTATATATATAGGCTCTATCTTGTGCACTGACCCTGTATGAAGCTTGGTCCGAGCGGCCTTTGGCAGTGATGGTTGCCTAGTGTCCGGTTCATAAATAAAGAGCTGATTTGATCATGCTTGATAGTAAGCAGTGCTACAATTGAAAACAATCCGAGTAGGTGCCACCGCCAAGATGGTTCAGTAATGAACAGCACCACCAAAGTAGCCTTGACGCAGGGGCCTTCAGCCTTGCGATTTAGGGCCCAAGGGCTCTTGCATTAGGAACTTAGGATACTAGTACCATGCCTTTGCCGTGATGCTTGCCTAGTGTTCGGTTTCATCAGTAAAGAGCTGATTCTTTCATGCTTGATAGTAAACAGTGCTACAATTGAAAAGAACCCGAGAAGGGGCCACCGCCAAGATGGTTCAGTAATGAACATCACTGCCAAGATAGCCTTCACCCTGGAGCCTTTGCCGTGATGCTTGCCTAATGTTCGGTTTCATCAGTAAAGAGCTGATTCTTTCATGCTTGATAGTAAACAGTGCTACAATTGAAAAGAATCCGAGAAGCGGCCACCGCCAAGATTGTTCAGTAATGAACATCACTGCCAGGATAGCCTTCACCCTGGAGCCTGCAGCTCTGAGATCCCGGGCCCTTGCATATGGAACTTAGGATACCATATTATAATATGTAGAGGTCGCTATCTGTACATGTATTTGACATCTTGTCTGAGCCGACAAGTCTTATAATTGCCTGATTGAAAAATCCACTGTTTTTACATCAACTGACTCTGTGTTTTAAATCTTCCGCAATCTTCCGTTCAGTTTACCCTGAGTTTAGCAGAAGTCTTTCCCAATCTTCTGCTAGTTTTACCCAAACTATGTGCTTTGAATCTTCAGCTGCTTTTACTTAAACTGACTCCGCGTTTTAAATCATCCGCAATCATCAGTTCCATTTAGCCAGAATATGACAGAAATCTTCCGCAATCTTCCGTTCAGTTTACCTAAGGTATGGCTTGAAATCTTCCACTATTTCCCATTCAATTTACCCGGACTCTGACAGAAATCTTCCGCAATCTTCCGTTCAATTTACCCAGACTATGACGCAATCTTCCGCAATCTTCCTTTCAGTTTATCCAGACTGTGACAGAAATCTTCCGCAATCCTCCGTTCATTTTACCCGGACTAGGACAAATAACTTTCGCAATCTTCCGTTCAGTTTACCCAGAGTCAGACATATATCTTCCGCAATCTTCCGTTCAGTCTACCTAAGATATGGCGTGAAGTCTTCTGCAATCTTCCATTCAATTTACCCGGACTAGGATAGAAATATTCCACAATCTTCCGTTCAGTTTACCCAGACTATGACAGAAATCTTCCGCAATCTTCCGTTCAGTTTATCCAGACTGTGACAGAAATCTTCCGCAATCCTCCGTTCAATTTACCCGGACTCTGACAGAAATCTTCCGCAATCTTCCGTTCAGTTTACCGCGACTCAGACAGAAATCGTCCGCGATCTTCCGTTCAGCTTATCCAGGCTGTGAAAGAAATCTTCTGCAAACTTCCGCTAGGTTTACCCGAACTACATGTATGACTTTATGCTTTTATATCTTCTGCTGCTTTTACTAAAACTGACTCTGCGTTTTAAATAAATCTTCCGCAATCTTCCGTTCAGTTTACCCAGACTATGACAGAAATTTTCTGCAATCTTTCATTCAGTTTCCCCTGACTATTCTGCTTTTTTGTGATGTCTTACAGGAAGACTGAACCGCAACATTTTAGGATGAATGGTGCACTTTCACGGCAAGCAACATTTCCATTTTTATTCTTGTCTCCATTCTAAAATATGATTAACATCATATATGAGCCGCGACGCGAGAAAACCAACAATGAGGTTGTGCGCCCAGCGCAGTCTCAGATCAGCCTGGGCATCCGCCCAGTCTGATCAGAACCTTCGTTAAGTGCTCAAACGGTAGCTCAAGGTCCAAGCTACCTTCGTGCGGACAGCGAATACTCTGATCAGACTGGGCGGATGCCCAGGCTGATCTGAGTCTGCGCTGGGCGCACAACCACATTGTTGGTTTTGTCGTGTCGCGGCTCATATAGTGATACAATGTAACAATATCCTGAAAGTTTCAAGACTGAAGGAAGAGATGCGGCCACAAGACCCCCTCCCCCACCCCCCACCCCCACCCCCACACAAACACACAAATTTGAATCATTGGACAGATCAAGGTCTGTAACTCAGATCAAAAGGATTCGATCATAACCCTTACATGTATGCAATACAACCAACTTACAATATTCTGAAAGTTTAATGAAAATCGGATAAAAACTGTAGGAGGAGTTGTGCGCTGCGGCCACAAGGTTTTCCTCACACTATTTGAATCATTGGACAGATCAAGGGCATTAACTCTGATTATAGGTGTCCGATCAAGGCCCCAATAAAACATGGCCAAATGATGGTTTTTATATTCTGCAAATTTTATGAGAGTGGACAGTCAAAAGGCCATAACTCTGACAGAAAGACTCCGATTATGACACCGATAAAACATGAGCCATGTCACGTAGTGATGGCAAAAGTCTGAAAATTTGATGAAAATCAGACAAAAAATCAGACGGCCGGACGAACAGAAGAACTGAACCCATTGCACCTTTGACTACGCCGGGGAATAAAAACTGCGGCACCGATATTAATCATCGTAATTGTTCTAAATAAGGAGAAAAATGTTATATACAGCGCAGTTATGCTATCAAAAGATGCAGTTGGAATGAAAACAGTGTACACATCATCATACTGCTCCTTATCTGTCCAATTTTATGCTCCGTTTACATTATATTTCCGGCGGTCACGGCAGCCCCGTTTGCCCGAAACGTAGTGCGCCATGGGATTTTGGTCATTTTTTTTTCTCCGTATTCAAGTTTTGTTTGGTCTTGCTAAGTTTTCTCACGGTCCATCACAGTATCCGTGACGAGTGGTGGAGAGAAAAAGGGGCTGCTCAAAGATGCACTACGGCTCGGCCTGCGGTCTACCACGTATGCCAGTACGTTCCCTCCAGGCCTGTCACGTTCTGATCAAAGTTTGACGCGTTTTGACGTTCTGTCAAGGTTTCTACAGACCAAACGGCAACGCCGGGCAGCTTTGGAGCACGTTTGTGTCCACTGTATAAAATAAAGGCTTCCAAAGTATTAGCAATCATTGTATCCTGACACTTCGATGAAACATCATGAATGCCTAAGGTGAAGATTTTGTGTTTGCATGTTTGCTGGGTGCAGGGACTGGGTCTGTACCAGCTGCACGCTCGACTTCCTCTGGCAGCGGTGAACGGCGAGGACATTCAGGCTTCTCTGCTGGTAGTGGTGATGCAGGACGTGAGGTGTTTGTGGGTCGCGGGGGTGGGATGCTTCCTACGTCTTGGCTTCTTCGGTGGCATAGCTTGGCCTTCCTTCTTGACAGTTTGGTCTTCTCTGTTCTCAGACGCGATACCGACTGCGCTACGCTCCCCGCCGTGTCAGACTGTAGTAGAACGCAACGCTCGTAGCGTGCCGGTCTGTAAACCGTCACAAGCCGAGACGCGTCTAAAACGGCTAAATATACACCTAGCTTGCCGTGAAAACCGTGATAAAACATGGCAAAACGGGATAAAACGTGCTGCAACCGTGAAGCAACCGCGACAAAACGCGAACTAAACGCAGCAAGACGTGACAGAACTTGAAAGGACCGGGTTATACACAAGTTCCCTGTCCCACTACGGACCCCCTCCTAGTTTCGTTACGGTCTGTAACGTACTGTCACGTTTTATTGCGTTTACCCCGTTTTACTACGGCCTATTAGGTTTCTCAATCGCACCGTGACTGCCGTGGCAAATGTTTGACAGTTTAAAAATCTGGCCCGGCATTCACGGCAATCACGGCCTGTCACGTTTGCCCATTCCTTCCCCCTGCGTTGTCTCACGTCCATCCCGTTTTGTCCACGGTGGCCTGAAACGTGATTGCTGTGGCTGCCGGGAACATAATGTAAACGCAGCATTACGGGAGAAATATGAGCCGCGACATATGAAAACTAACAAAGTGGCACTTGCGCCAAGCAAAAACTCAGATCAGCCTGTGCACCCGCCCAGTCTGATCAGAGTCTTCGCTGTCCGCATGGAGGTAGCTTAGACCCTTAACTACCCTTTAAGCGCTTACCGAAGCTTCTGATCAGACTGGGCGGATGCCCAGGGTGATCTGAGTCTTCGCTGGGCGCATAGCCACTGTGTTGGTTTGTCGTGTCGCGGCTCAATTATATCCACACTCACTTCCACTACTGGCTGGTTCTGGTACACGTATCTGCCCACAGTTCAGAAAGAGAGTATTGCTTTGACGGGTTATCTGGTAACTGACGGTCGGTTTACTGCCCATAGCAACCAATAAACCCCCGGACTGAAATAAAAAAATTTAACACCTTAAGCGCCAGAGACAAAAAAAAGCAGAATTTGCAAAAAAAAAAAAAAAATAAAAAAATAAAAAAAAAAAAGATCCTGATGAGGCGACTCATAATGAGCCGCCTCATCTTAATCTACACGGTTTGGCCTCTAGTCTTTGAATTATCAATATCATATATCTTGACCAAAGCATTTTTTTAAACTTTGCGGACGTAAATTTTGTCGTCTGCCTTTTTGCGCTTAAAGGGTTTACATGATACAATGATGAACAGATGTAGTTTTGGGGAGGCAACACTGCCATTTTTCATTTTGCCTTCGTTCTCACTAGTTGTCTGCCCTTAACTCTTTCACTACCAAAAAGCAGAAGAAAAAATTTACGTCTGCAAAAATTAAAAAAATGTCTTGTCCAAGACTTTTTATATTGAGAATTCAAAGACTAGAGGGCAAACAGTGTAGATCTAGATGAGGCGGCTCATTATGAGCCGCCTCATCAGGATCTACGCTGTTTGCAAATTTTGCTAATTGCGTCACTGGGGCTTAAAGAGTTAATGTGAATGGGTATATTTTCAAGGGAAACATTTCTGCCATTTTCATTTAAGCCTCCCATCTTCACGGGCTAAATTCTTAAAAGGAAAGACAACCCTCTAGGAGCAAAGTCTTTCCTTTAAGTGTTGACTCTCTTTTATAGGAAGGCTTCATTGTCCAGAAAAGCAAGCAGAAAGTCACAAAAGGTGTTCCACGCGCAAAAAAACCACGGATATGTACCCATACCTCTTACAGGGAAGAATTTGCTCTACTGTAAGCATTTGTATCCCAGTAAGAGCAGACAACTCTTGAGTGCGACTCTTTAAGCATAGATGGACGAATGACTTGGCGATTTAATGTTCTTTTCAACAGAATTTCAGTACTCTTAAAAGAAACAATTTGTATAGCAAATTCTTACTCTTACTCTTTAGAGTAGCCCTCTTAAGAAAAGTGTTCCCCCTTAAACAGTGAAGCAAAAGTTCCATTAAAGTTCTTCCCCTTCTATTTGTTACATTTCGTATCAACACCGATGCAGTGTCACGACCAATCGGAGCACGCTCGGCCAATTCCGTGAATCGCGGAATTGGCAGAGCCGCCTGTTCCGATTGTGTCATGACGTGACACTGACGTCGAGTCAAAGTTGCATTCCAATTATGGCTTACTTAAGAGATATTTTTGTGAACGAAAAAAAGTAAAAAAAATGTATAAAAGGAGTTCTTTACCGTCTCACAATCGTAGATTTCAATTATTTTGTTAAACAGGTGATGTTTCGTGGAACATGGGCTTCCGTCACTCAGAGACCCCGCTATGGTGTATTCATACAGTTCAGGTCTGGGATTTTTGATGAAGACAGATCCACTCGAGTGACAATGATAGTTGGCTCTGCCGCTGCCTAAAAAAGGTAGAGTTGGGTTTAAACGGCGAAACATGTTGCATGTGTCATGCAACACATGCCACGCGTGTCATGCAACATGTTTCACCAATGGTGGGTTCACACGTTGACACATGTTGCATGTGGCATGCAACAAGTGTCGCCGTGTAAGCCCACCTTGATAGATAACAGTGCTTCAGTCATAATGAGACGAACGTAGGATGATAATGAATTTATAATACAGTGCCATGAAAACCCATTTCCGGTGTAAAGAATTCCGCCGTCGGCGACATTCGAACAAGCCAGCGCCTGATGTACTGCGCAACCGTTCCATAGGCAAACAACATTGAATAAACATTGAATCAACGTTGATTCAACGTCATGACGTTGGGCTCTATGTTGATTCAATCCTGTGTGCATTTAGGAAGGCTCCAGTTAACGTCATCTTTATTACATGGAATCAAGTGTTTTGGTTTCCTCAGTGACTGCTGTGATAGCCCGAGCATCACAGGCCGAGACCTAATGTCTCTGATTCTGTGTTTAAACAGTAATCTGTTATATTTACATTTTCAGTGCAGAGCTCTCTGTTAACCCAATTAAGTGATGCGGGAGTCAATTTTGTTTATAAGTCAATAATAACATTGTGTCACGCGCTTTAAAGTGACAGCTCATCTCACTAACTAGCACGTGAAATCTACAACATGCCATGTACTTGAATGGCTAGTAAACATTGAGTGACAGCTCGCTACGCCTACTTGCACGCGAAATCTACAGCAGGAGGCGGAATTTACTGGTAGGCAGTGACAATGCGGCTGTTCCAAACTATTGCAAAATTCGACCGGTAATGTTTTTAAAACAATTCTTATATATGTATTTCTTATTTTTGTTTACCTTTTTATTGATCAAAAGCATCGTTTAATAATATAAATATAAGGAATGAATGTTATTTTTTATCGTTTACTGAAGTATAAACTACATCGGGTCACGAGCAAAGTAAGTGAACCCCATCGGGTCACGAGCAAAGTAAGTGAACCCCGAAGGGGTTCACTTACTTTGCTCGTGACCCGATGTAGTTTATACTTCAGTAAACGATAAAAAATAACATTCATTCCTTAAATAATTCACATGTACGAGGGATGATAAAAAATACGTGGTCTTTTGCTGTAGAACATTTATTATTTATAGTAAATCCATTAAATTTACAGTAAATACAGAACTGTCTATTATGTATCCAGTGATGTATTTATTTCGCTGGTAGAGGGTCTATATGCGTCGTCATAGTACATGTAACCTTATGATGGTTCTGCGGAGCACGGTAAAAATTTGCCTCATTATTTCAAATTGTTTGTTTTATCTTTGTTTATGTCTAATATTTGCAGTTGAGTAAATTGCTTGATCTTGGATATGATAGTTTTTTTTTATGGTTTCCGCTTTTCAATGTCAAGAAATTATTGTCGTCAAAAAGTGCTATGCTGGCATAAGCAGCATAAAGTATGATATGTGCGTTATAAAGGGTGACAAAATGACGTTATCCATTATACCGGGTTCATTATGCAAGTTCCATTTTTTTTATATAATTGTAAAATATATGAGGGCTAAAATCAAAGAAATGTAAAAAATGATCAAATTTGATATTATTTGATCATTGTATGTTAGTGTTATCTGATGTCAGCACAGATAAGACAGCTACAGACCTGCATTTACACATACACATCAAAGGAATGTTCCATGACATGACAGTGAAAGCAAAAGTTCGGCTTGGATTTAAAACCCACAAATATGTAAGTGTTCAAAACAGTCTTATTGCAAACTGAAGTGTCTGAAGTTGGTCAAAATCATGAAAAACCTACAAAGAGGGTGTTAGTTTGTGAAAACGGAGATCCAAAAGAACCATTGCAATGTTAAAACGGGACAAAACGTCAAACTAAAACGTCATCAATGTGGTGCTTCGCTGTCGCTGTACCTACCTTATATAAATCATATTTTTTATTTTTCGTTAAAATTTCTTCAAAATATCAGATTGATCTTTTCTATGATATAAGAACAATACATACAGTGGACTCGACAGTATCGGATCATCGACAGTATCGGATCACCCTTATGTTATCACCCATTTTCCTCACAAATGAAGCAAATATTTTTTACCATTATATTACAGTCATCGAGTTAAACCAATGACAAAGTGCAGGGTGAAAAATTCAATCGAAATGTGCTGCTGTGAAACAAATCAGAATTGTTGAAAAGCTTGACCCCTCTTCAGCGGCGCTTGCATTTTGTCTGTTGGTCGTTACTCCCAAAACAAATTTCGGTTGTTTACACAATTTTATAATTAGGCGATTGAAACCGATTCTGCTTTGTAATGTGTCCTGGCATCCGTCAAATTGCAGACATTCATTATTTTCGTGACATCCCAGTATTTGATGAAGCTAGAGACTTGAAAAGTTGGGTACCAATGTGCGACAGTAACGGATCATTATATAAGTTGAACTGAAATACAGGCATTACCTGGAAAACTTTATGTCAAATGCAGGCCTGATGCTTAAAGTAAGTCATAAATCAACTACCTGAATGACTGCCGTGTCTTCTTTACAAAAAGATCGGTATAAAAAATAATAAAATATCTTTTTTTGTAAAATATCCCCCATCTCACGTCCCACACACTACCGTCTGATAATGACGGTTATGCGTAGCACATATAAGCTTCCGCTAAACATTCTGAAGAAACATTCGACATCAGCTCGCATGTTTGTGAACCCATTAATGTTTTGCGTTCATCAGCTGGACATTTGTACACTACGTAGACTCAGATTAATGCAGCAGAACTCGCTGAATGACCATGTAGTGTTCATACTCTGTTTACATTGATATTCCAGTGCTAAGGCGGAAAAATCGCCATAAATTTTTGATCCTGATCAGACACTACCGTCTTATCAGGGTGTATTCTATGCGAAGTCAGATTATGGTCTATACTGTTTGAGTAGTTGCGTGCTAAAGGAGCGCAGGGGATAATTGAGTTAAGAATTATTGACATGCTTGTACATTTGTACACATTCAACTGTTAGCTAACGTTGCTGGTGACGGGCCACGTGAAAAAATATCGTTGAAAAGCCGTAAAAGTTTCCTTTCAGAGTTTAATAGGTCCAACTGTTTATGTAGCCAAATGATTGAGGCTATGTAGTTTGTCAGAGCGCCTCGGAGGAACTCTCTCATAAAATAATATCATATGATCCGATACTGTCGCAACTGATTCGTTACTGTCGTGAGACCCTCCTGTAAGTCTGGATAGGTTATCTGCCCTTAAAGGAATAAATTTCGTAAATATTTTGACATGTATAGATAGAAGGGATATTTTGCAAGTGTTATGTGGAATAACATACATAATGTTAGAATTCATATACAACAAAACAGGAGTTTTGTTGAACTTGATCCGATACTGTCGAGTCCACTGTATTACTGCATTAACTTTACCGCCACAGCAAAAGTCCACGTATTTTTATCACCCCTCGTATAATATGAGCCGCGACGCGACAAAACCAACAATGTGGTTGTGCGCCCAGCGCAGACTCAGATCAGTCTGGGTATCCGCTCAGCCTGATCAGAGTCTTTTCTAAGCGCTTAAAGGGTAGCTTATGGTCTAAGCTACCTCAATGCGGACAGCGAAGACTCTGATCAGTCTGGGCGGATGCCCAGGCTGATCTGAGTCTGCGCTGGGCGCACAACCACATTGTTGGTTTTGTCGCGTCGCGGCTCAATTATACAATATTAAGTATCAGGATCTGACAGTAAGCTGTCATCGTCTGGAAGTCATCGTAAGTATGCATCATGCATGAATAATTAAAATAGTTACTATTATTATATGACCACAAAGTAATACATGTACACACTTTCATTGGCTGATTCGACGTCGGTCAATCTGTAGTTTGCAGGTCAATAAAACCGCATATTCTCCTCAACAAAGGTCAGTGATTGTACATTATTGAATGTCAATAAAATGCTCAAACGAACATTTTAATGTCGAAGATGCATGCTTCTGGGTCATTCGAAATATCAACTATCTTTGAAAGTTTAAAAGTTTTTAATCAAATGGCTAGCCTTGTGATCGCAGCTAAAAACATGGTATTCTGTGGCTTTTAGACAGCTGACCGTCAGCTGTCTAAAAGCCACAGAATACCATGTTTTTATGAGAATATGGTGCTTCTCAGTTTATCAACAAAATGAGCCGCGACACGAGAAAACCAACAATGTGGTTGTGCGCCCAGCGCAGACTCAGATCAGCCTGGGCATCCGCCCAGTCTGATCAGAGTCTTCGCTGTCCGCATGAAGGTAACTTAAACCCTTAGCTACCTTTTAAGCGGTGAGGGAAGACTCTGATCAGACTGGGCGAATGCTCAGGCTGATCTGAGTCTACACTGGGCGCACAACCACATTGTTGGTTTTCTCGTGTCGCGGCTCAAATTCTGTTAGACTAGCTTTCAGTATACTTGCATAGTCTAGTATATACTGTATCAATACATATAAGTCAACTCTCGATATCTCAAAGTTGAAGTTCGTCCCAAACTACTTATATCTCAAAGTAAATTTTCTGGTCCCAGAAAATTTACAGTGAGGTATCAGTAGTTTGAGATAAAAGAAATTGAAATCAAAATGAAAGTTGGAAATGTGTCCAAACTATATTCTTAAATACAGCAGGGCTCAAGACTTCGAATGTTTACTTTATTTGCGAAAGTCTTATTTTTTACAAGGCTTTGCGAATTGTTATGGACTTTATGAACTGTTATGATCATTGTCACATACCGTAAACGCGGTAATTTTCGCGGGTTCAAATTTTCGCGGCAAAGGGTCAAAAACATAAACATAAACATTAATTTTCGCGATTTTTTAATTTTCGCGGTTAGCAACATGCGCGAAAAGCGAAACTATTTCTTTTTCGCTTGAGCCAGTTCGTTCATTAACCTGCGGCAGGGCTGCCGCAGGTTCAAAAAAGAATTGGCTCAAGTGAAAAGTACTAGCAATTACCGAAGTAAACAGAAAAAAATATATGAACACTGTGTCCACATATGATACTTTGTACGAAACAGGAAATTATTTCGCGATTTTAATATTCGCTGTTTCTGAGTGACCGCGAAATACCGCGTGAAATGGAACACCGCGAAAATTATCCTGTATACGGTAAACGGCTTCGTCGTCCAGAATGGCTACTAGGAAGTCACAGAAGTTGTTTCCCACTGATTAAAAGTCGGAAATTCTTGGCAATTCTTGAGGGGACAGGTCAAGTAGGCATTCAGTCACCGGAATGGGAATAGTGGCAAGTAGGACTTGATTGATTGATTGATTTGATGCTTAACGTCCACGGTAAACCGCTATGGTCATGTCGGGACGGTCAGTTAACCTAACCACACTATTCCTGGGCAGGCTTAGACCTCCTAAGCGGTTAATCAGTACTAAGTGCACATACTTTCGCCAGTAACTGAAAACTGCCCTACTTGAAACAGCGGATAGAGAAACGAAAGTATGTGGCCAGACCGGGTATCGAATCGAACCTAGGACCTCTGACTTATGATCAGGTGCCCTACCGATTGCGCTGCGCGGCCTGGCGGCAAGTAGAACAACTCCCTCGCTATTTTCGATGAATACCGGTAAATCAATTATTCCTCTTGAATAAAGAGATTACAATTCCAGGGGAAGTAACTCTCCACATTTGTCTTGCCGCCCTACTCAATAGGGGTCAACGCTTAAAAGAAAGAATCTGCTCCAATTGGAGCAAATTCTTTCTTTTAAGAGTAGACCCCATTTTGGAAGGGCTTCGTCGTCTAGGGAAGCAATCCGATAGTCGCAAAAGTTGCCCCCCTTTGTAATAAAACCATGAAAATGTACACACACACTTTAAAAGAGTTACATGTAAGACACTTACTCCCATACGCAGACAGGACAAATGACAATGGACTTATTTCCGATTCTGCTCTGCGTTTACGTGAAACAGCAATTGGGCTTGGTGCACCACAAGACAGTTGACAAAGCTGATTTTCACCGTCGTCTCTGATTAGCTTTAGCTCAACGCTCTCCTGGAAAAAAAGTGAGTATGTGCTTAAGTACTGTTAGGGTGCATAGTCAAAACTGCTGCCCTAAATGCCCAACGTGCCCTGGACAGGTCGATGCAGAGCGGTTTTCACGTTCATCGCAAGGAATAGTTTTGGCTATCGCCCACTAAGTGAAGTCGACCATTTAAACGAAACGTAAAAGTACCAGCTGATACGTAGTTTTGATCTAGAATTTTATCTTAAAGCTTTTAGTTATAGTTTTTTAAGACTTAATTTTACAATGCTACAATGGATAAAGTTTATGCTAAAACTTGGACTGATGTTAGATAGTTGTCCAGGGTCTTAATAAATCCAGCGTCCCGCTATCCTTTGGTATACTGAGATCACGATCATGGACTTTGAAATCTTATTTGAAAGTTCTTTTAAATTTGTTTACATGTAAAGACTTATTTTTGTGATAGTATTTGACATGTTGATAATACATGGACATGCTTGCCTTAAGTGTTGTGCATTGCAAGCCACACCCTATAGCCTCCAAGAGAAGGTCACATATACATGTATAACTTTGTCTGCGAGGTGGGCAGGCAACAGTTCTAGCAGGCGACAGCTATTGTTATTTCTATGTTCATCTTTTTTGGGGTATCTAATGTTCTAAAATGAATAAAAATGAGACATAGCTCGTTTGTGGGAAAGTGGAGGGGGCGTTAAACCATCCGGACAGGTACAGTCGACCCTCGATATCTCGAAGTCAAATTTCATCCCAGACTACTGATATTTCAAAGTAAATTTTCTGTTACCAGAAAATTTACTTTGAGATATCAGTAGTTTGAGATAACAGAAGATCAAATGTAAATAACAATAGATAATATATCTTTTGATACAAGAAGATATTTTGAGATATCAATGTTCGAGATATCGTGAGTAGACAGTATAATACTTTAATTGCGAATATCTTCACAGCTTTACTCCAAGGCAACAACATCAGTGCTAGACGTGTGTTCGGTTTCTTTTTTTTTCTTATGTTTTCGAAACTTTAATGGAAGCTTTTTTTACTTTCAGTAAACAAATAATACCAGTAGCACACAATAAATAAACAAATAAATAAATAAACAAATAAGTTTCGGACAACTGAGTTCATTTGAGTCATTTTGAAAATAGAAATCTGCTGAATCTTGTGCCAGGGGACGTGGCCGGAGTTGCTAATTTCATTACTGGTCACGAACAGATTCAATTTAACCGAGTCTGCTAGTTTCATTTCTTTGGCGTATTCCTTGAGTATACAGAATTTATTGAGTATTTCTGTTTGCACATGAGTAGGTTTCCTCTTCAAACAATCCCGCCCAAGTGTTTACCAGTCTTTGCAGAAGGAAAAAACAAACGTTCGTTCAACTTTATAACGACGTTGTATCAGAGTCGATCCAGTGTCAACGTTGACATGACATTGTTTTGACTTCATGTAAGAATTTCAAAAAATGAAGACGCCTAAATAATAGCTGTAATCATTCTAAAAATTGGCATTTTTTCCAATGCAGTAAAGCGATCCAAAGATGCAGATGAAACGACAAACAGTGTTGGACCTGATCAGACTGCTCCTAGGAGCAGTCTGATCTGGGTCTGCACTGTTCGATTAGACCTATATGTCCCAATTCTTAGATTTTTTTAATGGTAAATCGAATCTTACATACCCCAGCGCAGTCCCAAACTGTGATCTCTGTGTTCAAGGCTGACTTTTCTATCTCACAACCATCGGCGGTGGCATCTGTATACGTCCATGGATCTTGATTGATCACGTGATAAACTCCCAGATTACACGTGTAGGACAGGTCGCAGGCAGACACGTGCACAGCAATGCACATTAGAATGATAGCAATTGGTGCTGCAACTCTCGCCATTGTAATGTCTGTTTTGGCTTAGGAGACAGTGGCCTGCAAAGATATTCTTAAGCTTCAAACCTAGGTTTCACATTCGAATGATAGCAATTGGTGCTGTAAATCTCGCCTTTTTAATGTCTGTTTTGGCGTAGGAGATATTGGCCTGCAAAGATATTTTTAAGCTTCAAACCTAGGTTTGATCTTTGATCGTAGGATACAGGAGGACACTATGGCCTGCATATGTATGCTGTTGCAATCCATACGCACATTTAGTCTCAAACCTAGGTTTAAAACCAGGCTCGAATTTCGAACCCAGGTTTCAAAATTTCAATCGTATGTTTTAACTTTTCAGAACCTAGTTTTTAGAAAAATCATTCACTGAGAGTATTAAACCACAGACTGAAAACTTTCAAACCCTAGTTAAAAAAAAATAAATAAATAAAAACTGCTGAAAAATCCTAAACCATCGATTAAGACTTTTAAGGAGTGGTTATTTTCAAACCTATTCTCAAAAGTCTAAGAAATGAGCCGCGACACGAGAAAACCAACTAAGTGGTCGTGTACCCAGTGCAGACTCCGATCAACCTGGGCATCCGACAAATTTGAACAGACGCTTCGCTAAGCGCTCTAAGGGTAGCTAAGGGTCTAAGCTACCTCCATGCGGACAGCGAAGACTCTGATCAGACTGGGCGGATGCCCAGGCTGGTCTGGGTCTCCGCTGGGCGCACATCCACATTGTTGGTTTTCTCGTGTCACGGCTCAAATATATTTTCAAAACTTAATTTTAAAAAGTCAAAACCTAGGATTATTGTCAGTCCCGGATCCAGGGGGTGGGCTTTGGGGCTTAAGCCCCGCCACCTGGAGCTCTGTGTCCAATATAATGCAGGAATGTAGGTAATAAGAAGCAACTGATGGTAATTTCAGATGATATTTCAAAAGGTTAGATTGAAATATATGTTGTGACATCTGAATGGAATCGCCTCACCGAGGCGGGAATATGCCTTAAAGGTATACTCCCTCGTATTTCATTACGAAATAATCACAAAATTATGAAACAGGTTAGTTGTATGCAACATAATTAAGATTTGTTCAAAAAATCTTCAGCGAAAACATGTTTGTTACGGAGGCGTACCCTTCTTGAATATTCACGAACATTTTGTCGTCATAAATTGATTGACTCCCACAGGCGTTTCTGCTAGCATGTTTTGAAATTTATGATTGGTGGAGTAAATAACTTAACAATAGCATTAACCTCTAATCTGTACAATAACTGTCTGAAGTCGATTAAAGAAAGGGCTTAAAATTATTCATGATATAACTTTAACCAGATTAACTATGATTGCTGGGCGTATCCAGTCTTCATTTTTGGCGGGAATGGCGGTCCGCTATTGGCGCGCTTTTTGTGTATTTTGTTAAATTTTCCTATTTTTAGTGACCATCACAAATCATAAATTTGGCAGATAAATGTACTTTTAATAGCAATCATTATCATGCCTACGATATAATGTTTTGTGATAAATTTAAAAGTTAATAGAAATATTGAGGGTGTAAATCTTTAACTTAATTTTTCTGGTGTTTATCGGTGTATAAACTACATAGGGTCGCTAGCAAAGTTTACATGAACCCCTTCGGGGTTCACTAACTTTGCACGCGACCTAATGTAGCTTATACTTCGAAAAACAAACATCAGAAAAATGAAATTCATTCCTTTAATAATTAAAAGGTAAAAAACTGCACCAACTGTGAAATAGCCATTTCACAACTAAATAGCCATTTCACAACTTATGAAAAAATGCATATTCTGTTTCATAAGAGCAAAGCTAGTCAGAGTGCAAATCCATTCTTACTAGCGCAATACCAGTTTATCCCATGACGAGGATATTTTGGTACAATATTCCCTGTTTTGATACTGTAAAAATGTTTGCTGAAAGTCTTTAAGATTAACCCCCTTGCTGCGAATATTTTTTTTTAAAGATTTACCCTCTTGATAATAATAATAAAAAATGATTTGATGAAATATTTCGTGAAATACCTCCGACATAGTTTAACTATATATTTGAGTTAAGTTAATAATATTTGATAAAAGTGCCTTTAAACAAAAAATAATAATTTTAAACGATCGCGGACCGCGCTCAAAATCGCATCATTGGACAAAAATAATTTATTCATACGTCACAATCACGTGCACAAATAACAAAAACACCTGCACATGATCACATGACACACGTAGTCAAAATCAATATTCTTTACAGGCCGTGAGGAAATAGGTAATTTGCATTTTAATTTTAATTTCATTCTACATTTACCGAAAAAAAAAAAAACATGCATTTTCACAAAACTTGTACGGTTACTTATGAGATTATCACATATTTTCTAACGAAGTTTTGTGCAAATATACTTGTTTCTGAAAACATGAAATAAACGAGGGAGACAATCTTTTAAAGATTCCATTTGAAAATGGTAAAAGGGTGAGGGACTATATCTAAGAAAATACTGTTCATGTAACTTTTAACAGACAAAGAAAATGAGTATTTGTAACTTAACTTGTAAAAGTTAGTATCATGCCTACTGAAAAAAAAAAAATCTCGGTGAAGTTAACTAGTCTTGCACTAAAAGTTAAGCACATCCGACAATTTGACTATTTTTTTAAATAGAAATATAAGCGTTTATTTCCCCAAAAGTATTTATCTTAAAAATTGGATTTGTGAAAAATAGTGAGTCAGGTGTGCCCTCGATAATTATTTGAATGCCAATCAAAGACTCACGTTTTTTCCCAAAACTGAACAAATTCCGTATCAATCCTATTAAACGCCCCAAGGGTCTTGCATATTTAGAAAAGGGGGCGTCATTTAGAGCCTAAATTTTAGTATATCAACCACTGCCTACAAGTCTCCGATAAACACTTTTGAAGTGGATGGGTAGAGGAAGAAACTCCATTTTTGCCTCCCTCCACAGTAGGGCTTGAGTCAGCTTTATGATCCTCATCTAGAAACAGATTCTTTCCTTTAAGACGGAGAATTTCATTTCAAAGAGCTACCACATCCAGAGAAGCAAACAGAAACTCATACAGGTAAATGAAAAACAATATTTTAGGAAAAGCTGGGTGCTTTATTAGAGCAGGACATATATGAGCCGCGACACGAAAAAAACAACAATGTGGTTGTGCGGCCAGCGCAGACTCAGATCAGCCTGGGCATCCGCCCAGTCTGATCAGAGTCTTCGCTGTCCGCATGGAGGTAGCTTAATCCCTTAGCTACCCATTGAGCACTTAACGAAGAGTCT